>CM019826.1:120518397-121118397 GCA_009763385.1 Coix lacryma-jobi var. lacryma-jobi | reverse complement strand
ATTGGCTCTCTACTAAGGCGATCGCGAAGGCTCGGTGAAACCACTTCTATCTAGCTCATCTACTTTGTGTATTTACTTTGAGCTATTCTTTTGTGTAGATACTATCTCTTGTTGTATATCTTTTGTCATATACCTTGTTTAGTTAGTCGTGATTAGTTTGCTTAGTATATCTTGTGCACACACTTGTTTCATATACATTCCTTGTATATCTTATTTGTGCTAGAGCTAGATTGTTTTATTCCGCATTTGTTATTAGCTCTAGTTGATTGTGTGACATAGAAATATTAGGTAGAATTGTTGGATAGGTGGCTTGAAACACACTATTAGGCTAGCGCAAAAAGCTTCGCCATCTGTTATACTAATAGTGTTTCCCTAAGAAATTTTGTAGATTTTTAATTAGGCTATTCACCCCCCTCTAGCCAATTTGGACCTTTCAGCCGTGTGGTGGTCGACTGGTCGGACGACGGGTCTGACAGTGATGATGTAGTCCTGCTTAGTGCCCGGTTCGGGTAGGGGTCCTTGGGGTGGGGTGGGGGTGGGGGTGGGGGGCATGGCAGCGGAGCGGGGAAGGTGAAGACGAAGCCGAAGGCAACGCATGCGCCGGAGTCGCAGCGGTCGGAGAAGGGCCCGGAGCCCCAGGTAGCGGCTGGCGGGGCGGCTGAAGGACCGAAAGTGCTACCAGAAAGCGACCAGAGGGGGGTGAATGGGAGCTTCAAATTTTCCTTTGAGAAACTTGTTGCCACTGTCCCGAGAATCAACCCCAAGAGCAACCCTAGAGCTTGCAAGTGTCCACGACCCTAGATGTAGGGTGGATGCTTCCGAGAAGCACAGTGGGACACTACACAACCCTAGTGTCGGTGTTTCGACCCCGGGGGTATGACACCAACGAGTAATATGATTGTGTGCTCTCTTCCTGGATGGTGATGCAAGATGACACAAGGATTTATCCTAGTTCGGGCAAAGAAGGCCCTACGTCCAGCGGGGGAGGAGATTCTTGTATTGCTTGCACCTAAGTGCTTGTACAGGGGCGATTACAAGCTCAGTGAGCATGGACCGGAGTCCGGACTCGTGTATGTGTGTGTGTGTGTGGACTCGTGTGTTGTCCTTTTTGCGCGAAGGGCCCTGGCGTCCCCTTTTATAGATCAAGAGGAGGCCTGGGTTTACATAGGATTGACATGTACAACGCTCGGTATGGCGAAGGGCAGGAACTCTGTCTTGTCGAAGCCACTGTAGCCAACGTGGGTGTTGCTGTTGGGGCGTCCTTGATGCGTGGCCTCCATCCTGGGCGCGGACGTGGAGGCGTGGCGACGTGGAAGCCGTACAGCACCCATCCCGGCACGTGCAGGACACGGCGGGGTCCCTCCGGGTCTTGGGGTACCTGTCCTCCAATAGCGTGAAAGTAGCCAGGGCTCGAGGGGCTCAGAGCCGGCCTCGAGGTGGCGCCTGCGGGGGGTTCGAGTCCCCGCAGGTATGGGCAAGTCCCGGGAAACCCGATTGAGCAGCAGGTATCCGGGCCTCGAGACGTGGCTTGGACGTGCAACAGTGTAAGATATGGGTTAATAGTGCCGTACTGGTGCCCTTTTACCCATGCTTGTTGTGAAAACGAGACTTGGCTCTGCCCTGGTTCACTGTGGTACACGTCGGGTTGCAGAGGACGTGACTGGAGTAGGTGGATGCATTAAATGCGCGGTATGGGGTTGAGGAGCAGGAAGCTTCCTCTTCGTGGTGGGCTTCGAAGGGTAGTGGAGCGCTCGCTCGAGGCCGGGCGCGGAGGGCTCGGGTGAGCGGAGGTTGAGCTCCAGCTCGAGGCCTAGGGTGTGATGAGCCTCGAGGGATAGGCTATCGTGTTGGAGGGGCTCGAGATCCCCGCGCGGGGTCCCGAGGAGCGGTGCGTAGCTGTAGCAGGCTCGAGGGGTAGGTTACCAGGAGGCGGTCGGTAAGGTTTTAGCAAGTCTAAGCTCCCTGGCGGTGGGCCAGCGTTGCAGGCTCCGAGGGGTTGGTTTCTTGGAAGGTTAGCCTAGCTGGGTTTATTAATTGGTGTTCTAGGCTTAACCTATTTGTTTGCGTTGATTGGGGGTACCCCTTTGGTGTTCCCCCGACACCTAGAGCAGCGACCAGATCATGCTTCGGTACTCCTTCTGGTCCACAGCTTCTCCATCCTTGTCCGCATCCAGGGCCGTCGTGGTCGACATGGGTGTTGGAAGAGGCTTGGCCTCACCCATATCGAACCTCTTCAGCAAGTCCTTGGTATACTTGCCCTGGTGCACAAACGTCCCTTCTCGGGATTGCTTAATTTGCAATCCGAGAAAGAAAGTCAGCTCGCCCATCATACTCATCTCGAACTCCCTGCTCATAGTATCTGGACCGAGTGACACGTTCGTCAATGTTGCCGATCATTTGTTGAGGTGGGTGCTGGCGCTGGATGTGTCGTGGTGCCTCCCTTGCCGAAGTGGCCTCCGCCTCAACAGCAGCTGGTGCCTCCTCGGGTACAAAGGGTACCGCTCGAGGTGGCGGATCCCACGGCCCCCCGGAAGAAGAAGTGTCAGGGCCGTGAGTCGTAGTAGAAGCCGCTCCTTGCGGCACAACAGGTGGAGGGGGTCCTGGATCATCCATACCTTCAGCACCCTCGTCCTCGTCATCAAAAAGAGGCTCACCAACCTCATGATCACCTGCACGCTCAAAACGAGAAGAAGGACAAACCATGGTCTCGTCGAAGGTGACATCGGATGTCTCCATGACTCGGTTAGTGTCAAGGTTAAGTACACGATAAGCTCGAGTATGAGTGCCATAACCCAAAAACACACCGTCAGAAGAACGAGACTCAAACTTGTCCAAGTTGCCCTTTTTGAGTATAAAACAATGTCAACCAAAAACTCGAAAGTAACTCACCTTGGGCAGTTTTCCAAAACGCAACTCATAAGAAGTCTTCTTCAAGAAAGCTTAGAGAAAAATGCGATTGGAAATATAGCAAGCAGTGCTCATAGCTTCGGCCCAATATCGCCTAGGAGTCCTATGCTCATCGAGCATCGTCCTGGCCATCTCTACAAGGGTCCAATTTTTCCTCTCTACAACACCATTCTGAGGCAGTGTGTAGGGGGGAGAAAACTGATGCTCTAAACCCAAAGAGTTACAAAACTTCTCAAAATCTGAATTCTTGAATTCAGAACCATTATCACTCCTAATAGCTCGCATCGAGTTCAAAGGGAACTCATTCTGAAGACGCAAAATCAGATTGCGAGCAAACGAGAAAGTCTCGGTCTTCTCAGCCAAAAAGAAGACCCACGAATATCTCGAAAAATCGTCAACAATAACAAGCACATACCACTTCCCCCCAACCGAGCTCACCCGAGTCGGACCAACAAGGTCCATGTGCAAAAGCTCTCCAGGGCGCTTAGTCATGACCTGAGTCACTGGATGGTGGGGAGCGGCAACCATCTTCCCATGTCTACAAGAGTGGCAAACAAGATCCTTCTCCTTGGACAACTTGGGCAATCCTCGGATTAGGCCAAGTGAGCTAAGTCTTGCAAGCAAGTCAAAGCTTAGGTGACCAAGTCTCCTATGCCACTTCCAAGATCAGAGGAGGAAGGTCCAGCCAGAAGACAACGAGAAATGCCAAACGATTCCGAGAAATCCGCACGAAAGACTTTACCAAAGGGCGAAATCACACAAACAAGATTGCCCTGAGGGTCCAAAATGCGACTGAGATTCGGTTTAAAACGAATCTCATAGTCATCATCGAAAAGTTGTGAAACAGAAAGAAGATTAAAATGCAAGTTAGAAACAAGAGCAACATCGCGCAACACAAAGTGCTCATTAACTCGCACCAACCCACGAGACAATACCTTACCTTTGCTATTGTCGCCGAAGGTGATAAACTCCTTTCCGGCGACCGGACTAAGACTGGAGAACCACTTGGTGTTTCCGGTCATGTGCCTCGAACACCCGGAATCCACCAACCAAACATTCTCCAATCGTTTTACCTACATCAATAAAAAGACATAGGGTGAGCATACGGGCCAACACTGGGGTTAGTGAAGTATGGAGAATACCAGTGTTGGGCCGGCTGCTCAAAAGAACCGTTAGCAGAAAAACCATTCCTAGCACGCCTACGAGAAGAGCGATCACCACGTTGAGGAAAACGTGGTCCGCTAAGGGAAGGAGCGTCCATCGCGATACTCAAAACGCGGTGGGGGAAAACTCTCAACTACAAAGCCACCGCCACGGGGTCCATAACCTACAACTGCAGGCTCCCGCTGGGCACGACCTCCACGCGGCCTAGGCCTAGGAACTTGAGGTTCTGGACCTCTAGGTCTAGCAGCACGCCTCTGAACGTTCGGCACATGTACATCATGGAAAGGATGGTACATGTCCGGTTTGTCCATCTCCCTTGCACAGCGTGCCTCTCTCTTGCGCCGAAAGCAAAACTCGCTCAAGTGTCCATCTCGCCCACAGTGCTCACAATGGTACCTCACCGCTCTCAAAGGGGGTTGTTGGTACTCACGGTAGTGGGTGTGGATCACTTTGCCCTTCTGTGGCATAAGCTCCTCCTGGATGGGTGGCATGGTGTCCAACTTGTTTTTCAGGTGGTTGGGCTTAGGATGCCAGGTCTGCTTCTTGGGTGGAGCTCTCGGAGGTTCAACAAACACACCATCCTTGGTGTTGGGCTTGAGAGGCTCTTTAGGTGGAATCTTTGTAAGCTTGGGAGTAGTGGTGGAGTTGGGCTTCTCACATGGGTTAAGACCACTCGACTCACCAATCTTACCAAAAGATGAAACATCAACACCCTGAGCAAAGCCTACACCTGGACCTCCTGCAGCACGCTTAAATTGGGAGATCATCATCCCAAGCTACGGCTCACCACAAGACACCCATGACAAGGTGGTCCGAAGGTATGTGTTTTCCTCCTCGGTTTGCATCTTGTCATGCTTCACATTGGCTATCTCCATCTCCAGGCCCTCACACAAAACACACCTGGACACACAAGTGCTACCCGTGCTGGTCTTCTCAAGAGACACAATCTTGGCATTCTTCTCTGCCAACTCGGTTTGCAAGCCAGCACAAGACTTGCACGCACCCAACAGCGAGGATCTAGCCTTCAGCTCATCCACCTCTCCTACCAACGCCACATACTTACCTCTTAAAGTGAGAAGGTCAGTCATGTGCGTGGTGCACATCTCACACTCCACCTCCTCAGAAACGACCATGGTGGACTTAGCAAACTCAAGCTCCCTCACCGTGTCCTCCCACTTCTGCCTAAACTCCTTGCGCTCTCTAGCAGCACGCCTAAGCAACTTATCCTGACTAAGCAAGGCGGCAGTAAGCTTCTCGACCTCAGCAGAAAGCTCATCGTGGGTGAGAGATACCTGGGAGGTGTCGTCGTCGTTCCGAGGAGTGTCCTCCAGCTTGCCATCGACCTCATCACCAAGGGCCATGGTGCAGAAGCCGTCGTCGTCGGCGAAGAAGCAGAGACTGTTCAGCTTGTCCTCGATCCTCTTCTTCTTCTCGGACTCATCATCGCTTGAGCAAGCGGAGTCATCATCCGAGCCATCGACGTCACTGAGCGTGGCGAAGAACGCACGCTGCTCAGCCTGGGCCTTCTCCAAGTACTTCTTCTTGATGTACTCCTTGTCGAAGCCGCCCCTCCGCTTGTGCCTCGCGGGGACGTACTTCTCCTTGCGCTTTCCAGAGTCATACTTGTGCCCATGATCGCCCTTCCCAGATGTGTTCTTCTTCTTGGGATAGTTGGCGATGAAGTGGTCGGGGTCGTCGCACTCAAAGCATCCTGAGCGTCCCCCTCCGCGGCGACGGTTCATGCGGTTGTTGTGGAACCGCGAGAACCGGATGGCGAGCATAGCCAACTCGTCATCCCCCAAAGACTCCAGCTGCTCCTCTGTGACAGAAAAGAGAGAAGAGAGTGCAAAACCTCCAGAGGGGTTAGCAGAAGAGCCAGAAACCAAAGCCATAGTCGGGCCAGAAGGATTCCCATAAGAAGCCCGCGACATGGCGTCAATCTCACTAGACTTGAGCTTACTGAAGATCTCGTCGCAAGTGAGGGTCTCATAGTTAGACGATTCGATGATCGCCTGGACCTTTGAGTCCCACACCGACCGATCGAGAGTATGCAAAAGCTTCAAAGCCCTCTCATGATCGTCGAAAGGCAACAGCTCCTTGTTCGCTCTCATCTTGTTGACAATGACCTGAAAGCGAGCGAATAAACTCTCTATGCTCTCGCCAGGCATATGTCGAAAGTTCCTATACTCCTGCTTGTGCAACTCGTAGAGACGGGATTTGACTTGAGTGGTTCCCTCATGGAAGCGCATGAGAGTCGCCCAAATCTCACGAGCCGTGGGGAGGTGAGAAACGCGATCAAACTCGGACATGCTCAAACAGGAGAAAAGAGCATTACGTGCTCGGCTATTGGCATCGTGCTCATCGATCTGAAGCTGAGAGACATGAGCAACCAAGACAACGTAATCGACCTTGTTGCAAATTTCCCAAACAGAAGATCCCATGCTCTGAAGATAGGCCGACATGCGTATCTTCCAATACGCATAGTTCGTCCCATCAAAGAACGGTGGTTTACCCACGCCGCGATCCATGTCGCCTTCTGTGGATCTGGAACCGGCTAAGGTGGAAGATCCTTAACCCGCTCTGATACCAATTGAAGGACCGAAAGTGCTACCAGAAAGTGACCATAGGGGGGGTGAATGGGAGCTTCAAATTTTCCTTTCGGAAACTTGTTGCCACTGTCCCGAGAATCAACCCCAAGAGCAACCCTAGAGCTTGCAAGTGTCCACAACCCTAGATGTAGGGTGGATGCTTCCGAGAAGCACAGCGGGACACTACACAACCCTAGAAACCCAACGCAAAAGACGGAAACCAAATCCGTCAATGATCGAACGAACCGCGAACGAAACAGCGTGAAACAGCACTGACCGGACTCACTGGAGCGTCCGGTCGACAGCCATCGGACGCGTCCGGTCAGTCAAAAGCCGATTTCAGACCTTACTGTTTCTAACCGGACTCACTGAGACTGAGCGTCCGGTCAGAAGCCAAGCGTCCGGTCACAAACGCCAAACTCGATGAACAGTAGTAACGTCGAGTCCGGTCACTGAACAGAAGGAGCGTCCGATCAGTCACGGAGAAAATTCGCTGAACATTCAACGACCGGACGCACTGTGTCAGCCTCCGGTCAACCCGTGCCCAGCGTTCGGTCACTCCGAAACTGCTCTGTTCGTTCACCAATTCGACTCAATCTCACCCGAAACAAATCCTCTAGGGATCAAACTTGGTGAGAGGAGTCACAAGGAGGGTAGTGAGCTATCTCTAAGAGATCATGGCTCGAACCTATCTCCAAATCGATGAATCGAAGAAATTCGGGAAAAGGGGAAGAAAACTTGACCCGAAACAAAAACTCAATCGATCTACTAGCTCGTGAGGTTAGAGGTGAATTCCTTCGGTGGAAAGAAGTGCCTCACGATCTAGAACAACTTGGTTCAAACGGATTTGCAAGAGATGCACCGAACAAAGAGATCTATCGACGGGAAAAACGTGGAGAAAAAGGATTCCGCGAAGAACACGAACAAAACGCGAATCACAACCACGAATTTGCAACCGTATGGCTACCACACACTACAACAGTGAGATTACGGTCTCACTTCCTCAAAATCTCACGGGCACAGAGGTATTGTTCTCTTCTCTGTGGATCTCAGTTCGCTACAGCAGGGGAGAGGGAGAGCAGGAAACCTAGAAGGCAAAATAGCAAATGACTGAGATAGAATGGGAGGAGGGTGTCTCCCTCTACTTATCCTAAAACTAATTCCTACTCTACCCCTCAACTAATTACAGAGAGAACCAGCTAAACCCTAAGGTTATTCTGGACCAACTCATGGTAGGTGGATCCGACGGCCACGCCCGCACAACTGGTAGCGTTGCCTCGACGCAACCTCACCGATTGCCGCCACGTGCCGCCACCGCTCTGCGCCCTTTTCTCGGACGTCGCACCCCCGATTTTGTGGCCCAAACCGGGAAATCAGCCTTCACAGCCAACCCCCAGTTTTGAGGCCCAAACCGGGAAACCAGCCCACCGTAGCCTGAGTTTTGTGGCCCAAACTCAGCAAACCCGCAGTACCCAGGTTTTGAGGCCCAAACCTGGAAACCGTCCTTAGCCCGAGTTTTGTGGCCAAACTCGGAAACCATCCGCGCCCAGGTTTTGAGGCCCAAACCTGGAAACCATCCACCCGATGGTTTTTCTCTGGCTCTACCACCAAACCGAAGCTGTAGAGGGGATGCACCGCCCGTGCACCCCGTCCACCGACACGTGTCCCCAGGTCCTCGACCCGAGCAACACCATGTCCCGCAAGTCTTCGCTCGTCGCTGTCCCAGGCTGCCAGCCACCACAGCTGATCCTCAGGCCACCAGTCCCTCAGTCCAAGCCTCACGTCCGCCCTTCACCGCTCCCGGTCCGTCAGCACGGCACGTCTCTACTTGATCTTCACCTTGCCCTCGATCATTGTCTCCGTGCTCGACACCTGCACAACACAAGCCAAAGAACCTGCGATCAAACCCGATGACAATCACTCATCACTCGAGACTCGTCATACACCCATGTATCCGCAGCGGCGACTGCACCGAAGCCACAGGAGGAGTCCAAGGGGGGGGGGGCGGTGAGGCGCGACCACGCTCTCGGTGCTTCTCACGAGAGAAGAAGGTGTCGGGCCTATAAGTATCTCCCACTCATCTTGCATCATGGGATCTGATCGGAGGTGCGTGTCCACTCATCTTGCATCATGGGATCTGGTCAGAGGGGTGTGTCGATGACTTATCTATTTCCCGCTCAGGTTGGTGGATGCCGAGGACGTTCCGGACACCCAGGGCGGTGGTCGGAGGGAACCGAGCCCTCCACCGGATGCTGAAGCTGGCGAGACGGTGAGGCCGGCCTCACCAAAGACAACGACGGGGCAAGGCACGACGTTCGAAGTCCCCAAGCCTCGGGAGGCGGAGTGACCGGGGTCCCCGACATCTGTGGCCAGTTCTGGCAGTGGCGATGCAGTGGCGCCGGATGTTGCGCCTGCGGTGCGATCCTTGGGCCGCCGTGCCCAAGGGAAGAAAAGGAAGGTGCCAGAGCCTTCCTCGCCGGAGATTGAAGAGATTGACCGTCCTGAGGAGGGGGCTAGCAAGTGGCCAGTCCATCGGTACCGCGTCGAGAACGGTGAGGTCGTCGAGGTGGATGATGAGGCGGCGAGCGCAGAGACGGACGCCCTCCTTGGAGATGCGTCAAAGGTGCTGGAGAGAGTCCAAGTTAGCGTGATCACCTCTTTGTGTTTTATTCTTGAGCGTCTCTTGTTTATCTTTCGGTCGACGCTTGCCTGCAGCACATGTTGAAGGTCGGGGAAGTGCGTAAGCTTGCCCTTCACAAGATGGCGCCGCTAGCTGAGGAGAACGAGCGGCTCTGGGTGGAGGTGAAGCGCGTCGAGTGCCAGTTCGCTGGCTTGGAGGCGCGGCTTGATGATGCCCATGCGCATTCTCGGCAGCTGGAGGGGGCCATCGAGCAGCGGTAGCATGAGAACTTCCAGCTTCTATTGCTAGCGGAGAAGGCCAATGAGTTTGCCACACGTAAGTTGTGGATGCAGTAGTCCTTTTTGCTTCGTGCGTCACCTGGTTAGAGTCTTGACATGTAGAATTGGCGTTACAGAGGCGATGTAGGCTGGCGAGGAGAAGCGTCTCCTGGCCGCGGAGAAGGCGAAGTCCAACGAGGAGGTGCGGAAGTGGCAAGTGATGCACGCCGGTGAGTCCTCTTGACGATGCGTGGTCAGAAGCTTTGGAGTTATCTCCTTATTCCTTGCCTTGGTGTATGCCATTATTTACCAAGAAAACATGCAAATACAATTTGCAGATCTGCAGAAGAGGATTGAGGGGTACCACGATCGCTTCTGGTCGCTGGCGGAGGAGGTGGCTCCCTTGGTGCAGTGTATCGATGAAGAGCCGTTCTTCCCGGCGGAGAAGGAGTGGAGGATCGGCGACCACGCCGTGCAGAAGACGCAGGGCCTGTGGGGACGTTTCCAGGCGTACACCAAGGAGGCGGCGCAGAGCGTGGCTGCTCACGGCCTTGCTATTCTTCGTTGGCATTATCCGCGAAAGGAGATGGCGAGGTTGGGTGCCGGCTTTGCGGCGAACACGTCCGAAGCCGAGATGGAGCGCCTGGAGGAAGAAGTAGAGCCGGCTGCCGAAGCCCTCGTCGGAGGTGTAGATTTGTTCGGTGCGGGGCACCAATAGCTTGTATGTATGGAGATAGTCTGTATAAAGACTCTTGGGCAAATGGAATCAAAACTTGAAGCGAGTCGGCGTGTTTTGTTCATTCCTCGAATTCCACAGACTGTAACACTCTGGTGTTAAGCAAACTAAAACCTGACATATCATCATATGCACTAGCATTTCACTTGAGTTGATAACCTAAGTATGCATTCACTAAAAACAAGTTTAATTCATCATGCTTGTGCTTAGTGATAAGAAGTGCTTAAGTTTGAAACACTAGTTTATGTTTTCTTATGTGGTGAATATGCTTTTATGCTATATAAGGGTATTTTGGTAATTTCTTATATAGTAATTGAATTTTGGACCACATCTTGGTATTATGTCTCAAAGGTGTATTTGGAACATGTTTCAAGTCACCATTGAGGTATAAGTCAAATTTGGTTGGAATTCAATTAAGTAATGTTATTAATTCAAAAATCCTATTTTATCCCCTTTAATAGCAATCAAAATCTAAAAAGAATTTGAGTAAACTTCAAAAAGCAAAGTTGCTCCATTTTTGATAAGGATCAACTTTGATGTATAAAGTTTTTCAAGTTCTTATGTGAAATCAAAAGTAATTGTGAAAATACACTTTTGCCCTTTTTGTCCCCTTTTGATTTGCAAACCCTAATTCAAAATCTAAGCATATTTTGCTTATGTTGCAAAAATAAAAGATGTTCAGTATTGAATTCTGAGCATTTGATATTTTAACATATTTTCAACTTGTATTCAAAAATCTGAAGTAATTTCAAATTTTCCGAAAGGGTATAAAGGAGAAGGGGGGGATAAGTTTGCTTCCCTGTTCATGGCGGTGGACAGCCGAGTTTTGATCGGTGCTGCCAGCGCAAAGGACATCGATCTCTCTCGATTGAGCTCGCAACCGTGTTCGTGGCGATGTCAAGCAGCTGTTGGCGCTCTCCCTCGCGTCGTGGCGCCTCCTCCTGCGCTCGCCGTCGCCATTTTGCCACCAAGGCGCCGACGGGAACAATCCTAACTCAATCCCAAATTCACCGCACCCAAGCGTCCTCATCCTAATTGCCCGCGGTTATAATCTCCCTACCTCCTTGCGCATCTCCAGAACCCATCCATTCGACCTTTACTGCCTCAGAGAGCTCGAGCTCGCCGTTTTTCTTTCCGCTGGGCGAAATCGCCGCCGAGCTCGACCTCGCCGTGGTCAGCCCAACCGGGCACTCCTCTACTCTCCCTGTCTCATGTTTCCGTTTCATCTTGACCCCAGAGTACTCATCGGCTCGATGGTTCTCTGTTTGATGCTCAGGTCTCGCCGGAACATTGCTTTCTTCGCCGGAGTTTGCCGCCGCGAGCCACTGCTCCGTGGACCTTGCCTCTCCGTTCATCCTCCGCTTGAACCAGCTACATAGCCAGCATCAGGGTGAGCTACTGGAACTTCCTAGCCCCTCCGTTCTACTGCTACCGGCCTAGGTTCGCCGGAACAGTTTCGCCGCGATCCGGTCCGCCGCCGTGCGTGGCCAGACCTCACCGGGGCAGTAGCGTTTAGGGTTAGAGGCTCTATCGGCCACGGGTGACCTGCCGGTGATGATGCTCGCGTCCGTTAGGTCTCTACTGGCCGGAGTTAGCCGGCGTAAGGCTCGCCGGCACTCGGTGCGTCGCCGCGCGCTCTGGCCATGGTCGGGGACCTCCCGTTTGTAAAGACGACAAGTTAGAGGGTGTTGGTTGCAAAGTCCTTGACTCAGGTGAATAGCGCTCAGGACTGCGGGTTAGTTTCGTTTAAGCCGAAGGGCTTTTCTGCAAAAGCGCCAAGGCGCGCGGGCGGGAGTCAGGCCGGGCTGTTTTCGCGCGTGATGGGCCGCGCGGGAGCAGGCCGAAAGCCCAGCCTGGGCTAGTTTGAGTTTTTCTTTTTCCAGTTTTATGCACAGTAGCCAAGTTTGTTATTTTTGCTATAATTTTTCTATAGCTCTGTTAATCATGAAATTTGACATGTAAGATAATAACATGTCTGTGCTAATATAAAAATTATAAAACTTGTGTTTTGAATAATTTTACTTTGACAATTAAATCTGCACTTTAATTAATAAATGCAACTTTGTTGAATTATGTGATTTTCTGTGTTTCTCCAAAAAATCATGAAATTTGACATGTGAGTTTATGTCACTGATATCTATCTTCATGATTATTTTCAGCTCTGTTTGAATAAGTATGATTTGTGTATAAATAAAGGGCTAATTAAAATGACTTATAAAATAAAAAGAATTTGTTAATCCCTTTTAGATTTGTATGACTTTTGGTTTTGTTTGACAATCAGGGGATCAGTAGCATGAATTGCTCCCTGGTTATGGATTCCTTTATGCTAATAATCCTTTGTTGTTTGTTAGTTCCATAACCTTGCTTAATAGAAATAATAAAATTTGCTTAGTAATAATATATAGTTTAATAGCTAAGTTGGTTTTGTTGATTTGCAACTTTACCATAATGAAAGATTGTACAAATAAATGTCTGCAGCTTAGAAAATTTCCATCTTTACCATGATCATGTCATAAGCATCCCATTGATCATGCATATGCACTTCTACGTGTAGATCTCGTTTCGGAAGGACCTGATCCTCAGTGGGCTTCTCCTGAGTGTGTGGATCCTTCTGGATTTTCAGAATCTCCAGACTTCGCTAATCACCAAGGCAAGCCCCGGACATTAACCCTATCCTTGTATTTTTATAAAGTTATTTATATCACTTGAGTTATATGATGCATTAAGTGAATAGGAGTTGAGTGAACCCTATTTGATGCATTACCAACCTTGATGATTCCAATACTTAACCTTGATACCAGTTTTATGAAAATGCTTAGTATGCTTAGTCATGCTTTACTACTTCAATATAGTAGGTGCTTTTAAAAATGGTTGCTATGTTTTGGAAATCATGAATCTTGAGACAACATGATAACAATAGTATCTTACATCAAGAATGGAGTCTTGTTGTAAGGTTACTCAACATAGGACCTTATCGTTGTTGGCCTGCTATGATTGAGACCTTTGAGTACAGCCCACATGCGGTGGTAAGCCTCATCTATAGCTATTCCGATACTTGAGAACGGCCAACTGCGTACTGGGAGTGGAGAGATGGCGGGAGTAGCGTGTACCCTCGGGGCTATGAGATAGTCGGGTTCGAGGTGTACTGTACTCTTGGGTGACGCTGGACCCGTTCTTGTATGGGAGGATCTATAGATAGGGTTGACATATGCAAGATTAAGTTCTACATATGTCGTGTGGTACTGAATCCCCAGCTGGGTTTAAATGATTCAAATCACCGTGTTTCCTCGGATATGGAGCCTCAATCCACTGACCCGCACCGTAGTAATGAATGGGATCTTTATGAAATGAGAATTAAAGATGTGGTATGTTTATGAAGGTTTGAGAATTTTTGGATAGTTATGAAATTTAATCTTGAGTTAAAACTTGAAAGTAGGGTTTTACTATTAGTAAGCTTTTATGCAAAAGAAATGTTTTGATCTTGCTTAAGCCTTACCTTGAATCCCTATAGCCTTCATACCTGAGTCTTCTTCTCTTTTCTAGATGGTTAAGTCTTGTTGAGTACTTTTGTACTCAGGGTTTGTTAACCTTTGTTGCAGGTGAGTTCATTGATCATCCTTTTGGTGGTCAATGTTTCTTCACTCTTGTGGAGGAGAGTGATAATGACTCTGATGTTTGACCTTGGGCAAGTAACAAAAGTTGTGTGGTATGTGTAATATAAAGTTCCGAACCTTTTATGTAATAAGTACTTATGGGTTGTAAACTTTTAAACTTAAGTTTCAATCTATGTTATATACCCTTTCCGCTTTTACTCTAATTTATCTTATCTATAAAACTATTGTAATACTGTGATGCTTGACGAGGGAATTCCTGAAAAGAATGTAACGTGGATGATTCGGGTTTCCGAGGACACCCGACAGATCTCTTGAGTCATTTGGAACTCGTGCACGCCAATCAGAAGTCTTTAGGATAATGATGGGTGCATGTGGGCCACTTTATTCAGGAGGTTCTGCCACAGCTGGTATCAGAGCAGGTTCCCTTAGAAAGTATAACAATATTCATTTTTGAAAACTTCAAAAGTTTTGAGTCAAACTAAATTTCAAATTAGTTTGTCCAAATTGCTTCTAAGACTTGTCTTATTCTTCTGACTTGCCTTAATTCATTCTTTAGACTTATCCTTCTATCTAAATGGATATGTTTTTAGTATAGTTATGGTGATATTTATATCTAACGAACAATGCTTATAATATTATAATATTGCCCTAATTGTGAAAAGAAAGTTTATTCACTTTTATGATAAGTGACTACTTTAAAGTTAATTATTTGTTTGATGTATGCTTTGTTCGTAAGTACGATTCATGCATCATGATTGATAACATATACTTAACTTTCCCTCTTAGAAGTTGTATCTAAATAGAATTAATATATCTATCTAATTATAAAACTCTATCTCTTAATCTTGAACATATATAGTTCTAATATTCAAAATAAAAATATTTTGGCAGATGGCCCGTACCAAGGTGACTGCACATAAGTGTACCGGACCTCGAGGTGTTCCGCGACACGTTCTTGCCCCAAGAGATGATGAACCCGCTGATAGTGTGGGAAGTAACCAGCCAGTGGTTGCTTATGAAGAAGGTGAAGGAAGTAACAGTGCCTCGTCACAACTTCAGGCGGAAGTAGACCGCCTGTACATGGAGTTGGCAAGGGCGAATGGAGAAAGGATGAGGGGCACCAGAGAGAGGGAAGAGTTACGTGAGCAGTTGCAGTACCACCACGAACAACATCAAGAGTATGAGTGCAAGTGGAGGAAGGCCATCGAGCAGAGGAATCCGGCATGAACCCAAGTAGATGTAATGAGGGACAATCAGAACCTCATGCAAATCCATCATGCTGACCTACACCGGCAGGTGGAGGAGCTGACTGCACGGTTGCAGCCAGAACCTGCTACACCACCTACTCCTGAAAATGAATCTGAGGTGGAAGCAGAGGAAGAAGAAGATGAGGAGTTAGAGCCGGTGGAGTATGAGGTCTTATCTGGGGAGGAGTGATAGATCTAGAGGTTGAGTAAACATGAGATGTATCATAGTGTGATCTTTCTGACTTTGTAACCTAGTTAGTCAGAAAACCTCTAAGTATGGTTAGTTGTGCAAGATAATGGTTTCAGTAGTCCTGCCCAAGAGCGGACTTGTATGATAAATAAGTTGAGCATGGTATGCATGTTATGATGTATATATATGAATGTTAATCAAGGTATGGTTTGTTTTAAACAGATGCCTGTTAACACTCGTGGCGCTAGTGCTTCCCATGGTGGGGATGATATCCCTAATGCACCACCAGTTCCACCCTCCTTGGCTGATGCAATTGCAGCATTGGTCAATGCAACAACTCTGTTAGCACAAAATCAGAATGGTGGTCAACGTGGTCGTGGCCGTAATAACAGGGAAGAGACAACATATGTCGATTTCACTGATACCCGTCCTCCAGTATTCACTAAAGCTGATGAACCTCTTGAAGCTGATGATTGGCTCTGCACCATGGAACAAAAATTCAGTCTTATCAACTGCACTGAAGTCCAGAAGCCAGCTTTTGCAGCTCAGCAACTTCGAGGAGCCGCAGAGGTTTGATGGGCAAATTTACTAGGTGTTCAACCAGCCGGCCACTGAATCACTTGGGCTAAATTCAAGGAGGCCTTCAGGGCTCATTATATTCCAGATGGAGTTATGAAGATGAAGCTTGAAGAGTTCTTAGCTCTCCGTCAGGGAAATGATCCTGTTATGCAGTACATTGGGAAGTTTAATCATCTGTCTCAATATGCCTTTGACCAAGTCAATACTGATGAGAAGAAGAAGGCATGTTTCATGAGAGGATTGAATACAAAGCTTCAGTCTATGATGACAACTTGTGGCAATATCAATTATCATGAGACAGTGAATATTGCTATAGCTAGTGAAGAAAAGAATCGCAAGCATAAGGAGGCTAAGAAAAAGAAGGGATTTGCGTCAGGATCTGGATCATATGGCGACAACAAGAAGCGTCAGAGGCTGGTATATCATCCAGTCCAGCAGTTCCGCCCATCTTATCGTCCACCATATCGTCCGCCTTAGCAGCAGAATCTTCAGGGTTATTTTGCAAGGCCTGTTATGCCTTTCAATGTTCAACGTCAACCGAATGTTCCTGCTATTCGTCCACCAGTGCCACAAGCTACAAATTATCCATGCTACAATTGTGGAAAGGCTGGACATTTCTCTCGTGACTGCCCTTATCCAAGGCAGAATATTCTCAATGCCAATGTACCAAGGCCAGCGGGAAATCAGCAAGCAAACCAGAACAAGGGAAATGCACAGAATAATCAGAAGGGTAAGGGTACTCAGAAAACATGAAAGGTTTTTCATATGCAGATAGAAGCTATTCCTGAAGGAGAACCTGTTATGCTTGGTATGTTCCCTGTTGCTCAACATCCAGCACTTACACTTTTTGATTCTAGTGCATCACATACTTTCATGAATAAAACATTTGCGGAGAAGCATATTATACCTATTGGTGAAACCAAAGATGAATTCTTTATACAGTCACCTGGGGGTCGACTATGTACTAAGGAAATGGTACATTAGGTACCTATAGATCTGGGTGGAAATATATTTCCAACCTCCATGATAGTTTTAAAAGATCCAAGTATAGATGTGATCTTGGGTATGAACTGGATGAACCAAAGAGGTGCAGTGATAGACACCTTGAATAGAACCATCAAGCTCAACTTACCTAATAGCAAATCTCAACTTCTTGTCCATCTTCCTACTCTTAAGAGGGCAATTGAGCGAGTGTATGCTACCTCTGTTAAGGAAATCAAAGACATTCCCGTGGTCTGTGAGTTTCCTGATGTGTTCCCAGAAGATTTACCTGGTCTGCCACCTGATCGTGATGTGGAGTTTGAAATAGAACTCAAACCAGGAACAACACCAATAGCCAGAAGAGCTTATAGAATGCCACCAAAAGAGTTAGCAGAGTTGAAAACTCAGTTGCAAGGTTTGATAGATAAAGGTTTTATTCGACCCAGTTCGTCACCCTGGGGTTGTCCAGCGATCTTTGTGAAAAAGAAGGACCATACCTTGAGGCTATGTGTTGATTATCGTCCCTTGAATGAAGTGACAATCAAGAACAAGTATCCTTTGCCCCGAATTGATCTTCTCTTTGATCAACTTGCTGGTGCGAAGGTATTCTCGAAGATAGATTTGAGATCGAGGTATCATCAGATCAAGATCAAACCAGAAGATATTCCGAAAACAGCATTCACAACCAGATATGGTCTATATGAATATCTAGTCATGTCTTTTGGTCTGACCAATGCTCCAGCACATTTCATGTATTTGATGAATTCAGTATTCATGCCAGAGCTAGATAAGTTCGTGGTTGTGTTTATTGATGATATTCTCATCTATTCCAAAACCAAAGAAGAGCATGCAGAACATCTCAGGATAGTGTTGACTCGCCTGAGAGAACATCAGTTATATGCTAAATTCAGTAAATGTGAGTTCTGGATAGACAAAGTTCAATTCTTGGGTCATGTCCTGTCAGCTGAAGGTGTTGCAGTAGATCCAAGTAAAGTCCAAGAAGTTCTTGACTGGAAGTCACCAACGTCAGTACATCAAGTTCGGAGTTTCTTAGGATTAGCAGGGTATTATCGTAGATTTATCCCTGACTTCTCCAAGATCTCTAAACCAATGACAACACTGTTAAAGAATGACACCAAGTTTGTGTGGTCATCAGAATGTGAAGAAGCTTTTCAGACTCTGAAAAAGTTATTGACAACTGCACCAGTATTAGCTCAGCCAGACATTGAGAAATCCTTTGATGTTTATTGTGATGCTTCAGGCAAATGCATTGGGTGTGTACTGATGCAAGAAGGCAGAGTCATTGCCTATGCTTCACGACAGCTTAAGCGACACGAAGAACATTCTCCAACACATGATCTAGAGTTGGCAGCTGTAGTCCATGCTCTGAAGATCTGGCGACATTATTTGTTGGGTAATACTTGTCACATATATACTGATCATAAAAGCTTGAAATACATCTTCACTCAGTCTGAGTTGAATATGCGTCAGAGAAGATGGTTAGAAATGATAAAAGATTATGATATTGAAGTGCACTATCACCCAGGTAAAGCCAATGTAGTGGCAGATGCACTCAGTCGAAAGGGTCATTGCAATTGTCTGGAAGTCAAGTCAATAGATCTTACCTTGTGCTATGAATTTGAAAGGTTAAGCCTTGAAATGATTCCACAAGGAAATTTTGCCAATGTGACCGTTCAATCATCCATTAAAGATCAGATCATTGCAGCTCAGAAGGAAAGCAAGGGTATGATCCATCTGAAAGAAAAGATTCACTCTGAGCAAAATTCCAATTTCAAAATAGATGAAGCTGGAGTGATTTGGTTTAAGGATCGGTTAGTGGTTCCAAAAGTTCCTGAACTCAGAAAGCAGATTCTTGATGAAGCTCATGCAACAAGATTTTCAGTACATCCAGGCAGTAATAAGATGTATCATGATCTGAAACAGAGATTCTGGTGGACTAAGATGAAACTTGAAATTGCTAGTTATGTAGCTAAATGTGATACTTGTCAGAAAGTGAAGGCAGTTCATCTTAGGTCTGCTGGAGAATTGCAACCATTGTCAATTCCATCTTGGAAGTGGGATGACATTAGTATGGACTTTATAGTGGGTCTGCCCAGAACATCAAAAGGGTTTGATTCCATATGGGTCATTGTTGATCGTCTGACCAAATCAGCTCATTTCATATCTGTTAAAACAGCATATCCAGCATCTACCTATGCCAAGATATATTTTGACAGAATTGTAAGTCTGCATGGCATTCCAAAGACTATCGTGTCTGATAGAGGGACACAGTTTGTCAATGTTTTCTAGAGGCACTTACATAAGTCCTTGGGTACCGAGCTGTTGCATAGTACAGCTTATCATCCACAGACTGGGGGCCAAACTGAAAGAGTTAATCAGATCTTAGAAGATATGTTAAGGTCCTGTGTACTCAATTATTCAGAGAAATGGGATGAATGTTTGCCTTTAGCAGAGTTCTCTTACAATAATAGTTATCAAGAGAGCATTAAGATGGCACCATTTGAAGCTCTATATGGCAGAAGATGCAGAACACCTTTGAACTGGTCTGAACCTGGAGAACGTAGTCTCTTTGGGGTAGACTTAGTTCAAGAAGCTGAAGAAAAAGTCAGATTGATTCAAAAGAACATGAAGAAAGCACAATCCAGGCAAAAGAGTTATGCTGATAAGAGATGACAGTCTCTTACCTTTAAAGTTGGTGATTATGTCTATCTCAAGGTATCACCGATGAAAGGAGTTACTCGATTTGGAATCAAAGGAAAGTTGGCACCTCGATATATAGGTCCCTATCAGATCCTGAAAAGATGTGGAAAGGTGGCATATCAACTTGATTTACCGTCACAGCTATCATTAGTTCATAATGTGTTCCATGTCTCTCAATTAAAAAAATGTCTTCAAGTGCCTGAACATGTCATTCATGTTGAAGAGATTGAATTAGAGCCTGATCTGACATACTCAGAGTATCCTATCAAGATTCTTGACCAGAAAGATCGAGTCACTCGAAAAAGAACAGTCAAGTTCTGCAAAGTTCAATGGAATCAACATACTGAAGAAGAAGCCACGTGGGAATCAGAAGAGTTTCTCTTAGAAAGTTTTCCTGAGTTTCTTTCTTCTGTGTAGTCCTTGTAATCTGTTATATGATGACCTATCCCCTGCTTTATGTAAAGGTTAGTAATGGAAGTGTCTGACACATTTCCTTTTCGATTAGTTAGACTACAGGTTAAATCTCGGGACGAGATTTCTTTAAGGGGGAAGGAGCTGTAACACTATGGTGTTAAGCAAACTAAAACCTGACATGTCATCATATGCACTAGCATTTCACTTGAGTTGATAACCTAAGTATGCATTCACTAAAAACAAGTTTAATTCATCATGCTTGTGCTTAGTGATAAGAAGTGCTTAAGTTTGAAACACTAGTTTATGTTTTCTTATGTGGTGAATATGCTTTTATGCTATATAAGGGTATTTTGGTAATTTCTTATATAGTAATTGAATTTTGGACCACATCTTGGTATTATGTCTCAAAGGTGTATTTGGAACATGTTTCAAGTCACCATTGAGGTATAAGTCAAATTTGGTTGGAATTCAATTAAGTAATGTTATTAATTCAAAAATCCTATTTTATCCCCTTTAATAGCAATCAAAATCTAAAAAGAATTTGAGTATACTTCAAAAAGCAAAGTTGCTCCATTTTCGATAAGGATCAACTTTTATGTATAAAGTTTTTCAAGTTCTTATGTGAAATCAAAAGTAATTGTGAAAATACACTTTTGCCCTTTTTGTCCCCTTTTGATTTGCAAACCCTAATTCAAAATCTAAGCATATTTTGCTTATGTTGCAAAAATAAAAGATGTTCAGTATTGAATTCTGAGCATTTGATATTTTAACATATTTTCAACTTGTATTCAAAAATCTGAAGTAATTTCAAATTTTCCAAAAGGGTATAAAGGAGAAGGGGGGGATAAGTTTGCTTCCCTGTTCATGGCGGTGGACAGCCGAGTTTTGATCGGTGCTGCCAGCGCAAAGGACATCGATCTCTCTCGATTGAGCTCGCCACCGTGTTCGTGGCGATGTCAAGCAGCTGTTGGCGCTCTCCCTCGCGTCGTGGCGCCTCCTCCTGCGCTCGTCGTCGCCATTTTGCCACCAAGGCGCCGACGGGAACAATCCTAACTCAATCCCAAATTCACCGCACCCAAGCGTCCTCATCCTAATTGCCCGCGGTTATAACCTCCCTACCTCCTTGCGCATCTCCAGAACCCATCCATTCGACCTTTACTGCCTCAGAGAGCTCGAGCTCGCCGTTTTTCTTTCCGCTGGGCGAAATCGCCGCCGAGCTCGACCTCGCCGTGGTCAGCCCAACCGGGCACTCCTCTACTCTCCCTGTCTCATGTTTCCGTTTCATCTTGACCCCAGAGTACTCATCGGCTCGATGGTTCTCTGTTTGATGCTCAGGTCTCGCCGGAACATTGCTTTCTTCGCCGGAGTTTGCCGCCGCGAGCCACTGCTCCGTGGACCTTGCCTCTCCGTTCATCCTCCGCTTGAACCAGCTACATAGCCAGCATCAGGGTGAGCTACTGGAACTTCCTAGCCCCTCCGTTCTACTGCTACCGGCCTAGGTTCGCCGGAACAGTTTCGCCGCGATCTGGTCCGCCGCCGTGCGTGGCCAGACCTCACCGGGGCAGTAGCGTTTAGGGTTAGAGGCTCTATCGGCCACGGGTGACCTGTCGGTGATGATGCTCGCGTCCGTTAGGTCTCTACTGGCCGGAGTTGGCCGACGTAAGGCTCGCCGGCACTCGGTGCGTCGCCGCGCGCTCTGGCCATGGTCGGGGACCTCCCGTTTGTAAAGACGACAAGTTAGAGGGTGTTGGTTGCAAAGTCCTTGACTCAGGTGAATAGCGCTCAGGACTGCGGGTTAGTTTCGTTTAAGCCGAAGGGCTTTTCTGCAAAAGCGCCAAGGCGCGCGGGCGGGAGTCAGGCCGGGCTGTTTTCGCGCGTGATGGGCCGCGCGGGAGCAGGCCGAAAGCCCAGCCTGGGCTAGTTTGAGTTTTTCTTTTTCCAGTTTTATGCACAGTAGCCAAGTTTGTTATTTTTGCTATAATTTTTCTATAGCTCTGTTAATCATGAAATTTGACATGTAAGATCATAACATGTCTGTGCTAATATAAAAATTATAAAACTTGTGTTTTGAATAATTTTACTTTGACAATTAAATCTGCACTTTAATTAATAAATGCAACTTTGTTGAATTATGTGATTTTCTGTGTTTCTCCAAAAAATCATGAAATTTGACATGTGAGTTTATGTCACTGATATCTATCTTCATGATTATTTTCAGCTCTGTTTGAATAAGTATGATTTGTGTATAAATAAAGGGCTAATTAAAATGACTTATAAAATAAAAAGAATTTGTTAATCCCTTTTAGATTTGTATGACTTTTGGTTTTGTTTGACAATCAGGGGATCAGTAGCATGAATTGCTCCCTGGTTATGGATTCCTTTATGCTAATAATCCTTTGTTGTTTGTTAGTTCCATAACCTTGCTTAATAGAAATAATAAAATTTGCTTAGTAATAATATATAGTTTAATAGCTAAGTTGGTTTTGTTGATTTGCAACTTTACCATAATGAAAGATTGTACGAATAAATGTCTACAGCTTAGAAAATTTCCATCTTTACCATGATCATGTCATAAGCATCCCATTGATCATGCATATGCGCTTCTACGTGTAGATCTCGTTTCGGAAGGACCTGATCCTCAGTGGGCTTCTCCTGAGTGTGTGGATCCTTCTGGATTTTCAGAATCTCCAGACTTCGCTAATCACCAAGGCAAGCCCCGGACATTAACCCTATCCTTGTATTTTTATAAAGTTATTTATATCACTTGAGTTATATGATGCATTAAGTGAATAGGAGTTGAGTGAACCCTATTTGATGCATTACCAACCTTGATGATTCCAATACTTAACCTTGATACCAGTTTTATGAAAATGCTTAGTATGCTTAGTCATGCTTTACGACTTCAATATAGTAGGTGCTTTTAAAAATGGTTGCTATGTTTTGGAAATCATGAATCTTGAGACAACATGATAACAATAGTATCTTACATCAAGAATGGAGTCTTGTTGTAAGGTTACTCAACATAGGACCTTATCGTTGTTGGCCTGCTGTGATTGAGACCTTTGAGTACAGCCCACATGCGGTGGTAAGCCTCATCTATAGCTATTCCGATACTTGAGAACGGCCAACCGCGTACTGGGAGTGGAGAGATGGCGAGAGTAGCGTGTACCCTCGGGGCTATGAGATAGTCGGGTTCGAGGTGTACTGTACTCTCGGGTGACGCTGGACCCGTTCTTGTATGGGAGGATCTATAGATAGGGTTGACATATGCAAGATTAAGTTCTACATATGTCGTGTGGTACTGAATCCCCAGCTGGGTTTAAACGATTCGAATCGCCGTGTTTCCTCGGATATGGAGCCTCAATCCACTGACCCGCACCGTAGTAATGAATGGGATCTTTATGAAATGAGAATTAAAGATGTGGTATGTTTATGAAGGTTTGAGAATTTTTGGATAGTTATGAAATTTAATCTTGAGTTAAAACTTGAAAGTAGAGTTTTACTATTAGTAAGCTTTTATGCAAAAGAAATGTTTTGATCTTGCTTAAGCCTTACCTTGAATCCCTATAGCCTTCATACCTGAGTCTTCTTCTCTTTTCTAGACGGTTAAGTCTTGTTGAGTACTTTTGTACTCAGGGTTTGTTAACCTTTGTTGCAGGTGAGTTCATTGATCATCCTTTTGGTGGTCAATGTTTCTTCACTCTTGTGGAGGAGAGTGATAATGACTCTGATGTTTGACCTTGGGCAAGTAACAAAAGTTGTGTGGTTTGTGTAATATAAAGTTCCGAACCTTTTATGTAATAAGTACTTATGGGTTGTAAACTTTTAAACTTAAGTTTCAATCTATGTTATATACCCTTTCCGCTTTTACTCTGATTTATCTTATCTATAAAACTGTTGTAATACTGTGATGCCTGACGAGGGAATTCCTGAAAAGAATGTAACGTGAATGATTCGGGTTTCCGAGGACACCCGACAGATCTCTTGAGTCATTTGGAACTCGTGCACGCCAATCAGAAGTCTTTAGGATAATGATGGGTGCATGTGGGCCACTTTATTCAGGAGGTTCTGCCACACAGACCCAATAGCCATGAGCCATAGCGATGAACAGTTTGGCCTTGGGTTATCCCAGGATCCGTAGCGTAGAGCGCGAAGCTCGTTTGCACTGAGGAGTTAAGGGAGTCACCCAGGAAACCACTGCTGGCATCCCATAGCGTAGAGGGCAGACGCTCGTGCACGCGTAGGGAGGTACCATAGACAGGGTCTTTTCCGAGAGGCTCGATTGTGGTGTGACCTGGGCGAATGGAGGTCGTTTTTCGAGCACGTGGGTAGCGCGAATACAAACACTGAGCATGTAGACTCAGAATTCCCAGCCTGAGTTAGCCTTTCCTTCATAGCGCAGAGGGCATATGCTCATGCACGCGTAGAGAGGTCGGGACGTCGCTCGGGAGAGTTGCTGGCCACCGTAGCGCAGAGGGCAGGCGCTCATGCACGCGTCCGGTGGTAACAACAGCCCCAGCTCTGAGTTTTCATCGGTGCCAGTCAGGCTGCTTGGAAACCGTATGGAGAACGAGCGCATAAACGGCGCATACAGACACTGGACGTATAGCCTTGGAGGTCTCAGCCCAAGCTTAGCCTTCCCTTCGTAGCGCAGAGGGCAGACACTCATGCACACGTAGAGAGGTCAGGACGTCACTTGGGAGGACTACTGGCCGCCATAGTGCAGAGGGCAGACGCTCATGCACGCGTCCGGCGTTGGCAGTAGCCCCTACTCTGAAGCCCCTTTAGCATCAGCCAAGCTGTTTGGAGATGTCGACGAGTCATTTGGAGAGGTTGGCGAATCATTTGGAGAGGTCGGCGAATCATTTGGAGAGGTCAGCGAGTCATTTGGAGAGGTTAGTGAATCGTTTGGAGACGAAGTGGAGAGACGAACACATCGGCAAATTTTTATTCATCATGGAGTGTAGGGTGGTATAGGCTGTTTAGGCGTAGAATCTTCTAAGGTGCTCGATACTCCAGGAGTTGGGCACGTCATTGCCTTGGAGGTCAGAGAGACGATAGGCTCCCGGCCAGGTGACCTCTTTCACCATGTATGGGCCATCCCAATGTGAGGAGAGCTTATGTAAGCCGTCGATCTTGAGTTTCCGCTTGAGGACGAGGTCGCCGATGATGAAGGATTGATCCTTGACATTGCGGTTGTAGTAGCGGCAAACTCCTTTGAGGTACTTGGCGGTGCGGAGGCAGGATGCCAACCGTTCTTCTTCGAGGCGGTCGAGATCGTCGCGGCGTGCCTGGTCGGAGGCATCTTCATCATAGTTCTTGATGCGCGGGGAGCGGAAGACAACATCGGTGGGGATGATGGCTTCTGAGCCGAAGACCATGATGTAGGGTGAAACACCAGAGTTGTGGCTGGGCTGGGTGCGAAGGACCCAGAGTACAGAGGGGATCTCGCGCATCCAGCGACTAGGGTGCTTCTCATCCTTCTGGTAGAGGCGCTTCTTCAGGGCATCGAGAATCATTCCATTGGCGCGTTCGGCTTGGCTGTTGGCTCGAGGGTGGGCGATAGAGACATACTTGATGAGTACACCCAGCGTCCTTCGCAGAAATCCTAGAAGACATTACCGGTGAAGTTGGAGCCGAGGTCGGTGATGATGGAGTTCGGGAGGCCAAAGCGGTGTATGATTTCGTCAATGAAGGAGACGGCATTCTCGGCAGTCGCCTTGGTGATTGGCTTCGCCTCAATCCACTTGGAGAATTTGTCAACGATGACGTAGATCCACTTGAAGCTACCTGGAGCTGGTCAGAATGGGCCGATCATGTCGAGCCCCCAGCAGGCGAAGGGCCACGAGGCGGGTATGGCTTGGAGCTCTTGCGCGGGAACGTGTGTTTGCTTGGCAAAGAATTGGCACCCCTCGCAGGTGCGTATGAGCTGCTCGGCGTCGGTGACCGCTGATGGCCAGTAGAATCCCGTGCGGAAGGCTTTATGCACCAAGGTCTTTGTAGCAGCGTGATTCCCGCATTCGGTGATGACGGTGACCCGTTCGGAGTTTTGGAAGTAGTGGCGCAGCTTGCGAGCGGTGATAAGAACCGCGTAGAGGAGTTTATGTACTTGGGGATACCGAGTCTTGGAGTCGTTCAACACCTCACTAACGAAATAGCATGGTCACTGGACGGGGTAGGAGTGACTAACTTCCTCATGTTCAACGACGATGACGGAGCTGACGACCCGATTTGTGGCAGCGATGTAGAGCAGCAAAGGCTCCTTCTCCTTAGGTGCGGCGAGCACAGGAGGCTGGGTGAGGCATTTCTTCAGGTCGGAGAAGGCACGATCAGCTTCAGCGTCCTAGACAAACTTCTCGCCTGCCTTGAGGAGCTTGAAGAAGGGTAGCCCCTTTTCACCGAGCCTGGAGATGAAGCGGCTGAGGGACACCATGCACCCGGTGAGCTTCTAGATGTCCTTCATGTTGGAGGGAGCTCGCATGCGGAGGATGACCGAAGTCTTGTCAGGGTTTGGGTGAATGCTGTTGCGGCTGACGATGTTGCCGAGGAGATTTCCAGATGATACGCCGAAGATGCACTTGTTGAGGTTGAGCTTCCACTTGAACCTATTGAGGGCCTTAAAGGTTGCCTCGAGGTCGGTGACGAGCGTATCAGCGGTGCGGGTCTTGACGACGACATCATCGACGTAGGCTTCAACCTTCTCGGGGATGAGGTCCTTTAAGCAATCCTGGATTGCGTGCTGGTACATAGCTCCATCGTTCTTCAGTCCAAAGGACATGGTGGTGTAGCAGTAGGCGCCGAAGGGTGTGATGAACGTCGTCTTGATCTGGTCCTCCACCTTCAGGGTGATTTGATGATAGCCAGAGTAGCAGTCGAGGAAAGAGAGAAGTTCGCATCCGGCGGTGGAGTCGACGACCTCGTTGATGCGAGGAAGAAGGAAGGGGTCTTTAGGGCAATGCTTATTGAGGTCGGTGTGGTCAACGCACATACGCCATTCTTTATTCTTTTTGAGTACAAGTACCGGATTGGCCAACCAATCCGAATGATACACCTCTTTGATGAAACCGGTAGCTAGGAGCCGGGTGAGTTCTACCCTAATTGCCTCCTTCCTGTCTGGCATGAAACGACCAAGCTTTTGGCGAACCGGCTTGGCAGTCGCGGAGACGTTCAAGGAGTGCTCGACGAACTTTCGTGGAACTCTGGGCATGTCCGCTGGCTTCTAGGCGAACAAGTCGATGTTGCTCCGTAGGAAGCTGACGAGTGCGTCTTCCTATTTGGGGTCGAGGTTGGCACCGATGACGGCGGTCTTCTCCAGTGCTCCGTCCACCAGGGCCACCTGCTTCATGTCCTTTGACTTCTTGTTGGAGCGCTGGTCGGAGGTCTATGGGATCTCCAGATCTTCAGGGCGGAGCTTGGTAGCGTTGGCAATGCAGTCCTGGGCGCCTTGGATCTGCTGGTGTGTCTCCACGGAGTTAATGGTCTCCTGCTCGCACTCGTACGCCACCTGAAGGTTTGCCAGGAGGCTGAGGATCCCTTTCTTCGTCGGAATCTTGAGCACGAGGTAGGCGTAGTGTGGAACGACCATAAGCTTGGAGAGCGTCGGGCGATCGAAGATGGCGTGGTAGACGGTGTCGAAGTCGGCGACGATGAAGGTGATGTACTCTTCGTGGAAGTGGTCGGGCGTGCCGAACTGCACTGGGAGGGTGATCTGCCCGACGAGCATGGAAGGCTTCCCTAGTACGATGCCCCAGAATGGGAAGTTCACCGGGAACAGGTCCCGCTTGGAGTAGTCGAGCTCGCAGAAGGCCGATGCGAAGATGATGTTGAGGGCGCTCCCACCGTCGATGACGACCTTTCTGTAGCAGCAGTTGGAGATCGCCGGATCGATGACGAGGGGAAAACGCTCGGGATACTTGTCATCTGACCACTGGTCATCTCTGGAGAAGGTGATGGGGCATTCTGACCAGTCGAGGTAGCAGACGTTGGCGGGGTCGTCGGTGATTGCCGCTACAGAGGCGATGTCATGATGCACTTGGCGCCGCTTCTACTCGGTCTCGATGACGATGTTGCCCCCGAAGATGGAGAGTGTCCTCGTGGGTGCTCGAAAGGTAGGCTCCTGAGCGTCGGCGTCCTTATCCTTGTCGTTGTCGTTCCGTGGCTGCTTCTCTTCATTTCCGCGTACGTTGCGGGCGATGATGTCGCATTCGCGCATGGAGTGCTTGGCGTTCTTGTGTAGAGGTCAGGGGCCGTTAAGGAGCTTCTCGTACTCATTGTCGTATGTGCGCTTCAGTCGAGCATTGGTGTTGGCGATGTAGCGGTGATCACGCCGACGGTGATCCGACCTCTCGCGAGAAGACTCTAGGCGATTGTGGCGTCGGTCCCGATCGTCACAACAGTCACGGTGTCTAGGGCGGTGGTCGCGTCCTCCATCGCGTTATTCATCGCGGTGTTCATCATCACGATGGCGCTCCTGAGATCGTGATCGGCGACATGGGCGCTCGTGATGGCGATGAGCATCGTTGGCGTCGGTGTAGGAGTTGGCGATCGTCAATAGTTCGGTGATCGTGGCCACCTTCTTGCGGATGATCTTGTCGCAGAGCTCCTTGTGGCGTAGACCATTGGAGCAGGTGGAGACGCCTTCCGCATCGGCGATCTCCGGAATCGTTATTTGCATGTTGGAGAAGCGGCAGATGTAGCACTGGAGGCTTTCATTGCGGTCCTGGTGGACATTTTGGAGATCGTACCTCGTCCCTGGCTGTACGTAGGTGGCATTGTACGTCTTGACGAAGGCTTCCTTTAGCTGCTCCCAGGTGTCGATGGAGTTCTCGGTGAGCTTGTGGAGCCAACTGTTTGTCACACCCGGTTTTAAAAACAAAACCAGGTATACACCATATGTGAGCCCAGGAAGTCAAATCTCACATATAGCTACAAATAAAGGGTAATATCGAAAGACAATGCTCATATATAACGTATAAACACAAAGAACATAACCTTAAGGAGCGGACAGCGGAAAGACACTCCGATCTTCAGATGGAGACACCAACTTCACAGGGACAACTGACTGGTTGACCACAAGCCTAAGCTTCTCCAAAGCTTAACTCTCTGAGGTGTGGGGAAAAGCAAGAGTGAGTCCATGTCGAACTCCACAAGTATAGCAACAAGTGATATAGATCCCAAGTTTCATGATCAATGTAACATAAATAATGAATAGCATAAAACGGTAAATAATGAACATGTTAACCAACATAAGTCATAAATGTAAAAGTCTTCAAGGCCGCTCGTGTCCTTGAGCAAGGCTGATATATCAGTTTAATAAACTTTGCGCAAAGGTGTACACTTTCACTGCGAGACGTGAATTGCCCTTTCGCCCGAGGGAGCCAGCCTCTTAACCCACTTTCAAGGAAGGTCAGCAGGGTTCACGATGAAGCCTTTCAAAGGTTCGTCTAACAAGTTAGGGCCGCTAGGTCTTAAGGCAAGGGGATGTAGAGCCCTCCTTCCAGGTGGCACAATAACACGCAGCCTATACACACGTGGACAGAAGCCGCACTATACCCGTCTCGGCAAGTCCCAACGTGCCTATACAGGTGTCCACTAACAAGCTAGAAAAGGTTCTCATACTGAGCTAAAGCCAGAGCCATATAACCCCCAACAGTTATACTGTAAATCCCGAAGGTGCTCGTACAGATATTTTCTTAAGTTGCTAATAAGTCATTTTTATCATTCGATGCATACATTAATTAAGTAACATGATCATGATTGTGAAAAGAAAACTCGATTGCTATACTTGCCTTAAACTCAAGATCCTTCTTCTGTTGACTTGTAGATTTCCAAAGGTTGACTCTTGATCACGAACTCTGAATCAAAGACTTCCTCTTTTTGTCACCAACGTATAACTCACCGACTGGACATACGATCATAGAACACCACACAAGCATCCAATACCAATCATGCAAAGCAAGACAAGGCCTATAATTAGAACAGTACATCAATCATAATAAAACAAGATGAAAAGTTTTGAAAACAAATCTACGTGCCACTACGGTCACACAGACGCGAAGATCACACTAAACGGAGTTGAAACGAAAAAGATATGATCTAAACAAAATTAAAGACACTAATTACTAGATTAAATTTAACTCAAATTTTAATTACAGAAAACAGTAGTGAAAGTTATTTAGTTAGAAAGAACTTTTTGAAACGAATCTAACGCAAGTTGAACGGACTAAATCGGAGTTAAAACAAAGAAGTTATAAGCATTTAAATCCAGTGGCAAAACTGTAAATAAGACAAAACTTGATTTTCGCAGATTTAAATAAATAAAACGAAATTGGAAATTTGACTGGACTGCGCCTCATTTAGGAGAAAACGCAGGGTCTTGGTTGTAAGTTTCCGCAGACTCAAGGAATAGGTCAAGGTGGAGCGCGGGTTGAGACCAAAAACGTGTAAGGGTTTATTTGCAAAATGACCGGCCGAAGGGGTATCGGCCATCGGTGGCCGTTGGATCTGGAGCGTGCGGTCAAGATTAGACAAGGAGGGGGGGACGGCGGGTTCTATATTTAAATAACAGAAGGGCTCATTTGCAAAATGTCGCGCGAAGGGGTATGGACGATCTGAGATCGTCGGATTTGAGATGAATGGACGCGATTAGATGGAAGGGAGGAGTGGGGAATTGGTCACCGGAACAGAGGGAGGTCACGGCGGTGCCATGGCCGGCCGAGCTTGGAGCTCGCCGGAGTTCGTTGACTGTGCGATTACGGGGACCACAGGTAACATGGATGGCACAGGGAGACAGAGGGATGAACGGCAAACTCGATGGAGCTACTGGTTACGGCGGAGGACGAACAGAGGCGGCACAGGCTCGGTTTTGGTGGCGGCGGAACTTCTGTAAACGACGGCGAGCACGATAAACACCAAAATGGGGAGAGAAAAGAGAAAGGAGGGGTCTAGGAGCTTACTGCAAATCCAAAGGAGCTCGGGAGAGAGCTACGACGGCCGCGGATCGGTGGAGATCGAGGATGACGACGAAGCGGCTCGGTGAGATCCAACCGAGGTGGCTAGGGGAAAAAGGGCACGGAACGGTGAGTTTTCGAAACGAGCGAAGGCGGCGGAGACTCGGAATTTATATGGGGAGCATCGGCTTGGGTAGGAAGGCAAGGGAGGGGCGAACCGGGACGGGAGAGGACTCGACGAGGAGTCCTGGTTGGGTACGACGCAAGCAAGAAGACGACTGACAGGCGGGGTCCACCTGGTAGAGAGAGGAGGAAACGCATGCGATAACCCCAGCGGCTGACTCGTGGACCCGCAGCGTCAGTGGGAGAAGGAGGCGCTGCGCACGGGCGTGGTCGGTGTGGGCGCCGACTGGGCCGCGAGTTGGGCCGCGCGGAAAGGAGTGGAGAGGGGAGGGAGCGCTCGCAAGGCTTTTGCCCAAGTTGAGCCGGTCGGCAGGAAGGCCCAAGGTGGGGAGGGGGAGGAAAGGGGATTGAGGCCGGGCTGACGGGCCAGCTCGGGCCGAACTGGAGGGAGGGGAAAGTGCCGAGAAACGGCCTTCGGGCCAGAAACCGAAAGGGGAGAGGAGAAGAAGAGCTTTGCCTTTTTCTTTTATTTCAAAACCTTTTTCAAACCATTTTCAAACCAAAATTTGAATTCTAACCAAAACCACACATCACAAAAACTCAAATGTTCCAACATGAATGCACAAACATGTTACTAAACCCTAGGATAAATTTTAATTTATAGAAAAGTTTTATTTCTCTATATTTTATGAGCACAGAAATTCATAAATAAATCATTTTAACTCTAATTCAAGAAATGCAAATTTTAGGGTGTGACAAATCTACCCCCCTTAAAAGAATCTCGTCCTCGAGATTCGGAAGAAGAAGAACAAAGAGATAGAGATACTCTGGCTTTGAACTTTCATCCGCACTTTCTCGTGTAACTTCATCGTTCTTATCATGATCGGTGTAGCAGTGAGGCTTTCTGAGTCTTCGTAGAATTGACTTGTAGATGGTCAAAACCAACTTGTCCTGGGTATGTTGAAGATCGACTCTCATCTTGAAACAAAGATCAAACTTTATGCATACTTGAGCTTCTTGAAAACAATCCAACATGTTACCAAACTCATGCAAGAAGATAACTGCTCTTGAAAGTGACTTTTCAACCATAGAGATAACACCTCGCAGAGAAACACTAGGATGTGAGAAAACCTTCTTCTTGTGACTCTTTTATCTTGACTACCCCCCTTAAAAAGGGTTGAACTAGGGGTACCAAGGGTAGCTTACATATTATTTCCAGCATGTTGACAGCCATACCAACTTCTGATATCCCAGAGAAACTCATATGTAAAGGTAAGAACAAGAATTCTGAAATTTCTCGCGAGTAGCAAAACAGCAGTGCAGTAAAACAGCCATAACTCGAGCTCTGCTTATCCAATGAAGTTGCAGTTTACCTTTCTGGAAAGCTTATGAAAGCCTCTACAACTTTTATGTAGAACACTTTTCCAGATTCTGTAGTTAAGGTCGTCGAAAACAGCAGACAACAGAAACCATTCCAGATTCCAGATAGCACGGATGCATCAACTTGTGAATTTCATAACTCCAAAACCATAACAGCTATTAGGGTGGTTCTTGCGCTCAGAGAAAGATCATGAAGTCTACTTGTGTCCAGAATTGTTCCATGATTTTTGAACATCCAAAAAAACAGAGATATAAGCTGATAAAGACAGACTGCTCCGAAAAGATAGGATAGGGAAGACAAGAGAAGAGCAAAAACCCAACTATCTATGCATAAACCTTAAGCCTATTAACTAAACTTAAATGAGATTGTGAGGAAACCCACAAAATCATTAGCACTCATTACAAAGATCCAAAAGAAACATTATCATAATGTCAACTCAACAGAGCAATAAAGGTTCACTCTTCAAACAATGACTCGACTTGCGCTACTATCGTTCTCTTCATATAAAGGGCAAAGATCCTAAGCTCCACTTTTAACGAAGCAAGAAGGTGGTAAGAGAAGATTCTAAAAGAGTATTCAAGACAAGGAGTGTGGATGGGAACAAGATTTTAAAATAAACATCAAGGAGGAGACAAATAACAAGGGTAGAAAATACAATAGGGAGAAAATATCAAGGTTGATAGAACAAGAGTTCTATAGCAATTTTCAAAACTTTAAATGACCAGTTTCTAACTAGGCTTGCGTCCTACAGTCAGCATTGCTCCGATACCACTTTGTCACACCCGGTTTTAAAAACAAAACCAGGTATACACCATATGTGAGCCCAGGAAGTCAAATCTCACATATAGCTACAAATAAAGGGTAATATCGAAAGACAATGCTCATATATAACGTATAAACACAAAGAACATAACCTTAAGGAGCGGACAGCGGAAAGACACTCCGATCTTCAGATGGAGACACCAACTTCACAGGGACAACTGACTGGTTGACCACAAGCCTAAGCTTCTCCAAAGCTTAACTCTCTGAGGTGTGGGGAAAAGCAAGAGTGAGTCCATGTCGAACTCCACAAGTATAGCAACAAGTGATATAGATCCCAAGTTTCATGATCAATGTAACATAAATAATGAATAGCATAAAACGGTAAATAATGAACATGTTAACCAACATAAGTCATAAATGTAAAAGTCTTCAAGGCCGCTCGTGTCCTTGAGCAAGGCTGATATATCAGTTTAATAAACTTTGCGCAAAGGTGTACACTTTCACTGCGAGACGTGAATTGCCCTTTCGCCCGAGGGAGCCAGCCTCTTAACCCACTTTCAAGGAAGGTCGGCAGGGTTCACGATGAAGCCTTTCAAAGGTTCGTCTAACAAGTTAGGGCCGCTAGGTCTTAAGGCAAGGGGATGTAGAGCCCTCCTTCCAGGTGGCACAATAACACGCAGCCTATACACACGTGGACAGAAGCCGCACTATACCCGTCTCGGCAAGTCCCAACGTGCCTATACAGGTGTCCACTAACAAGCTAGAAAAGGTTCTCATACTGAGCTAAAGCCAGAGCCATATAACCCCCAACAGTTATACTGTAAATCCCGAAGGTGCTCGTACAGATATTTTCTTAAGTTGCTAATAAGTCATTTTTATCATTCGATGCATACATTAATTAAGTAACATGATCATGATTGTGAAAAGAAAACTCGATTGCTATACTTGCCTTAAACTCAAGATCCTTCTTCTGTTGACTTGTAGATTTCCAAAGGTTGACTCTTGATCACGAACTCTGAATCAAAGACTTCCTCTTTTTGTCACCAACGTATAACTCACCGACTGGACATACGATCATAGAACACCACACAAGCATCCAATACCAATCATGCAAAGCAAGACAAGGCCTATAATTAGAACAGTACATCAATCATAATAAAACAAGATGAAAAGTTTTGAAAACAAATCTACGTGCCACTACGGTCACACAGACGCGAAGATCACACTAAACGGAGTTGAAACGAAAAAGATATGATCTAAACAAAATTAAAGACACTAATTACTAGATTAAATTTAACTCAAATTTTAATTACAGAAAACAGTAGTGAAAGTTATTTAGTTAGAAAGAACTTTTTGAAACGAATCTAACGCAAGTTGAACGGACTAAATCGGAGTTAAAACAAAGAAGTTATAAGCATTTAAATCCAGTGGCAAAACTGTAAATAAGACAAAACTTGATTTTCGCAGATTTAAATAAATAAAACGAAATTGGAAATTTGACTGGACTGCGCCTCATTTAGGAGAAAACGCAGGGTCTTGGTTGTAAGTTTCCGCAGACTCAAGGAATAGGTCAAGGTGGAGCGCGGGTTGAGACCAAAAACGTGTAAGGGTTTATTTGCAAAATGACCGGCCGAAGGGGTATCGGCCATCGGTGGCCGTTGGATCTGGAGCGTGCGGTCAAGATTAGACAAGGAGGGGGGGACGGCGGGTTCTATATTTAAATAACAGAAGGGCTCATTTGCAAAATGTCGCGCGAAGGGGTATGGACGATCTGAGATCGTCGGATTTGAGATGAATGGACGCGATTAGATGGAAGGGAGGAGTGGGGAATTGGTCACCGGAACAGAGGGAGGTCACGGCGGTGCCATGGCCGGCCGAGCTTGGAGCTCGCCGGAGTTCGTTGACTGTGCGATTACGGGGACCACAGGTAACATGGATGGCACAGGGAGACAGAGGGATGAATGGCAAACTCGATGGAGCTACTAGTTACGGCGGAGGACGAACAGAGGCGGCACAGGCTCGGTTTTGGTGGCGGCGGAACTTCTGTAAACGACGGCGAGCACGATAAACACCAAAATGGGGAGAGAAAAGAGAAAGGAGGGGTCTAGGAGCTTACTGCAAATCCAAAGGAGCTCGGGAGAGAGCTACGACGGCCGCGGATCGGTGGAAATCGAGGATGAGGACGAAGCGGCTCGGTGAGATCCAACCGAGGTGGCTAGGGGAAAAAGGGCACGGAACGGTGAGTTTTCGAAACGAACGAAGGCGGCGGAGACTCGGAATTTATATGGGGAGCATCGGCTTGGGTAGGAAGGCAAGGGAGGGGCGAACCGGGACGGGAGAGGACTCGACGAGGAGTCCTGGTTGGGTACGACGCAAGCAAGAAGACGACTGACAGGCGGGGTCCACCTGGTAGAGAGAGGAGGAAACGCATGCGATAACCCCAGCGGCTGACTCGTGGACCCGCAGCGTCAGTGGGAGAAGGAGGCGCTGCGCACGGGCGTGGTCGGTGTGGGCGCCGACTGGGCCGCGAGTTGGGCCGCGCGGAAAGGAGTGGAGAGGGGAGGGAGCGCTCGCAAGGCTTTTGCCCAAGTTGAGCCGGTCGGCAGGAAGGCCCAAGGCGGGGAGGGGGAGGAAAGGGGAGTGAGGCCGGGCTGACGGGCCAGCTCGGGCCGAACTAGAGGGAGGGGAAAGCGCCGAGAAACGGCCTTCGGGCCAGAAACCGAAAGGGGAGAGGAGAAGAAGAGCTTTGCCTTTTTCTTTTATTTCAAAACCTTTTTCAAACCATTTTGAAACCAAAATTTGAATTCTAACCAAAACCACACATCACAAAAACTCAAATGTTCCAACATGAATGCACAAACATGTTACTAAACCCTAGGATAAATTTTAATTTATAGGAAAGTTTTATTTCTCTATATTTTATGAGCACAGAAATTCATAAATAAATCATTTTAACTCTAATTCAAGAAATGCAAATTTCAGGGTGTGACACTGTTGGCTGAAGAAGACAAAATGACGGGGAGGTACTTGGCCATCACGTTGGATCCTCCGTCGGCTGCTTGAATGGCGATTTCATACGTGGTTAGCCATTGCTCCGGGTTGGCCTTCCCATCGTACTTGGCCACCGTGTTGACCTTGAAGCCCTGAGGCCACTGGACAGCTCGGAGCCGGGCGGTGAAGGGGCGAGGCCCTGTCGAAGCGTCGTGAGCCGGAGCTCGATGGGGGGCGCGGTTGCCTTGGGAGACCTCTTGGTCGCGACACAGTGGTGACTGCCTCCTACGGGAGTGGTGCAGACTTTGAGTGGTTCGGCTGAACGAAGAGCCGGAAGGGGAGGGATGACACCCTTTCTCGTTGCACTGTACCGCAGCAGCCTTAACGTGGGCGACTGTCTTTCGAAGCTCCGGGGTGACAGGTAACTTGGAAAGTTCATTGGCGATGATGGCGATGTTGGCACTTGGAATCGGATAGACAGGCTGATCGTCAACCCTGTCGAACTCGTAGATGAGGTCGCGACCTCCGACGTTATCCCGATCTCGGCGTTCTTGATCGTGATGTTCGTCGTCGCGACGTTCCCAGTCACGGCTCACCTGTTCACGTCGTTCGTCGTCGCGTCGGTCGATGTTGCGCTGCTCCCGGTTGGCGTGTTCGACGTCCGTCTCGTCCGGTTGTGGAGGGCTATCAGCGAAGACGTTGAAGATGATGCCTCCGCGATACGGCAGGAAGTCAACGCCGAATTCAGTGGAGACGATGGTAGTAGTCTGCGCGGAGATGGAACCGTTCGTCGTGGTAGATCCAGACGCAAAGGTCGCTGAGACGGTGTCGCCAGAGATCTCGTGGAGAACCACCATGCCGACGAGTGGAGCCAGAGTCGCCTGGTCGCATGGGCTGGTCGGAGCCGAAGGTCTAGAGTTGGCCGGAGAACTGTCGCAGCGCCTGGTGCTGGAACGTAGAAGCCGCCCCGCATAGTTCGAAGGGCATGGGGTTTGTTGACGAAGCGTGGTGACGAGACGGATGCAGATCCGATCTGGGGTGACGGGCGGGTTGAGCGCTGGAGACTCCCGATGGCGTACGTGGATGATGTTGGCAACGAGGACGGCCGGAGAGCTGCAGACGAGTTACCTCGATGGCATCGATGCACTCCGCGATCCCTTGGTTGGCCATGGCTTCGATCAGGTCGTCACAGGGGACGATCCTCAGTGCGCGACGCGCCAACATTATGATGCGCTGGGTGGACGGCGAGGCGTCCGACGCAGGAAGCTGCGCAGATTCCACGGTCTCCGGGGCAGGGATGTGGTTGCCGATGGTCCAGATCATAGATCCAATCTAGAAAGTGGTGCCTGCCTCCGGAAGAACCATGGAGCGAGGGAAGGTGACCGCTTGGCAGATCATGGTGTCGTAGCACACACCCCCTACCTGGCGCGCCAACTATCGATGAAATATGGTCGGCAGTCTATCGAGGGGTATGCCCAAGGTAGTAGATTAGATGGTGGAGGCATGCGAGACGTCTACACAAGCGTAAACACAGGGACGAGGGAGGGTGGTTTAGACAGGTTCGGGCCGGTAAGTCGCCGTAATACCCTACGTCCTATGTTCTGGTGGTTGGTTGTATTGCTGGATTGGAATATGGCGTGAGTTTAGAGGGGGTCCTTGCTCACCTTATATAGCCGGGGAGCAAGGTTACAACTTGCCAAATCCTAACAGATTACAATCGGCCCCTTTTGGCAAGGAATCCAGGTCTATCTATTAAGATCTTCCTTAGCGAGCAAGTCATCAGGAGAGTCCTTGGCGGTCGCGACAGCCTGGTCGCAAGCCGCAAGGGCTTCTGGCTGGGCCGTATTTGACTAGCAGCCCAAGTAGGTCCATGAGGGTATATGCAGGTGATATCCCCACAGGTACACCCACGACCATTGCGGAGGCATATGCATCACCTGATGCACAATATTGGAAGGATGCAGTCCATAGTGAGATGGACTCCATCATGGCAAATGGTACTTAGAAAGTGACAGATACACCAGTGGGTTGTTAGCCAGTTGGCTGCAAATGGGTATTTAAAAAAAACTTAGGCCTGATGTTACTATTGAAAAGTACAAGGCGAGGCTTGTGGCTAAAGATTACACACAAAAACAAGACGAGGATTTCTTTGATACCTACTCACTTGTTGCCAGATTAACTACAATCCGAGTGTTATTATCCGTGTCTGCTTCCCATGGTCTTCTTGTCCATCAAATGGATGTGAAGACAGCTTTCCTTAATGGAGAGCTAGAGAAAGAAATTTATATGGATCAGCCCGATGGATTTATAGCACAAGGACAAGAGGACAAGGTGTGCAGGTTACTCAAATCCTTGTATGGTCTAAAGCAGGCGCCCAAACAGTGGCATGTGAAGTTTGATAATACTTTAACCTCTGCTGGGTTTGCTGTAAATGAAGCAGATACTTGTGTGTACTACCGTTATGGTGGGGGCAAAGGAGTAATCTTGTGCTTGTATGTTGACAACATACTGATCTTTGGGACAAGCATCGATGAGATTAATGATGTAAAATCATTCTTATCCCAAAACTTTGACATGAAGGATTTGGGGGAAGCTGATGTGAACCTTAATATTAAACTTAATAAGGGTGAGAATGTGATTACTCTTTTACAGTCTCATTATGTGGAAAAGGTTTTGAGCCACTTTGGCTATGTGGATAGCAAACCTTATCCAACACCCTATGATCCTAGTCTAATTCTTCGAAAGAATCGAAGGCTAGGAAAGGATCAACTGAGATACTCCCAGATTATTGGCTCATTGATGTATCTAGCTAGCGCAACCCGCCCTGACATCTCATTTGCTATAAGCAAGCTGAGTAGATTCACATCTAGTCCAGGAGATGATCATTGGCGCAGTATTGATCGAGTAATGCGCTATCTAAATGGTACAATGAGCTATGCGATTCACTATTCAGGGTACCAAGGTGTAGTTGAAGGATATAGTGATTCAAATTGGATTACATATGTTGATGAGCTAAAGGCCACTAGTGGATATATATTCACTTTAGGAGATGGTGTCGTCTCTTGGAGATCTTGTAAGCAGACAATACTTACAAAATCGACAATGGAGGCAGAGCTCGCAGCTCTGGACATAGCTTCTACTGAAGCTGAATGGTTGAGAGAACTATTGATGGACTTACCTGTGGTTGAAAAACCCATTTCTATTATTCTCATAAACTGTGATAACCAAACGGTTATTACGAAGGTGAAAAATAGACAGGATAAAACGAAGTCCAACAAACATGTGAAACATAGACTGAAGTCTGTCAGGAAATTGAGAAACTCCAGAGTAATAGCTGTGGACTACATCCAGACAGCTAAGAACCTAGCAGATCCTTTTACTAAGGGACTATCACGTACTGTGATTGATAATGCATCGAAGGAGATGGGACTGAGACCCATGTGAGTTAACCTCAGTAGTAACCCAACCTATGTGATCGGAGATCCCGTGAATTAGGACCTGGGAAAAACAAGCTGCTGGTTGACGGGAGAGTACATTCTTACTTAACCCACTCCGTTGGAGATGCAGTACTCTCATTTCTGTAAGGCAGGTTGACTTTGTCTTAATGTGTTCTGAGGCTTTATAGCAAGATACTGTCCTAAAGAGTATCTGTGTAAGAACACACCTATGTGAGCATAACTGTTTGTCGCAGTTTGTGAGATTTGGGAACTCTCTAAGAAGCTCATGAAGTGAGATAGGAGTATGACTTATACGCTCCACTCGTGGGGTAGGCATATGGCAGCCTAGTATCAGTCAAGACGTCAAGTGAAGCTTGTTCGCACCAAATTGCCAATTCGAGGCCTAGTCCATTGTGCAGTTGTGGATGAGCCTAGCTTGTCGCTCTAGGTGCACTACTAGAAATGTGGTAATCAATGACGATTGACTAGTGACGGTTAACAAATTCGTCATTGAATTTTAGCATTCTACGACGAAATTTAGTGGTTCGTCAGAAGTCACAGGTGACGGAGGTTTGGCAATAAGAATAATGACGAATAGGACAGTACCGTCATACACTAAATAAACTAAGTCGTCATTGCTTGTTTGGTCTTGTTTCACCTCGAGGATACAGAGCCGTGGTCCCACCATCGGGTCGCACTTTGAGGACGCTGTGATGCGGACCCACCTTCGGTGAACACGTGGCTCCTAGGACAATGGATCAGGTCGACAACCCGGCGAACACGTGGCTCATGGGCCCATGGATCAGGTCGACCAGCTGCGTGACCCTCCCTTTAATATTTAAAAAAAATGCTTCCGCGTGGTTTTGAACCCATGACCTGATGGTTAACAAGTAGAAGGCTTACCACTAGAACATAGATGCTTTTGTGATTGTAGGAAACATATTTTGCTATTTGTGAACCCACCAGCGGGACACGGTACATTTCCAGGGCCCAACATGTTGTTTTTATTTGCGCAAAAAATATCAGCCAGAGCTGGGTTCGAATCTGGAACCTCACGACTATCAGGTAAGTGTCTTACCACTGGAACAGAGAGTTATTCATGTCAGGAGCATACATGGTTTTCTTTTATCAGGGTTTTATGCGATTTTTTTAACAGATTGATTTCCAGGGCCCGTACTCATTACCTGTCACTTTCCTAATGCATCACGTATACTGCCCTCGCGGCTGATCAACAGGGCGTTCGTAGCCCTAGTTTGTAGCAGAGGACAGAGGCGGAACAACAAAAGTCATTGGCCGATCACCAAGGCTGATCGTACAGAGGAGGTTGAAGCCCGGCGGCAAATCGCAGACGAGGCAGACGCCCAGCGGCATCAACCAGCAAGGTAGTTTTATGTCTGTGTATATACAGTAGCAAGATTAGTACTAGTCACATTATCATAATTTCTGCTGATATTATGATATAGAAATTGATCATGAATCAGCTAAAGTGAGTGCCAATACTTGACTTCTAACAAAATAAAAAACCTGACATGCAACTATGCTTGGCAATATGTTCAGCAAAGCCTTCAAAAAAGAAGTAGTCTCCCTGATCTGTGCAGCGATTTGAGTTTTATTCAGAAGTAAAAAAACCTGATCTGACTTGCTATCCCTCCAGTCCACCGATTTGACTTTTATTTAGAAGTAGTCTCCCTGATCTATGCACACAACCCATACTTCATAAACGTATCCACATGATGACCAATTAGTAAGCAAAACAACTTCAAAAAAGAAGTGGTAGCCTGCTAAAACTGAAATGACATGTCGTGTTGAACTAGAACTGAAATACTAAGACATGTCTTGCCAGAAAACATCCATTGCTGTAGAGTGAACAGGGCATTAAAATGTTTTAGGTGTAGAGTTATACAAATTATGATAATGTTCTAGTGAATCATTGCATTTGCATATATCAATGTTTTGTACATATATGCTTGTCTTTGATTTGATTTTGAATTTTGTTTAATTTATTAATAGAATTTTAAGGACTGATAGCAAGGTTTATTGTACTGTCAAAACAGATGGACAGAAGCTGGATTTTTGGGACACCGTTCACAACTCGATATGTGGAAGGAGTTGAAGAGTTCATGAAGTTTGTTCGTGAAAGATACCCCAAAGAAAGCAAGATACTTTGCCCGTGCAGCGAATGTCTGAATCAAAAGATGAAGTGTCAGGCTGATGTAAGTGACCATATACACATTAAAGGAATGTCAGCTACGTACACCAGGTGGATTCATCATGGGGAGTCGGCGGATACTGAAATAATTGAGAATTTGGAGCAACAGTTCGAAGGAAGGGATCATGACTTTAGGATACATGTGGATGTGCCTGATGATGACTATGATGAGGATCACGGAGTACTAGAGATGATAGGAGAGATATATGCTGCAGCAGAGGCAGAGGGCGGAGAACAGCCAAGGTTTGAGAAAATCATTGAAGATGCCAAGAAGCAACTTAGCCCGGGATCTAGCCACTCAAAATTCTCTTTTTTGGTGAGGATGTTGTATCTCAAGTCTCGTTATCGAATTGGCAATACCGCATTTTCCGCGATGATAAAGTTAATGTCAGAAGGGTACCCTCAGAGTCAGTTGCCAAAATCATATGATGAGGCAAAGAAATATCTTAAGGAATTGGGCCTTGCATGTGAAAACATCCATGTGTGCCCAAAGAATTGTGTGTTGTTTCGTGATAAGTACGAAAAAGACAATGTGTGCCCAGTATGCAAGTCGTCTAGATGGAAAGATGAAACTGGGACCAAGCAGGTTCCAGTGAAGGTACTGAGGTATTTTCCACTTTTGCCAAGGCTGAAAAGAATTTTTGCATCAAAGCGAACTTTCGAGGAAACACAATGGCACAAGGAAAAGAGGACACCCGTCGACAATGTAATGAGCCATCCAGCTGATGGGGAAGCATGGAAGGACTTCGACATTCGGGAACCATCCTTTGCAGCAGATCCGAGGAACCTGAGGCTTGCCATAGCTACTGATGGATTCAATCCATTTGGCAACATGAGTACCCAATATAGTATGTGGCCAGTGCTTCTGACTCCGCTGAATCTTCCGCCATGGGAATGCGTGAATCCAGCAAACTGCTTTATGGCATTACTCATCCCAGGTCCAAAATCTCCAGGAAAGGATTTTGATGTATTTCTCGAGCCCCTAATTGAAGACCTTATCAAGTTATGGAAGGGCGTTAGCACCTTCGATGCATGTACTGGTAGGAAGTTTGACCTTCGTGGGGCCGTGCTATGGTGTATACATGATTATCCAGCGTTGAGCACTTTATCAGGGCGAACAACAAAAGGGTATTATGCATGTATTCATTGTGACAAGGATCCGTTGTCTCGGGCAATAAGGAATAAGATATGTTACATTGGACATCGTCGTTACCTTTTTCGTGGACATGCATGGCGGCGAAGCTTGGCTTTTGATGGTAAGCGTGAAAACAGAGACGAGCCATGCAAGTTCACTTTAGAGGAGGTCCGAAACGAGCTAGAGAAGGTGAAAGATGTTAGGCCAGGGCAGCAGCCTGATATTACTGGAAATAAAAGGAAGCGCAGTGAGGGTCCAAAGATTTATAGCCTCAAAGCTGGGTTGTGGAGATTGCCATACTGGGAACATTTGAAGATTCCACATAATCTCGATGTGATGCACATAGAGAAAAACATATGTGAAAACATTCTTGCCACATTACTAAATGTACCAGGCAAGACCAAGGACACAACCAATGCTAGGCTAGATTTGTTTGATATGGGCATAAGGCATGATTTGCACTTACAGCAGAACGGCAACTCAGTCGTTGCTCCACCTGCTCCCTATGTCTTGGGGAAGGAGCAGAAAAAAGTGTTCTGCAAGTTTCTGAAAGGTATCAAGTTTCCAGATGGATATGCGACAAACCTAGCAAGATACATAACTGAAGATGGCTCGAAGATCCAGGGAAAGCTGAAAACACACTCTTGCCACATACTCCTGCAAAGAATCATACCTGCTGGCCTAAGAGGATTAGTGAGAAAGGATGTATATGAGGCAATTGCAGAGCTCGGGGCCTTCTTCAGGGAACTATGCAGTAGAAATCTGCGGATTGATGTCGTCAAACGGCTGAAAGAAGAAATTCCAGTGATCCTATGCAAGCTTGAGAAGATCTTTCCACCTGCCTTCTTTGATGTCATGGTGCACTTGGCCGTCCATCTCCCTGATGAGGCACTGCTAAGAGGACCTGTTCAGTACGGATGGATGTACCCAATTGAAAGGCGACTAGGCACTTTGAAGAATTTTGTATGCAACAGGGGTAGGCCAGAAGGATCAATTGCTAACGCATATATGGCAAGTGACACCTTGACTTTTTGTTCTAGGTATATTGAGGATGTTGACACTAGATTTAACCGTGATGATGGTAATGATGGCGAGGTGTCGTTGCCTGATGACATCTCTGTTTTTAAACATCGTGTTACTCTTGTTGGATCTGATAGGACCCAATACTTTGATGATGATGTATTCAATAAGTTAGTTTGGTATGTGCTAAATAACTGTGAAGAAGCTGAGGAATATGTGGAGTAAGTATTGTTTAAATGTTTGTGTTTAAATTTTTTGACTTTTTAATTTTAAAATTATCCTGATGACTAAACTTTGTCCTGCAGCTTGTACAGGTCCGAGCTAGTGGACCAAGGTGTGCGCGATGTTGACAGAATGGTTGAAAAGGGATTTGCAAAGTGGTTTAAGTCCTACGTAAGTCACTACACATTTTGTTTATGGGTTTCAATAAATGCACTAGTACTGATTACTTTTGTTGCAACAGATTGCGGACAAAATCAAGGAGAATTCAGAATCGGTTAGTGAAGGACTTTGGGCACTGTCATGTACCCCAGATTTGCGAGTCCGAACTTCTGCAGCTTGCAAGGTCAATGGAGTGCGGTATAGCACTGTGGATCGTGAGAAGTTCCTTCTGACACAAAATAGTGGTGTAGTGACTGAAGGTTCACATAATGGGGAAAACGTAGATTTTTATGGAGTCCTTAGAGAGGTAATTGAGTTGGGATATAACTCGAATCTACAAGTCCGTCGGACCGTGGTTCTATTTCGATGCGATTGGTACAAGCTAGAAGGCAAGACGGTAGGCCTTCGAGATGATGGGCATTTCAAATCCATAAATGTGAAGTCATTATGGTACCAGACGGAGATTAACAACAAGGAAATACAGGAGAACAATGCACTACTCAGGCGTCTGTTGAGCCTCAACAACCATTCTTCCACATGATCGCTGTTCGCAACTACTGGTAGATTGAGCAAGGGAACTGTGATGGTTATTTTGTTGTGCTGGTTATTTTGATGCTCATGCTTGGTAGAAACTTGTGTTGCTGGTAGTAGGATATTCCACGAAACATGTAGTGTTCATTCTATTCTAGGCAAACACTTATGTTGCTGGTGGCTGAACCTAGTTTCTTAGGGAGCTGAACTAAGTTTATACACTTATGTTCCTAGTCTACTGAGTTTATGCACTTGTTGCTGGAATCTGTTAATTTATGCAAGGTTTTTCTAATTTCAATGCTATTTGAATTCTGGTGTACTGAAATCAGCATGTGAGTGATAAAATTCTGGGCAATATGTGACCATTTCCAAAATTGTTATGTGGCGATTTTGTAAGCAATTCTGTGACGAAAAAAGAACCAATCACAGGGTGCCACGTGTCTAACCAAATCAGCGGAACGTCCCAGTCCACATCAGCTGCCACGTGTTCCACCACGTCAGCTGCCACGTCAGCTGCAACATGGCCGGCCACGTCAGCTGCCACGTGGCCTGCCACGTCAGCTGCCAGCATGGCAAACGCCGTTTGGAACACTGACGGGCCGACAACTAATGATGAAAATAGGACGAAATCGATGACGACAGAAGTTCGTCATCGAATGGAAATCCTTTCTGTGACGCCGACAGTTTCGTCAGAGAATGAAATCACTTCGGTGACGAATAATATACATTTCGTCACCGTTTAATCTATGACGCTCGATCCATGACGAAAGTTTTTTCGTCAAAAAATCGTCATAGATTAAACTTTGTGACGATTTTAGTGTCACGAGTGACGAAAGTGTAGCGTCATTGATAAGCACCTCCCTAGTAGTGGTGGATGTTCAACCTTAACCGGTCTCCACTGAATAACTGGTATATTAACAATACTTTGGTACAAGGAGGATGAAGAGTGCCTCTGGGATCTGGTGGAGCATTGTTAGAAGATTTGGGCTTGGCCCAAATGAATATTCCAAATAAATCTCAAAGGTCCACTCACACATGCATGGTATGGTAGGGGACTTTAGTCCCATACTGCTACTCTAGAAGGAGGGAGGCCAACTTATATAGTTGAGCTATCTCCAACTGGTTGTCTCCTTCTAAAGATGCAATTGCGGCGTGTGTATAAAGAGGGACGAGACGTCATCCTCCACATACGACATTTTTCTCCTCCTCTGCCCCAGTGTTGCGCTGCTGCTGTCGACCCTATACCGCCGTCGACATGCCATCGGTGCCGGGAGAGCAGATCTCTGAAGCCTGCGTCTCCTCGCGTCCCTGCACGGGGTAGGGGACGTATAAGGTTTTTGGGAAGCGCCGTCGCGGCTGCTCGCTGAACGTCTTCTTCCCTCTACGCCGCCTTCGCCGGTCTTCATCAACGGTCTGCTTCGCCTTCTCTTGCGCAAGTTCCTAGTGCCGATAACCCCACTGTAAGTATGTCTTCAATCCAACTGTTCTTCTATTTCATGTTCTTCTCGTTATTAGCGATGCATAGCCTGGATATATCTCGGATCTTACTGCTAGTGGTAGATTACACATCTACGATGCATGTTGTTTATATTTTCATCATTGTCGGAATTAATTTAGCGTCACTAAATTGCTATTATTTCCAACATATATATCACTTTGAGTATATATATGGTAAATTTATAATATATATATATATCACTTTGAGTATGTTTATATACTTACTTTAAGATACTCTAAATCTTACTATATAAAAAAATTCAACAAAATTTTAATATATTACTATAATATCATTATAGTAGTATATAAAATAACTATAATCATATACGTACTCTATATAAACATGCATACTTGACATATATCATATATACTACCGTAGAGTATAGTATACTTCATGTACATATATATATACTTCCTCAAGCTATATACATATGGCCGTTTAGTCCTTTTTTTTTTTTGAACCACACCACAGGCTCTACGGCCTTCTATTAATTGATTGGAGCTCAACTAAATCGCGAGCAATGGCACCACAAACAGTGTCAGGGAGATCCTCCAGCCATATTTGACATTGGCCTGGATCCCACTCCCTGGCAAGCTGTGCTGCTTCATGAGCAGGTTTGTTACATAAGCGAGGAACAAAATTAAAAAGAGACACTTGGAATCTATTTCTAAGAAGCTCTCTGATAGCTCTAAATAAAACTCCACTTGGGCACCGATCCATTTCACACTTTGTTACTGCATTCACCAATTGTGTCGAATCCGTACGTTTCCACCTCAATGACTGAAATCCCAAACTGATCAGCATACTCCAAAGCTTTTAAGCAGGCCATAGCTTCAGACATAAGAGCATCATGGGCTTGTCCCGAATTACCAGCACCAGCTAACATAACGGCTCCTGACTCTCCCCTTATGATAAAGCCCCAAGAAGCTTGTTTAGACGACTGCAGGAAAGCGCCATCCAAATTTAACTTCACGGCGCCAACTGCAGGAGGACACCAGCACTTTCGATGCATAGCTCTTTTGGGCGCAGGGTCTGGGTCTATTTTCAGATAATCGACAGACATGGTAGATACCATCCTGATCACTGCCTCAATTTGCAACAATCTCTCGCCTGCATTAAGTTTGTTCCTAACATCCCACCATTTCCACAACAAAAGAATAACCTGCACCTGTATCTTCTTCTGTAAATTCAGCACTGCCCAAACAAACTCCTTTGTAGAATTCGCCTGCAATAAACTCAGCCTTACATCTTCCAAATCCATGTGACGCCAACATCTCCGGACTTCTTTACATTTGAGGACCGTTTAGTCCTTTTAAATACCGTTTAAATGGTAAACAGAGGCCATCTGTGTTGTTTTGGCCCTATATGGTGAATTGAACGGTTGGACCGTTTAAACCCATTTAAATCCATCCATCTAAATGGTCTAGACAAAATCAGGTTAAACGTGATTAAATAATCTAGAGAACCATTTAATTCATAATTTAGTCCATTAGAGGACTACGACTACCACAATCAACACGAACCTAATTAACATCGTGAGTATATACAATGTTGTGGAACTTAGATTTCTTTCAAAAAAAATTATTTGATATAATATTTACTTTTTACATGTGTAAATATGTATATTTTCTAGCAAAATTATTTTTTTATATACATAAATATTTATATTTTAGTGTTATTATACAAAATTGTTTACGCCGTTTAACTCTCTAGGAGTAGAAATAATTTTTCTATACATATAAGTCTAGCTATATATATACCATAAATTTAAAGATGTATAATTAGAGGTGTAGATCAGTGTCGTGACACTTGCGCAATTTGGAAGCCGTCCTCAGTCCTCACTTATTTTGGTCATGCATGACAATTGACATGATGAAAAAAGCCATGAAACGGGAAGTTTATTCAACCACATCTACCTACAAGCTGGAAATACTTGTGCCCTGGCACGTGATATAACGCAAGCAATGATGTAAACATCATTTGGATCTAGCAGGCAGGATCAACGCCCCGTCGTCGTGTTTTGCAGAAAAAACTAAAAAGTTGATGACCGCCGAGTATTCCAAGAGTATTCCAAGCTCGCTCTCACCATCACCGGACACGTACCGGAGCACCGCCGGTGGCGCCGTGGAGGTGGGACATGTGCATAAACCGTTCTCCCGTGCTCGTCCTCTCTCTTCTCTCATTACCCTTCCTCCCGTGAGCACGCACATCCCCACCTGCGGGCCATGGGAAAACTCGAGGAGCGGAAGCCGCCTGCGTGCACAGCCGCGCGGCCGCGCGTGCTGCTCCTGTGCAGCCCGTGCATGGGCCATCTCATTCCCTTCGCCGAGCTCGCTCGCCGCCTCGTGGCCAACCACGGCCTCGCCGCCACGCTCCTCTTCGCCTCGGCTACATCCCCGCCCTCGGAACAGTACCTCGCCGTGGCCGCTGCCGTTCCCGACGCCATCGACCTCGTCGCGCTGCCGGCACCGCCGCCAGATGCGCTGCCTCCCACCGCGCTCACGCGCGAGCGCGCCGAGTTCGCCGTCGTCTCCAACGTGCCCACGCGTTCGGGAGATCGCGCGGGAGCTACGCGCGGCCGCGCCACTCGTCGCGCTCGTGGTGGACATGGTGGGCGTGCTGGCGCGCGACGTCGCCACAGAGCTGGGCGTCCCGTTGTACACGTTCTTCACGTCCCCGTGGATGACGCTTTCCCTGTTCCTGCACCTCCCCCAGATCGACGCCACTCGCGCCGGGGAGCACCGGGACACCACGGAGCCGATCCGCCTGCCCGGCTGCGTGCCGATCCTCGCTCATGAGCTGCCGACGTCCATGCTCGCTGACCGGAGCAGCAACACCTACGCCGGGTTCTTGTCCATGGCCAAGGACGTCGCAGGAGTCGATGGCATTCTTGTGAACACGTTCCACGAACTTGAGCCCGCGGTGAGCGACGGTCTGGACGGTCTGCAGCTGCCTGTCCACCCGGTTGGGCCATTGGTTTAGACCAGACCGGTCGGCGTGGACATGGAACACAAGTGCATGAGCTGGCTGGACCAGCAGCCACGTGGCTCCGTGGTGTATGTGTCATTTGGCAGCGGTGGCACGCTGACGTGGCAGCAGATGGCTGAGCTGGCGCTTGGGCTGGAGCTTAGTCAGTGTAGATTCATATGGGTTGTCAAGAGGCCACACCAAAGCTCAACAATGGGAGCATTCTTCGGGACTCAAAAGGGTGATGATGAGCACATTCCCTTGGATTTTTTACCAGATGGGTTCATGGAAAGCACTAGAGGAATGGGGTTAGTGATGCTGTCTTGGGCGCCACAGACAGCTATACTTGGCCATCCTTCTGTTGGGTGCTTCGTCACGCATTGCGGGTGGAACTCAGTGCTTGAGAGCGTAATGAACGGCGTTCCTATGGTTGCTTGGCCACTCTACGCTGAGCAGCACATGAATGCTGCGATGATGGTGGTCCAGGTTGGTGTGGCCGTCCGGGCCAAGGTTGGAGTTGATCGATTTATAAGGAAGGAGGAAGTTGCGAATGCGATTCGGCGTGCCATGGTAGGGGAGGAAGCTGAAAGAATGAGGAAGCGATCAAGTGAACTTAGAGGCCAATCAGTGCATGCTTTGAGCAAGGATGGTTGTTCTACTCGTGTTCTGGCACAAATTGCAAATACATGGAAATTTGCTAGTAGGAAATGATATAACTTTGCGCTAGATGATGTATTTTCATTGAAATCTTACTAGTCAACTCAAGATTAATAAATCATCATCTATAACTTTGCATAATACATAAGAGGTCCTATTTTAGAAAGGTGATATCTCATCTGGCTTCTGATTACAAGCAAAATTTATTGCCTTAGATATTTTTTTAGTCATGGGAAAAAATTAAAGCAGCATTAACTAATGTTATTGCAGAAGACTGACTCCAACAGAGCAAACCCAAATCCGAGACCCATTCGTTGGTTTGGGTTGCCCACAGTATTGGGTCAGGCACCCTAAAGCTTTAGTTCTCCAACAGCCAGACGCATCCACACATGCTGCCTTCCCACTCCCTCTGGTGGGCCCGCCTGCAGGAGACGCAAAGAGCCGGAGACAACATCCATATTTGCTCACCGTGAGGCTTTCTACGCAAAATAGGTCACGGGTTTGGCTACTCTGTTGGAGGCCGGTTTCGTGCTGCAAATCAACTGTGCACACCTTATTTTGGGTATGGGTCACGGTTTGCCTCATCCGTTGGAGTCAGTCTATGATACAGTGAGGCTCCATGCCGTGGCTCAAGGGTCGCTATGCCAAGGCCTTGAGACCAGTTATTTGCATGAGATGGTCAGTGGGGCGGACTATTTCTGCGTGAGGAGTGAGGACACTGGATGAGATGTTGCGGAGGGGTGCTAGCGAAAGCCTAGCTAGTGTCCCTCTTACCGATTTCCATGATAGCGACATTCTTGGACCTCGTTCTGTTTAGTTCCCAAAAACTTCAAGATTCTTCGTCACATCGAACATGCATGAAACATTAAATATAGGTAAAAAAATAACTAATTGCACAGTTTGTCTGTAAATGTCAATATGAATCTTTTGAGCCTAGTTAGTTTATGTTTAGATAAAATTTAACAAATAATAACAAAAATGCTACAAGAATTTTTCTCCAAAATTTTGTCAACTAAACATGGCCCGATGACAATCCACAACTCCTCTGTCTACTGATCAGGTGAGAAAACCTTGGTATGAGTAGGCGGTGTCGTCATTTTCCTCCCTGCAGGCATCGTTTCAGAGAGCAATCTTCATGCACATGAGCAACCACAACCCCTTGACGGTCAAGCATCAAGTTGTTGCAAGATACATGGAATTCAATGTTGTCATCACTAGAGGGATATATAGTCGCAAAATGAGATCATAGTGCTAAAATTCTTGAGCGATTTTAGCAAACACAAGAATAGGATTGGGATTTGAGTCTCGTTCCTTTTTCCTGTCATAACGTTACATCACCGTATGGTGGAGTGGTCTAAGTACTGTAGTTTTGTTCTGAATGTCTGTACTCATTTATTTGTGAATGCTTGAGGCTGGAATATTCTATTCCTTTATCTAAAAAAATCAAATTAATAAACAAGTACTAATCAGGGATTCTGAACTCGGATTCAGCATAATCTAACACGGTGTCCGGCTGCTGCGAGATTCATATTGACATCGTAGCGTGGTTTTGGGTCTCTAGATTAATGTTTTTCCCACTTCACAATGATGCCCCAGAAGCGCCTACTGAAGGCAATAAGTCAAAACAGTCAAACATGGGGGGTAGAATTTTCTAATAAAAGGAAGGTCAAAGGATTCTTTCTTAGTCTCCTGGAGACAAACAATATCACATTGAAATTCCGAAATTTTTTTTTTTCCATGAAGAATTAATCCCTCTCACATTCCAAGACATGATTTTCCGACTTCTAGATTGATTCAGATTCATTACATCCATCAGAGAAAAACAACAAAGGTGACACATGCTTAGCATTGTCCCAGCAACTTATATCCAAGCAACCAAAACTTCAAAGGCCTAAAGCAAAACAGAGGCAAGATAGTATCAAGTCTATCATCTGCCTATTACAACGTCATAGCTTTTTGACCGTCATAATCTGTTCAAAGGCTACTATCATCCTTCTCCATTGTCCTCCTTCATGGTTTTCTTGTCCTTATGCACCTTGGCCTTCTTCCATGCTATTGGCCCCTTCCTACCTCCAGCATCCAATAATCTTTGGTCCTCAGCCTTCATACTGCAAAAACCGCATTCCTAGATTACTTAGATGAGTGGCGATCCGGCTTCAAATCAGACACGATTCGAACCCTGTAACCGTTACACCACTGCTTCGTTGGTTATCAACCAAGCACAACTTGATTGACCTCGCCAAGAAGACTATTCCTGCAAGCGAATCGAAGAACACAAGAAAGAAGGTAAAAACACGCAATCTGAAATTGCAAATATAAATTGATGCGAATATCAATGGAGGGTTCAAGAACTCGGTTTCAAAGGACTAATCGACACAATGGAGGAGATCAAGAACGGGGCCCTGGATCACTGTAAAAGGATTCGACACCACAGTTACAATGAACGATTCAGTTTCTCGATGGAAAACTAAACACTAAACAAAACCCAAGCCCTAACGATGACGACGATGGCTAATTATAGGGTTTAGGACGTCTTCCCTGCTGGACAGGCCCCCTAATGGGCTCTAGGACGATACACGGCCCAACAGACCAAAAGACAGTGTCGCAGCACCCTGACAGATTCTGGACGCTGACTTGTTTTGACGATTCCCGTTGACTCCGAATGAATTTTGACGTGATTCCAAAGCAATTGGTTGGCTTATCAAATTATCTTTCCAAGCATATCTGGTTCGTCGAAAATAGAGTCCGTATGCGTTCGGGGCGTTGATTTTACCCGGGACTGCTCCTGGAATCCGAGATGGACTCGGACTTGAGTTGGACTGACCCTCCACCATGGAAAACTCGTGTTGGATGTCCTCGTTGGTACTCCGCGTCTCCTTGGCTTGTACATGACAGATTGATGTCCTCATCATCCTCCCCTTCTTGAATTGGAGTCATCCTCAACTCCATCTTGGCGATGTCCTCATCATCCTCTCCTTTTAGAATTGGAGTCGTCCACGACTCCATCTCATCACCAAGCTCCTGCAAAAGGTTAGTGACCCACAATGCGAAACACAAGGTATAGAATCATGTGCAGCAACACTAACATGTCGACAAAATATGTATAACAAGGAGCATCATTATTATCACATAACTCAGCAGTAGCAGAAGTCGTAGCAAGAAAAGCACTTCCTTTTAACTTAATCTCATTATTTTTAGCAATGTTTGTTGGGGGTTTATTTTTATTTTTAATCTCTTTAGCATGTTTAATAATATCCGTAGGAGACAAAGGCAACAAAGTAATTTTCTTGTTCTTATGTATGATAGTGTATGTATTAGTTCTACCATGGTGTAAAGCATCATTATCAAATTCTCATGGGTGACCTAACAAAATGGAACAAGCTTACATAGGAACAACATCAAAATCAGCAGTATTATAATAAAAGCCTATGAAAAAGCTAATGCGTGCTGATTTAGTTACCTTAGTCATACCATTATTATTAAACCATTGAAGTTTGTATGTATACGAATGTTGTCGTGTGGTCAAGCCAAGCTTGTCAACCAAATCTGAACTCACCAAGTTGTTGCAACTCCCGCTATCAATAATAGTGAGAACATGACAACCCTGCACAATGAGATACATGTGGAATAAATTATGGCGTTGGATCTTCATCTCATCTTCGTGTCTCACACGTGTACTCAACACACGCTGCACAAGAAGGCTAGGATAGTCCGCAGCAGCAGCCACAGAGTCAATGGTGATGGTCTCCTTGTCTTGATCATCCTTGGTGGAATCTGCATCAATGTTAGCAATAAGGGCTAAATCATCTTCAACATCACTAGCACTTACATATCCATCCTCGGTAGCAATGAAAGCGCGACGACTGGGGCAGTCCTTCATGACATGTCCCATGAATTTTCATCGGTGGCAAATGATTTTAGAGCTAGACGAGGAGGAGCTAGTAGAAGTGTTAACACCAGAATTTCGCACGCATGAGGATATGACAGATGGGTCCAGCCAGCAGAGAAGAAAGGATTCGGCAAGCAATCAGACGACTATTTGGTCCTCAAGATTTCGATGAATGTCTGTGCGGTCGGCTATCTTGCAGAGAGATGTTTCCATTCGGGAAATGGATGTTGCAGATGAAGCCGGCTTGCATGAGAAGACATATGGAGATGAAAGATATCGAGAAGATTAGGAATAGATTTCGTATCTTTCCATATTTTATCATTGTAAATCGTAATCGTCTAGGACTCGTATTTCGTCTAGGGTATAAATATAAGCCCTCGACCATTGTAAAATTGTTCACAACCATATCAATACAAACCGGCCCCGTGCCATCTTCGAGTCCCTAAGTTGTGTCGTCGAGTTCTTCGAGAGGAAACATCGATCTGTCGACCTCCGTAAGTACCGACAACCTTGTTATCATGCCTAGTATCATGCGATGGATTTAGATATGATGCAAGTAGTCTCGTATGTTAAGCTTAGTATCGTGCGGCGGATTTAAGCTTATGACGGGAAGTTTTTGCTTGTGCCTTGTATCGTGCGGCGGATTAAGACATGAGTAAAAATAGTTATCGGCTCTATTAGATTTGGCAGATCTAGTAGATTCATTAAGTTATCATGTGTTATGTGCTTTATTTATTTAATTCCTGTCACACTCTTTTGCCCAATCTAGATTGATCTCTATTCGGCCTTGTTTCACAAGTTTGCTTGTGCTTTGCTAATCATAAGATCATAATGGCCGGATCAGCTTTCAATCTAGATTGTTACATGTTGTGGGTTCATACATGCCAATCATGTTTATGCTTTGATAGAACTGGGTGTCGTGCGGCAGATGCAGGTTTTAGATTAGTTTGATCATGTTTGCTTGTATGTTCCTTCCTCATGGACCCCAACTCGGCTAGTTTGCCGATTTTGGTTAAGCTTACACGAGTAATGAGCTTTTATAGATTTATTCAAATATATGCATGCTTTTAGCTTGTTATAATTAGATTGTATCATGCGGTGGATTAATCTAATTATAAGAAGTGGTATAGACTTATAGCAAGTGGTATCATGCGGTGGATTAGCTTCTCTTAAGTTTATTCTTGACGGGTTCATGAAGACTAAATGTGCGGCAGATTAGTTGGATTAGCCTATGCATGTGTTATTTGAATAGATCTATTCTTGCAAGTTGCCTGTTTATAATATCTTTGATCCATTCAAACATGTCTTCCTTTTGCGTTCGGCAGTTAATATGCTTCACATACTCTGTTTTCATACTTGCCGAATGACTTTGTAAACATGCTCTGACAGACAGCTTCTATAGCTGTGTGCCGTCGTGACTGGCTTCCAAAGCCGTACATATGGAACTGTCTGGTTTTACCCAGCATGTTTCAGAGGTATTCTCATGTTTTATCCCTTGTTGGTTTTCAGGTCAAACCGACTGGCACGTCACCGGATTCAGCACACTCCGGGCACCCGATTGAAGCTAGCCTCGTTCGGCTTGCTGTGTGCCTTGGCGCAAAGTGTCACTTTTTGCGTCAACACACTTTTTGGCACGCCCAGTGGGACCACTTCGTTTCAAGATGCCTGAGATCAGCGATGATCAAGTTCTGGATGTGATCATGGATGACTTGCCGCTAGAGTCGAAAAGCTTAGTACAACAGGCCTGTGATGAATTCCAGCGCAAGTGCCTGGCGTCTTTCTCCAAGAACAAGAGCGGCAGGGTCTTCCAGAAGCAGGAGTTCCCAAAGATTCTTCCTCATCATCAACCTGATATCCCCAATGAAGAAGAAGCTATTCGGAAGATGACTGAAATAATGCATAAGGTTGTATCAGAAGCTGTAACCAGTCATCAGTCGGCTTTCCTGAACACTTTTCGCGCTATCATGGTCAATGCTTTCAGTCCAGCCGTGGATAAATGCTTTGAAGAAACTATTGGTCCGATGCAAGGACCGTTGTTGTTCTCAGTACCTCAACGTCAAAGGATCGCAGGAGAGGGCGGAGCTGGCCCAAGCACAGGTGGGATGGTTCCTCATGAGACGCAACAACCTCCTCAGACCTATGGCCAACTCGCATTCGGCACGACAGGGGATGTCCCGCAATCTGCTTCTAAAGTGTCTCCTGCAGCGAACAGGATACAGAAGAATATGTTTGGAGACGGATATCATGAGTTCATCGATTATAGCTCAATCAATGCTCTTCCAAATCCAGGCTATAAGAGTTCGGCAGGGCTACATCCTGGGGGGCAGGCACAAGCAGCTCCTGATCCGAATGTTGACCTCATCATGCATAAGATGGCTAATATGATGCAAAATCAATTTGGCCTGAAGCCTAAGAATCAAACTTACACATACAAGTCTCCCTATCCAGAGTGGTACAATCGGGTAGCTCTTCCTCCAACGGTGAAGCCTCCTACTGATTTCACCAAGTTTTCAGGCTAGGATTATACCAGTACTATAGAACACATCGGTCGCTACTTGATGCAACTCGGAGAAGCATCTACAGATGAAGCTTGGAGAATTCGGTACTTCCCGTTGTCATTAACAAGACCAGCCTTCTCATGGTTTTCTTCTCTGCTAGCAAATTCTATCAATACATGGGCGGAGCTGGAGAAGAAATTCCACTCGTATTTCTTTACAGGTACCAGCGAGAAAAAGTTGGTCGATCTCATGAGCCTAAGGATGAAACCTGGCGAGACGCCACAAGAATATCTGCGCCGATTCAGGGAAACCAAGAATCTTTGTTATTCTCTGAATTTGCCGGATGATCAATTGCCGGAAATAGCCATAGCTGGCATGTTGTCGAGTATCAAAGAGAGGCTATTCGGCATGGAGTTTGATGACCTCGGGCAGTTATCACAAAGGTTGGCAACGATGAGTAATCAAGCCCAGGGATTCAAGAGGAATAATCAGTTCCAGAAGGGTGATGTGGCTGCCAAGATGTATCAAGCTTTCCTAGAGGAAGCAGCTGAGTACGATGATGAAGATGAAATAGCTGCAGCCGAGATAGTCTGGGATAAAGAACCAACTCAAGTCAACCAGCGATGGCTGAGGCAGCAGAAAGGTACTTAAGACTTCGATGTTTCCAAGTCAGATAAATTATTTGAATGCTTGTTGAAGGAAGGACGCATCAAGTTGCCGGAAGGTCATCCTATGCTGCATCCTGAAGGGGTCAAGGACAAGAAGTATTGTGGTTTTCACAATACTAGATCCCACTCCATAAATGATTGCCGAGTGTTCAGAGTGTGAATCCAGAAAGCTATCCAAGACGGGCATATGAGGTTTGATGGAAAGATGAAAATTGATGGTAGCCCTTTTGGACAGAATACTGTGTCCTTCTCTGTTAATATGATCAACGCAGCTCATCCCAGGGATAAGAGTAAGATGAAAGTGTTAACCTCTGATAGAGCGAGGGAAGCTGGTGCCGTTGACCCTAATCGGCAGATTATGAAGAGGGAGCTTCAACAGAGGGTTCGGTTCCAAAATAGCCGAACTGAGACAGGTGAAACTTCCAGACCCAGGGTCACGACGCGCATCTTGTTGAATAAATGGCGTCAGGAGCAGGAACGGTACCAGAAGAAGAGACTTTATGAAGAACGGAAGTTCCTGGAGAAACAACGAAGGTACAAAGAAGAGATGTACTGGGAGGAACGGGAAGATACGAAGGAGCAGGAACAGTCTCATTGGGAATGCTCGTTCTTCCAGTATTGTTGGAACGAAGGCTTGAAGCTGCCTGTTAAGAACAACTGCCCTGAGTGCAATAATCAGTACTCTGAGTATAGGCAGTCTCGAGTCAACCGCCGATCTGTCCATGAGAGGCTTGGGGCACGAATCCCTGAGGACGATCGGCGCATAAAAATAAATAATTTAGAAGATCGGCAGGAAAGAGATTTTGTCGATCAAAGTTGGGCTCGCACTAAAGAAGAAGAGTACCGCGAGTATGTCTGACAGAGAGGACAGTGGTGTCCACCAGGATTGAGGAAAAGCCAGAAAAGGAGGGTGCAGCGCCTAAGAAACAGAGAGCTAGAACAAGCAAATGCCAGAGTAAAGCGAGTTTGGCGCCCCAAAGAGAAGCCGGATAGGGGTGATCGTTCGGCTGACGCATGCATGGCTTTCTTTCTTCCATCAGAATTTATAGCTCCCGAAGAACAGGATGTCCAAGACGAAGTGTATTCAAATTTTGATGAAGATGAATTCCAAGAGTTGTTGGCTCATCTTGTCTTGGCTCAGAGTGCAGTATTCGATAAACCAGCTAAGCATCGACACTTGAAGCCATTGTATATGAGAGGCTATGTTAATGGCAAGCCATTGACTAAGATGTTCATTGATGGAGGGGCTGCCATAAATATCATGCCGTATACCACCTTCAGAAAACTTGGGATGGCAAGTGAAGACTTGTTGAAGACCGACATGGTGTTGAGAGACTTTGCTGGCAATTCTTCTAATACTCGAGGAGCAGTCCATGTTGAGTTGACGATCGGGACTAAGACCTTGATTACTACTTTTTCGTCATTGATGGCAAGGGGGCATACAGTTTACTATTGGGAAGAGATTGGATACATGCAAACTGCTGTGTGCCGTCAACTATGCATCAGTTCCTCATCCAGTGGATCAGAGATGACATCGAAATCGTTCATGCTGATGATTCAGTGAGTATTGCTAATACAGAGCCTATCTACTGGGAATATGATGGCGTTGAGTGCTTTTCTGGAAGAGCTTGGGAAGAGCCAACTGTCGATTCAGATAATCGGCTCTCAGAGCAATTTTTGAATAAATAGTCCGACTGATGGTAATGGAGAAAGATTGAGACCAAGTTTCATGTCGGCTGACGAGGAATAAAGTGTTGATAATGAAGCCGAGATAGGACCAATGTATGCAAGTCTGGGTCTCGAGCATGTTTTGGAGTTAACGAACTTTTGAGAGGGTTCTGCTTATTTCTCCATTGCCGAAGCTAAGGGAAGAACAAGAGTTCACGTAAGGTGACGTACGACAGAGGGTCTTGGAGAGTATGAAGGCACTTCCGCAACTTGGTGATTATTTCAAGTTGTACGTGGCGGCCGATAGCCTTGCAATAGGATCGGCCCTTATTTTAGAATTTTAAAGATAAATAGCAGCTAGCTTTAGCCGAAAAAATGTTAAACCCGGAGAAGGGTATTCGGCTGTAAAGAGATTTTGTCACTCGTGGATCAAGCTTCGGCACTACTTGTTAAGAGTCGAACGCATGTAACTTGGGGAATACTTATGTACAGCCGATGTAAAGCATCGCCTTTAGCAGAAAAATGTTCCAAGAATTCAAGTCATAGCCGATATTATTTATATCGCCTTTAGTACAAGATATTTATGACCCTGGTGGCCCCAACGTTTTCAAGTGAGCAGGTTTATCAAGGAAAGATGAAGTGCAGTGAGTGCGATGCCGGGTGATGTGACGTATCGGAAATGAGATCTAGTCGGCTAAGGTGACGTCATACGTTCGGCAAAATGTCCCTCTGAGGGAATGTTGCAGTCAGAAAGGTCACCGAGGAATTGAGGGATACAAATGGACATTATTCAGAGAAGAACAAACTTCATTTGTTCGATTACAAATTTGTCCTGACACAAACTACCCTTGAAATAATTTGTTCACAATGGATTGCGGGTCAGTAATCTCGGCAATGGCGGCGGCATGGTTATCATAGATCTCGAGATCTTCAGATTCATCCGGATCCCTGCCTGCAAAGCCAACTGGTAGGAAGGAGTAATCTTCTTTGGTCCAAGAACTCATTGCTGATAGCCCGAGGGAAACCCCGGCGTGCACACCTTGGATGATGGCCTGATCTATGCGAACATCCATGGCGTCAAGACGGGCTTCGGCTGAATCCCCATGAGCATTCACTTTGAGGGCAATTTTGTTCGCTGCTATTTTCAAACGGTCATTCTCTGCAGAAAGGGCTAACAAAAGAAGGGATGCGTCAAGTAAGGCAAACTCAACCAGAAGAAGAGGACCGAGGATCTGCTAACTTGTGATGATGTTGCAAAGTTGCTTCTGTTGGTCTGCCCACTCAGATTCCTCGATACTATGCTTCTTGGACGCATTTTCCAGTTCCTTCCAGGCCTTATCCTTTTCCTCGCGGTATCGAAGAGCATCCAGATGGGTCCGCTAAATCGAATCGTCAAATTCAAATCTGATGGCTTAGGGAAAGGATTGAGAAGTGTCGGTGTTTTTTACCTCGGGGGTCTGACACCAACGAGTAATATGATCGCGTGCTCTCTTCCTGGATGGTGATGCAAGATGACACAAGGATTTATCCTGGTTCGGGCAAAGAAGGCCCTACGTCCAGCGGAGGGAGGAGGTTCTTGTATTACTTGCACCTAAGTGCTTGTACAGGGGCAATACAAGCTCAATGAGCGTGGACTGGAGTCCGGACTCGTATGTGTGTGTGGTGTGGACTTGTGCGGACTCATGCGTACGCGTGTGTCTAGCCGTATTTGTGTAACCGGATGAGTGAAGGTCCCTGGTGTCCCCTTTTATAGAGCAAGAGGAGGCCAGGGTTACATAGGTGTGATACGGGAGTCGGGATGTACAATGCCCGATACGACGGAGAGTAGGAATCCCGTCTTGTCGATGCCACTGGAGCCGACGTGGGGGTTGCTGTTGAAGCGTCCTTGAAGCATGGCCTCCCTCCCAGGCGCGGACGTGGAGGCGTGGCGACGTGAGGCCATGCAGCGTCCATTCCGGCACGTACATGACGTGGCTGGGTCCCTCCGAGTCTTGGGGTACCTGTCCTCCAATATCATGAAAGTAGTCGGGGCTCGAGGGCTCAGAGCCGGCCTCGAGGTGGCGCCTACGGGGGGCTCGAGTCCCGCAGGTATGGGCAAGTCCCGAGAACCCGATTGAGCAGCGGGTATCCGGGCCTCGAGACGTGGCTTGGACGTGCACGGTGTAGGGTATGGCTTAACAGTGTTGCACGTCCCCTTTTGACTATGCCTGTGGTGAAAACGAGGTTTGACCCTGACTCTGGCTCGCTGTGACACGATCGTGTGCCAGGGATGTGACCGGAGTAGGTGAAAGCATTAAATCGCTGCATGGGTTGGTACGGTCGTCAGAGCTAGGGAGCGGGAAGCTTCCTCTTCGTGGGGGGTTTCGAAGGGTAGTGGAGCGCTCGCCCGAGCCTGGCGCGGAGGGCTCGGTTGAGCGGAGGTCGGGCCCAGCTCGAGGCCTGGGGTGTAATGAGCCTCGAGGATAGGCTATCGTGCTGGAGAGCTGAGGTTGTAACACCTCTGGTGTTTAGCATGTAATTAACTTGACATATCATCATTATCATCATTAAGCATCTTGATCATGATTTCATGTGTATGCATTTTGCTAAGTGTATCATTTTATGTGATTATCTCTATTGCAAAAACCCTATTTAGCCCACTTCTCTCTACTAGGGCAAAATGGTAATTTCACCTCTGTGCCTAGCTTTGTGTAATTCTTGTCCTTTGGTGTCTTGAAGTTTTGTTGTGTTGGCCAAAGTTCAAAAATCAGAATTTGATTTCAAAACTCTTTGCAAAACCCTGATTTCCAAATCCTGGATTTTATCCCTCTTGTTGTGATTCAAAATTATTCAAAATTTGGGATTGGTCCAAAAAGCAAAGTTGTAGATCTGTCAAAGAGAAACAACTTTGGTATTTACAAATTTTCAAGTTGCAGTACAAAGTTTTGAGTTATTTCAAATTCAATCAAACTCCATTTTTGTCCCTTTTCAGTTTTCAAAATGAGTTCAAAAACTAATGAGTTTCTGGAAAAGTGTATAATAGCAAAGTTGTAGGTTTTGATAAAAGGAACAACTTTCATGTTTACAGATTTTCAAGTTTCAGTTTGAAATCCAGAGTAATTTTGATTTGAATCAAGTTTGAAAAAGTGTCCCCTTTACTGTTTTCAAATGTTGTTCAAAAACTATTTGGAATTTGAAAATGTTCATATTGACAAAGTTGTAGATCTCATTTTTCTGAACAACTTTGGTGTTTTGAGTTTTTGTTGCCCAGTTCAAATTTTGGAAGTAATTGCAAATTCAGAAACTAGCCTAAAGTCAAACCCTATACCCTATCCTGTTCATCTTCCCCGTCGTAGGGGGGGGGGCCGGCCATGGACGCCTCGCCGGCGCCGCGTGCGCCACGCGCCTGGCAGCCGCCCGCATGCCCGACCTGCCGCCTGCGGCGCGTGATCATTTCGCGTCCGCGCGTGCGAGCGCTGACTCTCGCCCGTCCCCCACTGTCCCCATTCGTCGCCGCCGCGTGTGGACAACGCCGGCGAGCTCACGCCGCCCCGCTGCACGCCGTCCTCTCCGCCAGCTCGCAATCGATTGCGCGTGCCTCGCCGAACTCATCCACACCTCTCCGAGCTCTCTACCGCCGCTAGCCGTGGCTATAAAGGCCGCCGGTGAGCCGGACTTCCTCACCCACCTCCGCCACCGTCGCCAGCGCACCAGAGCATCCGCCCCTCGCCAGTTAGCCCACAGCTCCGCCTTGAGCCCGTGCAGCTTCCCCACTCCTCAATTTGGTCACTACCGTCCCCAATCGCCCGGCGTAACTCCGACTTCCCCACTCCGGCGAAGCACCGTTGAGCTCGGGTCCGAGAAATTCTCTCTCCCCGGCCATGATCATCCTCCCCGACCTCTGTTTCTTCTTCCTCGCATCATTGCGTTTCTAACCATGCCTTGGTGACCCCGTGTGTGCTCAGGATCGCCGGAACGCCGTCGCGACGCTTTTCTGCCCGCCGACGACCCCCGCTCCGTCGACCTCCTAGCTCCGACCACCCCTCGCCTCGCCACCCGCGCGTCATCGACTGCCGGTGAGCTCCTGAACCTCTCCATGCCCTTGGGTTCGCCGCGAGCCCCTGCCGTGGCCGGAACACCATCTCGCCGCCGTCGGGTGACCGCCGGCGGGAGGAAGACGAAGCACAGTGCTGTTTTTCAATTTTCTCATACATGTGAATAGTGTTCAGATTTCATATTTTTGTGTGATTTTCTGTGTTGATCCATAAATTCTGAAATTTTTGTGGTAGACTCTTTATGCTCTGAAGTATTTTATAAAAATAAAACTTGACTTTCTGCAAAATTTGAAAATGAAAAATCTCCCTTTTAATTAATAAATGATGGTTTTGGATTTTTAGAAAATGTTTTATAACTCCAAAATTTGTGAGACACTTTTGTGAGCTAGTTATGCCATGACAAGTCTCTGGTGAAATTTTGAAGTCATTTGGAGCAAGTTGATTTTTGAGCTTTATTTTAATTAAGGAATAGTGCCTTTTGTTAATTAAATGTCTAGATTTAATTGAGCACCTTAATGACCTCCAAAATTTTGAAATTTGTTTTGCCATATACTTGTACCCTAATGAACTTGTGTGATTAATTTGGTAATTTTTGGAGCACCTTCATAAAATGACCTTTTTAAATAATTAAGAAAAATAGAAAAGGTGATTAGGGTTAGCGTTGAATGCCCTGTGATGTGACTTTTGGATTGCTTGATGTTCATAGACCCCTACCCTTTGGTCTATGATGTTTGTGATGCTATGTTTGGTTGATGCTTAGGATAGTTATGATAAAGTCTAGTTTAATCAATTTTGCTTAAGGAAGAAATGGTTACCTTTATGCTCAACCTAGATTTCGATTATGCCTTGCCTAAGAGTAATCTTGAATCAGTGGTATTGTCTTGCACCTTAAGTCCATATCATCATTCTCATGAGCATTCATCATTGCATCCGTATAGTTGACGAAGAAGGCCCTGAAGTCGAGGTAGCCGCCGAAGGATCTGTCCCCGAGGCAACCCCGAGCTCCGACGCTTATACCTACCCCGAGTCTACTCTTTTTGCCATCCAAGGCAAGCCCCGGTGCATTTAACCCTACCTTGCTTTTATAAATGTTTTCTTTAAATGTTTTGAGTTAAATTATTGCATTAGGTTGATAGGAGTTGAGTGAAATCCTATCTGATGCATTATCTACCTTGACCAATGATACACCCGATACCTGCTTTTCAAAAACTATTTGCAAAATGCTTAGCAATGCTATATGATAGATTTGCAATAAAAATGCCAATTTCAAAGTGTGATCACTTTAAGAATATTTATGGGAATTTCTGGTTTACTCCCACTATTGGCTAAGTATCTGATCCGTACTTAGTCAATGGGAAGGAGAGGTTGTCCTTGCGTACGGTGCCGTCATGTTGTAGTCCGGGACTCAACAGTTGACACCGACCGGGACAGGGTTGAAAAACTGACAGGACCTGTACTCTTGGGTTAGAGTCCCGAGGTGCTTGTCGCTGGCTGGAAAATTTAGGGACCACCTGTATGGGGGCCTGATTGACTAAGACTTGCAACTATTCACATACTACGGAAAGCTTCGGCTCCGAGGAATCCTTTATTGGACCGACAACCGCGCACTGGGAGTGGAGAGATGGCGGAAGTAGCATGTACCCACGTGGGTTAGAGTCCCGGATTGGAGTGGTGTACTGTACTTCCGGGTGGCGTAGGACCGGCCCAATCTTGGAGGAATCGTGGTAGACGAGTTGGCATATGCAAGCTTGGGTGCTACATATGCAGTGTGGATAGGGACCCTCAGCTGAGTATTATTTATCCGGATTAACGCTGCTCCTCGGTTATGGAGACTTAGTCACTGACTGTCAACAGGGAGTGGTTCTCAACTAGGTCTGTTTTGGAAAGTAAAATGAATCAAGGATTATGATGGAACAAGGAATACCGAATCTTTCAAATTAAATAAGGTTTACCAAAATGCTTTTCTGCAAAATACTTGAACTTGCTTAAGCCTTACCTTGACTACCCTAAGCCTGCATTCCTGAGTCTTCTCCCTTTTCTTTAGTCGGGTAAGTCTTGTTGAGTACCTTTGTACTCAGGGTTCTTTTACCCATGTTGCAGGTATGGCAGATTCCTCAGTATGCCTTGGACCCTGCTGTGTGACTGTTGTTCAGGAAGAGGCCGATGAGGCCGATGAGTGATTATTCACCCTCGGGCTGGGTGATGTATCTTTATCTTTTAGTTGTTGTCATATGCTACCCTGCCAACTCTATCTATTTGAACTATGGTCTGTAATAACTTCACTTTAATTTTATGTTGAACCCTGGTTTGTAAAACTATTGTTTTTAAGTCTTCCGCTATTTACTCCGATGTTATTTGTCAAAATGTTCAAGAGATTGTAACTGAATTGTGAGATGATCCTGCGGACATCGGGCACTGATGTAGCCCAGTGGCGAACCCGGTCTTAATCTCTTGGCTGTACGGATCGACTGTCAGTGGTTGATAGTGATCAGTGGGCCATGGGATTAGGGCCGTTACGTCACAGAGTGGTATCGGAGCATCTCACTACGACGTTGCAATCTTTTTGCGAAAACTTCAAAAGGTTTTTAAGTCCAAAACTAAACTTGACTATTTTGAGTCCAAATTGCTTCTCTCATCTCATCTTGTCTTTGGCAACTAGTAGCAAGACAACTTGTATAAGCCCTATGTACCTTACCTTAGTAGTTGCATTGCCTTGTTCCGTAGGAACGAATCATGCATCATGTCATAATCACTTAAGATAATAACTTCCTCTCTAAGTCGGTTGGGTTAGTATGCCTTTACCTTTTTCTTGCTAGCCTTTCTCACCTATAACCTCTTGTCCAGATATGGTCATCCTCAAGCGGACTGCTCGCAAGTCGACTGGACCGCATGGTGTGCCGCGTCACCAGCTGGCGCCACGCACCGGAGAAGAGACTGGAGAATCCTCCAACGGACGTCGCTTTCCCGCCGCACCCGCAAGCAGCTGAAGGAGGAGATCAAGAATCTCAAGGCTGAGATGGAGAACATGGAGCATGACTTCTATCTTTCCCGCATGGAGTTTTATGAGGCACGAGCTTCCCTGGAGCAGGCCAATCGGAACACGGTTCGCGCTATCGAGCAGCGCAACGATGCTTGGACCCGCGAGGACGTCGCCAGAGCCCAGCTCCATGGACTGCAGCAGTACACTGCCCAGATTGAGCAGTACAATGATATGCTTCATGAGGAGGTACATCAACTGTACGACCAGCTCCACCCATGATTCCACCTGTTGCTGAGGATCCAGAAGATGGAGTCGTGGAGGAACCTGAAGTAGAACATGAGCCAGTCCAGAATGTAGAAGTGGAACCTGCTGAAGATGTTCACGTTGAAGATGAAGATGAGGAGGAAGAGCCTGAGCTCATCATCGAAGATGAAGATGACGATGAAGAGATGATCATCATCGATGACGACTAGATTCCTTGTGTCTGTACCATCTGCTCACCTAAAGCCTTAGTCTAGGTTTGGGACGTTAGTTGGTCTTCTGTCTAGTCGAGTCTGTATCGTGTCTTGTACCTTTCCTTTGTCAGTTAGTGGCTATCTATCGAACCTCTGTATCAGTTATCTACCCTTGCATCAATGAATCTTATCAGTCAGTTTCGTTCAAAAGCAATCTTTGGATGCTAAGTTCCAAATTCTTAACAGATGCCTGTGAACACCCGCACTGGAGCCGGAAGTTCCGGAGGTGCCAACCTTCCAAACCCTCCACCAGTTCCTGCTACCCTGGCAGATGCCATTGCAGCCTTGGCCGCCGCTGCCAACCTAATGGCTCAGAACCAAGGACAGCAGAATGTTGGTCACCGTGGTCGTCACAACCAAGAGACCACCTATGTGGAGTTCACTGAAACCCGTCCACCGGTTTTCACCAGAGCCGATGAACCCCTCGAAGCTGATGATTGGCTCCGCACCATGGAGCAGAAGTTTGGTCTCATCCGATGCACTGAAATCCAGAAGCCCCGGTTGCTTCTCAGCAGCTTCGTGGTCCAGCAAGTGCTTGGTATGCCAACCTCTTGGCTGCCCACCTGAAGGTCATGAGTTGACCTGGGAGGAGTTCCGCACCGCTTTCCGTGCACACCACATCCCATCAGGTCTGATGAAGATGAAGCTTGATCAGTTCCTAGCCCTGCAGCAGAAGGAATCCACAGTGATGCAGTATGTGGGTCAGTTCAACCACCTGAGCCAGTATGCCTCCGACTATGTCAACACGGATGAGAAGAAGAGAGATTGTTTTCTCAGGGGTCTGCACCCTAAGATTCGCAGAGGTCTATCCAACAACCTCAACGGATCTTATCATGATGTCGTTGACCGTGCTGTCGCTTTCGAGGAAAGTAACCGCCAGTATCAGGAGGAGAAGAAGAAGAAGAAGGCTGGGTCTAGCAGCTTCTCCAGCAACCATAAGCGCCCAAGAATCATCTATCACCCCAGCCACCACCAAAACCGTGCCCCATACCCCCATCAGCAAGTGGTCGTTCGTACCGCGGCCACCACTCATAATGCCAACCAGCAAAGTGCCACTCAGCCGAACGCCCCAGGTGTTCGTATCACCACCCCTCAAACAGCTTACAACCATCCATGCTACAACTGTGGCCAAGTTGGTCACTGGTCTCGCGAGTGCCCAAACCCAAGAAGAATGCCCAGCATGCACAGAAAGGCCCTGGAGGATCACAGCAGCAGCACCGTGCACCGCAGCAGCACGTCCAGAAGGGCAAGTTTGTCAAGAAGCACGGGCAAGTCTACTTCACCACCGTCAGTAACATCCCAGAAGGAGAGCCCGTCATGCTCGGTAGGTTCCCTGTTGCCAATCATCCTGCAGTCGTCTTGTTCGATTCTGGTGCATCGCATTCCTTCATCAGTCGCACTTTTGTCATCAAGCATGAGTTACCCATGGGGGAGTTAAAAGAAAGTTTCTGTATACTTTCGCCTGGAGGGCGGATAAATACTAAGGAAGTGGTCCGCAGTATACCAGTAATGTTGGGGGAACATGTCTTTCCTACCACCATGATAGTACTGCGCAATCAAGAGATAGATGTCATCTTAGGCATGAATTGGATGTGTCAGTATAAAGCCATGATAGACATCTTGAATAGAGTTGTGAGAGTGGATATTCCTAACAGCACTTCCAAACTCCTTCTCCAACTTCCTATGCCTCAAAACCAGCAACCACCCAGTTGAATGCCGCCTGTGTTCCGGAAGTCAGGGATATTCCCGTGGTCTGTGAGTTCCCTGATGTCTTCCCAGAAGATCTACCCGGTCTGCCTCCCGACCGTGATGTTGAGTTTGCCATAGAGCTAAAGCCCGGGACTGCTCCTATATCCCGTAGAGCTTATCGAATGCCTCCCAGAGAGTTGGCAGAGCTGAAGATCCAATTGCAAGAGCTATTGGACAAGGGTCTCATTCGCCCAAGTTCATCTCCTTGGGGCTGTCCTGCTATCTTTGTGAAGAAGAAGGACAAAAGTCTTCGTCTGTGCGTTGACTATCGCCCGCTCAATGAGGTCACCATCAAAAATAAATATCCCTTGCCTCGCATTGACCTTCTTTTTGACCAGTTATCTGGAGCCAGAGTGTTCTCCAAAATTGATCTCAGATCTGGCTATCACCAAATAAAAATCCGTCCAGAAGACATTCCTAAAACAGCTTTCACCACCAGATACGGCCTATATGAGTACTTGGTCATGTCCTTTGGCTTGACCAATGCCCCCGCTCATTTCATGTATCTCATGAACTCTGTGTTCATGCCAGAGCTCGATAAATTTGTAGTCGTGTTCATTGACGACATCCTTGTCTATTCAAGAACTCCTGAAGATCACGCCAAGCATCTTCGAATCGTTCTCTCTCGTCTCAGAGATCACCAGCTGTATGCCAAGTTCAGTAAATGTGAATTCTGGCTAGATCGAATTCAATTCCTTGGTCATGTCCTGTCCGCTGAAGGTGTGTCAGTTGACCCTGAAAAAGTGGCAGATATCTTGGATTGGAAGCCACCTACCACTGTCCGCGAAGTTCGCAGCTTCATGGGAATGGCTGGATACTATCGTCGTTTCATCCCAGATTTCTCCAGAGTCGCCAAGCCTATCACAGAGTTGTTGAAGAATTCCGTGGATTTCGTTTGGTCACCAGCCTGTGAGCAAGCCTTTCAAGCCTTGAAGAAACTGCTAACTACATCACCAGTCCTAGCTCAACCAGATATCGAGAAACCCTTCGATGTATACTGTGATGCATCTGGTACTGGTTTGGGCTGTGTTTTGATGCAAGAAGGACGAGTAATCGCTTATGCCTCACGACAGCTTAAGCGACATGAGGAAAACTACCCCACCCATGATCTTGAGCTAGCAGCAGTCGTGCATGCCTTGAAGATTTGGCGTCACTATCTGTTAGGCAGTACCTGCAATATGTATACGGATCACAAGAGCCTAAAGTATATCTTCACTCAAGAAGAATTGAATATGAGGCAGAGAAGATGGCTTGAGTTGATTAAAGATTATGATCTCGAAGTACATTACCATCCTGGTAAGGCAAATGTAGTTGCCGATGCCCTCAGTCGCAAGTCATACTGCAACTGTCTGACGACGAAGCCCTATGATCTTTCCTTGTGCCATGAACTTGAAAGGATGGGTATCGAAATGATCCGCAAGGAAGCTTGAACAATGTCAGCATAGAAACATCCATCAAGGATCAAGTCATTGCTGCTCAGAAGGATAACCCTGGAATCAAGCACATCATCGAAAAGGTCCAGACCGGAAAGGCTGATTGTTTCAGGATCGATGATGTAGGAGTTGTTTGGTTCAAGAACCGTCTAGTAGTTCCCAAGGTGCCTGAATTGAGACAGTTAATCCTTGATGAAGCACACTTGACCAGATTCTCTATTCACCCCGGCAGCAACAAGATGTACCAAGACTTAAAGCAGAGATTCTGGTGGACTAAAATGAAGATTGAGATTGCCCGGTATGTCGCTCAGTGTGATACCTGCCAAAGAGTCAAGGCAGTACACATGAAGCCTGGAGGAGAATTGCAACCTTTGTCAGTACCCGCTTGGAAATGGGACGACATTAGTATGGATTTTGTCAATGGACTACCCAAACCCAGAAAGGTTTTGATTCCATTTGGGTAATCGTGGACCGACTCACTAACAAGCTCACTTTCTGCCAGTGAAGACCAGTTACACCGTCCCCATGTATGCCACCTTGTACAAGAACCACATAGTGAAACTTCATGGCATACCCAAGAGCATTGTCTCTGACCGTGGTACCCAGTTTGTCGCTAAGTTTTGGAAAGCGTTCCATACCTCACTTGGAACCAAGCTCTTGCATAGTACGGCATATCATCCGCAAACTGATGGACAAACGGAGCGAGTCAACCAAGTGCTGGAGGACATGTTGAGAGCCTGTGTTCTTACCTTCGCAGATACTTGGGATGACTGTTTGCCTTTGGCAGAGTTCTCTTATAATAACAGTTACCAAGAGAGCATCAAAATGGCACCCTTTGAAGCACTGTACGGTCGTCGTTGTCGTACACCCCTCAGTTGGTCTGAGCCCGGAGAAAGAGAATTCTTTGGAGTTGACCTGGTCAAAGATATGGAAGAGAAAGTCAAGCAGATACAGGAGAATATGAAGATTGCCCAATCTCGACAGAAGAGCTACGCTGACAAGAGACGTCGACCTCTGAAGTTTCAAGTTGGAGATTATGTATATCTCAAGGTCTCACCAACCAAAGGAGTCACTCGTTTTGGAGTCAAAGGAAAGTTAGCACCCCGCTACATTGGTCCGTTTGAGATTTTGGAATGTTGTGGCAAGGTAGCTTACAAGCTGAAGTTGCCCGATCATCTCTCCGCTGTCCACAATGTTTTCCATGTCTCCCAACTCAAGAAGTGTCTCAGAGTACCAGAACATGTCGTGGAAGTTGAAGGTGTCGAGCTAGAGCCTGATCTATCCTACTCAGAATATCCAGTTCGCGTGTTGGACCACAAGGATCGCGTTACCGAAGAACCACCACAAGATGGTACAAAATCCAGTGGAACCAGCACTCTGAAGAAGAAGCTACTTGGGAATCTGAAGACTTCTTAGCAAAGAACTACCCCGACTTTCTCGAATCCCTGTCAATGTAAAGTTTTGCTTTATCCCTTCTTTGTCCTTCCTAAGACGCAGAATCTCGGGGCGAGATTTCTTTAAGGGGGGAGGCTGTAACACCTCTGGTGTTTAGCATGTAATTAACTTGACATATCATCATTATCATCATTAAGCATCTTGATCATGATTTCATGTGTATGCATTTTGCTAAGTGTATCATTTTATGTGAATTATCTCTATTGCAAAACCCTATTTAGCCCACTTCTCTCTACTAGGGCAAAATGGTAATTTCACCTCTGTGCCTAGCTTTGTGTAATTCTTGTTCCTTTGGTGTCTTGAAGTGTTGTTGTGTTGGCCAAAGTTCAAAAATCAGAATTTGATTTCAAAACTCTTTGCAAAACCCTGATTTCCAATCCTGGATTTTATCCCTCTTGTTGTGATTCAAAAATTATTCAAAATTGGGATTGGTCCAAAAAGCAAAGTTGTAGATCTGTCAAAGAGAAACAACTTTGGTATTTACAAATTTTCAAGTTGCAGTACAAAGTTTTGAGTTATTTCAAATTCAATCAAACTCCATTTTTGTCCCTTTTCAGTTTTCAAAATGAGTTCAAAAACTAATGAGTTTCTGGAAAAGTGTATAATAGCAAAGTTGTAGGTTTTGATAAAAGGAACAACTTTCATGTTTCAGATTTTCAAGTTTCAGTTTGAAATCCAGAGTAATTTTGATTTGAATCAAGTTTGAAAAAGTGTCCCTTTTACTGTTTTCAAATATTGTTCAAAAATATTTGGAATTTGAAAATGTTCATATTGACAAAGTTGTAGATCTCATTTTTCTGAACAACTTTGGTGTTTGAGTTTTTGTTGCACAGTTCAAATTTTGGAAGTAAATTGCAAAATCAGAAACTGCCAAAGTCAAACCCTATACCCTATCCTGTTCATCTTCCCCGTCGTAGGGGGGGGCCGGCCATGGACGCCTCGCCGGCGCCGCGTGCGCCATGCGCCTGGCAGCCGCCCGCATGCTCCCGACCTGCCGCCTGCGCCCGCGTGATCATTTCGCGTCCGCGCGTGCGAGCGCTGACCTCCGCCCGTCCCCCACTGTCCCCAGTTCGTCGCCCGCGTGGACAACGCCGGCGAGCTCACGCCCAGGCCCGACTGCACGCCGTCCTCTCCGCCAGCTCGCAATCGATTGCGCGTGCCTCGGCCGAACTCATCCACACCTCTCCGACTCTCTACCGCCGCTAGCCGTGGTCTATAAAAGGCCGCCGGTGAGCCGGACTTCCCCACCCACCTCCGCCATCCCCCGTCGCCAGCGCTAACCAGAGCATCCGCCCCTTCGCCAGTTAGCCCAACAGCTCCGCCTTGAGCCCGTGCAGTTTCCCCACTCCTCAATTTTTTCACTACGTCCCAATCGCCCGGCGTAACTCCGACTTCCCCAACGCCGGCGAAGCACCGTTGAGCTCGGGTCCGAGAAATTCTCTCTCCCCGGCCATGATCATCCCTCCCCGACCTCTGTTTCTTCTTCCTCGCATCATTGCGTTTCTAACCATGCCTTGGTGACCCCGTGTGGTGCTCAGGATCGCCGGAACGCCGTCGCGACGCTTTTCTGCCCCCGACGACCCCCGCTCCGTCGACCTCCTAGCTCCGACCACCCCCTCGCCTCGCCACCGCGCGTCATCGACTGCCGGTGAGCTCCTGAGCCTCTCCATGCCCTTGGTTTCGGCCGCGAGCCCCTGCCGTCTTGGCCGGAACACCAGTCGCCGCCGTCGGGTGACCGCCGGCGGGAGGAAGACGAAGCACAGTGCCGTTTTTCAATTTTTCTCATACATGTGAATAGTGTTCAGATTTCATATTTTTGTGTGATTTTCTGTGTTGATCCAAAATTCTGAAATTTTGTGGTAGACTCTTTATGCTCTGAAGTATTTTATAAAAATATAAAACTTGACTTTCCTGCAAAAATTTGAAAATGAAAAATCTCCCTTTTAATTAATAAATGATGGTTTGGGATTTTTAGAAAATGATTTATAACTCCAAAATTTATGAGATCACTTTTGTGAGCTAGTTATGCCATGACAAGTCTCTGGTGAAATTTTGAAGTCATTTGGAGCAAGTTGATTTTTGAGCTTTATTTTAATTAAGGAATAGTGCCTTTTGTTAATTAAATGTCTAGATTTAATTGAGCACCTTAATGACCTCCAAAAATTATGAAATTTGTTTTGCCATATACTTGTACCCTAATGAACTTGTGTGATTAATTTGGTATTTTTGGAGCACCTTCATAAAATGACCTTTTTAAATAATTAAGAAAAATAGAAAAGGTGATTAGGTTAGCGTTGAATGCCCTGTGATGTGACTTTTGGGATTGCTTGATGTTCATAGACCCCTACCCTTTGGTCTATGATGTTTGTGATGCTATGTTTGGTTGATGCTTAGGATAGTTATGATAAAGTCTAGTTTAATCAATTTTGCTTAAGGAAGAAATGGTTACCTTTATGCTCAACCTAGATTTCGATTATGCCTTGCCTAAGAGTAATCTTGAATCAGTGGTATTGTCTTGCACCTTAAGTCCATATCATCATTCTCATGAGCATTCATCATTGCATCCGTATAGTTGACGAAGAAGGCCCTGAAGTCGAGGTAGCCGCCGAAGGATCTGTCCCGAGGCAACCCCGAGCTCCGACGCTTATACCTACCCCGAGTCTACTCTTTTGCCATCCAAGGCAAGCCCCGGTGCATTTAACCCTACCTTGCTTTTATAAATGTTTTCTTTAAATGTTTTGAGTTAAATTATTGCATTAGGTTGATAGGAGTTGAGTGAAATCCTATCTGATGCATTATCTACCTTGACCAATGATACACCCGATACCTGCTTTTCAAAAACTATTTGCAAAATGCTTAGCAATGCTATATGATAGATTGCAATAAAAATGCCAATTTCAAAGTGTGATCACTTTAAGAATATTTATGGGAATTTCTGGTTTACTCCCACTATTGGCTAAGTATCTGATCCGTACTTAGTCAATGGGAAGGAGAGGTTGTCCTTGCGTACGGTGCCGTCATGTTGTAGTCCGGGACTCAACAGTTGACACCGACCGGGACAGGGTTGAAAAACTGACAGGACCTGTACTCTTGGGTTAGAGTCCCGAGGTGCTTGTCGCTGGCTGGAAAATTTAGGGACCACCTGTATGGGGGCCTGATTGACTAAGACTTGCAACTATTCACATACTACGGAAAGCTTCGGCTCCGAGGAATCCTTTATTGGACCGACAACCGCGCACTGGGAGTGGAGAGATGGCGGAAGTAGCATGTACCCACGTGGGTTAGAGTCCCGGATTGGAGTGGTGTACTGTACTTCCGGGTGGCGTAGGACCGGGCCCAATCTTGGAGGAATCGTGGTAGACGAGTTGGCATATGCAAGCTTGGGTGCTACATGCTATGCAGTGTGATAGGGACCCTCAGCTGAGTATTATTTATCCGGATTAACGCTGCTCCTCGGTTATGGAGACTTAGTCACTGACTGTCAACAGGGAGTGGTTCTCAACTAGGTCTGTTTTGGAAAGTAAAATGAATCAAGGTTATGATGGAACAAGGAATACCGAATCTTTCAAAATTAAAATAAGGTTTACCAAAAATGCTTTTCTGCAAAATACTTGAACTTGCTTAAGCCTTACCTTGACTACCCTAAGCCTGCATTCCTGAGTCTTCTCCCTTTTCTTTAGTCGGGTAAGTCTTGTTGAGTACCTTTGTACTCAGGGTTCTTTTACCCATGTTGCAGGTATGGCAGATTCCTCAGTATGCCTTGGACCCTGCTGTGTGACTGTTGTTCAGGAAGAGGCCGATGAGGCCGATGAGTGATTATTCACCCTCGGGCTGGGTGATGTATCTTTATCTTTTAGTTGTTGTCATATGCTACCCTGCCAACTCTATCCATTTGAACTATGGTCTGTAATAACTTCACTTAATTTATGTTGAACCCTGGTTGTAAAACTATTGTTATTTAAGTCTTCCGCTATTTACTCCGATGTTATTTGTCAAAATGTTCAAGAGATTGTAACTGAATTGTGAGATGATCCTGCGGACATCGGGCACTGATGTAGCCCAGTGGCGAACCCGGTCTTAATCTCTGGCTGTACGGATCGACTGTCAGTGGTTGATAGTGATCAGTGGGCCATGGGATTAGGGCCGTTACGTCACAGAGGTCCCCGCGCGGGGTCCCGAGGAGCGGTGTAAGGCTGTAGCGGGTTCGAGGCCTACGCGCCGGGCTCAGGGGTTGGCTACAGGAGGTGGTTGGTAAGGCTTTGGCGAGCCCAAACTCCCTGACGGTGGGCCAGCGTTGTAGGCCTCGAAGGGTTGGTTTTTTGGGAGGTTAGTCTAGCTGAGTTTATTAATTGGGTTCTGGTTAACTATTTGTTTGCGTTGATGGGGGTACCCTTTTGCGGTCCCCCGACAGTAGCCCACGAGCCCTTGTTTGAGTGCTGGCACTCGAGCAGGGGCTCTCTACTGGGATCTAGAGGGTACTAATGGTTCTCGAGGGTTGGTTGTTTCGATTCCGTGGGTGTCGTGCGAGCGACACCCGCGGGTGTAGCCCCCGAGGCCACGGGGGAGTGGTTAGGACTCCCTCGTGGGCTTTTTTCATGAGTGTAAGTGTTAGTTGCATTTTTTAGGTTCGGGAGTGTCGAGCCCCCGAGTTTTTCGACCCTCTTTCGTCGAGGGGTGCCAGGCTGAGCTGACCGGTCGGCCTTTCGAGCTGTCCGGCACGCCAATTGCCCTGGCTTGTCATCCCGCGAGTCCTTTCGATCGGATGCGAGGGGGGATGCCTCGTACTACCACGAGCGGGCGAGTATCGAGGTTCCCGGTGAGCTGGTAACGGGGAAATCCAAGTGAGACCTCATGCCCCGTTCGATAGGGTCGACTGTAGCCCGGAGGCGATCTCATAAAGCATGGGCGCGCGGTCTGCAGGAGTGTCGGGTCCATTCGATAGGACCCGGTGGCTCGATGCCTCCCTCCGAGGGGATCTCACTGCACATCGTGCGCCCTGCCTTGGATACACGTGAGGGGCCTCGAGGGCTTGGCCCTCGAGCGATGCTGCGAGTGGCGCCCCTTAGTGTCCCTGACTCGGGTGCTCGAAGCCGGCTGTCGAACCCTCTTCGAGGGCCAACCTTCGCTGCTTCGAGGCTTAGGGCCGGTGCCCGTTTTTACCTTCTTGAAGAAGCCTCTGTCGCTTGGAATCCTTCTGCCCGTTGGGCGCGCCTTTTTAGGCGAGGTAGTGGAGATCGTGGCTCTAGGGCGACTGACAAGAAGTCGGAGCGGCGGCCGTGGTGGGCCCGGAGGAGCGGAGCGAGTGCGAAGTTGCCGCGTGTACCTGTGGACCAGCTCGAGATGCGGTTAGGTGGGCACATTAAATGCGTGCGGTTGCCTTTTCGCCGCAGTGGGAGACCTCACCCGTTGGGGTTTTTTCTTATAAATATCGAAAGAGGGGTGAGGGTTTCTTTTACTTTGCCTTTGCCTTCAGTCGCCGCAGCTCCCATACGCTCTCTCCCCACGGTAGCGATAGGCAACCTTCCCGACCGTCCGTCCGCCGCTCAGATCCGCGCGTCGCCGCCTTGGCCGCCCAAGTGCTGCCGGCCGAAGACTGGAGCCCGACGAAGGCGACGCAGCAAGAGCTGGAGACGCTGGCGGAGCGGGGCTTCTCCGCCCCAACCGCAGGAGGGTCCTGCGTGGTGGATTCTCCCGTCGGCGGACCACGGGAGCCACACCCGCCGGAGGGGTACGTGGTGAGCTTCACGCGCTACCACCGTATGGGGCTCGGCGTCCCGCCGAGCCACTTCATGCGGGGGTGGCACACCACTTCGAGGTGGAGCTGCAGCACTTCTCCCCCAACTCCATCTCGCACGCCGCCATCTACGCCGTGGTGTGCGAGGGGTATCTGAAGATTGAGCCGCACTGGGAGATGTTCGTCCACCTCTTCCGGGGCGAGCTCTTCCACAAGGCCGTGAAGCCGAGCGGGAGGAGGCTCGCGCGCGTGGGGTCCCTCACCATCATCGCGAGGACCGGTCCCTCGTCGGCCAACGTCTGCCATGACTACCTCCGTTACAAGCTCTCCACCAACCAGGCAGAGTGGGATGACCACTGGTTCTACCTGCGGAACGAGGACGGGCTCCTTCCGCAGTACACCGGCAGGGTCATCACCCTGCGCCCGAAGAAGTGGAACTGGGGCGTCGTAGCGGACAGGCAGCGCCACCTGGAGCCGCTGATGGACACGATGCGGGTGCTGGTGGAGGAGAAGAAGCTGACCGTCCAGGCGGTCATCTAGGCGTTTCATCAGCGGAGGGTTCTTCCTCTGGCGGATCGCCCCCTCCTCATGTTCAAGATGGGGCCGAACGCCCCACTCGAGGCGCTGAACCGGTCGAGGGTGGCCGAGGAGAGGCTGTCTCGGAACGAGGCTACCTCCCGGGTGTCGGTCACGGTCCACGGGCCGTTCCGCCCTGAGGAGGCCAACCTAATCGCCATGGCACCCGACTAGGGGTGTCTCGACCTGGTAAGCCATCCTCGAGTCAGGCTGTCTCGAGCCTCCCCTCCTTTCTCTTTTTCCGAATCTTGTTTTACTCTCCTTATGGTTTTTTCTTATCGAGTTTCTTTTTTGCAGGGGGCGTTCACATGTCGCGCGTCGAGGCCCCCGGTGAGGGAGGATGCCGCGGAAACACAGGTGAGGCGCCTCTCTGCTCAGAAAGGCAAGGAGAGTAAGGATGTCAGGAAGAAGAAAGAGAAAGAGAAGAATTTGCGTCGAGCGGCTCGGGAGCAGAGGCTTGCGAAGGCTCGTCGTAACCGGCAGCCTGGGGAGGAGTCCCCCGAGCTCAGCTCCATGAGCTCGGAGGAGGAGGATGACGATGAGGAGGACAGTGATGACGAAGGGATGGATGCGCGCTTGAGGCGTGCGGGGGTCGTCGACATCAGGGCTGACCGCTCCTCTGTGCAGGAGGATGTTTTGGAGGTCCCCCCAGCGAAGGGATCGCGCGGGACGCAGCAGCGGAAGGCTGCGCTGAGCCCAGCCTCGTCGGAGGCTCAGGGCCCGTCGAGCTCCGTGCCGGACGTGCCCCCTGACGCGAGGAAACCTCGAACCAGGAGCGCCATCGCCGCGGCGCAGAAGGAGGCCACGACCGTGTCGACCCAGGGGGGGGTCTCGAGAAGGGCCGGTCATCGAGGAGCGGCCGACACGTCGAGAAGGACTCCGGGCCCGACCGCCACAAGCGTCGAGGGCGACATCGAGCCCGCGGAGGAGCGGGCAGCACGAGAGGGCGTCGAGCCCGCGCCACCATGACCGCTGAGGGGGAGCCCTCGGTCGTCTCGTGATGGGAGTCGCGAGCGACCTCGGAGCCCGTCGCCGCACCGCCGCTGGGAGAAGGAGGCAGACGCGGGGAGGGGGGCGTGACCGTCAGCACGAGCGCCGGAGTAGGTCCCAGAGCCCGCGCCGGGAAGGGCGCCAAGATGACCGCTCGAAGGAGACGCGGTCGCCCCCCCGGGACAGGAGCAAAAGGAGAGCTCTCCGCCGGGGTCGAGCCACGGGAAGCGTCGGGAGCCTTCCCCTCATCCGAGCCATGTGGAGACGGCTCAGGTGCGCGGCTCGAGCCACGGGGCGGGCTCGAAGCCCCCGAGCGGGTCCGGTGATTCGGGGAAGAAGCCCCGCCGTCGCTTTGGGTAAGTAACGTTTCTCAGTCTCGTAGGTAGTGAAGCTTTACCTTTTTACTTCTGGTGACATTTGCTATTTTCTGGTTTTTTAGGGAAAAACGCTCCCGGCAGGAGGCGGACACCGCGGCGTCCAAGCGGGCCAAGACCTCAAGCTCTGCTGAGGTCCGAGCACCTCGAGGTATGGCTCCTTCTTCTGCTGGGGAGGCCGCTTGGCTGGTGAAGGCTCGAGCAGCCATGGCTCGGGGAAGCCAGATGGCCGCCGCGGATCTTGGATAGGCCGACGCCGTCGACCACGGGGGTCGAGGTTTTTTCCTATTTCTGACGACGTTGTTCTCCTTTTTCAGCAGGGACCACGGCTCCTGGCGCCGAGCCTGCCGCCACCGCGTTCGTCGCGGCACCGCCTCCTCCTCCTTAGGTGGCGCCTATCGAGAGGGCCACTCCTCCCCCCGTCGCAACGACCATCTCGGGGGAGCTCCCGAGACAAGCATGGCTCCGTCAGCGTTTGGGGCTGAAGGGTCGGCGTCCCTCGAGACCCCAGTCGACGCGAGCCGGCCCACAGAGAAGGGGAAGGAGGGAGAGGCGTCGGTGGAGAAGGTGCCGACGGTGGAGGAGCTCCTGGACGAGCTGGAGCAGGTGCCGCCCCCGGTCGAGGGCTCAACGCTGGAGGAGGCGCTCGAGGTACCGGCCAGGGACGACAAGACGCCGGAAGACTCGGCGAGGGAGGAAAGCTTGGGGACGAGCCACCCCTCGAGCGATCCGCTACCGCTCGAGTCCTCGCCTCCACGCGAGGCCGTGCCGTCGCCTCGGGAGGGGACGGAGCAACAGGAAGAGACGGCGGAGGGGCGGAGGGAGCCGCAGCCCGTGCCACTGGTTGGTGGGCCGCAGCTGGCAACGCTCAAGCCGGAGGATGAGGGCCTGCCCATCGTCGATATCGATCGATCGGTGTGGCCATATCCTGACGCGCTGAGCCCGTCCGGCACCATGATCCCCGTCGAGCGGCCGGCTCGGCAGGGGGCTCCGCGGGAGGCGCGGTCCATCTTCAGGGAGGTGGCCGAGCTCGTGGCGGAGGCGGAGAGGTCCTTCTCAGAGGAGGCGGAGAAGTCCACGCAGGTGGCGGCTGCCCTCGCGAAGGCGGAGGGGGAGCTCCAGGAGCTCCACGCCGAGCTGGGTCGGAACGCGCAGATGGCGAGCCGGCTCAACAACGCACAGGCGGAGGCCCTGGTGGCTCGAGACGAGGCCGCCCAAGCTAAGAGGGAGGTCACCACCACTTTGTCCGCGGTGGAGTCGTCGAGGAAGGAGGCCGTCGACACCCGAAACGAGGCCGCCACCGCCTTGTCTGCAGCGGAGGCGGCGAAGAGAAGGAGGCCGCCGACGCCCGAAGCGAGGCCGCCCACCGCCCGGTCTGCAGCGGAGGCGGCAAAGAAGGAGGCCGAGGAGGCCAAGAGCGAGGCCGCCACCACCCTGGCTAAAGCGGAGGCAGAGCGACAGGAGGTGATCTGGAAGGATCTGGCCCTTGCGGAGATGGGCAAGCTGGTCGAGGACCTTAGGGGCGAAAAGCTCGACGTGCTGTCCCAAAAGCGTACACTCGAGCGGCGCGTCGAGGTCCTTACCAGCGACTTCGACGCTCTGGGCGTGCATTGCTAAGGTAATTTTCATGCTTTGTCTTGCTTTGATCTCGAGACTCTTGCCACGCTGCGGACTCACTCTTTTCTGTTTGTTGCATAGATGTCGAGAAGACCGCCGAGGAGCTCCGCGAGATGAATCAGGCTCTCGTGGAGCAACTCCGAGGTGAAACCATGGTGGCGGAGCGAGCGCGCGTCACCCTCGACAGGCTCAGCTCTATGTGGGGTGCCGACCCGGTGGTCGCGGCGGAGGGCGCGGTGGCTCGAGGCGACGCCCTGTGCTTCTTCGATGTGGCCGCGCGGGACCACGTCAGGAGCGCTCTCCACCACGGCGTAAAGCAGGCGTTTGTGGCCGTCCGCTCCGGCTTCCGCTACCCGGTCAACGTCATTGCCAAGGGCTTCAACGAGATCGAGGGGAAGGACGAGGAGTGGAACGACCGCTGCGTTGACAAGATCTTGGAGAAGGTGGAGAGGCTGGGGGCGGCGTTCGCCAAGCTCTTCGAGGAGGACGTGCTGCCTCCTGATGCGGACAGTGGTGTAGGTGGCCCCCTCCTCCTGGCCCGGACGTCGAGGCTGAGCTCGCGGCGGAAGATCTTGGGGAAGAATTCCAGACGGATGAAGAATGAGGCCTGCGTGCCAAATTTGGGCGTCGAGGCCCTTGTAAGAATTTATGTTATGACTTATGGCCCGTCGAGGCCAACATGTGCATACGACTCGTTTGTTTAAAGAAGTTGTTTTCTTTTCAAATCTAGTCGATCATTTCTCTTTATCGCAAGCTCGAGCTTTTACTGGCTTGGTCTATGTTCCTTCGATACACGTCACGAGTTCCTCGAGGGGAGGCGTAGGTAGGGTACCGTAGCCCGGGGGCGTAGGTGGTCGTCTACGTCGATGCCCCCCGACTCTTGGAGGCTCAAGGTATTTACGGATTTAGACGCTGCTAGTATGCTCGAGGTGTGAATCGAGACGAGGGTCGAATTTTTGAAAAGGAAACGCGCTTTTTCGGAGTCTAGGAGGGGGTTCCCCCTGTCAGCCCCCGAGGGAGGCTCGACCCTGAGCAAGGCAGGGTCGAGGGTACCTTAAGTTGCTAAGTAATATGAAAGACAATGCACGAGTTTGCTCATTCATATTAATCATGTTTGTACAAAGCAACAAAATGAACAAGGCCTCGAGGCCTTTAAGGGTAGAAGCGACGTAGCTGAGATATGTTCCACGCGTTCGTCAGGATCCTGCCTTGACCATCGTGGAGCTTGTATGTTGCTGGCTTGAGCACCTCTGCTACGGTATATGGGCCCTCCCACGAAGGGGTGAGCTTGTGGCGCCCTCGATTATCTTGCAGACGCCGAAGCACGAGGTCCCCCACCGCCAGGTCCCTCTTGCGCACGTGCTTGTCGTGGTAGCGTCGAAGTGTTTGCTGGTAGCGCGCGGAGTTGATGAGCGCCATGTCTCGGGCCTCCTCGAGCTGGTCCTTGGCGTTGGCGAGCCTCTCGTCGTTGGTTTGTTCGTTGTAGGCTCGAAGTCGAGGGGAGCCGTACTCGAGGTCCGTAGGCAAGACAGCCTCGGCGCCATAGGTTAGGAAAAATGGAGTGAACCCGGTAGCTCGACTCGGCGTAGTCCTGAGGCCCCACAGCACCGAGGGGAGCTCTGCAGCCCACCCCTTTCCGAAATTCTTGAGTGTCTTGAAGAGCCTCGGCTTCAGTCCAAGGAGTATCATGCCGTTGGCGCGTTTGACCTACCCGTTGCATTGAGGGTATGCGACCGAGGCCCAGGTCACGCGAATGTTGTTGTCGTCGCAGAAGTTGGTGAACTTTTTGCCCCTGAATTGGGTGCCATTGTCAGTGATGATGACGTTAGGCACCCCAAACCGATACATGATGTCGGCGATGAATTCGACGGCCCTCTCGGAGGTGGGGTCACCTATAGGCTTAGCCTAGATCCACTTGGTGAATTTGTCGATGTCCACGAGCACATGCGTGCACTTCCCAGTTGTCATCTTGAGGGGACCCATGAGGTCGAGCCCCTAGACGGCAAACGGCCAAGTGATGGGTGTTAACACATAATTTTTGCACTATAACAAGTAGGCCAGCCCAGTGCAGGGTCAGAGAAATCACCGCCTGAGGGGATTCGGCAGATGGCGGGCGCGGTCGGCTAACTTAGTAGGTTCGGCAAGGCTATGGAGGCGACTGGTCAATGGCGAGCGAATTCGGCAATATGACGCTGCGGTCGGCTACCTCAAGCCAAGTCGGTTTGCGTCAGAAGATGACAAATGCGGCGTGTCAAGAAGATTTAGCGATGGGGATCTCGTCATTTTAGTGCATGCCGGTTATTAAAGGAAGCTTGGAGCAGGAGGCATCATGTTTTTGATAGTTTCCTAATTTTATCGTTGTAATCGTGTCCTTCTAGGACTCAGAGAACACCAGGGTACAAATATAAACCCTGAGACTATTGTAACGGTGTACACAATCAATACAACCAAACCGGCACCGTGCCGTCTTCGAGTCCAAGTCATGTCGTCGTGTTCTTCGATAGGAGCCATCGACCCGTCGACCTCCGTAAGTCCCGACAACCTTGCTACTATGCCTAGTATCGTGCGGCGGATTTAGGCATGATGCAAGTAGTCTCGTTTGTTGGTAATGGTCGTGCGGCGGATCATTACTCGATGATCGGGAAGTCTTGGTTTATGATAAGATTGCGAGTAAATACCGTGCGGCAGGCACTTACTTGGTAACTTTAGCATAAACAAGATAGTTATTGGCTCTATTAGGTTTGGCAAGGTCTAATAGATTCATCAAGTTACCTTGTGTTATATGTCTTTTTACGTTATTTTGTTGTAACACTTTATTGCCCAATCTAGATCTTGATCGGTTCGGTTCTGTCTTTTATAGATCTATCTTGTTCTTTCATGTTCATTATTGTAAAGTCTTCCATACATTAGATCTATTATCCGTAATAGCCGATTTGATCATATTTAGATTGCCACATGGCGAGGGTTCATGCATGTTAAGTATGTTTGATCTATGACAAGGTTAGGTGTCGTGCGGCTGGCGCAGGCTTTAGATTAGTTTAATTATGCTCGGTCTGCATGTTCAATCCCCATGGATCCCAACTCGGTTTCACAATCGAGATTGGTTAAACTTCAATTCATAGTTAATATATCATGCAAGTACAATTCTCATTCAAACGTATTCGGCAACTTGTTACTCACGTAACTTCGTTCATACAGCCGAATGATCCTTAAATCTGTTGGCAGATAGCTTTCATAGCTATATGTCGTCGTAAGTGGCTTCAGGGCCGTACATCTTGGAACTGTCTGGTCATACCCAGCATGTTCCAGCTTTGTGTTTAACAGTTCATCTCCTTTGTTAGTTGCAGGACAAACTGACTGGCACGCATCGGACTTCTGAGCACCTGGGCCACGTTTGAAGCTAGCTTCTCCGGCTTGCTGTGTGATTGGTACAGTGCGTCACTTTTGGTGCCAACACACATTTTGGCACGCCCGGTGGGACACCCTTTTCCTGGAACAATGGTTGAAGTCATTGAAACTGAAACCAGCAATAAGGCGGAGCTCGTGCGAGTGCAGTTCGCCGAGCTACCCGACGAGTACAAAGAGCAGGTGCTTAACGCTTGCGCCGAATTTCAGGCCAAGTGCTTAGAAGCCTTCTCCAAGAACAAGAGCGGAAAGGTCCGCCGTCTGCATGATTTGCCGAAGCCCGTTCAGCTCAACCCAACTAATCCCGGGGATGAGGAGGCAGTGCTGAAGATGACTAACATGGTCAATGAAGCTGTCTCTGGCACCATCGGCCGTATGCATGGAGCATTTCTCAACACCTTCCGCACCATCATGATCGCCCAATTCGGTCCCAAGGCTGACGAGCTTATGGAGGCGGAGTTTGGCCCTATAGCAGGACCACATCTATTCAACCTGCCGAATCACCTTAGGGGGGCAAGAGCTGCTGGCGAAGAGACCCCGCCCGGGGCTCAATCGAGCGGACTGACCGTTCAAGAGAAACAGACGCCAGAGGGTCAATTGCCGACCATGGGTCAGTTCACGATCGGCGCCAAGGGTCAACCGCCAGAGTCAACACGCAGGATCTCCCCGCAAACCTGCAGGCTCATAAAGGACTACTACGGAAACGGGTACCACGACATGCTTGAGCCTCACAACATAGGGGGCGCCCCACATCCGGGATATGGGAAGTCAACGGCCGAAAAGACTACCGACTCTAATGTCGATGTCATGCTGGAAAAGATGGCGGACATGATGCAACGCACTTTCAGCCTGAAGCCTAAGGGCACTCATGCTTACAGGTCTCCGTTCCCTGAATGGTTCCACCGTGTGGCCCTGCCTCCCAGAGTCAAAGTACCGACAGATCTGTCCAAGTTCTCCAGTCTAGACGACACTAGCACGGTGGAGCACATCAGTCGTTATCTGCTCCAGCTTGGAGAGGCCAATACCAAGGATGCCTTCAGGGTTCGGTACTTCCCGTCATCGCTCACTGGGCCGGCGTTCGCTTGGTTCACGTCTCTGCCGCCGGGCTCTATTCTCTCTTGGGCAGACTTGGAGCAAAAGTTCCATACGCACTTCTACACGGGTACCAAAGAGAAGAAGCTGGTGGACATCATGTACGTGCGACAGAGGCCAAATGAGACACCGCAGGACTACCTGCGCAGGTTTAGGGAAGTCAAGAGCCAGTGCTTCGGCATGTACCTGCCGGACGACCAGCTTCCACCATTGGCCGTGGCAGGCATGCTCCCGAGCATCAGAGACAAGCTCTTCGGCCAGGAGTTTGAGGACCTGGGTCATCTCTCTCGCCGGCTGAATGAAATGACTATCCAAGCGCAAGGCTTCTGGAGGGAAGGGCGCTTCCAGAAGGACAATGTCGCGGCCCAGATGTATCAGGCTTTCCTGGACGAGGCCGATGACTATACCGATGCCGAAGATGAGGTGGCCGCTGCAGAGCTCAACTGGGACAAAGAGCCGACCCAGGCCAACAAGCAATGGCTGCGCCAGCAGAAGGGGGCATACGACTTCGACGTCACCAAGGCCGACAAGCTCTTCGAGTTTCTGGTCGCCGAAGGGAGAGTCAGGCTACCCCGGATCACCCGATGCTGCGTCCTGGAGGGGTTAAGGACAAGAAGTACTGCGGCTTTCATAACACTAACACTCATTCTATTAATGATTGCCGTGTGTTCAGGACAAGGATCCAGAAGGCCATCCAGGATGGACACATCAAGTTCAATGGCAAGATGAAGATCGATGCCAATCCCTTCGCCCAGAATGCCGTGTTCTTCTCAGTGAACATGGTAGCTCCGGAAAATCCCAGAGGCAAGGGCAAAATTAAAGTCCTCACCTCCGACAAGGCGCACGAATCTGGCGCAGTGGATCCTGATCGGCAAATCACTGGCAATGAGCTCCGGCAGCGCGCCCAAGCCACGAATAGTCGATACGAGCACGGAGAGTCATCTTCCAGGCGCAGGCCTACTCACAGGGATCTCCTTAACAAGTGGCACCGGCAAAATGAGAAAGAGCAGAGGCATCTCCAACGCGAAGAGCGAGAACTCGCGGAGGAATACCAGCGTGAAGACGGTCACACGGGAGAGCAGCGGTATCGTCTGGAGGAGAGGGGCTTACCACAGAGAACAGGCCCATCGCTGGGAGCAAGAACGCCGCCAGGAGCAGGAGCAAGCTCACTGGGGCTGCCCGTTCTTCCGCCACTACTGGAACGAAGGCTTGAAACTGCCTGCCGTCAACAACTGCCCCGAATGCAGCGATCAGTACAGGGGGTATAGGCAGGATCGGGTCAACCGCCGTCCTGTCCACGAAAGATTGGGAGCACGCATCCCAATGGACGATCGGCGCCTAAAAATGGAAAGCCCGGATCGGCAAGCCAAAAGATATGTCGATCAGGAATGGGCGCACCACCAGGACGACAGCGAGGAGGCACAGCCCCGCCCATATAGGTGGCAAAAGGGGCAGTGGTGCCCGCCAGGGCTCAGAAAGAGCCAGAAAAGGAGGGTGCAGCGCCTCCGGAATAGGGAGTTGGAAGAAGCAGCTGCCGATGGGAAGAAGCAAGAGTGGCGCCCGAAGGAAAAACCAGACGACGCTGACAAAGGCGCTGACGTGGCCATGACTTTCTTCCTTCCCCTGGAATTCATGGCTCCTACCGGCCAGGGGGCACAGGACGAGGCGTATTCGGACTCTGACGAGGCCGAGCACGACAAGCTCGCAGCACAGCTCATGTTGTCTCAGAAGGCAGCATTTGACAAGCCAGCCAAGCATCGGCATTTAAGGCCGTTGTATGTCAAGGGGTACGTCAACGGAAAGCCGCTGACCAAGATGTTTGTCGATGGCGGCACAGCGATCAACATCATGCCTTACGCCACCTTCAGAAAGCTGGGCATGAACGATCAAGATCTGCTCAAAACGGACATGATACTCCGTGACTTTGCCGGCAATCCCTCTGACACTCGGGGTGCCGTGCACGTGGAACTGATGATTGGATCCAAAACACTCATCACGACCTTCTTTGTCATTGATGGCAAGGGGGCATATAGCCTGCTTTTGGGCAGGGATTGGATCCATGCCAACTGCTGCATACCTTCGACCATGCACCAAATACTCATTCAGTGGGTTGGAGACAACATCGAGATTGTCCAAGCTGACGACTCAGTGAGTGTTGCTACCATTGAGCCCACTTACTGGGAATTCGACGGAGTAGATTGCTTCTCCGACCGTGTGTGGGGAGAAGGTCTTGTCAACATCTACGGCAGGGATCAACAGCCGATCCAAGCAATCGGCTCTCAGAGCTTCTTTTAGATGGATAACCCAACCGACAACAGCGAGGGCAAATTGGGACGTGGCTTCACGTCGGCCGACGAGTTGGAAGAGGTGGATGTTGGTGACGCAAGTAAGAAGAAGCCGATGTTTGTAAGTTCCAGCTTAGACCTTGATTTCAGAGTGCAATTAGTAGATCTTCTAAAAGAGTTCAAAGATTGTTTCGCTTGGGATTACACAGAAATGCCCGGATTAGATCGGTCCATCATTGAGCATAAATTGCCGATCAAACCCGGGTACCGCCCATATAAACAACCTCCACGTAGGATCTACAAGGAGGAGGTGTTGGCCGACATGAAAAGGAAGTAGAAAAGATTACTAGAAGCTAATTTCATTCGGCCGTGTCGATATGCGGAATGGATCTCCAATATTGTCCCGGTGTACAAGAAGAACGGGGAAGATGAGAGTCTGCATCGACTTCAGGAACCTCAACAAAGCCACTCCTATGGACGGTTACCAATCCAATGTGGCCGATTTGCTAATAGATGCTTCAGCCGGTTTTGAAATTATAAGCTTTATGGACGGCAATGCGGGTTACAACCAGATCTTCATGGCTGCAGAGGACGTGGCAAAGACCGCCTTCAGGTGCCCTGGCCATATAGGTTTGTTTGAATGGATTGTCATGACCTTTGGTTTGAAAAATGCCGGTGCTACTTACCAGCGAGCCATGAATTACATATTTCATGAGTTGATCGGCAAAATCGTAGAGATATACATTGATGACGTGGTGGTCAAGTCGGGAAGCAAAGAAAGACACTTAGCCGATTTAAGGAAGACCCTGGAGTGCACAAGGAAACACGGTTTGAAGATGAATCCAACCAAGTGTGCATTTGGGGTGTCGGCCGGTGAGTTCCTGGGATTCTTGGTCCACAAAAGAGGCATCGAGGTTGGCAAAAGAGCATGGAAGCAATTGATAAGGTAGTGCCGCCGACCAATCTAAAAGAACTGCAATCACTACTCGGCAAGATCAACTTTGTCAGAAGGTTCATATCCAACTTGTCCGAGCGCGTGCTACCATTCTCTCCACTGTTGAAGCTCAAGAAGGATCAGGAGTTCATGTGGGGTGACGTGCAACAAAAAGCTTTCGATGAAATCAAAGAATACATGAAGGCACCACCAGTATTGGTTCCTCCACAACTCGACAAGCCTTTCAAGTTGTACGTGGCGGTCGACAACCTAACAATAGGGTCGGCCCTCATGCAAGAATTCGAAGGAAAAGAGAGAGTCGTAGCCTATCTTAGCCGAAAGCTACTGGACCCCGAAATGAGGTACTCGGCTACGGAAAAGTTGTGCTTGTGCGTTTTCTATTCCTGTACCAAGTTTCGGCACTATCTATTGAATGCTGAATGCGTGGTAGTATCAGAGTTTGATGTAATCAAGCACATGTTATCAATGCCGATTTTAAGTGGAAGGATCGGTAAATGGGTTTTAGCTCTTTCTGAGTTTGATTTGCGTTTTGAATCGGCAAAGGCCGTTAAAGGCCAGATTATGGCTGACTTCGTCACTCACCATCGTGATCCTAACGCTAACATAGTAACCATTGCCCCCTGGGCATTGTTTTTTGATGGATCATCGTGTAGCAAAGGTGGTGGGGTCGGGATCATGTTGATTTCTCCCAAGGGGGCACTTTTCAAATACTCTATACCGATCGAGTACCCAGTGACCAATAATCAAGCAGAGTATGAAGCACTGCTTCGAGGATTGCGGCTGCTTGTGGACGTTAAAGCAGATGCCGTGGAGATCTTCGGTGACTCGGAGTTGGTGATCAGGCAGCTGACAGGTGAGTACGAGTGCAAAAATGACACGCTACAGGAATATCTCGAAGGTTGCCGAGAGCTCCTTAAACAGTTTCGATTAGCAACCTTGCAACATATTCCTAGGGGCCAAAACGAAGAAAGCAAACCATTTGGCTCAGGCAGCATCCGGGTATAGGGAGAATCAAAACATTTTTGCACTCGAGGAAGAGCAAACAACCCCAGAAGATGATCAAGTAATCCCAAGTGATAATCAGGCAATTGAAGACTGGAGAGACAACATTGCCGATTACCTCAGGACCCATCCAGAAAGTTATCCCGAAAACTCAGGAACAAGGCTCTTAAGTTTACGCTCTTGGACAATCAATTGTACTACAAAATCCATAGATGGGGTTTTGCTTAAGTGCCTGAACCAAGACGGGGCTAGGAAACTGATGTATGAGGTGCACGAAGGCGTATGTGTGCACACCAGTCGGCTCACCGTATGAGATGGATAATCAGGAGGACTGGATATTTTTGGCCGACTATGCTCAAAGATTGCTTTGAATACTACAGAGGTTGTCAGGATTGCCAGCGGTTCGGCAATGTGCAAAGGCCTCCAGCATCGGCCATGAATCCAATCAAGTAAGCCTTGGCCTTTCAGAGGATGGGGCATTGATTTGATCGGCCAGATCCCCCTCCATCTAGCAAGGACATCAGTTTGTTCTGTTGGCCACGGATTATTTCACTAAGTGGGTTGAAGCCATCCCATTGAAGAAGGTGACGTCAGAGAACATGGTGTCCTTCGTCAGGAGCATATCATTTACCGATTCGGCATTCCTCAGTCCATCACTACCGATCAGGGAACTCAGTTCACTTCCTCGGAGTTTTTGTGACTTTGCCGAAGGGATGGGGATTAAGCTCTATAATTCCTCTCCTTATTATGCACAGGCCAATGGACAGGTAGAGGCTTCTAAAACAAATCATGATTAAAATCATTCAAAAGAAGATCGAAGAGAAACCTAAAGGTGGCACTTGTACTACTCAACGAAGCTTTGTGGGCTTTACCGAATGGCTTGTCATGGGTCGACTCAGACGTCACCATACGAGTTGGTCTATGGGCATCATGCAGTGCTACCATGGGGCAAATCGGGTCAGACGATTACATTGCAGAACGATCTGGCCAAAGAGATTATAGAGATTAGTGATGGATGAGCTAGAGGAATTTACATTTGATTCGTCTCAAGGCCTTGGAAAATATTGGGGAAGAACAAGATTACGCGTTGCCAAGTACTACAACTCGAAAGTGAAAGAGAAAGGATTCGAAGAAGGAGACTTGGTTTGGAAGATTGTTTTGCCGATCGGTACCAAAGATAAGGTATTCGCAAATGGTCCCCTAACTGGGAAGGCCCTTTTGAGTTCTGAGACGTGCTCCGGTAATGCGTACATTCTAAACCCTCCAAGGGGAAGAGTTTGCTAGGGCGATTAATGGACGTTATCTAAAGAGATTTCATCCTAGCGTGGAGGTCGGTGCATAGTGGAATCAAGAACTTGCGGGCACCGACGGCCGATACGAAATTGTATCGCCCTTAGCACAAAAATGGCCGATAGAATCTATCGCCCTTAGAGCAAAAAACAGCCGGCACGGCGTGTGTCGCCTTTAGCGCAAAAACGCAGGAATACAGGGCCAAGTGCGCGCGGTGCTGTGCAATCGGACAGATAAATCAAACACTCAACAAGCCCAGAACAGGAGAACGGGTTGTACACACGAATGTGGTAGAGTGGAGCATTGTTCATAGTGGGGGCTGTGCAAAAGGTGCGGATCAGTTACCGAACACCCTGTTGATGACTGTCTGCGGGTTGGTGACTATGGCGAGGGCGTGAGCGTGATCCTCGTAGGATTCCAAAAAATCGCCGATCTGTGCGACATCTTCTGGGGGCGCCCGCCGGGGAAGCCAACCGGCACCACAGAGAAGTCCTCCTCCGTGCGGACCGTCAGCGCTGATAGCCCCAGCGCCACGCCATGATGCACGCCTGCAGGGCGACCTGCTCGACGCGGCCGTGCACATCGGCCAGGCGGCCTCGGCGGTGTCGCCCTGGGCGTTCACCCGATCTGCGACGGCGTTCGCCGCCACCTTCAGGCGCTCCAGCTCTTCAGACAGCGATGATGTGAATGATGAGTTGGAATGGATCGGATAATAGATCAACAAGAACGACCGAAAGCCGATCCAGGATTGGGCGTTCATACCCATGATTGCGTCGCAGAACTGCCGGCGCTGATCCTCCCACTCCAGCTGGGTGATCCTGTACTGCTTGAGACGGCGGCCAGCTCTTCCCGGGACTCGTCCCGCAGCACCATGAAATTCAAGGCGTCGTTGTGGTCGTAGAGGTCGTCATCGGAGTCCCAGCCCGGGTTCGCCTCCCAAGGATGGGAGTGGTAGGAGAGGCTGTCGGAGGAGCTCGACGAGCCCGATGGTGGAGCCCCTGGCCTCCCCGTTGCTGGAGAAGGCTGGGCATGCCCGCCGGCGGAGGAGATGACGGGGATCCTGTCGGCGAGCAGTAACAGAGTGTGAGCGGGGTTTTCAAGAAACTGCCACAAAGGGCGTAAGCGAGGAGTCCTACCCACGCTGACGGAGGCACCGGCGCGACTCCCTCGGCCTCCTCAGTCGCCGGAAGCTTGCCGTGGTCATCATGGCTCGCCATTGCACTTGGGAGTTAGGGTTTTCTGCGACGGAGAGTAAGAAGGAAGCCGAGCGGCGAGAGTACTAGAGGAGCAGATGCAAGATGGGAAGAAGGCAGGCCTCCAGGGGCGATTATAAAATCGGAATAGTGATCGTGGCGGGTGTCCCGGAGTAGCACGCCGGATATCAATCGACGGACTGGGGTTTTCCCACTCCCAAGGTGGGCCTCTACAGTAACGGGCCATGCGAACCGTCTAGACGCGCTTGCGTGTTCGGTAGGAGCAAGGGCGCCTGGCTTCGGCAAAAATTGCGATCCGATTAGATATTCGGAGCGAGCACTTGCCAGATTGCCGAACAGATTTATAAGGCAGTTAGGCACAATGTCATCGGAACAGTAACCGATTGGATGGAAGGTACAGATATATCACAAGAAGGTGTTTGAGTCGTTCTGACACGGGATTGCCGAAATTAAAAGTTCATTACACAATCATCTCAGTTGTTCAAGAATTGAGTTATAGCCGCCAAAGCATCGGCTTTGACCTGGTTAGCATGCTCCAATGCTTTTCGGTCCTCCTCATCGGTACCTTGTGCTTGTGAAAGCCTTGCGTTGAGCTTGATGTCCTCATCAAGCGCCAGTGACAGTTTGAGGATGTTGCCTCAATGATGTTCGGCAAGCCTGATACCGAGAGGTACATGACTGAATGTCAGAGTTGACCTGGGCTAATTGGTTTTCCAGCTCGGATCTCTTTTCTTGTAGTTCTTTCAACTAAGTCTCCAGGGCCAATTGAGAGTTCTTGGCCTCTTGAAACTTAGAATACAGATCATTGACCTCCTGGGTGCACTTGGACTGGGCAGTCTGAAGGTCAGCGCTTCTAGCTGCTCGTTTCACTTTGGCAAAGCAGTCATCCAGTGTGGATACAACCTCTAGATGGAGCCTCAATGTTTCTGGAATGTCCTCAGCAATGGGTTCAAGGAAATTTTTAACCTCATCGGCATCTCTAACTAAGGACAAGATGTCTTGACTCAGGAAGTCTGTTACGTTGCTCAGGATATCTTGGACAAGTGCTGATGGTCTTTTGGCCACTGTTCTTTTACTCAGGAACTCGTTGACGTCAAATATATTTGGAAGCCGGGCTGGCAGAAGTCTATGATAATTCAGACAGGTTAGCCGATTGAGGTAAGGTATGAAGGAGGAATGAAATGAGAGGTTAGTCCTTACCTGATGGGTCGGCTGTTTGGTGGGGTTTGGTCTGGTTGAGAACCGGATGGACCAGCAGGGTCTGGAGTTGAGCCGATGAAGGTCTCATCAATCGCGGCATCTATGAAATCGCTGGTCAGCCAAGAGAGGCAAGAATCTGCTGGTTGAAGGGATAATTAAGGGACCTACCAGTGTTGACATCATCCGGGTCCTGGGTGTCCATTTCTCGGCATCTGCATGCTCATCATTTTCCAAGGTAATAAGGATTGGGGGCACCATCGTTTGAGCTTTCTTGTTCAGGGGGAAGAAGCCTGTAATGGTATACAAGCCAGTCAAGAATAAGTTGATAATGATGGAAGAACTAGAACTTCTTACCTTTGGGGGAGGGTGTTTTGCTTGGTCTTGGTTCGCCTGGAGCTGGAAGTGCCCTCAGTGGCCTTTCTCTTCTTTCCTTTAGCTGAGAGATGGTGGTTAATGAAGCTGCTGGGATTTCATAAACTGAGTCAATGAAGGAGCATTGTGTCCCAGGACAGTGATTGGGCCTGCTTGATATTGGATAGGCCTAATGTCAGAGTTGGGTGTGAAGTCCTGTGGAAAATTTTGAAAAAGTTAGAAATCTCAAGGATCAAATACTAAAGCAACAGGTGACTTGTTATTGTACCTCGCTGTCAGGGCTGAAGTCTGCTTGAAGTTTCAGGCACATGGGATGGACTGGGCTGTTGAAGATATGATCATGCCATTCTTGCCACCAGGACTCAAAAAGAGGATGAGCAGACTGGATCAAATGGAATGGTACTGGTTTGTAGTCTGGCAGATCTTGCCCCAGGCCGAATACTCGATGGGCCTGCATCCCTATTGTAATGCGCTCTTTGGACTGAATCTGCTCCCTGGGCTTGATGATGGTGGAAAAGATGAGTTTTGGAGGGAGCTGTCCACAACCTAATTGCCTAGCTGCTATGTTGGGATGATAGAATTCATAAGTGTGCTTCACTTGTCTTCCCCTGTTGAATTCGGCTGGTAGGATAAATGAGTTGAAAACCCTGTGGCCATTTCGTCTATGCAGCCATCATCAAAGCTGAATTGATAGGGAAAGTGAGATTGTCATTCTCCCTGTAGGGTAACTAGAGCACCTGATTAAAGCCCTTGAAGAATAATTTGAAGAGACTGCCAATACTCTTGTTTATGGTTATAGCAGTGGCTGCTTCCCATAAGTTTGGCAAGCTTTCTCTGTGGCCTCTTCATCCTCAGCGAAGTTGCTGGAGGGAAAGCTGAGGTTGTCCAATGGCACAACAATGATTTGGTGCATGTATAGCTGAAACCACATTTGAACAAACCACCAGGGGCCATTGACACAATCAATTGGTGGCAGTCCATCTGTGCTATCATGAGTGGCATGATACATTTGAGTGGAGATTGATGCATCATGTGGTATATAGATCCTAGGAAGAGCCTGCCTAAAGGGATTTGCTTTCCTTTGGATAATTTATCAGCCAGTGCGATGTAGTTAAGGGTTGGCTCGTTGGATCTCCCACAGAAGATAAATCTGCATAGCCACATGTTTCGAAAAGCCCTGTGCTCTGTTTCTGCTACTGGGCCTGATATTTTGTTGTGGATCTCTACATACTTCATCCATCCAACGCTGACATCAATGGATCTCTGAGGAACTTTCTCTAGCAGTTCGTCAGTGTTCATGATCGAGGTAATGTTCAGGCCACTCATCATGAAGACGTCGGCTAATGTGATTGTCATTATGCCATGGCCGAAAACGAAAGCATTGAGGGCATCTGACCAAAAATGAGAAGCTGCTATGAGCAATGACTCATTTTTGGGCATGCCGGCCAGGGACAGCTCCAGAGCGTGATGGATGTCTTGGGTTTCCCAGTGAGGTCCAAATTTCGCCTGAGTTCTTCTGTACCAATTCCTGCAGCCGGTGACCGCGGGCAGGGGCCAGTTCTTGAAGGTATACCACCACCTGTTCGATGAAATGACTCCGTACTTGAAAGGGATTCTGTTGGTCTCCATACCGATGATATTGGTTGGGTTGGAGTTGCCCATTGGACCAGAAGTAGGAATTGGGATCCGCATCGCAAGGAATCAGAATTTCATCCCTAAGGGCCTGAAAGGAGAAGGTGTGGAGGAGGGAAGCTAAATAAGCCGAATGAATTGACCGAATGTGTTGAAAGGAAAAGTGAAATTTACCTCTGGGATCTCGTCGTGGGTCGCCATTGCGAAGCTCGGGTGGAGTTTGAAGTGTTGATGATTTGGAGAAGATGCGGAGTTTGAAGCAGTGCTGACCTAGAATGCGCGGCGGACTTGTGGGTCAATTTCAGAACAAATGCCTTTGTGCAGAAATTGAGGGGGCATGTGTTAACACATAATTTTGCACTATAACAAGTAGGCCAGCCCAGTGCAGGTCAGAGAAATCACCGCCTGAGGGGATTCGGCAGATGGCGGGCGCGGCGACTACTTAGTAGGTTCGGCAAGGCTGTGGAGGCGACTGGTCAATGGCGAGCGAATTCGGCAATATGACGCTGCGGTCGGCTACCTCAAGCCAAGTCGGTTTGCGTCAGAAGATGACAAATGCGGCGTGTCAAGAAGATTTAGCGATGGGGATCTCGTCATTTTAGTGCATGCCGGTTATTAAAGGAAGCTTGGGGCAAAAGGCATCATGTTTTTGATAGTTTCCTAATTTTATCGTTGTAATCGTGTCCTTCTAGGACTCAGAGAACACCAGGGTATAAATATAAACCCTGAGACTATTGTAACGGTGTACACAATCAATACAACCAAACCGGCACCGTGCCGTCTTCGAGTCCAAGTCGTGTCGTGTTGTTCTTCGAGAGGAGCCATCGACCCGTCGACCTCCGTAAGTCCCGACAACCTTGCTACTATGCCTAGTATCGTGCGGCGGATTTAGGCATGATGCAAGTAGTCTCGTTTGTTGGTAATGGTCGTGCGGCGGATCATTACTCGATGATCGGGAAGTCTTGGTTTATGATAAGATTGCGAGTAAAACCGTGCGGCAGGCACTTACTTGGTAACTTTAGCATAAACAAGATAGTTATTGGCTCTATTAGGTTTGGAAAGGTCTAATAGATTCATCAAGTTACCTTGTGTTATATGTCTTTTTACGTCTATTTCGTTGTAACACTTTATTGCCCAATCTAGATCTTGATCGGTTTGGTTCTGTCTTTTATAGATCTATCTTGTTCTTTCATGTTCATTATTGTAAAGTCTTCCATACATTAGATCTATTATCCTTAATAGCCGATTTGATCATATTTAGATTGCCACGTGGCGAGGGTTCATGCATGTTAAGTATGTTTGATCTATGACAAGGTTAGGTGTCGTGCGGTAGGCGCAGGCTTTAGATTAGTTTAATTATGCTCGGTCTGCATGTTCAATCCCCATGGATCCCAACTCGGTTTCACAATCGAGATTGGTTAAACTTCAATTCATAGTTAATATATCATGCAAGTACAATTCTCATGCAAACGTATTCGGCAACTTGTTACTCACGTAACTTCGTTCATACAGCCGAATGATCCTTAAATCTGTTGGCAGATAGCTTTCATAGCTATATGTCGTCGTAAGTGGCTTCAGGGCCGTACATCTTGGAACTGTCTGGTATACCCGGCATGTTCCAGCTTTGTGTTTAACAGTTATCTCCTTTGTTAGTTGCAGGACAAACTGACTGGCACGCATCGGACTTCTGAGCACCTGGGCCACGTTTGAAGCTAGCTTCTCCGGCTTGCTGTGTGATTGGTACAGTGCGTCACTTTTGGTGCCAACAATGGGGATCATCTGCAGGGCGTGCGCGGGCTGGTGTGTTTGCTTGGCGTAGAACTGACACCCTGGCAAGCGAACCAGGCGCTTGGCATCTCCGATGGCGGTTGGCCAGTAGAAGCCTTGGCGGAAGGCGTTCCCCACCAGGGTCCTTGGCACTGCGTGATGGCTACAAGCCCCCGAGTGCATGTCGTCGAGGAGCTCGCGTCCTTCCTCGAGGGAGATGCAGCGCTGAAGGATTCCTGATGGGCTTCGACGGTAGAGCTCTCGTTCGTCGTCGTAGACGACGTAGGTCTTGGCCCTTCGAGCGATGCGTCGCGCCTCCGTCTTATCTTCTGGTAGCACGCCTTGCATCAGGTAGTCGAGGAAGGGCGTCCGCCAGTCGAGGGGTCGTGATGAAGAAGAGGGAGGTGCATCAATCTGCATTGCCTCAGTGGATGTCGAGGGGTCATTTTCGAGGGGTGGCGTCGAAGGTCGAGCCCCCATGTCCGGCTCGAGGGGTGGCGTCGAGGGGCCAGCCCCCGGGCCGATTTTGACGGATGGCTCGAAAATGTCCCTCGAGAAGACATCTGGTGGGACGGTGCCATGCGTGGATGCTAACTTAGCCAGCTCATCTGCGGCCTCGTTGTACTTTCGAGCGATGTGGTTGAGCTCGAGGCCGTAGAACTTATCTTCTAGCTTGCGCACCTCCCCCAGTATGCTTCCATTGGGGTCGACGCAGCTCGAGGCCTTCATGACTTGGTTGATGACGAGCTGCGAGTCCCCTCGAGCGTCGAGGCGTCGAACCCCGAGCTCGAGGGCGATGCGCAACCCATTGACGAGGGCCTCGTACTCAGCAACGTTGTTGGAGGCGGGGAAGTGCAAGTAGCAGGTAGCGCATGTGGACTCCGAGGGGCGAGATGAAGAGCAGGCCCGCGCCTGCCCCGTCTTCATGAGGGATCCGTCGAAGTACATAGTCCAGAGCTCGGCTTGGATTTGTGCCGGCGGGAGCTGGGTGTCGGTCCATTCAGCAACGAAGTCCGCCAACGCTTGCGACTTGATGGCTTTTCACGGAGCGTCGGTGATGGCCTCCCCCATTAGCTCGGCAGACCACTTGGTGATGCGCCCCTATTGACACTTCTTAATGCAACCACTAGAACTATACTATGGAGCCTAATCCCCGGCAGCGGCACCAGAGATGCTTATTGACACCAGAAGTGGCAAACGGATATACCGCAAGCGCACGGTAGTCAATTGTAGCTTTTCACCGGGAGTATTCCAGGTATCGTATTTCCACAGGGAACATGAAGTGGATTAACTAGAAGTAGGGTCGTCAAAGGATGATCAAAGGGTATATGATAACTGGGATAGAGAGGTCTTCCTAATATCAATATCTGGTTTCTGGTTTTCAAAGAGTACTGAGGTTACCACCTCATTCCTTACTGGGGGCGAAGGACAAAAACAATAGTTGATTAAAAGGTTTCCACCTAACAACTACTGAGGAGGCAATGCTGCTACCCAACTATTATTTTCAACTTGCCTACAACACTTGAGAGGAACTCCAAGCACTGGCTGTGTCTGTCCCCTACCACCAGGCGTCTACCAAGTGCGACAAGAAGTCCACACTGGCAAGATATAGCCTAGACACCACGTCTACACTAATCTTACTACTCTAAAGCCAAGCTTATTGTGCCTAGAGCACTTCAACAAAGTAAAGCAATGTGCCAAGTAAAAGAATTGTAAACTTAAATAACCAGACCAGAATATTAAATACTAGAAGGACTCAGATGTAACACTTACAAGAAGAATCGCATCCGCTGAGGCGCACCTTGGAGAAGATTCCCGACAGGCCGGGACTCCTCCGTGGAACTCCTCACTCCTTCCCTCTCTTCTAACACTAAAGCTACTAAGTAGGCTTTCTCTCCTTGGATGCATACAAATGAAGAGCTCTAGGGGGGGTATTTATAGCTTGGAGGTGGAGTAGCGGCTACTCCGGTGCCACGTCAGCGATCCGCGTGCTCTCCTTCCTGGCCATTGGATCAAACCGCCATAGTAACCGTCATGGATGGATGGCCAAGATATTGTTCACGTGTGAAAACATGTGCAAGCAAACCGACTTTGGATGGGATTCACCCCGGGGTCGGCCGACCCCAGCCAATGACAGGTGGGCCCACCACTTTGCTTCTAGAAGGTGCTGATGTCACCAGGCTGAACAGTGTAGCCAGGGCCCACAAGGGGGGATCGGCCGACCCCCCTATGACAGGGCTGGCCCACCATCTTTTCTCCCTGGTGACCCCACATGTCATGGAGCAAGTCTTGTGAAGTTGGTTGCATTTGGTTTCGGTGTGGACCCATGAATCCATGTGCTTCTCATCTTGCACCATTGAGTAAAAGCACATGTTTGATCCAAGGGATGATATTGGCCTGAGCATGCTTCTCTTGGATCGTGCCATGTCACCTTGGCCGAGGTGGCCACCAAGGTGGGGTCGGCCGACCCCCTTGGTGGGCCACCTGGCCTCATTTTGTTCATTTTGGCATCTCCTACATGTTCACAAGCTAAGAGTACAAGTGGAACTTATTAGTGATAAATATGCTCATGATATGCTATACTTCCTTGAAACCGAGGCCTGTTGACGGTATTTTGATAAGGTAAAACAAGCTATAACTTCCGTCAACAAGATCCCCCACACTTGAATCTTGCTCGTCCTCGAGTAAAGGTTAGAGAAAGTGAACAAGTGATTATTACATGCTTAAAATGATAATGATCATAAAGCATCATTCCTAACATAGTTATACAAATGGGTTATGTGGTATTGTCATATATCCTTTAGATGTTGAGAAAAGGAACAAATCTCAAAGCAAAGTCATCTCCCTGAATTCTTGTTCTTGGTACTTAGAGTTTTTAGGACAGTTTGAAAGGAAAACACATAGTTCATGCTTATCCTCATATAGTACTCTCAAGACACTTATAGGTGTTTGGTTCCTCACCAAGGCATAGCATGTGATTGCCTTATTTTGTTTATCCTAATCTATCAGGCTTATGTGGAGTTTGGTAGGGATAAAACAAAGTAGCATACTTTTTTGCATATATTGTAAAGTCAAAACAAGGATCCAAGGAGAAGAATGTCATAATCCTAGATCAAGATGTGGTGTGTGGAAAGTATGTGGACTAGAATGCTCCTTTAATATATCTCTCTCTCTTCTTTATTTTACCTTGAGACATGGCTAGCATTTTTCAACAATGGACCTTCATGTGTCCATATTATATTTTTTTAGTGGACCTTCATGTGTCCACAATTTTTTTTACTGGACCTTGATGTGTCCACATTTTTTCTTTTGCTTAGCCTTAATGTCTCTTTTTACTAACCAGAGTTAGAGAGAGAGATATTGTAGAACTTTAATGTACGGAGCATCTATAGAGTGGAAATGAATGGCATGTGCAGGAATACTTCCAGTGTAGAAGTGCATATGTAGATGGTGTGTACGTGATCTTGATCTGGGATTATGACAAAATTCTCGACTAGGGTCAACAAGGTTGACCAAACTCAAGACAAAAACAAGTAGCATGTGTGTAAAAGGTTTTGGTCATATATGCATATGTATGGTTTTGGTAGTATTTCTCACTATAGAGGAGTAAATGATACTATGGTTTTGAGATATTTTCAAAAACAAATCTCTAAGCACCTTAAACAAAAACAGGTTTGAGTCTTAAGCCAAGATTTATCTCACTTTTAACAACAACTTAGTCAATACGTTTCCTAATTGAGTTTTACCATGAGTATAAACATATGTAAGAACATGGTTTTATGTCATTAACATTCTTAGCATATCATAACTCAAGTCACTTTGTAGCTTTTTTTTATTTATTTTATTCAGAATATGGAATGATTGTGAAACTGCTGGAACCGAGAGAGAGAAAGGGGGAAACGAACCAGACAGTAGTGTGAGCTTACTGTGCAGAGGTGAGCTGGTGGGCCCAGGTCACCATGGTGGGGTCGGCCCCCCACCAAATGGTGGGTCTCGTTGCCATTCGCTTTTTCCTCCATTCAGTTTTACATCTGCAAAAGCACTTTTCAAAATTCAAGAAAATGGGGGTCGCCCGACCCCTTGCTTACCTCTGTTTTGTGCATTGCAGCGTGTCAGCCTGTGCTCAGCAGTTCGGTGTGGTTCGGTGATGAAATTTGGGGTCGTCCGACCCCCCCACACTTGATTTTTCCATAAATGAACTCTGAACATGACGCAAAGGTAAAATGCAAAGCGCTCTACTAGTGGCAAACACACCAGTAGAGACGATATTTATTTATTTATTCTCTAAGAAGGGAATACATTGGAAATTTAAAAGGGAAAATAAAATCTAATATGAAACTTGGGAATTCGAAAATAAATCTAACATGGAACTTTATTCTAATCTAAGCTAAACTATCTATGGAGACGGGGGGTCTAGGAGGTCATCCCGCCCCAAAGCCCTAGCGAAGCGTTTGAGCTTCGCAGAGGTGCTAATCCTAAGATGGCGAAAGTCATCTTCTAAGTCTTTATTCGCCATCTTCAACTCTGACACCGTCTCCTTCACCACCCTGTTCCTTTCTTGCAGGGTGGGGGTGACGTGCATCAGCCTCTCCAGATCTATTTTCTCGTCTTCCTTCTCGAATTGTCCCGGCGGCCCCTTGATCGACGGAGGGTCCATCCTCCGCCGAATAGAAGCCGGGACTCCAGGGACTCCGCAGCTCGCCCTTCTCTTCCGTGTTGATAGAAGGGATGACCATCTTCCCTCGGCCATGCCCACCGGCCATGATCCGATGGGTCTTCCAGAACGTGGGCGTTGACGGGGAGTACGATGAAGTGTACTCCGTACTCCCCGTTGTCGTGGTGATCGCGCGCGGGTTCTCCTCCGGCGAGGCCTTCCCCTTCAGCGCAAGTTGGCCTGTGGTCGGCCTAGTCGGCGTGATGGAGCGGCCAGGGGATTTCCTGATCCCCCTTCTCGGAGTCAGCGAGCGGGACGATGCCGCCGCGCGAGATGATGGACGGGGGGTGGTCGGCCGACCTGGGGGGAGAGGGCGACCCCGAAACGGCCCGACCAGCCCCTTGGGAGGCTACCCCGGGTGGCCAGGTACCATGGCCAGCGGCACCGCATATCATGTTGATCACGAGGGCCTGCTCTAGATCTTCGGTTAGGGCCCGTCGTGGCGTAGATGTTGCAGGACACGTAGGCTTGCTAGTGGGTGCCATGGCTAGTGTTTTGGGTCGCGGTGGAGAGTGCAGGGAAGGCTAGGAGGCTCTGGCCTTGCGTGGGAATTGTGAGTAGGAGGAAGAAGAAGGAGATGGGTGCAAGGTTAAATAGCGGCTGTAGATGACTACGATGCCGATTTTCACAGGATCGCTGCGGAAAACTCGTAACTTCACAGAGTCCATCGCGCCGCCGTTCCAATCCCGTAAGGTAGGGATCGGCCGACCCCATCGGTTTTGGATTCGGGGTTTATCTCCAGGGGTTATAATCCACTCGTCACGGTGAACTCATCTGCGAGTCGAACCCCCGAGGCGGGGTCGCCCGACCCCTTGATGGGTGTCGGCGCGGTCACGTACTCGGCTCGAGACCATCTACGCGATTGTGCAACCCTTGTTGCAGGTGGGGCCCATATAGGGATCGCCCGACCCCCTAACTGGGGTCTGTGGGCCCCACCTCAAAGCCTAAGGTAAGTCTAGCCTATCCCTTGTCGAACAATGAAGTGACATTTCCCCAGTTCAAGATCAAGTGCTTTTCTTGATAGAGTTGTAAGACACGGTCCAGATTCTCTAAGTAGTGATCAAAGGTTGTTCCATAGACTGAAAAGTCGTCCATGAAAACTTCCATGATTTCTTCTATCATATCTGAGAAGATGGACACCATGCACCTCTATGAAATGAGAGCAGGGGCATTGCACAGGCCAAATGACATGCACCTGTATGCATATGTCCCATAGGGCATGTGAACGTGGTCTTACTTTGGTCGTCGGGATGGATTGGAATTTGATGGTACCCGAATACCCATCAAGGAAACAAAAGAAGGAATGTTTGGTAGCCGTTCCAACATCTCATCGATGAATGGCAACGGAAAGTGGTCTTTCTTTGTGGCCTTGTAAGTTTTCGGTAGTCTATGCACATTCTCCATCCCGTGACGGTTCGTGTGGAATCAATTCGTTGTTTCGATTTTTACGACCGTCATTCCTCCTTTCTTAGGAACTACTTGGACGGGGCTGACCCACTCGCTGTTTGGAACAGGATAGATTATGCCCGCGTGCAAGAGCTTCAAGACCTCCTTCTTTACTACTTCTCTCAACGCATTGTTGAGCTCTTTGTGGCTCTCTAGAATGTGTAGCATCGGTTCGACGGAATGCGATGTGTGCAAAGAGCGGACTAATCCCTTGAGATCTTGCAACGAAATCCTAAGACGGATCGGTGTTTTTCTAGGATGGTGATGAGTTTAGAAACTTCTTCCATTGTAAGTCGTATCACTAATGATCACGGGAGTCTCTCTATCACCATTAAGGAAGGCATACCTAAGCCAGAAGGAAGTGGCTTAAGCTCTATAGAGGGTTTTGGTGGAGGTTCAGACTCATCCAAGTCTAATGGTTCATCTAAATCAGTGTCTTCTTCTTGGATAAAGTCATGGGCGTCTTCTTCTAGATCAGGTTGAGAAGTACTAGCGAAGATACCGACATCACCTCCTTATTGGATCAGGCTCGGGTTTGGTTCGGCTATCGAATTAACGGAGCCGGCAAAGGAACTGAAAGATCTAGATCCTTCCCAAGGTGACCCTTAAGGCTCCCTTCACGAAATCCCTCAATGAATCTCATGAGTGGGTGCCCAATTAACAAGTCGACCTCATCTACGTCAAAGACATAGAAGTTTGCGAGGAAGCTAACCTTGTTAATTGTGATAGAAATATTCTGTGCAATCCCGCAACTCTCGACCAATTTTCCAAAAGGAAGCTTAAGGAATTTATTGGTTGGGTTTAGCGGTTCCTCACCTAGGAGTGTTAACATCAACGATTTAGACATTAAATTTACTCCTACAGCGGGATCATAGAGGGAATCTACAGTCGTCTTGTTTATGGCACACGGTATGGATGTGAAACAGGACAGAAGCTTAACGACATCTGATGATGCTTCAGCCTCCCTGAACCATTCGTTGCTCATAATAGACATGAGCTCTTGGGCAGTCGCCTTAAGGTAACTTGCCTCAAACTGGGTTGGCATGTGGTTATTTGGAGCTCTACGGGCTGTGGATCTCTTCTGCACAGGTTATTTCGAGACATTGCCATAGTCGGCGAAAAGATCTGTCTCGATATTTAGAGGATAATCCAAAGGATGAATTACTTCTTCCTTTGGAGGAGTAGGTGGTTGTGGTTCAGGTTTGACAGCTTGGGGTATAGGTAAAGGAGTTTCAGCTGTCGTGGGTTTGTCCCTAGGAGTTTGATCTTCCTCTAGAGTTTCACCATGGTCATCGGTGTAGGGGGTGTTCTTGAGAATGGTCGCAAGAACTTCCTTACCTTCACTAATGGGTAAATGGAGGAAAGCTCCTTTAGAGGCTAAATCAAGGAATTGTGCGGAGTTTTGGCTAAGACCGAGATAGAAATGTTGCATAAGGGTTGGCTCGGTTATAGCTAAATCTGGGCCAGAGGATGCTAAGTCTGTAAGTCGTGCCCAGGCCACACCTAGAGATTCCTTCTCGTCTTGTTTGAAGTTTAGCACATCTCTACGAAGACGAGCTACGCGGGATGTGGGAAAGTACGTTAAGTAGAACATGGCTTGCAGTTTCTCCCATTCTCCGTTCACACTACCAACGTAGCGAGTATACCAGCGTCTAGCTTTTCCCATTAACGAGAATGGAAATAGCTTCCACTTAAGAGTGACTCGCCTCATCCCTTGGATGTGAATACATGAACAAAGTTGTTCGAAATCACGTAGGTGGGTATAAGGATTCTCATCTACATCTCCTGAAAAGGGATTCTCCTGAACCATCGCTATGAGGCTGGGGCGAAGCTCATAGCGAACTGCCAAAATGGCATGAGATGAACTAGGCGGCTCCAACTCAGCGCCCGATGGAGCAGCGTAGTCAAAAAGGGTTGTTTGATCCATATTGATTTATGAAATAAAAGTTCTAATCAAACTACGATAACTTTAACGACTCATTTCTAGCTAACACAGCTACCGTTCCCTGGCAACGGCGCCAGAAAAGCTTGTTGACACTTCTTAATGCAACCACTAGAACTAGACTATGGAGCCTAATCCCCGGCAGCGGCACCAAAGATGCTTATTGACACCAGAAGTGGCAAACGGATATACCGCAAGCGCACGGTAGTCAATTGTAGCTTTTCACCGGGAGTATTCCAGGTATCGTATTTCCACAGGGAACGTGAAGTGGATTAACTAGAAGTAGGGTCGTCAAAGGATGATCAAAGGGTATATGATAACTGGGATAGAGAGGTCTTCCTAATATCAATATCTGGTTTCTGGTTTTCAAAGAGTACTCAGGTTTACCACCTCATTCCTTACTGGGGGCGAAGGACAAAACAATAGTTGATTAAAAGGTTCTCCACCTAACAACTACTGAGGAGGCAATGCTGCTACCCAACTATTATTTTCAACTTGCCTACAACACTTGAGAGGAACTCCAAGCACTGGCTGTGTCTGTCACCCTACCACCAGGCGTCTACACAAGTGCGACAAGAAGTCCACACTAGCAAGATATAGCCTAGACACCACGTCTACACTAATCTTACTACTCTAAAGCTAAGCTTATTGGGCCTAGAGCACTTCAACAAAGTAAAGCAATGTGCCAAGTAAAAGAATTGTAAACTTAAATAACCAGACCAGAATATTAAATACTAGAAGGACTCAGATGTAACACTTACAAGAAGAATCGCATCCGCTGAGGCGCACCATGGAGAAGATTCCCGACAGGCCGGGACTCCTCCGTGGAACTCCTCACTCCCTTCCCTCTCTTCTAACACTAAAGCTACTAAGTAGGCTTTCTCTCCTTGGATGCATACAAATGAAGAGCTCTAGGGGGGTATTTATAGCTTGGAGGTGGAGTAGCGGCTACTCCGGTGCCACGTCAGCGATCCGCGTGCTCTCCTTCCTTGGCCATTGGATCAAACCGCCATAGTAACCGTCATGGATGGATGGCCAAGATATTGTTCACGTGTGAAACATGTGCAAGCAACCGACTTTGGATGGGATTCACCCCGGGGTCGGCCGACCCCAGCCAATGACAGGTGGGCCCACCACTTTGCTTCTAGAAGGTGCTGATGTCACCAGGCTGAACAGTGTAGCCAGGGCCCACCAAGGGGGGATCGGCCGACCCCCCTATGACAGGGCTGGCCCACCATCTTTTCTCCCTTGGTGACCCCACATGTCATGGAGCAAGTCTTGTGAAGTTGGTTGCATTTGGTTTCGGTGTGGACCCATGAATCCATGTGCTTCTCATCTTGCACCATTGAGTAAAAGCACATGTTTGATCCAAGGGATGATATTGGCCTGAGCATGCTTCTCTTGGATCGTGCCATGTCACCTTGGCCGAGGTGGCCACCAAGGTGGGGTCGGCCGACCCCCTTGGTGGGCCCACCTGGCCTCATTTTGTTCATTTTGGCATCTCCTACATGTTCACAAGCTAAGAGTACAAGTGGAACTTATTAGTGATAAATATGCTCATGATATGCTATACTTCCTTGAAACCGAGGCCTGTTGACGGTATTTTGATAAGGTAAAACATGCTATAACTTCCGTCAACAGCCCCGTGGCCTCTCGATTGTTGATGATCTCTCCGAGGGGGAAGGATGACACCACCGTTACGGGATGAGCGAGGAAGTAGTGCTGGAGCTTGCGCCTCGTGATGATGATGCCATAGAGCAGCTTCTGGATGTGAGGGTACCGGACCTTGGCCTCGGAGAGCACCTCACTGATGAAGTACACCGGCCGTTGGACTGGTAACGCGTGACCCTCCTCGTGCCTCTCGACGATTATGACCACGTTGACCACCTGGGTGGTTGCGGCCACATAGAGGAGGAGAGGCTCGGGGGGATCGTCACCCTGGCTGGTCGTGGTGGCACGAGAATTGGCGCGGAAGTCAGCAACCTCTTCAACTTGGTTAGGGCCTCCTCTGCTTCGACGGTCCACGCAAAGTGCTCCGTTTTCTTCAGCAGGCGGTAGAGGGGTAGCGCCTTTTCCCCTAGCCTCGAGATGAACCTGCTGAGAGCGGCTAGGCAGCCCGTCACTTTCTGTACGCCCTTGAGGTCTCGGATCGGGCCCATCCTCATGACTGCTGAGATCTTTTCGGGGTTGGCCTCGATCCCCCGCTGTGAGACAATGTTGTGAGCATCTAGGCCCCCAGTGGGTTTCGGTGATTGGATGACAACGGTAAATTACTATGACTAACGTGTGTTTTGCAGAAACAGTTGAGTTAGGTCATGGTAATGATGATCGCGAGGGCACTATGGTATTCATGCCCCCTTATTGATGGAATTCGTTCGGTTTTCAAAGGATGGACGATGAAGACGGTGATAGGCTAGTTCTAAGTGTCATGTGGTGTTGAAGGACACTTAGAGTAGCATAGGTCTTTGTTTTATCTTTGGCTATACTATTAAGAGGGGTTTGAATGGGTAGCTTGACCTAGGTGAGACTTTTGACTTAGGTGTGGTGCACACTTGTTAACCAAAGCCCTAGGTAGCTTAGAAAGGTCCCTAAGATCATAAGGAAGAAAGTTAGTGAAGGGAGTGTCGCAAACCGAAGTCGTTTTGGACTTCAAATAGCGACCGGACGCTCCAACCCTATTGACCGGACGCGTCCGGTCAGTAGTGTTGGCTGAGGAGTGGGTCTGGCTGTGACCGGACGCTCCTCAGTAATCGACCAGACGCACCAGGAGGGTGAGTCCGGTCGCATGCAGAGAGGTTCCAAAAAGCAAAAATGATGACCGGACGCATTCGGTCAGTGGTGACCGGACGCTCGAGAGCGTCCGATCAGCACTTCGTACAGGTGTCAGAAAGCACGTCATGTAGCCGTTGGGCACTGACCGAACGCGTCCGGTCACCCCGACAGTGCGTCCGGTCAGTGTGTAAACTGGCTGGACTCCCCCCTTCGTGCATGTTTTGAGTTGGGGGGTATAAATATGCCTCCCCCTCATTCATGCAGTTACTCTTGCTCATTTGAAAGGTTGCCAAACACATTGTGATTCCAAGTGAGTGCAAGAGGCCTAGTGAGGTTGAGAGATTTGATAATTGAGTGATCAAACACCTCATTAGTGAATAGAGAGTAGCAAGTGTGCATCCACCCATCTCATTAGCCTTGCGTTGGTCAAGTGAGAGTTCTTGCTTGTTACTCTTGGTGATCGGCATCACCTAGACGACTTGGTGGCGATCGGAGAGCTTGGTGATCATCTGGAGGCATTGTGGATGACCCAAGCCAAGTTGTGACCGGTAGCGAGCGATTCACTGGGTCAGAGTGGCGAAGAATCAGCTCGTAGTGAGCACTTGATCCTTGCGCGGATCAAGGGGGAGCGATACCCTTGCGCGGGTGCTCCAACGAGGACTAGGGGGTGTGCCGACACCTCGATACCTCGGCAAAAAGATCGTCGTGTCATCTCTACTCTCTTCTCTACGCATTTACCTTTGAGCAATTCAATTCCGCTTTTACTTGTTGTTCTTTCATAAGTTGAATTGCCATGCTAGAGTAGAAATGGTTTAGCGATAGTCTTTTGCGCAATTGATTCTTGTCAAACACACTTCTAGGCACTAGGGGGTTAATTGGGGCTTGATAGGTTTTATTATCGCAAGAAGTTTTAGAAAAGCCCAATTCACCCCCCCTCTTGGGCATCTTGATCCTTTCAAATGTAGCCAAGTAGCATGCCCCGAGGCACACCAAAGACACATTTCTCAGGGTTGAGTTTCACATTCTTGGCCCGGAGGCACTCGAATGTGGTCTCGAGATCGTGGATGAGGTCCCCGACTTTGTTGGTTTTAACCACGATGTCATCGACGTAGGCCTCGACGGTTTTGCCTATGTGTTCGCCAAAGATATGCTTCATGCAACGTTGGTACGTTGCCCTGGCGTTTCGAAGGCCGAAGGGCATTGTAACGTAGCAATACATACCAAAAGGTGTAACAAAAGAGGTAGCGAGCTCGTCGGATTCTTTCATTTTAATTTGGTGGTAGCCAGAATACGCATCGAGAAATGAAAGCACTTCGCACCCCGCAGTGGAATCGACAATCTGATCAATTCTAGGTAAAGGAAATGGAACTTTTGGACATGCTTTATTCAAACCAGTGTAGTCTACACACATCCGCATTTTTCCATTCTTTTTCCTAACTAGTACAGGATTAGCTAGCCACTCCGGGTGAAATACCTCCTTGATGAATCCAGCCGCCAAGAGCTTGTGCACCTCCTCGCCGATGATCCTGCGCTTCTCTTCGTCGAAGCGGCGCAGGCGTTGCCTCACCGGTCTGGACCCGGCCTGGATCCCCAAGGCGTGCTCGGTGACTCCCCTCGGTATGCCCGGCATGTCCGAGGGGCTCCACGCAAACATGTCGATGTTTGCGCGGAGAAAGTCGACGAGCACTGCTTCCTATTTAGGCTCGAGGCTGGCGCTGATGGCCAGCGTCTTGCCGTCGGTCGAGGTCGGGTCGATGGGTATCTGCTTAGTGTGTTCTGCCGGCTCGAAGGTGCCAGCGTGGCGCTTTGCTTCAGGGGCCTCCTCGGTGGCCAGGGCTGCTAGGGCCTCGAGCGAATCGAGGTGGACTTTGGCCTCCTCACGCTCGACGCACTCCACGTCGCAGTGGTACGCGTGCTCGTAGGAGGTGTCGACGGTGATGACCCCTTTCGGCCCCGGCATCTTGAGCTTCAAGTATGTGTAGTTGGGGACCGCCATGAACTTGGCGTAGCCGGGCCTGCCGATGATGGCGTGGTAGGCTCCTTGGAACCCGACCACCTCGAAGGTGAGCGTCTCCCGGCGGAAGTTGGCCGGCGTGCCAAAGCAGACAGGTAGGTCGATGCACCCGAGGGGGTGGGCCTTCTTCCCTGGTACGACTCCGTGGAACCCCCCGACGCTGGGTCGGAGCTGGTCCCTCGAGATCCCCAGGAGGTCAAGGGTCTCGAGGTATATGATGTTGAGGCTCGAGGCCCCATCCATCAACACCTTGGAGAACCTGTACATCGACGATGACGGGGTCGACGACAAGAGGGTACGCTCCCGGGTTTACGACACGATCCGGATGGTCGTCACGGTCGAACGTGATCGGCGCATCAGACCAGTCGAGGTACCGAGGGGCGTCGTGGCGGAGTGCAAAGATCTCCCGGCGCTCCTTCTTTCTCTCTCGAGCTGAGAGCCCGACGGTCGGGCCCCCGTAGATCATGAAGCAGTCGCGCACCGGGGGGAAGTCCGCGTCCCCGTCGTCGCGTCGATTGTTGTCCTTGCCCTTAGGCACGTCCTCCTTCTTGTCGCCGAGCTTGGAGTAGAAGCCCTTCAGCAGTCGGCAGTCCTTCAACTTGTGATTCACGGGCCCCTTGTGATAAGGGCAGGGGTCCTCGAGCATTTGGTCGAAGACAGCCCCGTCAGGGGGGCCTCGAGGCTTCTTATGGTCGAGGGCCCCCATGAGCACTTCTTCATCGTCGTCGTCATCGGCGTCGCGCTTTGCCTTCTGACCTTTGCCTTTGTTTTTCTTCTTTTTGTTGTTGTTGTTGCTGTGGTTCCCAACGTCGTTGTCCTTGCTCGAGCCCTCCGGTGCGGCCACTGCCTTGCCTTTGTCCGTGGAGCGGCAAAAGAAGGCCCCCACTGCCTCATCGCCTGAGGCAAAGCTGGTGACACGATCCATCAGGTCCTCGACCGTCCTGGGACGGTAGCGCCCTAGCTCGTGAACTAGCTCTTGGCATGTCGTGCCTGCGAGGAACGCTGAGATGACATCCTCATCAGGCACGTGGGGGAGCTCGAGGCGCTGCTTCGAGAACCGCCGAGCGAAGTCACGGAGGGGCTCGTCCGCTGCCTGCCTGCAACGCCGTAGATCCCAGGGGTTGCCTGGGCGTACGCAAGTCCCCTTGAAATTCCCATCGAAGACCCTGACTAGGTCGGCCCAGTCATGGATCCGATTCGGCTAGAGCCCCTCGAGCCACCGGCGGGCGGTGTCCGAGAGGTAGAGTGGGAGCTGGCGTATGATCACGCGGTTGTCGCTCTTCGCTCCGCCCAGTTGGCAACCTAGGCGGAAGTCGGAGAGCCAGAGCTTGGGCTCGACCTCCCCGTCGTACTTGACGATGTTGGTCGGTGGTCGGAAGCAGTCGGGGAGGGTTGAGCTGCGGATGGCCCGGCTGAAGACCCTAGGGCCCAGGGGCTTGAGGGCTTGCCGGTCCTCGTCACTGTCATAGCGCCCTCCTCGATGGGCGTTATAGCCACGCTCCTCGGCCCCTTTGTCCTTGCGCCGGCGGCTGATGTCGTTGCGGGCGTCATTGGCATCTTGAGGTGGCCTGCTGTCGACGATCCGTTCCCGGACTGGCCTGGCTCGAGGGTCGTCCGGCTGGTGGACGGACGTCTCCCGCTCGTTGCGGGGCGCGTCGGCTGGCTTCCCCGAGGCCGCCCCGCGCCGTCGCGAGGCTAAGCTCTCGGCCTGCTGCACAGCGGCTGTCTCGAGGAGGTTCTTCATTTCTCTGAGCATGCGCCTGGCGTTAGGGTTGGAGACGGCGGATAGATCGTGAAGCAGCATTGTGGCCGCCACCACGTTATGTCCGGCTCGCGGGAAACGCACCTCGGGGCGTGCTGGTGCCCCGTCCTCGAGGATCTGCCGGTGGACCTCTCGAGCGCGGCCACGAGCACCGGCGCCTCGAGGCTGGGCTTGTTCCTGCACTAGGGTTTTCTCGAGCTGCAGCAGGCGTTGTCGATCCTCCTCAGCCTTGGCGATGGCCTCCCGCAGCTGTGCGAGCTGCGCCGCCCGGTCGTCGCTGTGCCGAGATGGTGCAGCCGGTGCCGGGGGTTCGTTCCTCCCCTGAACGCGTGATCCGCCTACCGCAGCCATGTCTCCGGGCTCTTCGAGGTTGAGCGCCGGCATGTTGTCGTCGCCGTGGTCCTCGGTGTCGCTTACGACCCCCTTGAGCTGGAAGCACTCCCTGGTGGGATCCCTGAGGTCAGGGTCGTGGTAGTCGTACTCGTCGGAGTCGGAGCTGTTGACGTTGCGCTGCCCTGGCTCATGCTGGGACTGCAGCTCGCGGTACCACTCTCCGATGGTGGCTGGCCGGGGTGGCTCGACGACTCGTGAGAAGCCGCGGTCGACGTGCGCGGGGTAGACAACCTCCAGGTTGGTGGTGGCTCATAGGAGCACGCCCGGACGTTCCTCCCGCTCTGCTGCCGCCGGGCCCTGATGACGCTCGTCGAGGTGGTGGGCGTAAGCAGCTGCGGAGTTGTTGAGGCCGAACAGGGGGCCGCTGGCGTCGAGAGCGGTACACCCCTTGCGGGAGGAGGCCAGGTGGCGTCGACGGAGCACGGCTCGGGGGCCTCTGGCCAGGCTCCCGGTCCGCGCGCATGACGAACGCAAACTCGCTGGGGGAGTGCGCGTGCGCCCTGGAAGTTTCCGGCCGCGCGCCGGGCAGGTTTCCCCTCGGGGGCTCTGCGCCGGCCGCGGGGAAGTGGGTGTACGCCGCGGGCACCGCCTGTGCCTGGCGGCGATGATGACGACGGTGCCGCTCACGAGGTGGCGACGTGTGGTGGTGCGGGCGACGCGCCACGCCCCCCGCGCGGGGTGGTGTGACACGCCCTCCGCTCGAGCTCTCCGTGGAGAGCAAAGTCAGCTCGTTGCCGCTGCCGGTGGCCAGGAACTCAAGGCTCCCGAACCAGACGACGGCACCAGCAGAGAACGGAAGAGGGGGAGAAGCCATCCAGAAAACAGCGAGAAATCGACTCCGACACGCGACGCCCCCTACCTGGCGCGCCAACTGTCGGTGTTTTTACCCCGGGGGTCTGACACCAACGAGTAATATGATCGCGTGCTCTCTTCCTGGATGGTGATGCAAGATGACACAAGGATTTATCCTAGTTCGGGCCAAGAAGGCCCTACGTCCAGCGGAGGGAGGAGGTTCTTGTATTACTTGCACCTAAGTGCTTGTACAGGGGCAATACAAGCTCAATGAGCGTGGACCGGAGTCCAGACTCGTATGTGTGTGTGGTGTGGACTTGTGCGGACTCGTGCGTACGCGTGTGTCTAGCCGTATTTGTGTAACCGGATGAGTGAAGGTCCCTGGTGTCCCCTTTTATAGAGCAAGAGGAGGCCAGGGTTACATAGGTGTGATACGGGAGTCGGGATGTACAATGCCCGATACAACGGAGAGTAGGAATCCCGTCTTGTCGATGCCACTGGAGCCGACGTGGGGGTTGCTGTTGAAGCGTCCTTGAAGCATGGCCTCCCTCCCGGGCGCAGACGTGGAGGCGTGGCGACGTGAGGCCATGCAGCGTCCATTCCGGCACGTACATGACGTGGCTGGGTCCCTCCGAGTCTTGGGGTACCTGTCCTCCAATAGCATGAAAGTAGTCGGGGCTCGAGGGGCTCAGAGCCGGCCTCGAGGTGGCGCCTACGGGGGGCTCGAGTCCCCGCAGGTATGGGCAAGTCCCGCGAAACCCGATTGAGCAGCGGGTATCCGGGCCTCGAGACGTGGCTTGGACGTGCAACAGTGTAGGGTATGGCTTAACAGTGTTGCACGTCCCCTTTTGACTATGCCTGTGGTGAAAACGAGGTTTGACCCTGACTCTGGCTCGCTGTGGCATGCATCGTGTGCCAGAGGATGTGACCGGAGTAGGTGAAAGCATTAAATGCGCTGCATGGGGTTGGTACGGTCGTCAGAGCTGGGGAGCGGGAAGCTTCCTCTTCGTGGGGGGTTTTGAAGGGTAGTGGAGCGCTCACCCGAGCCCTGGCGCGGAGGGCTTGGGTGAGCGGAGGTCGGGCTCCAGCTCGAGGCCTGGGGTGTAATGAGCCTCGAGGGATAGGCTATCGTGCTGGAGAGGCTCGAGGTCCCCGCGCGGGGTCCCAAGGAGCGGTGTACGGCTGTAGCGGGTTCGAGGCCTACGCGCCGGGGCTCAAGGGGTTGGCTACCAGGAGGCGGTTGGTAAGGCTTTGGCGAGCCCAAACTCCCTGACGGTGGGCCAGCGTTGCAGGCCTCGAAGGGTTGGTTTTTTGGGAGGTTAGTCTAGCTGGGTTTATTAATTGGTGTTCTAGGTTTAACCTATTTATTTTGCGTTGATTGGGGTACTCCTTTTGCGGTCCCCTGACAAGAAGTTATTGGAGTTACCATTTCTGGAAGGGGAGCTCGAGCTTGGCTGGATGAAGACCCCACCCTAAGAAGGACGATGGATCAGGGAAGGATGAGCAAGAAGAACTATCGCAAGGGGGCAGAGGACTAGTCTTTTACCTATGGCACCAGTGAGTTAATGCTCGACTTTCTCCTACTTCATCTCCGTTAGGGTTCCTGCCGTGGTCACCTTTGCCTGTCATTGATGGAAACGCAAGCAAGAAATTTTCTCTCCGGCTTGGCTAGAAGCCGAGAGACGAAAGTTTTTGCGAGTCAAACTATTTGACTGGAGATAAGGATAACAGCTTGTGTAGGGTCATATTTATAGGACCAAGGCTTGCACACTGGAAGACCAAGCATCAGATTGGGGTTTCCACGTCTTATGGGCCGTTATTGGGCCGAGCTGGATTTCTGACGATTGGAAGAGGTTGTGATTCCAGAGTCAGAAGGCTGATGGGATTCGGTTAAGAGTTGTTCAGTTTTAACTAGTAATTTGGGAACTCATGTTACCAATTGGCATTAAGGGCAGAGAACTGAGAGTCAGAAAATCCCTTAAGAAATACTACCTTTGTAACACCTCAGGTGTTTACATGAATAAAATATTGCCATGCCATCATAAGCATTCCATTCCATAGCATCATATGCTAGCTCACTTGAGATGCATTCACTAAAAAGAGTTTAATTCCTAATGTGTGAGCATTTTGTTATTGCTTGTGAGGTAGCTCAAAACCCTATTTTGGAATGTCATTATGAAGTAACTTGTGTTCATTCCCTTTTGACTAGAGTCATGTAAAGGCATGAATCCAAGTTCAACAATTCAAAAGGTTACAAAGTTTACTTAGTCTAAAAATGGGAAAATCATCAATTTCTATATAAGTTAATTAACCTTTTCCAGTTAACTCAAAATCTGTGCATATTTAGGGGCTGACCCTAAAAGCTTTTTAGTAGATCTTGAGAAGAGGTACAACTTTGGTATTCAAAGTTTTCAAAGTTTCTGTACAAAATTCTAAGTAATTTTGAATCTATTCAAACCCTGGAAATGGTCTCCTTTTGATTCTAAACTTGCATTTAAAAAACTATTTGAAATCTGAGTTTGAGGTTTACATCAAAGTCGTAGAGAATTTCAAAAGGAACATTTCATACATTGACCATTTTTCAAGTGTCATTGCAAAATCAAAAGTAATTTTGCTTCTACTACAAAACCCTAGTTCTGTCCCCTTTTCAAATTTCCAATTTGAAATGGATTTGAACTGTTTTGATCAATTTGACTTATTTCCATTTGAAATCAGCCATGGGGTGTTAAAGCAAAGTTGTACAACTTTTCAAACTCTACATTTCATATTTTGGCAAAACTTGAAGTGCAGTTCAAATTTCTAAAGTAATTTTGAAATTTCAGAAAGGGGGGAGAGAGCAAGGAACAGTGCCACAGGGGGGAAACGCCTGGAAGCTCGCCAGCGAGCTGCTCCGCCCGGGTCGTGCTCATGCTGGGGCGCATGCGTCGCGCCAGCGAGCTGCTTGGCAGTTGCGCGCGCAAGTTCTTCACGCCGCTGCCCTCTCCTTCGTCCTTTTTATCCCACAGAAGCACCGTGCTTCGCTTTTCTCCTCTGCTCGCTCGCCGTCGCCGCCGTTCCTCTGCTTAGCTACGCCGGCCACCTAAGCGCTCGTTCGTCCCGTTCAACCACGTCACCGTGTTCGCCTCGTCGTTGCGGAGCCGTAGAGCTAGGTCGCAGCCTCGCTCGCCCCCGCAGCCGCCCGGCGTGGTCGTCTTCTTCATCTCCGGTCCCGGACACCTCCATCGACGCCGCCACCGTGGTCAGCGAGCTCGGGGCCCTATCATCCTCACCTGAGCCTCGTTTTCTCTTCCTTATCTGTTGCTGATGCTCTAGCACCAGGTCGTTGACCTTGTCTCTCTCTGTCTCAGCCGGAACAGGTCGTCGCCGTCGAGCCGCACCGCTGAAACCCGTCGTCGTCGTTGTCATCACCGTTCGGAGCCGCGTCAGCCTCGGAGACCTAGCCCGCTAGGGTCGTGGTGAGCCTCTGGTGCTGATGCGCTTGTTCGTGGGCTCGTTAGAGCTCCCAGTTGGCCGGCGTGCCGTCGCCGTGTCGTCGCGTCCGCCGCTGTTGTCGTCGGAGTAGAGAGAGAGGTCTAGGGAGCGAGTTTGAGGGTTCCACGGAGCCGTGATGTGAAGGGGAAGGTGTTGAGCTGGTTGGTTTGGCCGGAGAAGGTTGCATTGCTCTGGCGTGCGCGAGCCGAAGCTCGCCGCCGGCAGCCTTGGCATCGGGGACGTGTCGACGAAAATTCGACAAAACCCGAGGGCCTAAGTGCAAAGCCCTAGACTCAGAGGAATAGTGCCTAATAGTGTCAAGGGCTTGGTTGTAGTTTTGTTAAAGCCAGAGGGATTTTCTGCAAGTTTGGCTGTGCAGGCGCGGGCAGGCCCGAGTTGGGCCGCCTTGCGCGCGGGTTGGGCCGAATGGGCCGGTTTCGGCCTAGGAAGGTTTTTCGTTTTTTTAAACGTTTTAATCTATTTTCTGATTTGAGCATACTAATGCTAGTTTTGTTATGTTTGTATGAATTAATCTGTTGATCCGAAAATCATGAAAATTTTTGTACATGTTCTATGAATTGTGTAGTTTAAAAAAAATATAATATGGGCATGTTTCTGTATTTTGTTTTGCAGTAAAAATTATGCCTCTTAATTCTTGAATAAGGATTCAATGATTTCTATAAAATCAAATTTAACTCCAAAAATGCTGAAATTTATTTTGTGCACTGTTTGACTTATAACCAATCTGTGTACCAAGTTTGAACTAATTTGAACATAGTTTGTTGCACAACTTATTTTTGACTAATTAAAATTGCTTGCTTTATGGTTAAATAATGCCATAAAACATAAAACCCAAGTTCTTTAGAGTAGTTTCAAAGGTTAAGATAAGGGAATTATCTTGATCTGCTGCTTGATGCAGGCAAGGGTCACTCATTGTAACCATGTATGTTTATATAAGTTAGTTTTGTTGGTTTGCAACTTTACCGTGGAGGCAAGTTGTTGCAAGTCAAGTGTTTATAACCTAGTAAATTTCCATCTTTACCATGATCATGTCATGAGCATTCCATTAAGCATGCACTCTATTATCGTATAGCTTCCGAAGTGATCGAGTGTCCGAACGAGGTTGGTCCAGAAGCTTCAGAGTATCTAGTTGATCCGGATTATCAGGAGTTCCAGACTCTTCCAGTCAACGAAGGCAAGCCCCGGTTCATTTAACCATTTCCTTGGTCTTACAATTACACTTACTTTTGATAACCTGATGCATTAAATGTTTATCAAATAAATGTTTTAAACCTGTTGATGCATGATCAACCTTGTTATCGATATATTATTCCTTGATACCTGCTTTATGCAAATGATAGAAATACTCAGCCTTGCTTTCTCACGCTCCCGATAAATGTTTTGATACTTATCCTTTGGAATGATAATGAGAAAGAATGATGGTTAAGACCAGACGGGCACATGCGTCAACCCTTGGATCGATGTATGGTGACCCGGATGTGTTGGTTTAGGGTTGACCGTTGTTGGCCTGCTAGATTGAGAAACTGTGAAGTACCGATCATATACTACGGTAAGCCCTACCTTGAGGGTTCTTAAATGAGAACGGCTAATCGCGCACTGGGAGTGGAGAGATGGCGGGAGTACTAGCTACCCTCGTGGGTTAAAGTCCCGGATTGGAGGTGTACAAGTACTCTCGGGTGGCGCGGACCCGGTCTTGTTTGGAGGATCCGAGGTTGGGGTTGGTATATGTGTGATCTAGGGTCTACATATGTCGTATGATCGTGGAAAACTCCCAGATCTGGTTGAATCGGTTCGAATCGTCGTGCTCCTCGGTTAAGGAGACTCAATCTTTCGACCCGCACCGTAGAATGAAAATGGAATTGGTTTAAGAAAGAATGATGATGATTTTTCACTAATGTTCACTTTCAGTTTTTACCAAATACTTAAATGATTAAGTAAAATTTGGATCTAGAACTATTGTAATAAGCTTTTATGCAAATGAAAAATTCTGTTGAGCCTACCCAAGCCAGCATACCTGTTTCTTCTCTTCTCTTGTCGGTTCAGTCTTGTTGAGTACCTTTGTACTCAGGGTTTGTTAATCCACTGTTGCAGGTGACGTTCACGAGCAGCCTTGTTTTGAGGCTTGTTGCGTGACCGTCATTGAGGAGGACGTGTCTGGGGAGGAGTATTGCAACCCTTAGGCGGGGTTGTTTGTGTGAAATACTGTTTTATTAATGCTACTTCCACTACTTAGGATAAAGTTTGAAACTATGGTTTGTAATAACGACGTGAGTTTGAACAACTGGTTTGTAAAACTTATGGTGTAATACTTCCGCACTTTTATCTCTGATGTATATTATTTGTGAAATGTTGTAATACTGCAATGACTCTTGCAATGATCCTGGGAGTGTAAGGAAACGTGGATGAGTCGGGTCACCCGATGACACGTGGTGGGTCTTTTGGGTTATTGGGCACAGTGTATGTCTGTTCGAGGTCTGTAGGACAAGGACAGGTACACGTAGGCCTTAATAATCCAGGAGGTTCCATCACAGCTGGTATCAGAGCGATCATTGCAGCAGTCTTGTAGTATTATTGCAAAACTTCAAAATGATTTGAGTCAAAACTATTTGCATCTAGTTTGATCCAAAATTCTTTTGACTTACCTTGTTCATGCTCTTCGATCTATGTTCTGTCTTAAAAATAGTAGATCATAGATTGTTAAGTGGAGCAGCATGTTAAATTAAGCCTTAACTTGAAATTGTTGTTAAATTCCTACTCCTATAGAAGGGAGTATAATTTAAATTTTATATGCCTTATGCGTAAGTACGCTTCATGCATCATGCTTAATCAACTTGTGGTTTTTGGTATAGTGGGGTAAGGGTTAGAATCCAATCCTTTCTTGCTATCCAAAAAGTATTTTCCTTTATCTGCCTAATTCAAAATCTTATCTCGCTAGGATGACGCGCGGTAAGGAGACAGCTCGCAAGAGTACAGGCCCTCATGGTGTACCCAGGCTCCAACTCGCATCCCGCAAGGAGGAAGAGTCCAGCAGGAGTCAGGAGATCAATGAGGACTTACGAGCAGAGGTTCGTGAGTTGAAATCTCAGTTGGCCACCACCTCTCGGGAGAAGAGTTTAGCACTTGCCAAAGCTGGAGGCATGAAACTCAAGCTAGAGGGGGCCAACAGAGGCATGGTCAATGCAGAAAAACTCATGACTAAAATGCTTGGAGAGCGGAACACTGCTTGGCAGCGAGAAGATGCCGCGTTAGCCCGTCTGCATGAGTTGGAGGCATATGTGACGGATATAGAAGCATTCAATGACCAGTTACATGAGGAAGTCCATGTGTTGTATGATCAACTTCATCCACCTCCACCTCCAAATGCAGCCGAAGATGAGATGGGTACACTCACGGATGAGGAAAAGGTAGAAGGGCAGAGTGAGGAAGATCCTGATGTGGTTGAGTCTGCTGATGACAGCGACAGTGAGAGTGGGGGTGACGAGTGAGTCGTCTTCCACTAGAGTGTCAGGCGTGGATCTTAAACCCTAGGGGATAGGGGTTGTGTAATAGTTTAGCTGAACATGATCTTAAGCTAGTTGAATCATGTATCAGTTCTGTTATGCATGAATAATGTAACATGAGTATGTAAGCAGTTACTGTTTTTGTATCATAACCCAGAGATCAATAAAGTTTGATTTGTTTATGAGCAGATTCCTCGTACCCGTGCTGCTGATGGGACTGGTTCGTCTCATGATGGGGAGGGTGTTCCCAACGCACCCCCAGTTCCACCAACTCTGGCAGAAGCCATTGCGGCACTCATGCGTGCCACAACAGACAATGCACGTCTGCTACAGGGCCTAGTTCAGAATGCACCATATGGGCAGCGTGGCCGACATCATCATCAAGTCCAGGAAAGTACTTATCAAGATTTCATAGAGACCAGGCCGCCGGTATTCACTAAGGCTGAGGAGCCTCTAGAAGCTGCAGATTGGCTCCGTACTATGAATCCGAAATTTGAGCTAATCCACTGCACTGAAACTCAGAAGCCAGCCTTCGCAGCCCAACAGTTGAGGGGAGCTGCGGGAACTTGGTGGGCAAACTTTGAAGCTGCACAAGCTCCAGAACACCGCATTACCTGGGAGGAGTTCTCGAGAGCTTTCAAAGCTCACTACATTCCAGCGGGTGTGATGCGGATGAAGGCCGAAGAGTTCTTAGCCCTCAGGCAAGGGGATCAGCCAGTACAGCAGTATATTGGCAAGTTTAATCACCTGTCTCAGTATGCTTTGGATCATGTGAACACCGATGATAAGAAGCGCAGTTGCTTCATGAGGGGGCTGAATACGAAGATGCAGAAGATGCTGGCAATGTGTGACGATAATATCTTCTTCAATGATGCGGTGAATAAAGCTATATCTGCAGAAGAGAAGCATTTCAAGCATCTCGAAGCTAAAAAGAGGAAGGGTGGGAGTTCGACTGGATCGTTTGGTGGCAATAAGAAATGCCAGCGTATCATATACCACCCAGTCCAGCACAACCATCCACAGTACCGTCCACCCCAGCAACAACAAGCCAGCTCACAACAGTCATCTGCTAAAACTGTTGTGAACTCTAATTATCCGCGACAGCCGAATGCCCCTGGCATTCGAACCCAAACTCCCCAGAACCACAATTACCCATGCTACAACTGTGGGAAGCCGGGCCATTTCTCCCGTAATTGCCCATATCCCAAGAAGAGTATCTCAAATACTCCACAGGGGCAAAGTGGTCAGAATTCCCAGCAATGGCCGCAGCAACAACCACAACAGAATCAAGGCCACAATAACAATCAGAAGAATAAGACCGTCCAGAAGACTGGCCGGGTGTATTATGCACAAGTGGCAGATATTCCTGAAGGGGAACCCGTCATGATGGGTATGTTTTCAGTTGCTCATCATCCTGTCGTATTATTATTTGATTCTGGTGCATCGCATACCTTTATCAGTAAGAGTTTTGTTGAAAAGCATCATATACCTACTGGGGAAGCATGAGAAAATTTCCTTATACACACACCGGGAGGTCGTTTATATACAAAGGAAGTGGTGCATCAGGTGCCCGTAGAATTTGCCGGGCATACTTATCTCACTAATATGATAGTAATCAAGGATCAGGATATAGATGTGATCCTAGGAATGAACTGGATGTATCAGCAGAAGGCAGTATTAGATGCCTTACATAGAACAGTCAGGTTGATCATACCTAATAGTACTTCTGAACTCTTTATCCAACTTCCAATTCCCAAGAAAACCGTTGATCAGATGTGCGGCAGCGTCTGTGCAACAACAGTTAAAGAGATTCAGGATATTCCAGTAGTCTGTGAATTTCCGGATGTGTTTCCTGAAGACTTGCCGGGGTTACCACCAGACCGTGATGTTGAGTTCAGCATAGAGCTAAAGCCAGGAACAACACCAATATCTCGACGAGCCTATAGAATGCCACCTAAAGAATTGGCAGAATTAACAATTCAGTTGCAAGAACTACTTGATAAAGGTTATGTCAGACCTAGTTCATCACCATGGGGCTGTCCTGCTTTGTTTGTCATAAAGAAAGACCAAACATTGAGGCTATGTGTGGACTATCGTCCGCTTAATGAAGTGACAGTGAAGAATAAGTACCCTTTGCCGCGGATTGATCTTTTGTTTGATCAACTCGCGGGCGCCAAGGTATTTTCCAAGATAGATCTGAGATCTGGGTATCACCAGATAAAGATAAGGCCTGAAGATATTGCTAAAACTGCTTTCACCACTAGATATGGCCTGTATGAGTACTTGGTCATGTCCTTTGGGTTGACCAATGCTCCAGCTCACTTCATGTACCTGATGAACTCAGTATTCATGCCTGAACTAGACAAGTTTGTAGTGGTGTTCATTGATGACATTCTGATATATTCCAAGACTCCACCAGAACATGCTGAACACCTCAAGGTAGTGTTGGGTTGTTTGAGAGACCATCAGCTTTATGCAAAGTTCAGTAAATGTGAGTTCTGGTTAGACAAAGTTCCATTTCTGGGTCACGTGTTATCGGCTGAAGGTGTAGCTATGGATCCAGGCAAGGTGCAAGAAATTCTTGAGTGGGAGTCTCCCAGAACTGTTCATCAAGTTCGCAGTTTTCTGGGTATGGCAGGTTATTACCGCAGGTTTATTCCAGACTTCTCCAAAGTTGCCAAACCTATAACTCAGTTGTTAAAGAATGAAGTCAAGTTTGTTTGGTCGGATAAATGTGAAAAAGCTTTTCAGAAGCTAAAAGAATTCTTAACTACAGCTCCAGTCTTAGCCCAACCCAATATTGAGAAGCCGTTTGATGTGTATTGTGATGCTTCTGGTATTGGGATTGGTTGTGTTTTGATGCAAGAGGGCAGAGTGATAGCTTATGCATCCAGACAGCTAAAACGTCATGAAGAACACTATCCAACTCATGACTTAGAGTTAGCAGCAGTTGTTCACACCTTAAAGATTTGGCGTCATTACCTCTTGGGCAACACATGTCACATATACACCGACCACAAGAGTTTGAAATATATATTCACTCAGTCAGAGTTAAATATGACACAACGGAGGTGGTTAGAGCTAATCAAGGACTATGATCTTGAAGTGCATTACCATCCCGGAAAGGCAAATGTTGTAGCCGATGGTCTTAGTAGGAAGGTTCGTTGCAACTGTATCACTGTCAGACCAGTAGATCTTACTCTTTGTTCCGAGTTAGAAAAACTGGGTATTCAGATGATCACTCAGGGCAGTTCGTCTAATATATCAGTTCAATCATCTATCAAAGACCAGATTGTAGCTGCTCAGAAAGAAAACAAGGGTATTGTTCACCTCAAAGAGAAAGCCAAGGCAGACAAAGCTTCTTGCTTCCGAGTCGATGAAGCAGGAGTGGTCTGGTTCAAAGACAGACTGGTCGTTCCGAAGAATCCTGAATTGAGGAAGCAGATTCTGGATGAAGCTCATCTTACCCCGTTTGCGATTCATCCGGGAAGTACAAAAATGTACCAGGATCTTAGGCAAAGATTCTGGTGGACTAAGATGAAAATTGAGATTGCAAAGTATGTAGCCAGATGTGATACTTGTCAGAAAGTCAAAGCCATTCATCTTAAGTCAGCTGGTGAACTACAGCCATTGCCAATTCCTGCTTGGAAATGGGAGGACATCAGTATGGACTTTATTGTGGGTTTACCAAGAACATCCAAGGGCTACGACTCTATTTGGGTTATAGTAGATCGTCTGACCAAGGTTTCACACTTTATACCAGTCAAAACCATCTACTCGGCATCCACATATGCCAAGATATACTTTCAGAGGGTTATGAGTTTGCATGGAGTTCCGAAGACTATTGTCTCAGATAGGGGTACTCAGTTTGTTTCAAAATTCTGGGAAAGTCTACATGAGTCTCTGGGCACTAAACTCTTATACAGTACAGCTTACCACCCACAAACAGATGGTCAAACTGAAAGAGTAAATCGGATATTAGAAGATATGCTCAGAGCGTGTGCTCTTAACTTTCCATTTAAGTGGGATGAGTGCTTACCATTAGCAGAGTTCTCATACAACAATAGCTATCAAGAGAGTATCCGTATGGCACCATTTGAAGCTTTATATGGCAGAAGGTGTCGGACTCCTTTACATTGGTCCGAGCCTGGTGAAAGATGGTTCTTTGGTGTCAATCTAGTTCAAGAGACCGAACAGAAGGTCAAACTCATACAAAGAAATATAAAAATAGCACAATCTCGACAGAAAAGCTATGCAGACAAAAGGCGTAGACCTTTGACGTTTGCCAAAGGAGATTTTGTGTATTTAAAGGTGTCACCCACCAAGGGTGTTTATCGTTTCGGGGTCAAAGGAAAACTTGCTCCCCGTTACATTGGGCCATTTCAAATCCTGGCCAAGTGTGGCAAAGTGGCATACCGTATTCAACTACCGGCTCATCTATCAGAGGTTCATAATGTGTTTCACATCTCTCAGCTGAAGAAGTGTCTATGAGTTCCTGACCAAGTGGTTGATGTTGAAGGGGGTACAACTTGAGCCTGATATGACATACTCAGAATATCCCATCAAAATGCTTGATCAGCGAGATAGGGTAACTCGACGACACACTCACAGGTTCTATAAAGTTCAATGGAGTCAGCATTCTGAGGAGGAAGCAACTTGGGAAACCGAGGAATTTCTGATAGAGCAGTTTCCTAAATTCTATGCAACCATACAGTCAGGGCAGTGAAAGAGGTTGACAATAGAACGTGTTCCTAGTTTTGTAAAAAGTTTGTAATCTCTATCCCCGTACCCCACAACTTTAGTAGTTGGTTTAGTTTGTGGTGAAATCTCGGGTCGAGATTTCTTTTAGGGGAAAAGGATGTAACACCTCAGGTGTTTACATGAATAAAATATTGTCATGCCATCATAAGCATTCCATTCCATAGCATCATATGCTAGCTCACTTGAGATGCATTCACTAAAAAGAGTTTAATTCCTAATGTGTGAGCATTTTGTTATTGCTTGTGAGGTAGCTCAAAACCCTATTTTGGAATGTCATTATGAAGTAACTTGTGTTCATTCCCTTTTGACTAGAGTCATGTAAAGGCATGAATCCAAGTTCAACAATTCAAAAGGTTACAAAGTTTACTTAGCCTAAAAATGGGAAAATCATCAATTTCTATATAAGTTAATTAACCCTTTCCAGTTAACTCAAAATCTATGCATATTTAGGGGCTGACCCTAAAAGCTTTTTAGTAGATCTTGAGAAGAGGTACAACTTTGGTATTCAAAGTTTTCAAAGTTTCTGTACAAAATTCTAAGTAATTTTGAATCTATTCAAACCCTGGAAATGGTCTCCTTTTGATTCTAAACTTGCATTTCAAAAACTATTTGAAATCTGAGTTTGAGGTTTACATCAAAGTGGTAGATAATTTCAAAAGGAACATTTCATACATTGACCATTTTTCAAGTGTCATTGCAAAATCAAAAGTAATTTTGCTTCTACTACAAAACCCTAGTTCTGTCCCCTTTTCAAATTTCCAATTTGAAATGGATTTGAACTGTTTTGATCAATTTGACTTATTTCCATTTGAAATCAGCCATGGGGTGTTAAAGCAAAGTTGTACAACTTTTCAAACTCTACATTTCATATTTTGGCAAAACTTGAAGTGCAGTTCAAATTTCTAAAGTAATTTTGAAATTTCAGAAAGGGGGGAGAGAGCAAGGAATAGTGCCACAGGGGGGAAACGCCTGGAAGCTCGCCAGCGAGCTGCTCCGCCCGGGTCGTGCTCATGCTGGGGCGCATGCGTCGCGCCAGCGAGCTGCTTGGCAGCTGCGCGCGCAAGTTCTTCACGCCGCCGCCCTCTCCTTCGTCCTTTTTATCCCACAGAAGCACCGTGCTTCGCTTTTCTCCTCTGCTCGCTCGCCGTCGCCGCCGTTCCTCTGCTTAGCTACGCCGGCCACCTGAGCGCTCGTTCGTCCCGTTCAACCGCGTCACCGTGTTCGCCTCGTCGTTGCGGAGCCGTAGAGCTAGGTCGCAGGCTCGCTCGCCCCCGCAGCCGCCCGGCGTGGTCGTCTTCTTCATCTCCGGTCCCGGACACCTCCATCGACGCCGCCACCGTGGTCAGCGAGCTCGGGGCCCTATCATCCTCACCTGAGCCCCGTTTTCTCTTCCTTATCTGTTGCTGATGCTCTAGCACCAGGTCGTTGACCTTGTCTCTCTCTGTCTCAGCCGGAACAGGTCGTCGCCGTCGAGCCGCACCGCTGAAACCCGCCGTCGTCGTCATCATCGTTCGGAGCCGCGTCAGCCTCGGAGACCTAGCCCGCTAGGGTCGTGGTGAGCCTCTGGTGCTGATGCGCTTGTTCGTGGGCTCGTTAGAGCTCCCAGTTGGCCGGCGTGCCGTCGCGTCCGCCGCTGTCGTCGTCGGAGTAGAGAGAGAGGTCTAGGGAGGGAGTTTGAGGGTTCCACGGAGCCGTGAGGTGAAGGGGAAGGTGCTGAGCTGGTTGGTTTGGCCGGAGAAGGTTGCGTTGCTCTGGCGTGCGCGAGCCGAAGCTCGCCACCGGCAGCCTTGGCATCGGGTACGTGTCGACGAAAATTCGACAAAACCCGAGGGCCTAAGTGCAAAGCCCTAGACTCAGAGGAATAGTGTCAAGCGCTTGGTTGTAGTTTTGTTAAAGCCAGAGGGCTTTTCTGCAAGTTTGGCTGTGCAGACGCGGGCAGGCCCGAGTTGGGCCGCCTTGCGCGCGGGTTGGGCCGAATGGGCCGGTTTCGGCCTAGGAAGGTTTTTCGTTTTTTTAAACGTTTTAATCTATTTTATGATTTGAGCATACTAAGGCTGGTTTTGTTATTTTTGTATGAATTAATTTGTTGATCCAAAAATCATGAAAATTTTTGTACATGTTCTATGAATTGTGTAGTTTTTTAAAAAAATATAATATGGGCATGTTTCTGTATTTTGTTTTGCAGTAAAAATTATGCCTCTTAATTCTTGAATAAGGATTCAATGATTTCTATAAAATCAAGTTTAACTCCAAAAATGCTGAAATTTATTTTGTGCATTGTTTGACTCATAACCAATCTGTGTACCAAGTTTGAACTAATTTGAACATAGTTTGTTGCACAACTTATTTTCGACTAATTAAAATTGCTTGCTTTATGGTTAAATAATGCCATAAAACATAAAACCCAAGTTCTTTAGAGTAGTTTTAAAGGTTAAGATAAGTGAATTATCTTGATCTGCTGCTTGATGCAGGCAAGGGTCACTCATTGTAACCATGTATGTTTATATAAGTTAGTTTTGTTGGTTTGCAACTTTACCGTGGAGGCAAGTTGTTGCAAGTCAAGTGTTTATAACCTAGTAAATTTCCATCTTTACCATGATCATGTCATGAGCATTCCATTAAGCATGCACTCTATTATCGTATAGCTTCCGAAGTGATCGAGTGTCCGAACGAGGTTGGTCCGGAAGCTTCAGAGTATCCAGTTGATCTGGATTATGAGGAGTTCCAGACTCTTCCAGTCAACGAAGGCAAGCCCCGGTTCATTTAACCATTTCCTTGGTTTTACAATTACAGTTACTTTTGATAACCTGATGCATTAAATGTTTATCAAATAAATGTTTTAAACCTGTTGATGCATGATCAACCTTGTTATCGATATATTATTCCTTGATACCTGCTTTATGCAAATGATATAAATGCTCAGCCTTGCTTTCTCACGCTCCCGATAAATGTTTTGATACTTATCGTTTGGAATGATAATGAGAAAGAATGATGGTTAAGACCAGACGGGCACATGCATCAACCCTTGGATCGATGTATGGTGACCCGGATGTGTTGGTTTAGGGTTGACCGTTGTTGGCCTGCTAGATTGAGAAACTGTGAAGTACTGATCATATACTACGGTAAGCCCTACCTTGAGGGTTCTTAAATGAGAACGGCTAATCGCGCACTGGGAGTGGAGAGATGGCGGGAGTACTAGCTACCCTCGTGGGTTAAAGTCCCGGATTGGAGGTGTACAAGTACTCTCGGGTGGCGCGGACCCGGTCTTGTTTGGAGGATCCGAGGTTGGGGTTGGTATATGTGTGATCTAGGGTCTACATATGTCGTATGATCGTGGAAAACTCCCAGATCTGGTTGAATCGGTTCGAATCGTCGTGCTCCTCGGTTAAGGAGACTCAATCTTTCGGCCCGCACCGTAGAATGAAAATGGAATTGGTTTAAGAAAGAATGATGATGATTTTTCACTAATGTTCACTTTCAGTTTTTACCAAATACTTAAATGATTAAGTAAAATTTGGATCTAGAACTATTGTAATAAGCTTTTATGCAAATGAAAAATTCTGTTGAGCCTACCCAAGCCAGCATACCTGTTTCTTCTCTTCTCTTGTCGGTTCAGTCTTGTTGAGTACCTTTGTACTCAGGGTTTGTTAATCCACTGTTGCAGGTGACGTTCACGAGCAGCCTTGTTTTGAGGCTTGTTGCGTGACCGTCATTGAGGAGGACGTGTCTGGGGAGGAGTATTGCAACCCTTAGGCGGGGTTGTTTGTGTGAAATACTATTTTATTAATGCTACTTCCACTACTTAGGATAAAGTTTGAAACTATGGTTTGTAATAACGACGTGAGTTTGAACAACTGGTTTGTAAAACTTATGGTGTAATACTTCCGCACTTTTATCTCTGATGTATATTATTTGTGAAATGTTGTAATACTGCAATGACTCTTGCAATGATCCTGGGAGTGTAAGGAAATGTGGATGAGTCGGGTCACCCGATGACACGTGGTGGGTCTTTTGGGTTATTGGGCACAGTGTATGTCTGTTCGAGGTCTGTAGGATAAGGACAGGTACACGTAGGCCTTAATAATCCAGGAGGTTCCATCACAACCTTGGTGTCATCATGGATCGGAAAGCTGAGGGAAAAATCGGGTGCTTTGGATCCAAAATGACCGATTACAACAATTGCCTGCGAGACAAAGGTATCTAATGCGATTGTCAGCAATAGCCGATGTGGTAAACATCGCCGCTAGAATAAAATGAGAGTTAATGATTAATGCGCAAAAAATAGAGCATACATTGATCTCGAGGGATCAATCACAGATTGATTTCAGAAAGACGAACAGAGGAACTTCTTATTTACAAAATAAATTACAGTGGAAGATCAGTTCATCCATTCTATCCTATTTCTAATTAGGAGATCAAAGTCGAAGGAATCAGCCAGATCTGTTCTAGCTTCTTTCATATCATCGACAGAATGAGCCACCCTGTATTCTAGCCCTCGCTCGCAGACGTCAAAATTACGGTAATCGGCTCCAGAGTGAATCCGTACCGCGTTGAAGGCGAGTGTTGCGCCATATCCCATACCAGCTCTAGAAATGTCAGGGAGGGCTCGGTTGACTTCGTTTACCCGCCGCAGAGCTGTCGTACCTGGTACGTTGGCCGTGACGGCGAGGTTAGCAATAGCTGCTTCGAGAGATTGAAGCTTGGTCTCCAGAGCTAAAAAGAAAGAAGAGTCGGTAAGAACAGAAAGGGAAAATGAAAAGGAAGATGATGAGGGAATGCTTACCAATAGCCCGTTCCCGAGCGACATTGCGCTCTCGAGAGATTCGTGTGATCTCCCGATCCTTCCTCTCCGAATTGAATTGAAGATCTGCAATCTTCTGAATCAGGACCTCGGGGAGGTCGTCTCCGGCCCTTCTAGTGAGAGTGGTGAGGTAAGAACAACTGCTTTATTTTGAAACGAAAGAAAGAAAAGAACAACCTCCTTTTGGAGGTGCTAGAAGCACCAAGCTCGGAACTATGGCGACTCGCTGCAGAAGACATCCTCCAGAGTGAGATATGACAAGAGAAAAGAGGGTTTTTTGAGTCTAAGCAGAGGAGTTCAGAGTACGCAAGTCAAGACAGGGCAAAAGAGGGTTTTAAAGAATCCCAGAGGGCGCATCGGGAGATGAGTCGGCCGGTATAGCAATTATAGCATGTGAAGGCAAACGCTTCTGGAGGCTCCACGTTGAGAAGGAATTTTGGAATAAATATTTATCCCAAAATTAGGGGGCATGTGTTAACATCAGAATTTCGCACGCATGAGGATATGACAGATGGGTCCAGCCAGCAGAGAAGAAAGGATTCGGCAAGCAATCAGACGGCTATTTGGTCCTCAAGATTTCGATGAATGTCTGTGCGGTCGGCTATCTTGCAGAGAGATGTTTCCATTCGGGAAATGGATGTTGCAAATGAAGCCGGCTTGCATGAGAAGACATATGGCGATGAAAGATATCGAGAAGATTAGGAATAGATTTCCTATCTTTCCATATTTTATCATTGTAAATCGTAATCGTCTAGGACTCGTATTTCATCCAGGGTATAAATATAAGCCCTCGACCATTGTAAACTTGTTCACAACCATATCAATACAAACCGGCCTCGTTCCATCTTCGAGTCCCTAAGTCGTGTCGTCGAGTTCTTCGAGAGGAAACATTGATCCGTCGACCTCCGTAAGTACCGACAACCTTGTTATCATGTCTAGTATCATGCGGTGGATTTAGATATGATGCAAGTAGTCTCGTATGTTAAGCTTAGTATTGTGCGGCGGATTTAAGCTTATGACGGGAAGTTTTTGCTTATGCCTTGTATCATGCGACGGATTAAGACATGAGTAAAAATAGTTATCGGCTCTATTAGATTTGGCAGATCTAGTAGATTCATTAAGTTATCATGTGTTATGTGCTTTATTTATTTAATTCCTGTAACACTCTTTTGCCCAATCTAGATTGATCTCTATTTGGCCTTGTTTCACAAGTTTGCTTGTGCTTTGCTAATCATAAGATCATAATGGCCGGATCAGCTTTCAATCTAGGTTGTTACATGTTGTGGGTTCATACATGCCAATCATGTTTATGCTTTGATAGAACTGGGTGTCGTGCGGCAGATGCAGGTTTTAAATTAGTTTGATCATGTTTGCTTGTATGTTCCTTCCTCATGGACCCCAACTCGGCTAGTTTACCGATTTTGGTTGAGCTTACACGAGTAATGAGCTTTTATAGATTTATTCAAATATATGCATGCTTTTAGCTTGTTATAATTAGATTGTATCATGCGGTGGATTAATCTAATTATAAGAAGTGGTATAGACTTATAGCCAGTGGTATCATGCGGTGGATTAGCTTCGCTTAAGTTTATGCTTGACGGGTTCATGAAGACTAAACGTGCGGCAGATTAGTTGGATTAGCCTATGCATGTGTTATTTGAATAGATCTATTCTTGCAAGTTGCCTGTTTATAATATCTTTGATCCGTTCGAACATGTCTTCCTTTTGCGTTCGGCAGTTAATATGCTTCACATACTCTGTTTTCATACTTGCCGAATGACTTTGTAAACATGCTCTGACAGACAGCTTCTATAGCTGTGTGCCGTCGTGACTGGCTTCCAAAGCCGTACATATGGAACTGTCTGGTTTTACCCAGCATGTTCCAGAGGTATTCTCACGTTTTATCCCTTGTTGGTTTTCAGGTCAAACCGACTGGCACGTCACCGGATTCAGCACACTCCGGGCACCCGATTGAAGCTAGCCTCGTTCGGCTTGCTGTGTGCCTTGGCGCAAAGTGTCACTTTTTGCGTCAACAAGAAGCACCCGGAGTGGCACCGTTTTTCAGCTGTGGAAACTGCACATTAGACAATTTACTTATCCCGGAAGGTGTAGATGGCTGTGGTGCAACAGGAAGCTTGGGTGTCTCCGGCTTGGAACGATGCTGAAAATTCCTCCCATTGTTCGACCTGAAAGGTTGTTGTTGTTGTTGTTTGCGTCCCTATACTTCTCGTTCAGCTTTAAGAGCAAGATGATATAATTGGCTGAACCTGTTCCAATCTTTGTAATCAAGAATATCCTGGATATCACGATTCAAACCACCAAAGAATCTACCACTAGCATCATTATCATCTTCATGTATACCACAACGTGCTAAACCAATAAGCAATTCTTGACAATATGCCTCTACTCCTTTATCACCTTATTTTAAAGTTTGTAGTTTCAAACGTAAATCACGTTGGTAATAAGGAGGAACAAAACGAGATTTCATACGTTGTTTTAAAGCATTCCAAGTTTGAGGCACAACAGCAGCATTATTAGCATTGCAAAGATCACTCCACCAGAATAAATAAAAATTAGTAAACTCACTAGTCGCAAGTCTAACTCTATTCTCAGTAGGAACATTATGAGAATCAAATTTTTGTTGAACAACAAGTTCCCAATCTAAATCTGCCTCTAGATCCATATTACCAGCAAAAGGAGGTAGGCTAAATTTAATTTTAGCAAAAGGATCATTATTACCATGAATATTACCTCTCATACCATGACAATTGAAGTTGAGGCGACGACAGGGACCACCGTCAGCATCCGCATCTTCATCACCAAAATCATCGACATCTTCATCATCAGGACGATGAGGTTAAGGTCGTTGTTCAAGCTGTGTAATGCGGTTGACCAGATCGTTCACGTTGCACGTCAGCTCGGTCATAAGATTGCGTTGTTCAGTCATGAATGTTGTAAGCTCGCCCTTGGACACGCACTCATTGAAGTCCGTCGGAATTCTTGTCATTATTAGAAGATAGAAAAAGATAACACCAAAGTATTATCCCTATCAACTAAAAGGAACCAAGTGGTGGTGAAGGTGGAATGCAAAATCACAAGCGGCTTACCACCGTCTTGCTTGTATTCTTACCAACGCCAAACAAGAGCAAACCAAAGTGATAAAGCAATTTGTTGTTGAGCGTGGGTAGCAGTTGCAAGATAAATATGTACTGACAGAAGTATATGTGGAGCTATGGGTAGGCATAATATGACAGCAAGGATTAGCAATTAATAAGTGCAGATTAGCAAAGTTCAATAAGTATCCAAAGGACAAGTCACAAGTGCTGGCTAAGACGTGTCAAGACGTAGCGCAACAAGGTGAAAACAAAGCACGATGGAAAGAACTCACAGAACAAGCAACTAACTCGGATTTTCTTTTTTCCTGATTTTTTCCTTCATTTTCCAAAAAGGTACCAGTAGGAGTCACACTTTTTTATTTTTCACTATTTTTTTATATTTTTCTCTGAACAACGATCACAAAAGATGTAACCACAAAAATTGGCACCTGCAACTGAGGTCGGATGTGGTCTATAGAAAATCAGCAAGTTCTCTGAAAAACGTGCAGAAACCTTTATAATTTTTTTTCTTTATTTTCCCGAATTTTTTTTGGCAATTTTGAGGGGACCAAATAGGGCAAAGCCAAGTTTTGGTCGCCTCCAAATGGTGTCAAGAAGCTCCACAAAAAATTTCAGATTTTTCTGATAAACGAGCGAAAAGTTATGCGTATTTTACCGAAGGTATCTCAAGTTATGGCAGCGGCAATTAGGGCAACTCGGCAGCGGCAATTAGGCCAAAGCGACCCTAAACTCCAACAGCGATCACAAGATCAATCGTCCTTGTGACTAACAGCAGTAGGTATATGCCAGATGATGTAAGGAGGGCTGCGATACAGGAAAAAATTAGAGCGGTTGACAACCTATCTAGGGTTTGCGCGGCGGCGAGAAGTTACACAAGGCAGCTAGCGGGGCAAGTCGAGTAAAGTGGTGGCTTCGACTTGTTGTATTGATCAGTGGATGGGATAGCGGCGGAAACAACGAAACACCAACGGGCACGTTGAACTACAACGACGAACACAACATAAACCAACAACAAGACTCGACCAGGGACACAAACTCAACAAAGCGAATCTGAAACGAAATTGCAAAGGCATAAAGGGCGATGGGACAGCGGAAATTGAAAAAAATTAGGCTTTTTGTGGACTCTAGGTAATGAACAAATATGAATCTAAGGGCAAACGAGATTATACCTCGCGGGAAACCTGAAATATCCGATACCAATTGATGAGGGACGACCCGATCTTCCGAGAGGTAGGGATAGGTTCGATTGGTGGAGAACTCGATGTTGGCGATCCGGCTTCAAATTAGACACGATTCGAACCCTGCAACCATTACACCACTGCTCCATTGGTTATCAACCAAGCACAACTTGATTGACCTCGCCAAGAAGGCTATTCCTGCAAGCGTATCGAATTACACAAGCAAGAAGGTAAAAACATGCAATCTGAAATTGCAAATATGAATTGATGCGAATATCAATGGAGGGTTCAAGAACTCGGTTCCAAAGGACTAATCGACACAGTTGAGGAGATCAAGAACGGCGTTCTAGATCACTGTAAAAGAATTCGACACCACAGTTACAATGAACGATTCCGTTTCTCGATGGAAAACTAAACACTAAACAAAACCCAAGTGTGGGACAGAGTCCCCGGGTACTCTGCAAGGAAGGGCGAAGACCTAGTCCAACTAGGACTCTCCATGTAATCCTAGTAGTATTGCTATCTTATAATCCTACTAGGACTCCTAAGATTGTAACCGACTAGGACTCTGCCTCCTGGACTATATAAAGAGAGCCAGAGCTCCCTAGATCGGGACAGACAGAGACACAGGGGTCATGGTACACAACCAGACACCCATAAGCGCAGAGCGCAATACTATTCCCCCAAACTGGACGTAGGGATGCTATTCAGTAGACCGAACCAATATAAATCATTGTCTCTGCGTTTATCATTGAGTTCTGCATACGTCGATCCCTACCGAACAAATCGTCTGGGTACCCCCGAGACGAGTTGTCGGTTAACAAACACCGACAGCTGGCGCGCCAGGTAGGGGAATTCGGCGATTTTGCGATCAAGAGCTCGACGAACTCAAGATCAATAGCATGTTCTTGGTGACAGCCTCGAGCACCCAATCATTCGAACAGGCTATCGCTAGGAAGAATCACGTGCATCAGCAAGTTGTCGCGTCGTTCAATCTCAAGATGCTGCACAAGAACTTCAGCAGGACTTGGTAGCTGCCAGCAGAAACCGAATCTACCACGACACGATGAAGCTGAGATCTAACACATGCATTGACCGGAATTCAATCCACTCACGAGGATGGAGTCGAGCAGGCAACTGTTGTTTATTAAGCATCATGTCTGAGTTCGACTCGAACTCTGTTTCGCCGAGTCCGACTCCGACTATGGTGATTCCTACTACTGCGAGTCCACCATGCATGAACCCGGTTCCGACGATACGAGAGCTTGGATGATGCATATGGACCACCGAGTGTCCAATCAGAGAGAAGTTTAATAATCCTCAACCATCCGATCATCGATGCAATAGATGAGAGATGCAAGTTACTATGGTGCATACACACCTGTACGTACGTATTCAAGTCAGACTCGTCTGTAGCAGCATATCAAGACTTGTTGTATGACGTACTCCACACATACTTCCGACTACCCGGACTCGACCGACTACTCCACTTGGATCAAACGTATTAGTCGGGAACGAGATCCATATGATCAAGAATTACTCGGCAACAACCCGGCTCGGTCAAGAATCTGCTGAGGAGCTGTTCCGACTAATCGATCCAACTACTCATATATCCACAACGCCTGGGTACCGAGTCGTCGAGTCATCATGTTGTCGTAAAGACGCAAGAGAGCCGTGAGCCGCAAGTGAGCCCTCGAGTTACTATTGAGCCACGAGCGAATCATCAAGCTGTCATTAAGCCGCAAGCAAGCGAGCCCTCGAGCTGCCGTTGAGCCGCGAGTGAGTCATCAAGCTGCCGTTGAGCCACAAAAGCGAGCCTTCGAGTTGCTGTTGGGCCACAAGCGAGCCATCATGCCGTCTTGAGCCGTAAGCAAGCGAGCCCTCGAGCTACTGATGAGCCTCACGCAAGCCATCAAGTTGTCGTTGAGTCACGAGTGAGCCGTCGATCCACAAGCGAGCTGTCAAACAGGCGTTGAACCATCAAGCCGTTATCGAGCTGCAAACAAGTCATCCGAGTAATAAACGAGTCATCCGAGTACCAAGTCATCCATTACCCGGCTATCTCGGCGGTGTCGACTACTCCACTCGGCAGTGCTGACCACTCAACTCGGCATCAACTAAGCTAAGTCATGCTTTAATATTTTTTATTTCCAAATAATAATTGTGAGCCACTTCGGCCACATCACGATTGCATTCTCAGCTACTCATATAGCTCCGAGCTTGTAGTCGGGACAACACCTCAGGGGCGTACAATGTACACTCGGAGTGTGCTCTCTTTTTTCGTGCAACATGACTGCTATAATCTTCTCTTAGTAAGTTGTTAAATTACTTGAGTAAGTGCAAGCCTTAATTCGTGAAGTCTGTACCTCACGCTCGACAAATAAAGCTCGACATGCAGGACAGGTGCTTAAATGTCACGGGCCCACTACTCGGGTGATTTAATTAAACAACCTAGCAAGAGCAAGATGTGAAAAATGTCATATGCATTTGTTAATGCTGGGACATGCTCCCGACTTGATATCATGAATATCAGTTACTACAAATTTTTGTATGTCTTCTTTGCAGGAAAAAGATATGGACTACAACACCGGTTGAGGTACGCCCCTGAGGGTTGCCTCACTCGGACACCACGCCACTGGGTTAGGTATGCCCCTTAGGGCTGCCTCACTCGAACACCATGTTGTTATGACGAGCCTTCAAACATGGTTATGATGATTTGGGAGTCTCGAGGTGGGGGTGATACGGGGTCTCCGGTGAGGAGACTACCCACCCGAAGCCTTGGGCTCACCAATATCCTACTTCCACTACTTCAATCAAGCTTTTTCACCTCCACAGCTTAGTCGGCATTAAGCTCGGGGGCTCGATCATTGCCTCAGCTTAGTCGACTTCACTCCAACTACACTCGGGGACTGAGATTCAAGGATGAAAGATCACATTTACAAGCATTCAAGGACTCGACAACAAGCATATGACGATCCTTGTCTTCGGGAGATTACTCGGCTGCACCCTTGAGGATGTCTACAAGATCCTACAATCGACTCCGAGTAGTCGATTTTAGGCTCAGGGGCTGCGAGTTATATATCCTCAAATGATGCATCCAAATTCCTTCGAAAAGAAATTGGAGCAATTTCAGACAAGACCCTCCAGCTCTTTATGCTAAACAACAAGAGGCTCGGGGGCTACACCCAATGGGTGCGCTTTTCAGAAAGCGCACACCATTAGAAGACTTCAAGAGCACTTTATGGTTTTTCTTAGAAGGTACTCAGATGACACTTGATCAAGGCCAAGGTCTCAAGATGCCTTCACCGATAAACCATGAAGAGCTCGGGGGCTTGTGGGACAGAGTCCCCGGGTACTCCGCAAGGAAGGGCGAAGACATAGTCCAACTAGGACTCTTCATGTAATCCTAGTAGTATTGCTACCTTGTAATCCTACTAGGACTCCTAAGATTGTAACCGACTAGGACTCTGCCTCCTGGACGATATAAAGAGAGGCAGAGCTCCCTAGATTGGGACAGACAGAGACACAGGGGTCATCGTACACAACCAGACACCCATAAGCGTAGGGCACAATACTATTCCCCCAAACTGGACGTAGGGATGCTATTCAGCAGACCAAACCAGTATAAATCATTGTCTCTGCGTTTACCATTGAGTTCTGCATACGTCGATCCCCACCGAACAAATCATCCGGGTACCCCCGAGATGAGTTGCCGGTTAACAAACACCAACACCAAGCCCTAACGATGACGACGGCGGCTAATTATAGGGTTTAGGACGTCACCCCCTAATGGGCTCTAGGACGATACACAGCCCAACGAACCAAAAGACGGTGTCATAGCACCCTGGAAGATTCTAGATGCTGAATAGTTTCGACGGTTTCTGTTGACTGCGAATGAATTTTGACATGATTCCAAAGCCATTGGTTCGCTTATCAAATTATCTTTCCAAGCATATCTGGTTCGTCAAAAATGGAATCTGTATGCGTCTGGGGCGTTGATTTTACCCGGGACTGCTCCTGGAATCCGAGATGGACTCGAACTTGAGTTGGATTGGCCCCCCACCATGGAAAACTTGTGTTGGATGTCCTTGCTGGTACTCCGCGCCTCCTTGGCTTGTACATGACGGAGTGATGTCCTCATCATTAGTTATTACTTTATTTGAGAGTGTTGGTGGATCACAATAAAACATTTTCTCTGTGAGCAATCAACACTTTTGTATCCTTTTTGGATTCCTTTTACTTTATTGCTCCTACGAACCTCTGTGTCCACTAGTGGTGTTTGTCTTTTATAGGTTCTTTTCTTATTGTTCAGGTTGTCCTTATCAGCTGCAAACTTGTTCAGGTTCTCATGCTCCCTAAGGTCCTCCAAGATCTCTTTGTCCTTTCCTACTGAGACAATTTCAAATTTGTTCAGAGCAGGTTGGAAAGGTTCCTGTGCTTAGAAGGATTTAGGGAGATGCAGGGATAAATTACCTTAAGACTCTTCCAGAAAAGATGTTGCCCCTGAGGCAAGGAACTATTTTACCCAGGCAAAGTTGTCTGCAACACACAGGAGGAAGGTAAAGAAGGGTATCCAATTGACATGAATATTAACTGATATGCTTTCAGTGTTACCTCTTGTTAGGTTTAGTCCCACATCGGTAATTGATGGTGGGGGAGTGCAACATATAAGGCGGGGGCAACCCTCACCTATTAGGCTAATCTTTTGGGTTAAGTTAGGCCCAATGTCTGGATAAGTTGTGGCCTCTGGTGGACCTGGGCCCGATCGACGTCAGCTCGTGGGTATAGCGAGCTGGGCCGAATTCCGTTGCGCACTCTAACAAGTGGTTGTTGGTATAAATTAACGCACACTCTACTTTATCCGTAAGTGCACAGATAAAATCTACCGATGTAGCACTTCACCGGAGTAACCCAGTTTTAATATCGAACCCAAAGGAACAGATAGTGTTAAACCTTAAAGTCTAACCGCTGAGTAGCTAACAAGGACGGAGAATCTAGAAGTATAGAGGGGATCACTAAGGTTGTCTAATTCCAATTTAATAGTGATATATTTATAGCTGCTACTCGAGTGCCTCCATGAGAGTCTTTTGTCTTGTAATGTCACAACTAAGACTTGTCCTCTCAACAGTGTGTAGATGATGGAGATCTTATCGACTATTCTTCCTGATTTGCTGGCTCAGGTATTATCTCTCCATCTTCTAACTCATGTAGTGAAGTGGCTTCATCCTTCATGATGCCCTCCTCAATTCTTGGCAGTTGGTTCTCCCTTTGACGTCTTCTCTTGGTTCTCTTTGGCTGCTCATAAGTGATGTAGATGTTGAAGAATCAACAAAAGATCCAAGAGTTGACTTCTCCAGGTCCGATAAAGTTGATAACATTGATGGTGTTCAAGAACGATCTTCCAAGAATGAGTGGTGGATCATATTCTTCTTCTCGACTGGGATAGCATCTAGTGGTTTGTATTGATCAAAGTGGTGGGTAGGAGATCAATATGTCTTGAAGCTGGTTTTCTCCTTCCTCCCTTTGATTGTGAAACACATCTAGACAATGGAATTGTCTCTCCCAGGCTGGCTTGTGATGTAGATGGACTCCCAACAACATGTTCATGTGTTTGACTTGTAGATCTTGCTATTGTTGTAGTGGTACCATCTTGTCTCCCAAACTAGCTCTTGATTAGAAAAGAGGATAACTTCCCACTTCTTGTCTTGATGTCTTGGGCAATGATGATTGCAGGCATAGGTTGTCTCGTACGATGTAAGTTGCATCCTGTTTGTCATCAGCGCCCAAGCAAGACTCAAAGCTAGGTTAGCACCATTTGTGATCTGAGAGTAGGTTTGTGTGTCTATGGTTTGGGTTTTGGATCTTCAATGTTCAGACCAAACCATGGATGAACAAAATCTCTCTCCTCGTAATGTTAGTGGACATATACCCGAAGGATTGCAAGAATATGAAGCATGGGTTATTATCCACAACTTATGTATTTAGCATCTATGCTAATAAAAAGATGTTTCTAGGATTATTTTAGCATAGACTAGTATTTTTTGTGTTGGCTGCACTTTAACATGATTCAAGGCAAAAGATAACTTGCAGTAGAAGACAAAATAAATAAACTTTGATACTCACAGTTCTTTCATCCATGATGAATGAGCTGAGTCTTCATTGTGCAAAGTTGTTGAAGTTCATTGTACACCTTGCTTCATCTCCAGTGTGAGTTTATCTGAGGACTTTCCCAAATTAATATTGAAAGTTTCCTACAGAGGTTAGTCTAACAAAATATCCAACATCCACTATAGCATACTATCGGCTCAAAAATCAACCTAGACACCACGTCTAATTTGATCTAGGAAGGCATTTTAACTTAATTGCTTAAATTAAAAGCCTTTGAAAGCAAGATCACCACTCCTAAACTAGGCACCATGCTTAATTTAAGAGATGTATGAAAGTACTCCAAACCTAAACATATAATATAGCGAATGAGGGTAGTATGAAAGTATTATAGAGATTTATTCAGATGGTGATGAAAGAGCATGATTAGTATATGAGCATATCTTAAAGGTAGGGATAACCAACATAGCAACACGACAAGAGATGCTCTTAGAAAGTCTATTCCCCAAGCTTGGATTTTGCAAATCAAGATTGGATGAATGTAACTCAATGTTACATGATGATTGGTTGGACATACCTTGTGTTTGTTGTTCCTTCGTTCTTTTCTGCTCCAGACCTGGGAAGGTTAGTGACAAAATACCCGAAGGAATATCTTCATAATTATATTTCTATGCTCATTACAGAAGGAAGTGCAGCGGAAAGGTAGGCATAGCTAATAACCAGATGTTATGATAGGGTGTAAGGATTCTACTGGTTATAGCTTGCGCTCATGGGGTAGTGATAGATAAGAGTGGAATTCAAAAAGAACATTTATAAGAATGAACACGAAAATAATGAAAAGACTGGGACAAAAAAGAAAAAGATAAAAGTATGATTACAAGGATAAACTAAGACTTAAGATGATCTACCGTTCCCCGGCAACGGCGCCAGAAATGCTTGTTGGTATAAATTAACGCACACTATACTTTATCCGCAAGCGCACAAATAAAATCTATCAATGTAGCACTTCACTGGAGTAACCCAGTTTTAATATCGAACCCAAAGGAACGGATAGTGTTAAGCCTTAAAGTCTAACCCCTGAGTAGCTAACAAGGACGGAGAATCTAGAAGTATAGAGGGGATCACTAAGGTTGTCTAATTCCAATTTAAGAGTGGTATGTTTATATTATTCTTAGTGGGAAAGTTGCCAAAAAAGGTCACAAGCAGAGTATGAGTCTTTTATGCAAATGTATAATCCTACCGAGCCTACACACGGCTAAGTGGACTATAGAAGAATCAACAAGGCTATAAGAGTCACCCTTGCGAACAACCACTACTACCGGCGTTATAGGAGGCATTTATGAGCTATCAAGTCTAAGCACCACGCTTACACTATCCAACTACTCTAACTCTAGATTGACTAGAATTAAAGTACTCAAAAGAGAGTCATAAACCTTGAGAATAATAAGAACAATGACTCAAACTTAAATATAGACGTTGATTACCGAAACAATCGCTGAAGCAAGTTGAAGATAAACTTGAATCCACATGTACAAGATGAAGAAGTTGATCTGACAGGCCGGAGCTCCTTCTTGATCTCTTCCTCTCTCTCTCTTCTAGTTCTAGTATAAGACTAGGTTCTAAACCTAAACTAGAGGGGTAACTAGTCTTCTACTTGAAAGCTGGCTCTTGAAGTCTTCTTTTAGGGTTTATGAATGAGACATAGACTTTTCTGAAGAGAGAGTTGTCCTTCCCTGGGGCCTAGGGGCCTGTTTATATAGCCCTGAGGGATCAACCGCGGCCGTTAGATCAAACCGACTTCACGTAGGGCTGAGATGGATCCTCAAAGGCGGTGGAGGAAGCTTCCAGAAGACGGAGCCCAGCGGGCCCAGGGGGAGACCGACCGGTCTAATGGTGGGACCGGTCGGTCCCACCTGGCAGCCTCTTGGGGTGTCCCGCCTCGTGATGTCCTCTGGTGCCCTCTAGGTCCTTCTGGAATATTCCTGACGTGTCGGTTGTGTTATCTCGCGTTGGTTTCCTTCTAGGGGAAGCAATCAGTGCTGGTTTTCCTGTTTAGTCCCTATAGAATCATAATTCACCAAAACTCGTGAAATATTGTCAATTCAAACCCTAAACCTTTATTGGTGATTGAATTCATGCCCTTTTCATATTTATTTATCCTTTAATTTTGATAGATAACTAGTGTCAACAGTGGTATCAGAGCTCATGTTCGGAAAATCCTAGAAAATCTCAAGGGTCACATGTGGCGGGGGAGCCTATTAACGTCTCGGCGGTCACACGAGTTGTGTGTGATATGGAAGATCGCAAGAGGTTGTGTAATGTGAAGAGTTGGGTCTGATGTGTGACGGGGGAGATTGTTAGGTTTAGTCCGACATCGGTAATTGATGGTGGGGGAGCACAACATATAAGGCGAGGGGCAGCCCTCATCTATTAGGCTAGTCTTTTGGGTTGAGTAAGGCCCAATGTCTGGATATGTTGTGGCCTCTGGTGGACCTGGGCCCGATGGGCGTCAGCTCGTGGGTACAGTGAGCTGGGCCGGATTCCGCTGCGCACTCTAACACCTTTGTTCATGAGAATCTCCCAGAGTTGGAGAGACCTCAAGGTCATGTTGTTGTTTTCAATCCCTTGGAAAGTTGCATTCCAGTGTTCATATGGCATTAAATCCATCCCAATCTGCATGTGTTGATTCTGCACTCCAAGGTTATCATTCAGTGGCACAAGGTTCTCCTGTTCTTCCTCCATTTGAGCATTTTGGAACTATAGCTGCTCCTGTAACTGTGCTATATCCATCAAATCATTCTGATGCATGTCATCTGCAATGCTCAAAACCTCAATCTCAGCAGGATTAGGTGGTAGCTGTTGTTCTTGCTGAACTCCTAGGAAATCTGGCCCCACTAACAAATCAGGATCAAAGTGGCCTTCCCCTTCTTCCATTATATTATTCTCCTCTCCTAGAATCTTGTCAACTGGTATTTCCTCTCCCATAATATCGGGAACTTGTGGCAGAGGGAAATGATTGGCAAGTTGCTGAATGTCTTCATCAATCTGCATGATGGTCTGATTTAGATTTTGAATTTGTTGTGAGAGAGGAATATTTGGCTCCACCTCCTGAAGTAAAGCATTGAGCTCGATAAAATTATTGTTTGGTGGTGCCATGATAGGGTTGATGATAACTTCTTGAGGGTCATTAACAGGGTTGTTCAGATCAGGGAGACCAAGGACCTCACCAATTGAGCGTGCACATTGAGATCTGGCCCAAGAGGGTTTTGTTGTTGTTGGGCTTGTTGCTGGGCTGGAATCTCCACAGGCCAAGCAGGCCATGGATCCCAAGGATTTACATACTGAGGAAAGTCCAGGTTCAGATTTAAGTTTATGTCCTGCCCCCTGATCATCCTGTTGCTGCTCTTGCTCTTGTCCCTGCTGATCTTGTTGTTGTTCCCCTTGCTGGTTCTCTTCTTGCTGTTCATCTTGATTGTCTTGGTTCTGATTCTGCTCTTCAACTAGTTGTCCAAGACCAAAGAAGTCAAAGGGAACATGGTCACCCATTTCAAGCTCATCCGAGACTAGGTCTTCTTCTAGTGGGGGTACTTCAATGTCATTGTGTTGCATGATTTCACACTGGACTATCCAAGAATCCCCATGAACATAGCAGAGTTTGAGTAGACAATGAAATGGGGACCTCTTGCAGATTAGTGACCCTGACTCTAGCCATGACTCTACCAGAGAACTCCTCGCTAACCTCATACAGAAACAATCTACCAAAGCCACTAACAACATTCTGAATGTGGTGCTCGGACTTGTAATCTTCTGGAAAGCTCAGGAGCATGACCCAACATTCCTCATTAAAAAGACCCTCCTATGGTTCATGCCCTCATTATGCTTGGTAAAGGAGATGTTTATATTGTTGAAAGCCATTGGGCTCAAATTAACCATGTTGTCCCTCTCATTAGCATGCCTGAACCTAACATAGGCCTGATCGATGTGACAACGGTAAACACCCCTTGGGTGCATCGTTCTCTGAAAAAGGAACTGCCTAATCAAGTTGTCCATTGCACCAAAGTTGAGGGCATTACTAGGGAGGGGGTCGAAGTTGATGATTACTAGATCCTCATTGATCGCTGATGGCCTCAATGGCGCCACTGCTCTGGTCATGTACACTCTTCCCGACACATCCATCCACTAAAAGTTGTTAGACGTGAATGGCCTCGGGTCGGCACGCTGAAAGGCCATCGCTACCGGCAAATGGTGATCCCTGGCAACCTCTCCAGCGGGTTGCACTGAAGTTGGGGACTGGGGTTTTCGCTGGGGTTTTCACTATAGCTAGGGGGAAGTGGAGAAGAAGAGTAACGAGCGAGAGAAAGAAAGAGGGGGTCCGGCGGGGAAAAGGAGCAAATAGTATTGGGCTCCGCCGTCATGGGAGCCTAGTTGGCATTAATATCTTGCCCCTTTTTTGTTTTCGTGGCCCCATTTCCCTCAAGAGCTAGTTGAAAGGTCCAAATTGGCTAGAGGGGGGTGAATAGCCTAATTAAAAATCTACAAAATTACATAGGCAAACATTATTAGTATAACAAATGGCAAAGCTTTTTGCGCTAGCCTAATAGTGTGTTGCAAGCCACCTATCCAACAATTCTATCTAATAATTCTATATCACACAAACCATTAGAGCTAGTATCTCATACGCAAAGAACAAACTAACTCTAGCTCAAATATGATATACAAGAATGTATATGAGACAAGTATGTGCGAAAGATAAATCTAGATAACCAAACACAACTAGCTTACACAAGTAATGTATCAATACAATATATATAAGGGATTTAAAAAAATGAAATGGCTCAAACTAGATGCACAAAGTAAATGAGCTAGATAGAAGTGGTTTCATCGAGCCTTTGGGATCGCCTTGTAGAGAACCAATCACCGGTGAATTCCATTTGTGATGTCAATCACCAAAGATGTGAATATGAAGACCAATCACCAAGATGGAAACACAATCGCAAATAGCACACGGGACACAACGATTTATCCCAAGGTTCACGTGCTTGCTGGCACGCTACTCCCCGTTGTGTCGACCAACACTAGGTGATCCGGTGGCTAATTGGCACCAAGCCAAGCTCACAAAGAGCGCCACAAGAATCTACCGCTAGCGAGGTAGCTCAATGACACGAGCAATACACTAAGGATGTCTCTTGCCGCTCCGGCGAGGTGAGGCTCCAAAACCTCTCACAATCACGAACGGTGGTGGCCAAGAACAATCTCCTTCTCTTGCCAACTCCACCTCAATGCCTCTAAGCCATCTAGGCACCGACAAATGCCAAGAGTAACAAGCAACTCAAAGCCGATGCGAAGAACTAGTGCCACTAGAATGAACTCTTTCAAATCTTAGCACTAATCACTCAATCTCACTAGCAAATGATCAAATCAACACTAGAGATGAGTTGAGAGGCTTAACTATGCTCACAAGAAAGCTTAGGTATCAAAATGTGCAAGAGCCAACCCATGTGAGCCAGCCAAGCCACTTATATAGCCCCCTCAAAATGGCCTAGTCATTGGGCTGAAATCGCGACCATTGGACGCTCCGATGCGCGACCATTGGACGCTGCCCCAGCGTCCGATGCTCCGGATGGAGCCACGTGTCCCCATGATACGAATTCAGTCCGTCAGATCCCAACGGTCATATTCTTTCGCGCCATGGTTAATGTGACATCGGACGAGCCGATGCCTGACATCAGACACTCCGATGTGACTGCTCAAATTAGCACTTTTCTGCGTCACAACAGACACGCCAACACCCTCACATCGGACGCTGAACCCCTACGTCCGATGACCATGCAGAGAGGCTCCAGAACGCACCCAAACACATCGAACGCGTCAGATGGTTTGGCATCGGATGCAGGCCAGCGTCCGATGCTCCCTGGAAAGAACGCTTGTGCCACGTCATCACCATCGGACTCTGCAACAGTGTTTCCTCAACGTCCGTTGCCAGCGTCCGATGCTCCTTCAGCATCAGTCTGTAGCTAGGGTTAGCCATCGGACGCTCGGCCCAGCGTCCGATGCTGCCGCCTGCTGCGTCCGATGCTTCTAACTCAGCACCTTTCGCTTTCAAACTTCTACCCTTGCTCCCATGCGCCAACACCAAAGTGTTTCAACACTTGTGCACGTGTGTTAGCATTTTGCAAAGCATTTTCCAAGGGTTTTGTTAGTCTCTTACTAGGTCTAAAGCATCAATATGTTAGAGAACTCCTAGTGGCACTTGAACACCGCATAAGCCGTGAATTAACTCCTCTTAATAGTACGGCTATGTATCCTAAATGTGATCACACTCACTAAGTGTCTTGATCACCAAAACAAAGAGCCCTATAGAATATACCTTTGCCTTCGGGTCTCTTTGCTCCATCTCTTCTCTTCTTCATTTCACGAATGGTAGAGCACTTGATCTCTTCAATTGCATGTGGCCATCACCATCCTCCTTGGTTGCCACATTGCTAGCTCCACCACTTAGCTTGGTCTCAATCCTTTCTTAAAAGCTACACACATGCTTAGCGATAGGATTAGACCAAATAGGTTTCATCAATTAACCAAAACCAAATTAGGGCTTTTAATCTCCCCCTTTTTGGTAATTGATGACAACCTATACAAAGATATGTGATTTAAATTTGAGTAACCACATTGATAGTATTAACTCTCCCTACATATGTGCTATAGAGTTTGGTTCTAAAATTGGCACATATGTATGGATATGAAATATGGGTGAGCAACACTATCATTGATGATGCTAAGGCATAAGAATGGACCTTGGAAGCGTGATACCAATCGGAGTGCACATGTTATACCATCCTTAGCATCATTATTCACTAGACATACATCAAACCTCAAGAACCTCGTGAGATCAACATTTATAATAAGATTCTTGAACCACTTGAAACAACAATATGTCTAGTTGCAATCCTATACATGCTAATTAAACAATTCATCAATTAAGTTTTAACACTAGCATTCATCACATAAGCATGAATATCAATATAAATAGCTTATGCAATGCAACAACCATATGAATATGCACATTTCAAATGCAACATACATGTTTATGAGCTTGCTCCCCCTATTTGTATGCTCAAATTTAAGTGTTCAAGCTTCGAACCACTTGCAACTTTTATCCCCTTTTGTCTCCCCCTTCCACTAGCATGTCTTTGTAGCACTTTCTTTCTCCCCCTTTGTCAACAATTATCATAAAGGTGGAACAAACTTTTAAAGGAAGGAGGCAACTATTAGCATGAGATACATGTGAGGAGATCGAACTAAGTCAAGTTGTGGCTTAATCTAGCTCATGAGCATAAGACTTTTAACATGGTTTGCTCTAGAGTAAGCTTCTTCACACATCTTGCAATGGTTATCTTACTCACATAGGTTAAACACACATTTTGCTCACTTACTAGATCAAACACTTGAGTTACAAGCTAAAAAACAAGTTATATGCTACCACGAGATCAAGTCAAACATAGAAGCAATAGTGGTACCATATATACTTCAAATTCATTTGATTTACCATGAATGAACCTAGATAAGCAATGTGATGGCTATATGAACTAGAGCACAACCTAATAAGAATGAATGCACATGCCAAACAATTTCACCTTTGCTTTGTCGGAGGAGAGGCATGTCATATTGTGGAGGTGCATTCAACTCATGTTGGAGAAGTCTAGGATATTCAATTCATTCCTTAACTTGCAAAATCTTCTCTCATCTAGTGGCTTGGTGAAAATATCGGCAAGTTGATCATTGGTGCCCACACTCTCAATAGATATGTCTTTCTTTGCTTGATGATCTCTAATGAAGTGATGCCTTATGTCAATGTGCTTTGTCCTTGAATGTTGAATCGGGTTAGTGGCTATTTTGACGGCGCTCAAATTATCACATAGCAATGGGACTTTTCCAAACTTGACTCCATAATCTTGCAATGTAGCTTTCATCCATAGCAATTGTGCACAACAACTACCCGGATATGTATTCGGCTTCGGCGGTAGAGAGTGCAACACTATTTTGCTTCTTTGATGACCATGAGACAAGTGATCTTCCAAGCAATTGGCAAGTGCCCGATGTGCTCTTCCTATCCACCTTGCATCTCGCATAATCGGAATCCGAGTATCCAATCAATTCAAATTGAGAGCCCTTGGGATACCAAAGTCCAACATTAGGAGTGTGCTTCAAATATCTCAATATTCTTTTAGTTGCCTTCAAATGACTTTCTCTTGGTGAAGCTAAAAACCTTGCACACATACACACACTAAACATGACGTCCGGCCTTGATGCGGTCACATAGAGTAGGCTTCCAATCATTGACCGATATAGCTTTTGATCCACCATGTCACCACTAGAGTCACTATCCAAATGCCCATTTGTGCCCATTGGAGTGGTTATTGCTTTAGCTTCATCTAACCCAAACTTCTTGTGCATGTCCTTGATGTACTTGCCTTGACTAACAAATGTGTCTTTCTTCATTTGCTTGATTTGTAGACCAAGGAAGTAACTAAGCTCTCCAATCATTGACATCTCAAACTCCTTAGCCATCATCTCTCCAAAATCTTCACAAAAGTCTTTATTGGTTGATCCAAATATAATGCATCCACATAGATTTGCAACACAAACAAGTCATTTCCAATTTTCTTGGTGAAGAGAGTGGTGTCAACCTTCCCAATCTTGAACCTTTTGGCTAACAAGAAGTCCATCAATCTTTCATACCATGCTCTTGGTGCTTGCTTCAATCCATATAATGCCTTCTTGAGCTTGTACACATGGTTGGGATTCTTCAAATCTTCAAATCCGGAAGGTTCCTCAACATACACTAGCTCATTGATGAATCCATTGAGAAAAACACTTTTCACATCCATTTGATAGAGCTTGATGTTGTGTGAACAAACATATGCAAGTAAGATTCTTATGGCCTCCAATCTAGCAACTGGTGCATAGGTTTCTCCAAAGTCAATGCCTTCCATTTGAGTGTACCCTTGTGCAACCAATCTTAATTTGTTCCTTACAACAATGCCATCTTCATCTTGCTTGTTCCAGAAGACCCATCTAGTGCCAATCACATTTGTACTCTTTGGTCTTTCCACTAACTCCCAAACGTCATTGCAGGTAAAGTTGTTTAGCTCTTCATGCATTGCATTTACCCAATCTACGTCCATCAAAGCTTCTTCAATCTTGGTTGGCTCAATGGATGATACAAATGAGTAGTGTTCACAAAATAAAGCCAATCTTGATCTTGTTTGCACACCTCTTCTTATGTCACCAACAATTTGATCCAAAGGATGATCTCTTACAATATGTGTTGGTTGTAGCACTTGTTGCAGTTGGACACTTGCACTTGCACTTGGATGAGCCACTTGAGTCCTACTAGCATCTTGTTGATCATGAGAGCCAATAGAGCTTGCAACATAATTGCCATGCATGGTTGAAGGAGAGAGCACTTGATCTTTGTCATCTTCAATGCCAATCACTTGCTTTGGCCTAATATCACCAATGTCCATGTTCTTCATAGCTTCCACCAATTGTGTTCCTCTCACATCATCTAGATTATCTTGTTCTTCATGAGAGCCATTGGTTTCATCAAACTCAACATCATGGACTTCTTCAACTATCCTTGTTGTATTGTTCCACACTCTATATGTCTTGCTTGTAGTGGAGTAACCAAGTAGAAACCCTTCATCACACTTCTTCTCAAACTTGCCAAGTCTTGTGCCCTTCTTCAATATGTAGCACTTGCACCCAAAGACCCGGAAATAAGCAATGTTGGGCTTTCTATCATTGAGGAGCTCATATGGTGTCTTCTTCAACAGAGGGTGACAATAGAGCCGGTTGCTATAATACCATGTCGTGTTGATTGGTTCGGCCCAAAAGGAATCACTCACATTGTATTCACTAAGCATGGATCTTGACATATCAATGAGTGTCCTATTCTTCCCTTCAACTATCCCATTGGATTGAGGTGTATACTTGGCCGAGAATTGATGTTCGATTCCAAACTCATCACATAACTCATCAATTCTTGTGTTTCTAAACTCACTTCCATTGTCACTTCTCACTTTCTTGATTCTTCTATCAAACTCATTTTGACTTCTCTTGACAAAGGTTTTGAATATGCCAAACGCTTCACTTTTGTCAACGAGAAAGAAGACCCATGTGTATCTTGTGTAATCATCTACTATCACAAAGCCATACTTGTTTCCTCCAATACTTGCATATGTAGTTGGTCCAAACAAGTCCATGTGCAACAACTCAAGTGCATGTGTAGTGCTCATCATTCCTTTGTTAGGATGGGTGTTTCCAACTTGCTTTCCCATTTGGCATGCACTACAAAGCTTGTTCTTCTCGAAGTGAACATCTTTTAGCCCTCTCACCATGTCATGCTTCACTAGCCTCTTTAGTTGCTTCATTCCAACATGTCCCAAGCGCCTATGCCAAAGCCAACCCATACTTGATTTGGTGAATAAGCATGTTGTCAATTGAGCTTCACTAGCATCAAAGTCCACCAAATAAAGGTTCTCATATCTAAATCCTTTGAAGACCAAATCACTTCCATCAACACTCACTATCTCCACATCATCAACACCGAATATGCATTTGAATCCCAAATCACACAATTGTGCCACGGAAAATAAGTTGAAGTTGAGAGATTCCACTAATAGCACATTGGAGATACTCAAGTCATTGGATATTGCAATCTTGCCCAAGCCTTTGACCTTGCCTTTCTTGTTGTCACCAAATGTGATAGCATCCACATGATCATTTCCACTAGTGTTAATTGATTTGACCATTCTTCCATCTCTGGTCATGTGTTGAGTGCACCCACTATCAAGCACCCAATGCCTTCCTCCCGCTTTATAATTTACCTACAAAGAGATCAATTCCTTTTAGGTACCCAAATCTTTTTGGGTCCTCCAAGGTTAGTCACCAAGCTCTTGGGCACCCAAATTGCCTTCTTCTTTGGACCAACCATGGGTGCACCAATGTACTTAGCCCTCACACCATTAGTCCCCTTTGTAAGCATATAACAAGAATCAAGTCGAATGGATGAAACATGAGAATTGTTCTTGTTTTTATTCTCGTTAAAGCAATTTTGCTCTACATGCCCGGATTGCTTGCAACTATTGCAAAACTGACCGTTGCTCTTCGCAAAACAAGTCTTGTGAGTAGAAAAGGTCGCCTTGCCCTTCTTGGGGGTATAGCCAAGTCCCTCCTTGTTGAGTGGACACCTTTGGCTACCCAAGCACTTAAGCAAGCGGGCATCTCCACCATAGGCATTGCCTAAAGCATGAGTGAGCTCATACACCTTGTTCTTAAGGTTCTCATTTTCTACCACTAATGATGAATCACAAGTAGTAGAAGTAGTCATTTTAGTTGAGCTAGATGATGATGATGCATTGGTAGGAGCAACAATAATTGGAGCATAAATGATTCATCAAGTATATCACATGTAACTCCTACATTGCATGTTTGTACAACATCCTCAATCTTACTTTGATCATGGAGGGAGGAGTGGGCTTCCTTAAGCCCAGTGTGAGCTTGATCAAGCTTCTCATGGGCTTCCTCTAGCCTCTCATGAGTAGACTTGAGCTCATCAAAGGATTGCTCAAGAGCCTTATTGGCCTTGCACAATTATTTGCACTTCTTCCTCTTAGTCTCAATGTAAGAGTGAGCATCTTGTAGCATGCTCATGAGGTCCTCCTTTGAGTACTCCTCATCATCATCACTCTCACTCTCACTTTCACTCTCATTGGATGATACCTTAGCGTATTTAGCCATGAAGCATGTCGATGGAGTGTTGAAGATAGAAGGCTTGCTTGAAATAGCAAGACTAGCCATAGCCTTCTTCTTGGTGGTCTTCCTCTCATCATCACTACAATTATCATCATCACTTGAGGAAGCATCACTATCCCATGTCACAACATAGGAACCACCCTTCTTCTTTTCCTTCTTCTTCTCTTTCTTTTCCTTTCTTTCTTTCTTGTCTTTCTTCTTGCTCTTCTTGTGATCATCATCTTCATCACTAGAGTATAGACAATCCGCAATGAAGTGATCTTTGCTCTTGCATCTATAACACCTCTTAGTTGTGATTTTGGTTGCATCTCTTCTCTTTCTTGTTGCATAGCCCTTCTTCTTCATGAACTTGCCAAACCTTTTGACAAATAGAGCCATTTCATCATCATCCATCTCACTAAAGCTTGTACTAGCTTCATCATCACTTTCCTCCTTGTTTTGCTTTGCCCTGCTCTTGCTCTTGGAGGATGAAGCCTTGAATGCCACGGTCTTCTTCTTCTTCTTCTCTTCCTCTTGGGCTCCCCCATCCCTTTCCACACGGTATGTGTCTTGAGTGACCACATCACCTAGTACTTGGTTTGGGGTTACCGTATCCAATCCTTTCCTCACTAGGATAGTCACCAAAGTATCAAACCTTGGTGGCAAGCATCTCAAAAACTTGTGAGAAAAGTCCTTGTCCTCTACCTTCTCTCCCAAAGCCTTCAAGTCATTGACAATCACTTGCAACCGGTGAAACATCTCCGGTATGCTTTCATCATCTTGCATCTTGAAGGTGGCAAGCTTGTCCTTGAGAATGTATAGCTTGGCACCCTTGACCGCCTTGGTACCCTCATGTGTTTCTTGTAATCTCTCCCATATCTCACTTTCTCTTTCAAGGTCCTTGATTTGCTCAAAGACTTTTGTATCAAATGCTTCATAGAACAAGTTGATTGCCACATCATTCCATTGAAGCTTTTCTTCTTCTCTTGGAGTGGGACTTGCGGGATCAATTACCGCAAAGTCATGCTCAGTTACTTCCCAAATCTTTCTATTCATTCCTCTTGTGAATGCACACACCTTTCTCTTCCAACAATCAAAGTTGGTGCCGTCAAAATGTGGTGGCTTCCCCATATAGTTGATTTGAGCCATTATAACACCGGAGGATGTTAAGCCTCAAACAAACGGTGACCACCGTTCTGATACCACTTGAAAGGTCCAAATTGGCTAGAGGGGGGGTGAATAGCCTAATTAAAAATCTACAAAATTACTTAGGCAAACACTATTAGTATAACAAAGGGCAAAGCTTTTTGCGCTAGCCTAATAGTGTGTTGCAAGCCACCTATCCAACAGTTCTATCTAATATTTCTATGTTATACAAACAATTAGAGCTAGTATCTAATACGCAAAGAACAAACTAACTCTAGCACAAATATGATATACAAGAATATATATGAGACAAGAATGTGCGAAAGATAAATCTAGATAACTAAACACAACTAGCTTACACAAGTAATGTATCAAGACAATATATAAGGGATTTCAACAAATGAAATAGCTCAAACTAGATGCACAGAGTAAATGAGCTAGATAGAAGTGGTTTCACCGAGCCTTCGGGATCGCCTTGTAGAGAACCAATCACCGGTGAACTCCACTTGTGATGCCAATCCCCAAAGATGTGAATATGAAGACCAATCACCAAGATGGAAACACAATCGCAAATAGCACGCGGGACACAACAATTTATCCCGAGGTTCACGTGCTTGCCGGCACGCTACTCCCCGTTGTGTCGACCAACACTAGGTGATCCGGTGGCTAATTGGCACCAAGCCAAGCTCACAAAGAGCGCCACAAGAATCTACCGCTAGCGAGGTAGCTCAATGACACGAGCAATACACTAAGGATGCCTCTTGCCGCTCCGGCGAGGTGAGGCTCCAAAACCTCTCACAATCACGAACGGTGGTGGCCAAGAACAATCTCCTTCTCTTGCCAACTCCACCTCAACGCCTCCAAGCCGTCTAGGCACCGACAAATGCCAAGAGTAACAAGCGTCTCAAAGCCGATGCGAAGAACTAGTGCCACTAGAATGAACTCTTTCAAATCATAGCACTAATCACTCAATCTCAATAGCAAATGATCAAATCAACACTAGAGATGAGTTGGAAGGCTTAGCTATGCTCACAAGAAAGCTTAGGGATCAAAATGTGCAAGAGCTAACCCATGTGAGCCGGCCAAGCCACTTATATAGCCCCCTCAAAACGGCCTAGCCGTTGGGCTGAAATCGCGACCATCAGACGCTCTGATGCGCGACCATCGGATGCTTCGATGCATGACCATCGGACGCTGCCCCAGCGTCCGATTCTCCGGATAACGGTCATATTCTTTCGCGCCACGGTTAATGTGACATCGGACGCGCCGATGCCAGGCATCGGACGCTCCCTGGAAAGAACTTTCGCGTGACGTCATCACCATCGGACTCTGCAACAGTGTTTCCTCAGCGCCCGTTGTCAGCGTCCGATGCTCCCATCAGTCTATAGCTAGGGTTAGCCATCGGACGCTCGGCCCAGCGTTCGATGCTGCCGCCTGCTGCGTCCGATGCTTCAAATTCAGCACCTTTCGCTTTCAAACTTCTACCCTTGCTCCCATGCGCCAACACCAAAGTGTTTCAACACTTGTGCACATGTGTTAACATTTTGCAAAGAATTTTTCAAGAGTTTTGTTAGTCTCTTACTAGGTCTAAAGCATCAATATGTTAGAGAACTCTTAGTGGCACTTGAACACCGCATAAGCCATGAATTAACTCCTCTTAATAGTACGGCTATGTATCCTAAATGTGATCACACTCACTGAGTGTCTTGATCACCAAAACAAAGAGCCATATAGAATATACCTTTGCCTTCGGGCCTCTTTGCTCCATCTCTTCTCTTCTTCATTTCACCAATGGTAGAGCACTTGATCTCTTCAATTACATGTGGCCATCACCATCCTCCGTGGTTGCCACGTTTCTAGCTCCACCACTTGGCTTGGTCTCAATCCTTTCTTAAAAGCTACACACATGCTTAGCGATAGGATTAGGCCAAATAGGTTTTATCAATTAACCAAAACCAAATTAGGGCTTTCAATCTCCTCCTTTTTGGTAACTGATGACAACCTATACAAAGATATGTGATTTAAATTTGAGTAACCGCATTGATAGTATTAGCTCCCCCTACATATGTGCTATAGAGTTTGGTTCTAAAATTGGCACATATGTTTGGATATGAAATATGAGTGAGCAACACTATCAATGATGATGCTAAGGCATAAGAATGGACCTTTGATGCGTGATACCAATCGGAGTGCACATGTTATACCATCCTTAGCACCATTTGTCACTAGACATACACCAAAGCTCAAGAACCCCGTGAGATCAACATTATAATAAGGCTCTTGAACCACCTGAGATATAGGTATGTCTAGTTTTCATTCTATATATGTTAGTGAATCAATTCATCAATCAAGTCCTATCACTAGCATTCACCACATAAGCATGGATATCAAAATAAAATAGCTTATGCGATGCAAACAATCATATGAATATGCACATTTCAAATGCAGCATACATGTTTATGAGCTTGCTCCCCCTATTTGCATGCTTCGATCTAACTTGAAAGCTATTTAGCATATCTCTTTTATCTTTTATCTTTGTTATCTCCCCTTTTACTAGCATATCTTTGTTGCATTTTCTCTCCTTGTGTCAATAATTATCATAAAGGTGGGGCAAGTTTTAAGGAAAGAAGACAACTTTTACCAAGAGATTTGCATAAGACATTTAACACGGTTTGCTCTAGAGTAAGCTTCTTCACACATCTTGCAATGGTTATCTTACACAAACCAAAATATTTTTAACTGAACTGAACCGAACCGAATTGTCGGTTATAACCGAATGCCCAGGGTGAGGCACTAGGTCTCTGTTGACCATTTTTGAAAAAAAAAATTGATCCCTGCTTCGGCGGTTTAGGTTGGCTTATTGGAACCGCATTTGCTCCGTAGAGCGGCGGCGCATTGGAGCTGGAGGGTTGCGCCTTAAATAGGGACGCCATTCGCACCGGAAAGCGGCAAAGCATGGGCAGAAGAATTCAAGGGAACTGCATTAGCTCTTGTCAGCAACGAAGAAGGAGCAAGAGCAAGGGGCGGTAAAGGGCCCTCTCATTTAGCCTAGCAAATTTAAGGATCGGACTCAATAATGATCGGACCATAATACTATATGATTTTGAACTAAAATTGAAAAGGGCTAAGTTGAATTGTGAATGAGGGGTAAAGGTCATGATCCATTAGCACCCCTTAGAGCATCCGGGGTGACGACAATGGAGGTAGAGCTATTCAGGGGGGCTCTAGCGGCATCCGTGAACGACTTGCCCACAGGAACAAACGAGTTCCTCATCACCTGCTGATCGTTTCTTGTCGTTGACAACCCTCCAAGACCTTGCCTCCTCAGCTTGGAAAAGAGAAAATTCTCTTCTCCAATTGGGTCCTCCATTATTCCGCAAGTGGAGGGTGAAAAAGAAGGCTTCGCACGAATAAGATTGAAGATTAACAATGAAGAAACCCACGCTTTGAGAGGAGACAAAGAACTTATAGGTTCGGTTGCTGAGCCACCAAAAGTTGCCTGAAGCATGAGTGCAACCGCATCACAGTCAAGGTGGTATTTGCACCGGCCAAAAGCAACGACGAGCACGAAAGAAGGGGTCAAGCGGCGCTGACTGGTGACGGGCAGATTCCAACGCAATGCAATCTCATTTTGAATCTGCTCTCCCCTGGCAAAGGAGAGCTCAGGGAGAGCCATGAGAATGTCGGACAGAGCTATGAGGGAGGTGGATGTGAACTTGCATGGGGGACTTGACTGAGGAAGAAGAAGCAGCTCATGAAGCACGGAGGTGCAGGAGAGCCGTCATGGTCGGAGACTGACCCTTCTATCCGGCCACCGGAGTCTGCAGGCCTCTGATGACTGCATTCTTTGTGCCCAGCAACCTGAAACGTTGGAACACCTCCACTCCTTGGGTGCGTTCACTGCAGAGAATTGTTGGCTGCAGTGATGAACAAACTGCATTTGGACACCATCATCACGCTACGTGAGAAGCATATCTTTCCCTGGTGTCTCGATCAGAGAGAGGAAAGCAGTACACAGGGCAGCAAGGCCGGGCTTTGATTTTTTTTCCCTCATCGGGCAACCTTTTGCAACTGCTGACGAAGATCATAGAAGACGGAAAAGAATGGTCCCAGACTGATTACAGGAAGCGTCGTTGCTTGTGCTGGTTTAAGCTGTTTCAGGCTGGCTAGTAGCAAACTTGTGTAATATCGCCTTAAGGTTAACGGGTATGGTAACAGGTAGGTAATCCTCATTACAGATCCATGTTGCATTGCATGAGAGCATGTAACAAACTTTCTATTCCCTCTTAATGAAATACTTAATAAAATACGTGTCAAGCACGGTCGTGAAAAAATGAGGTTCACAATAAATCTAGAAGATGGGCATATAGAAACTGGACTTCATCCTTATAACTACCGATCTAAAGTGAGTTTGTTGAGAGCATTTCTCATTAAATGCCCAAAAGCAAAACAAAATACGAACAGAAACCTGATTTCGCAAAATTGATGCGAGTCATGGAATTGTAATAAATAGACAGCACATAACTACATTTAAGTTGAAACTTACATTGACACCTTGTGCTCAGTAAAATAAAGCATGGAGAATCCAAGATTTGGTTAAATGGACAGTGTCCAAATTCATGCACGAATGAATTATACATGCAATTTTTTACATGTACAAGGCAAACTTACATGTGGGGTGGAAAGTCAAGTACCACGCACAATTAAAATATTCCCAATGGAAAAATACTAGAGCATGCTTTACATGTATTGATGAAGAAGAATTCCCAGCAGCACGAGTTTAAAATTACAAAGAATATTGAAAGGTACCATGAATTCCAAAGGCAGCTAAGAGAACTAGACATATCTATAAGCACAATAATTTCAATAAACTAGTCATATAGGGGCTGTTTGGTTCGCGGACGAGCTTAGCCTGGCTCGCATAGAAGGAGCCAGGTTCTGGGTAGCCAGGCCCAATACATACAAGAACGCGGTGTTTGGTTGTCTGTATGCACCAGACAGGTTGAGCTGAGAAGCTGTTTGGTTGCTCGTACGAGAACGAGTTGCATGAGATAAAAATATATAAATAATCATCATCATGACATTTATTACGGACAACTATTATCAAATAACACTTAGTTTACCTTAATTCTCCTTAATATACTTCAAAATATATTAATATCATTTAATATATGCTAATAATATATTAATAACGTCATTAGATGACTAATTACCTGCACCACGCGAGCCTGGCCCGGCAGAAACGGCCGATTTCTACGTTCCTCCAGAGCCAGGCTGCGGGAGGAATCTTGCACGAGCAGAGCCTGGCCAGACAGATACGCGAACCAAACAAACGCCTGTTCTCGCATCTGTGGAGCCTGGCTGAGGAGTGGTGCAGCCAACCAAACACACTCATATAGTTCACTGCTAGAAAGCAAGTACTTGCAGACAAAATTATAAAATTGTGTGCATTCGTATTTATTAATTTAAAATGACAAATGAATCGCTGGGTAACAATAATGCCATATAGTCCCTGCTGCCACAGTCCCAGTCAGTGATAGTTATATAAGAGCGTCCGCAATGGTGTTGAAATCGCTAGCTATTTGGTTTCTAGGAAGAATGCTATTGGTTCTCAATGACAACTTACAAATAACTAGCTAGATGAGACATATAAATAAATACTATTTTGATGAGGCAACTTACAAAAGTAGCACTCTTATTGGCTATCGAGGAGAGAGATCAAATAGCTAGCGACTTGATCTCTCTCCTCGATAGCCAATAAGAGTGCATATACTTATACTTTTTTATTATTTTTATATGTTATCTCGCTAGCTATTTGTAAAGTGCTATTGAGAGCCAATAGAATTTCTCCTAGCTAGCTATTTGACAACCATTGCGGATGGCCTAATTATGATGCACTGATAAGCAGCCAAGAAAGAAATGAGTGAATTTGAGGATGGCACATGACAATTTCCATCATGTAATCGTGTAACGTCAAAAAACATATAATGCAGGGTGCAGACTGTCAATCAGAACTAGCAGCATCTTACACCAAAGGATTATATTGACGTATGAATTTTGTTCAAAGCCAAAGATTAAGATCTCATCACCATGCGGGTGTTAAGGAAAATATATAAAATGGGCTAGGTACAGTTCTCAGTGAAGGAGTTCTGGACAAACTGTGAAATTGCTTTAACAGCTTCGATTTCAAGGTCATGTTGATTTAACCCTCTAGATTCTAGGTATTTTTTGCCGACCTTGAAAGAGTGGTCACCACCATCAATGACATGCAGTTCATTCTGGCAGGTCATCTTCTTGCGAGTTGACTGAAGTTTATCCAAGGGGCACAGGGCATCTTTGCTTCCCTGATAATAATGCAAAAAAACTATTTACTACGCATTTCACTTTACAATATCAGAAAAAAACAAGAGAAATATCATTACCTGAACAAACATCGTTGGTACCTTCAGCTGTAATAGTATCTCATCTCTCACTGCTCCATTCACTCCCTAAGTCAAACAAAGCACGATAAGGTGAAAATGGTTCTTCTAATTATAATTAGATTGTGATCTGAACAGTTTCTGGTGTGGTAGCCTACTGGTAGGAGTGTGGATAGCAATCCACAAGACCAAGGTCAGATTACCATGACAGATAGGAGCAGAAAACATGCTTGTTCAGGGAAGGACAAAAAAGAAATTTGAAGTCTCATCTCAAGGAATGCACTTAGAGCAAGGAAATAAAAACATCAATGCATAACGCTACAACATAGTAGGAAATATAATTACATTCCTAATCTGGACAATGGATTAAGAGTTTTAACTGATAGAAGGTAAAATTCAGGTACAAGGAACCAAAAAACTGTGCTGACCAACCTTTAGTGGGTAACCCAAGCATACAACAGCAGAAACATCAATGTCAGTGGAGCTTGCCACCATGCAGCTAACCCTAAGAATGTTGAGTATACCATTGTCAGATATTCGTATTAGTGCAACATGTGTGTTGAATTGAAGCATTACAATCTAAAACTATTCAAATGTCGAACTAAGCGAATAAGATGCACAAATTATGAAACAAACGGTAATATTGTCCACCCCAAAACTACCTCGATCCCATGGACTTCCCCATCAAAATAAGAGGGTGCCCCTGATACTTGCCAGCAGCATCCTTCACGATGCCCAGGTGGTGATCAACAAGCTTCTCTGCCTTTGGCGGCGCCCTGCGCTTCCCACCCGACATATCTGCGAGTTCACATTGTTATCTTGCCATGCTGCCATTTAGCTCTTGGTGCCAAATCTTGATGGTAAGGAGTAGTAGACTGAAATACTGAATCAACTGACATGGGTAGTCAAAGGTCACTACGTCGACAGCATCCAATGCGTCCTGCACCATCTTCTTCCAGCTAGTAGCAGAATAAATCGCCAGATTAGCACATCACGATACAGGCACCGCTTCCACAAGAAACGAATGTTTCACAAGATCCGATTGACCGCTTGGGCGAGAATCAGAGACAGCTTACTAGACCATCCAGTCGGAAGAGGAAGGGGCACCGGCGCCGTGGGCGAAGACGACCACCGGCTGAAGTTTTGCCGTCCGTAAAGGAGGTGGTGGCGTCGGCACCGGCGAGCGCTGATCTGCGCGGCGGCGTTTGGGAGCCATGAGGAAGGGCGATTCACGGGCGGAAGACACCCTAGATTGAGATTTAGGGGAAGGAAGAAAAGGAGCGGCGGCCGTCTGAGCGCGGGAAACTGTCCTCCGCTTCCCGCCCGTCCACGGTTGCCCCAAGGCCTATTGACGTCTGGTGCGCTTCGTGGGCCGCATAAATTCATTTGTGGGACACGCAAATCAACAGGCAACTTAGGTCCGAGGACGCACGGGTTGTTGAACCAAGGCCGCACGGGTTGTTGAACCAAGGCCGCAGCATGGCCGGAAATTTTCCGCACCGCCGACTGGTCCGTGCGTCGAGTCGTCGACCACCTTCCACTCATCCGCCCGAACCACGCAGGCACGCACTACGCAGGGGTAAACGGTCCATGCACTATCGGAGACGGACTCTTTGCCGAGCGTCCGCTTCTTTGCCGAGGGCTAAAACACGGGCGCTCGGCAAAGAGCTCTTTGCCGAGAGCCAACCCTCGGCACAACAAGAAACTCGGCAAAGATTCCTATGCCGAGGGCCCGACTCTCGGCAAAGTCTGGCTCTCGGCAAAGAGCACCTATGCCGAGAGCCGAGCTCTCGGCATAGAATACACCCCGACAAACGAAACCCTCGCGAACGGCTTCCCCTGCATCGTTAGGCTCTCGGCAAAGGCCTGTATTATTTTTTAAAAAATTTCTTTGCCGAGAGCCGTGGCCCTGGCTCTCGGCATAGGTGCTCTGTGCCGAGGGCTTTAGGAAGCTCTCGGTAAAGAATATATTTTTTTTTATTTTCTTGCTCCTAATTTTTTCTGTGGCCTTGATACGGTACCACAAGCCAAGATTTCAAATTTGGAGTGTTTTCCATATTTCTTGCTATATTTTGCGTGTTTTCTTTAATTTGTTGATTTTTTCCGCGGGACGCACCTTTGAACTGCAGGTGCATGAAATAATGAAACTCAGCGCTTCGAAAAATGGTATTCATTCTTCCGAGGCTATTTCGACGCTGTATCCAGGGACAGGCGCGGAAACTCGACCGTCTCGAGCACGAGACACGGCGACCAAGTTGCGTGAGATTGGATTTAAAATTATTAAAAATACAAACGAAGTCGGAAAATCATGAAAATGGACGGGTGACCTTGACATGGCATGTAGAGGCTATGAAAAAAATTTGGGAATATTTGAAGCAAGTGGTGGAGCAAGATGGTTGAAACCCTGAGATCTCCGCATATCATCGCATGTGAGGCTATGCGGAGATCTCAGGGTTTCAACCATCTTGCGCCACCACTTGCTCCAAATATTCCAAAAAAAATTTCATAGCCTCTACATGCCATGTCAAGGTCACCCGTCCATTTTCATGATTTTCCGACTTCGTTTGTATGCAACTTGGTCACCGTGTCTCGTGCTCGAGATGATCGAGTTTCCGCGCCTGTCCCTGGATACAGCGTCGAAATAGCCTCGAAAGAATGAATACCATTTTTCGAAGCGCTGAGTTTCATTATTTCATGCACCTGCAGTTCAAAGGTGCGTCCCGCGGAAAAAATCAACAAATTAAAGAAAACACGCAAAATATAGCAAGAAGCATGGAAAACACTCCAAATTTGAAATCTTGGCTTGTGGTACTGTATCAAGGCCACAGAAAAAATTGGGAGCAAAAAAATAAAAAATATATATATTCTTTGCCGAGAGCTTCCTAAAGCCCTCGGCACAGAGCACCTATGCCGAGAGCCAGGGCCACGGCTCTCGGCAAAAAAATTTTTTTAAAAATATCAAAAATTCAAATCCTTTGCCGAGAGCCAGATCAGGGGGCTCTCGGCAAAGGGCCGGTATATGCCGAGAGCCGGATCGCGGGCTCTCGACAAAGAAGGCAAATGAAAAAAAAACGGCCGCGCACCCGAACGCACACGCACAACACACGCACACGCACGCCCGGCCGCCCTGCTTCCGCCGCCGCCGCGCCCGGCCCCCCGCGCCAGCCCCGGCCGCCCGCGCCCGCCCGCCCGGCTGCCCGCCTCCGCCCGCTCGCCTCCGCCGCCGCCGTGCCCGGCCGCCCTCGCCAGCCCCGGCTGCACGCGCCCGCCCGCCCGACCGCCTGCCTCCGCCGCCGCCGCGCCCGGCCAGCCCCGGCCGCGCGCCCCGCTCTCCCCGCTCGCTCCGGCCGGCCGCCGCTGCCAGCCGCCCGGCCTGCCCATCCGCGGGAGAGGAGGAGGAGGAGGAGGAGGAGGAGAAGGAGGTGGAGGAGAGGAGGAGGAGGAAGAGGAGAGGAGTAGGAGGAAGAGGAGGAGGAGCCGTCCCGCTAGGCCCGGTCGCTCCGCTCGGTCGTAGAGGAGCAAGAAGAGGACGTCCCCGTTGTGCCCCTGAGTTCGTTCCCTCGGTCATTGTCGATCGGCCTGCCCGTAAGTCTTCCTCGATTGCCCCGTCGTCATTGCACATGTGTCACCCAGTTGTAGTAAGTAGTAGTGTAGTGGTATGTATGTGGATGTCGGCCATCGTGCCGTATATATGTGGATGTCGGCCATCGTGCCGTTGTTTCTTGTAGGTTTCGAAACCTCACCGTGCAGGGGAGGTTCTGCCGAAATTTTTAATTGATACTATCTTTTTTGTCTTTTCTGTAGGAGGAGGACCTGTCGGGGCCAAGCCGGAGATCCTCGGTGACCCCGATCGTCTTTGTCGCCGTCGCGGGTCTGCCTGCACTGCACCGACGGGCCACTGCACCGACTCGCCACTGCGCCGCTAGCCTGACTCCACCGGCACCCTAGGTATAAATAACGTCTCCTCCCAGATAAGGGTCGTAGGTCATTGAACCCAGTTAGGCGTCTCCCGTCCGAAAGAGATACGGCTAGAGGTATGCAGATCTCTGCATATCGATAACCGTATCTGTTTCGGATTGTCCACGTTACTTGGACAGCCCGCAGATGCGTCGATGAGGCTAGTTCCCATGGTCTGCCCCGATTCGAGATGGAGTTTCTGCATCACCTCCCTGTTGTTCTCCGGATACACACTCTCCCTACAGGGACGTGTATCTTGAGAACATCGGGGAGGTGCTGCCGAAATTCTGTCTCGGCTCGGGGCAGACAATGGGAACTGGCCTCATCGACGCATCCGCGGGTGGGATTAGGACCTATCCTCACCTATTAGATGATAGTAGGATGGAAGTACTCGGAGGTAGATATGTAAGTACTCGGATGGATGACAGTAGGATGGATGACTGTCAGTGGATGTACTCGGGCCGTAGAAGCAGAAGTGATTTCACCGATAAATGGTTGCGCAAGACAGATGCTTTCGTGAACAATGCATTTGGCGCAGCTCGGCGAGGAGAGATCAAAGTGTTGTGCCCATGCAGCAGATGTGGGAACCGGAGAAGGCAAGATAAGGAGAACATGGCTAAACATCTTGTGAACAATGGATTCATGTCGGACTACACCCGGTGGATCTACCATGGTGAAGCACATCGTTTGAGAGCGGAGGCAGTGCGACCACGTCTGGAGGACTTTGATGCTGATGCAGGGGTAGCAGACATGTTAGATGACTTCCAAGAAGCACAGTACACTGAAGGACGTACGGAGGAGGAGATGGAGAAGACCACAAAGGCGTTTTACGAGATGATGTCTTCGGCACAGAAACCCCTTCACGATCGGACAACGGTTTCTCAACTGGATGCCATTGGCCGTGTGATGGGGTTCAAGTCCCAGTTCAACCTGAGTCGAGATGCGTTCGATGGTATGTTGGCCCTATTTGGTAGCATGCTTCCGGACGGCCACATATTGCCAAAGAGCCTGTACGAGTCACAGAAACTGCTTCGTGCACTGAAGATGTCGTATGAGCAGATACATGCTTGTCCAAATGGGTGCGTCCTCTTCAGGAAAGATCTCACGGATGCAGGTTACTGTCCGAAGTGTAAAGCGTCGAGATACATGGAGGTAGACGATGGTGAAGGCCCGAAGAGGCAGCTTTCTATCCCCGTGAAAGTCCTGCGTTACCTGCCGTTCACATCGAGGATCCAACGTCTCTACATGACCGAGGAATCCACGAAACAGATGACATGGCACAAACAGGGTACCCGATACAATCCTGAGAAGTTGGTACATCCCGCCGATGGTGAAGCATGGGCCCACTTCGACCGCATCCATCATGACAAAGCTAGAGAGGCTCGTAATGTTCGTGTTGCGTTTGCAACGGACGGTTTCAATCCCTATGGACTCATGGTTGTCCCGTACACCTGTTGGCCCGTCTTCGTTATCCCCCTCAATCTCCCCCCGGCGTCCTATTTCAACGGCATACTGTCTTTTTGTCGTTGATAATTCCTGGACACCCGGGGAATAACATGGGTGTGTACATGGAGCCTCTGATTGATGAATTGGAAACTGCTTGGAATGAAGGTGTATTGACATACGACCGAGCTTCAAGGTCTAACTTCACAATGCACATCTGGTACCAGTACTCACTGCATGACTACCTGGCATATGGGATATTCTGTGCCTGGTGTGTCCATGGCAAGTTCTCATGCCCGGTTTGTAAGACAGCTACGAGATTTATCTGGTTGAAGAAGGGTGGCAAGTATTCGGCGTTCGACCAACATCGATAATTCCTGCCTCTTGACCATCCTTTCAGACGGGACACCAAGAACTTTACCAAAGGTGTCGTGGTGAGAGATCCTCCACCTCGGATGCTGACCGGTGCCGAGGTTCATGCTCAGATAGATGCTCTCCAGTTCAACGAAACAGACGGTCGTTTTACGGGGTATGGTCAGGAGCATATGTGGACTCATAAGTCAGGCTTGGAAAGACTCCCTTATTATGATGATCTTCTTCTGCCACATAACATTGATGTAATGCACACTGAAAAGAACATCGCTGAGTCGCTTTGGGGAACACTCATGGACACTGAAAAGTCCAAGGACAACCCTAAGGCTAGACTAGACCTGGCACTGTTGTGCGATAGACCAAAGCAAGAGATGCTGCCTCCTCAGCCCGGCAGGAGATGGACACGGCCCAAGGTCGATTTCATCTTGGGCAGGCCACAAAGGAAAGAAATACTTCAGTGGATCCAGACATTGACATTCCTTGATGGATATGCAGCGAATCTAACGAGAGGAGTCAACTTATCTATTCTGCGAGTCCTAGGGATGAAGAGTCATGACTTCCACGTATGGATCGGACGGCTTCTTCCGGCGATGGTTCGAGGCTATGTTCCTGAGCCTATGTGGGTTGTCCTGGCAGAGTTGAGCTATTTCTTCCGCCAGCTATGTGCCAAGGAGATATCTCGGTCCGTCATTGATGACTTGGAGAAAGCTGCACCTGTGTTGCTCTGTAAGCTGGAGAAAATCTTTCCACCAGGCTTCTTCACTCCGATGCTTCATTTGATCGTACACCTCCCAAATGAGGTTCGAATGAGAGGGCCTGTGCAATGGCGTTGGTGCTTTCCAGTCGAGAGAAATATGAAGACTCTTCGCAAGAAATGTAGAAACAAAGCCAAAATTGAGGCTTCCATTGCAGAGGCATCCATTCTGGAGGAGGTGTCCAACTTCACTAAAGAATACTACTCTGAGAACCTTCCTAGCGTGCATAATCCACCCCCTCGTTACAATGCTGGAGAAAATGAATCGAGTCTTAGCCTTTTTCGAGGCCAACTCGGCACGGCAAGTGGATCCACAGTTAAGCAGTTGAACTATAAAGAGTGGCAAAAGATCATGCTATACGTGCTTACCAACCTTGATGAGTTGGACCCGTACATGGGGTAAGTTGTTATCTATCTTCATCCAATTCATCGTCACTTTCCAACACCATTCTTTTTGTTTCGTACAGTGAATTTCTTCATTTGTTCTCGAATGGACCAAGGCCTCTTTCTGATGCGGCAGCTGAAACCCTAATTGCAAATGGTGCGGGGCAAGGGAGGCCTGATTTCATTTCTTGGTTCCGACAAAAGGTACCGTCCTACCAAGGTCGTACTTAGTCTGACATTCCAACTTGCTCTTACGTTCTGACCGTATAACGATATATCTTGCATCGCCTTGCAGGCTCAAACCGATGCGTCTATGAGTCAAGAGTTGAGACAGGTTGCAAAAGGCTTTGACCGTAGGGTCAAGTCATTTAACGGTTACGACGTGAATGGATTTCGCTTCCACACATCAAGCTACGAGCAGAGTCGGCCCAATCGAAAAACCACAAATAGCGGTGTTTGTACTCCAGGCAATGACAACCGTGACTACTATGGAAGAATTGAAGAAATATACGAACTTTCATTTCACGGTGAAAAGCCTTTGAATCCTGTCATGTTCAAATGCCATTGGTTCGATCCTGGAAGAACGAATCTGACACCTAATCTTGGGCTAGCCGAAATTCGACAGGATTCTGTCTATCCAGGCTCCGATGTGTATATTGTGGCTCAACAGGCCACACAGGTTTATTACACGCCATACACGTGCAAAAGCAAAGAGCATCTCTTGGGTTGGTATATTGTGCACAAGATATCACCACATGCTAAACTACCTCTCCCCAATGATGAGGATTATAACTTCAACACGAACACGTATGACGGTGAGTTCTTTCAAGAATCTGGGTTGCAAGGGACGTTCACGATAGACTTAACCGAAGCGATGAAAATGGAAGTAGAGAATGATGATGAGGACGCTGGGGATGAGGTGGTAAATGAGAAGGACATAGAAATGCTAGAACGATTCCGTTTAGGCCAAGCAAATGAAGACGACGACCTATCTTCGGATACTGAGGAGTACTTAGACATGGTTGACAGTGATGAGGAGACTCATGCTCCGGCTAATCCGGATGATCCAGATTATTTCTAATACATGTAATATTATGTTATATTTTTAGGATCTATTGTTTTATTTATATTGCATATATTTGGTTATGTTATTTCTAATACAACATTGTTTGTTCTTTTTAAATGCAGGAGGTCGAGGCAAGATGCCGGGAGGACGTCAGAGGCGGTTGAGTTGGTTGTACCGCAGCTCGCAGGCCGACGGGCCCTCGACGAGGAGTGGCCACCGCCGGAGGGAGCCGTCTCCACAGGAGGAGGAGGAGGAGGAGGAGGTCGAGGAGGAGGTGCCGGCCACGCCCGAGGCCCAGCGGCAGGAGGAGGCACCATTGGCCGAGGAGGTAGAGGAGGAGGACGAGCAGGAGGAGGACAAGGCGGACGGGTGTTCGGGTGCCTCAGGGGTGTCCACGCCCTACTTGAGAGGTCCCGCCAGCCTCCCGGCGTTGCCGCCACGTGCCCGACGCCTAGTGATCATGCCCATCGGACAAAAGTACATGTTCTAACTACCTGTTCGTACGATGAGACTCAAAATAGAAATAGAAGCTAATAATCTTTTTTAATCACTTGTGCAGGGGATGGGACTTTGTGGGGCCTAAAGGCCGCAAACCCAACGACATCCTGGGTCTCCTGTGCCGCGAGCACTACCCCGGCATAGTACAGTATGCCGGGAGGCACGAGCCGGCCTACACCTTTGACCACTACAGCGTCGCCCCAGACCCAGACTTCCCCAACAAGGCGGCACGGGTTAGAGCGGAGCTGTGGGTAAGTCTTCGTCAAACAATATCAAATTCATCATATTTTTTCTTTAATTACTGTCTCACCTCGTATTGTGTCTGTATGCAGAACTACTTCAAGTGCGAGCAGGGGAAGGAGGCAGTGGCGGAGGTGACGGCTACCCGGGCTTGTAGGAAGCTCGTCACCGACATGATCCACGAGGCGAGACTGCAGGCCATCATTACCTACAACGCCACGGTCTTGGCCACGAGGGTGACGAAGACCCAGGCGAGAGGCATGACGCTGGGCCGGGCGCAGTTCTTGCAGGTAAGTGATTTCTTTTGAGATTAAGCTTTTGGTACTTTTCATCTGACGCTTAGACGTGAAATACTTGATGATGTGCAGATGATCCCCCAATGGTGCCAGTCGTTTCCCGAGTGCTGGGAGATGATCGTGGACCGGTGGCTATCCGAAGAGTGGGCGGCCCACCACGCCAAGGCCCGGGAGGCGCGTCTACAGATGCCAGGTGTACCACACCACCAGGGCAACCGCAACCTCGCCGAGTACGCACAAGCTTGGGTACGTGAAAGACTTTATCAATTCCTCGATCAAATGTTGCCTGATTGCTAATCATCTTGTTGTCTTCCTCGCAGTCGGAGGCACACGGTGGCCAGCCTTGCGGCACGGTGGTGGCATACGCCATGTCCCACAAGGGCAAGGCCACGGCAGCGGAGACCTCCTACAACCCCGACGATCCCGCCGACGCGTACACCAACTCCAGCATCCACTCCCGCCTCACTGACTACTCAGAGGCGGCAAGGGTGGTCCATGGGGACACCTTTGATCCCGCCACCGCGGACCTGGACGGGAGCATCGTCATGAGGATAGGAGGAGAGAAGAAGCACGGGCGGTTCTGGCTTGGCGACGGCGTCATCGACACGGCCTCCACTCCCACTCTGTCCCAGCTCCGAGCACAGAGCACGAGCGGGAGCGTCCCCATACGCCCACGCCCGTCGCCTGCGCAGTCGCGAGTCGCCGAGCTCGAGGTTATTTCTATTTAACTCATCGTACATTGATCTTTAAATGTTTCCATTGTTCTAACATTCACTTTCTATTATCGCAGGCCCGCCTGGAAAGAGAAAGGCAGGAGCGCCAGGTGTCCGAGACCCAGATGCGGTCACAGATGTCGGCCCAGATGGAGGCTCAAGCTAAGCAGATGGCGGAGCTCATCGCCTTCATAGCCTCCCAGGGCATGGCTGTGCCCCAGACGCTCATGGCTCCTCCACCGCCGTCTCTGGACCCCGGAGCTGCTCCTGTGAGTATCAATACTTCAGTGTTTCATTTTTTTCATTTCCTTGTCTGACATTACCTTTTGCAGCCTCCTCCGTCAGAAGGTTCGAACAACCACCGATGGAACCAGACCGGGGGTCAAGCAGGCGGCAGTTCTCAGGGGTGGCCCGGTTGGCCGGGGGTGTAGTAGATTGAACTTTGGACTATCCTCGTGTGTCACTGAAGTCTCATGTTGTTGAACTATGTGATGTGAACTATGTGATTTGAGGACATATATATTATTGAACTATGTGATGTGAAGTGAACTATCATGATATATATATATATGTTCTGTGACGTGAAATGTGATATTTATGTGATATGTGATGAATGTGATATATATATGTTTGATAGTGTCGGAGAAAAGGAAAAACAGAAATAAAAAAACAAAAATTAGCGTGTTTGCCGAGGGTTGCTCTCGGCAAAGAGACCCTTTGCCGAGGGCTATGACCATAACCCTCGGCAAAGCTAAACCAGAAAGCCATTTCCCCAGCTTTGACGGGTCAAAGCCCTCGGCAAAGCTGGGGAGACTGAAAGGAATTTCCAAGGGTTTGCCGAGAGTCGGCTGAGCTAGCCCTCGGCGAAGAGGCCCCAAAAAAATATTCGAAATTTCTTTGCCGAGAGCCGACCCCGGATAACCCTCGACACAGGAAAATAATAATAAAAAAATTTACAGCTTTGCCGAGAGTCCGGCTCTCGGCAAACATGACGCCTTTGTCGAGAGTCCGGTTAGCCCTCGGCAAACCTACCGTCAATAGGGACCGCCGTTAACGGCCACTTTTCTTTGCCGAGAGCCGGTCGGGACCCTCGGTAAAAGGTTTGCCGAGAGCCCGATAAATGGCACTCGACAAAGGATCCTTTGGCGTGAGGTTTTTTGCCGAGAACTCTATGTCGAGGGCTGCTCTCGGCATAGGCTTCGCCGAGTGCCAGATGGTCTTTGCCGAGTGCTAGAGGCACTCGGCAAAATAGCCGTTTCCAGTAGTGATGTTTGTGTTATAAAACATAAGACTCTATCCTAGAAGGAAAGGAGAAGGAAGAATCTTAATCCTAGTCCATTTGTATGTGAGCTCTAGGCCTTGGCAGGACTATATATACGTGGGAGATATATGTTGTAATTACCGATATTCAGAGAAATAAAGAATAGTCTCTCTATACCTTGTGTCTACTTGTTTTACTTTCATCTACTATGTTGATCATGAGAGACGGAGAGGGGAAGGTCCTAACCGCTGACAACATGTTTTATAACACATTATCAGCACGACAAGCTCTTCGTCGACATCACCGTTGAAGCCACCGTCGACCTCGACACCGACGTCCCTGCCGCGGCTACTCCGACGATGTCGACGTCCCCAACGTTGTTAGCGGAGCGGATCTGCTACCTCTACCTCCATCGAATCTGCACTGCATCGACATATACCGTCGTCGTCAAGCAGACAGTCCTACGACAATGTCAAACGCCCTACGTGGTATGTATCTACTAATCACTGTCCTACGACATGTAACGTAGATCAATTGGCATCTGAAATAATTAAGGTACGATTTGTTTTAATAGTAGATTGGTTTGCGTCTTGCTGTAGAGCTAGATTTATTTTCAAATCTACTTATATCGGCTTTGACAAACGACACTTTCGTGTCGCCTGCATGCGGCTACGAGATCGCATAAGCCTGGTAGGCTATGTATAGTGTTTCATCTGTGCATAAATGCACTAGCTAAAAGGTACGAGAAGATCACATCATCTTGAAGATTACGTTGGTCTTTGCCTATATGTCTGCTGGACATTTGTTTTTCTCCTCAAGAATTATGCGTTGTACTTGAAGTACACCAGCACATATGAGAACAAGCATACATGTATGAACAATACCTACATGCACTACAATTTGTATTTATATACATAAACGACTAAATCTAGCGTTAATTAAAGGGAGGAAAGTACGACGACATCATCGTGGTGTGTCAAGCTCATGCATGAGCTTGTGTCCGTGCGTCCAGCATGACCGCTGCCACACAACCTAAAAGCACCATCCCTCCTGGCCTGAACGCCACGTACGTCTTCCGGCTAAACGGCGTCTCGCTGCATGGCCGCTAGTCATCAACTGCTATATCAGCCAGAAGATTGATTTTTTTTAATCTAAACTATTATCGCAGTACAAGAAACCACACCATGCAAAATCATCATATAAGTGTCATTACCAAATCGATGTCCGTTATAGCACCCTATGCGACGTGACTCAGGTTGTCTTACTCACATTCACGTACGATTGTCAACCTTGGCTCAAAGCCACTATCCATGTCTCGTGGTGCTTGCAGCTCACTACTCTCGGCACCAGACCGTGGTCTTCTTTCTATGCCATGGACTGTGGCTTGCACGCTGCTACCTTACACCACCGTCACTGAACCTCTGCGTCATGAGTCTGCATGTTTTGTCTTTGGACTATGGGCCCGCATGCTCAAAGCTCCACGTACATAGAATCCCATTGGTATATGCGTGCACAGGCAAGAGACGAGATGGCCTCTGCAGTTCGAAACTCAGAAGTTAGAAGCATACAATACATGTGTACCGGGCCTGAAGTCAACCCACTGCGATAAATTTTTAGTTTGGATAAATTGAGCCGGTTAGACCCTATCGGCATGTATGAACTGTATATGTTCTTCTGTCTCCTGTGTTTTATGAATGGTTGATTTTGCCTAGCTTTATTTTTCTATAATTATTAAGTAGAATTAATTCAGAAAAATTTTCTGCGAATTTAATTATGAAAAGGTAGTGCAAACATTCTATGCTAAAAACATGGTATAAGGTACATGGCCTCTCTAAATCCTGCAGACCTTAGACTTGTCATTTTTAGGCTCATATTTATTTTTTCTAGCATAATGATTTTTGGGATGAACAAAAATACTTGGTATTAATTCTGAAAATTTACATATACCACGGTCCCGAAAACTGCTAGGATGCTTCTAAGATTATTTTGAATAATCATCCACTATCTTTTTTTACCTTACTCCTTGTTTACACACAGTAAACCTATATGCACATGGTTTGTTATAATGATATAAGCATACCTTCATAAAGAAGGAATATCTTGGACTTGCCTTGAATGGCATAATTATTTAATATGGTCATAAATAAATCCTAGAAGAATATTCTTTGTCACTGTGAAGTGAAGTGGATTTAAGCATTGTAATTTCTAATTACTCTCTAGATAACTATATGGCCATGAGAAGTAACAAATTAAGGCATTATGAGACTCACTGCATGAGTAAAATCTCAATTATAATTACAGAATATTACCTTGCATTGAAAGTTGAATTTTTCAAGCTATATGTCTATATAGATTGAGATATAATGTTGCTCTATAAATAATAGCTTGAAGCTTTATACTAAATGTCTAGAAGACAAGATGGTAAATAAGATTTTATCAATGCATATTCTCGAAGAAATGTCTCTTGTGTGTAGAATATCACAGAGCAATGCAATACATGAAGTATTTAAATTTACCATTACTCAAACAGAAATTGAGTTGAATTTTTAGACAGCTTTATAACCCCAAGATATTTGTAATATGTGGCTTGCATATGTTACACACCTTGAAGATTTGTGTCTATATATCATAACTATTGTATATAGAGCATGAAGCTATCGCTTGTCAAAGAATAGAAGTTAAGACATGCAAGAATGATATTATTAGAATATTTAAGAATTTTCTTTGAAGAAAACTTAAATCATGTGCTTATAAATTTGTTGCATTTCAAATTCATATCCCGAAGTATTGATAGTAGTAGTGGTGGTGCATTAAGTTTTAATTCCCGTTGAATTAAGTGATTAATGGTTAATTATTAGCTTGAAGGCTAATATGAAATATCTAATATTCTTAGTTGCAATTATTACCTAAAGTAATATATGCTAATTTCTCATGGAATAAACTTAGATTTATATTTTTTCACATATAAACAATTGCCAATTGCCTATCTAAATAATTTTGCATTATTGTTTCCACAAAAGAAGCCTCAATTAACCATGAAGGTTATAGTTATTTGTGACACCCCTACCATGTAGGTAGAAGGGAAACTGAATTTCCTAGAAGCACATGAACAAATTGAACTATATTGGCATATAAATGGCTTCATAGAAGGACAAATTTAGCCAAGAACTAGTATAATCCTAATATTTTAGCCCGAGAACTAGAAGTTTTATTCTACCCTATCTATGTGAATTTTCATGCCATAACCAATGAATACTAGAAGTATGATTGTATTCTATGGAATATTAGAAGTGATTATTCATAGATGATGCAAGAAGCATATTACTACCTGAAGTAATTATGGCATGAGGAGGACAAATTTTGGGTAAAGGCATAGAAAAATGTGGGTAATATATATTCAATAGGCATAGCCTTCCTAATCTATTCTAAGTGCATGTATCATGACTTGAAGTTCTGTCTGCGTCCCTTCCGGCCGAGTTAACTTTCTCTACTACACTAATTGCACAAGCTTGTAGCTTTATATTTTTGTTGTTATCTATTATATTGGACTGAATACCAATATTCCACATTACACGTGTATGTGTATTGCTATGTTATTCTCTCATTGAGCTAAACTATCTCCACTCTTGCATGGATATTAGAGAAGCTATAGTTGTAGCTAGTAGCTACCTTTACACTTCCCTCATAATGAAATTGGCTAGCTAGCATGCTATGTCTATATGGTTCTCGTTGAACTAAGAAATCATTTGCTTTCAATGTATCGTATGCATAAGCAATTGATTGGTCTACGACATGTAGCCTAAGATCAGGGGGAGCGAGGAGATAATATAAAATTTGCTCAATGGAGACTAACCCAGTCGATGGGGTGAATAATTACGTGAAGTAAGAAGATGGAAACACACTCGTGATGATTTAGAATTTATGAAGAAAAAGGCATCAAGGGAATTTTGCATTAATGACAATTAGAAAATTCTAGAAGAAATTCCATGTGAATTTGAATGTTGCATATATATTTGAAGTATATGATCTATTCTTATTAATGTATGAGTACTTATGGATCAATTATTTTGGCTAAATAATAAAGAAGCTAGACAATGAAATAGTTTTATAAACTATGATATGTGCACATCAGGGGGAGAACATCCCTGAGTTTGTAGGAATGTTGAACATTCTTAAGTGCACTATGTGTATTCTAGCTCGCTGCATATAATGTATATAACCCCATGTTTAATTATATGCATGAATATTCCCATAAAACTCTATCATAATACCATACATTAATGGGCCTCCACTTGCAGTTGGAGATGCATGAATTTGATTATTTTAAGCCCATGATAGGGGCTATCTATTGGAGTATGCAATTAAAGATCTAATATTGGCATTAGGGGGAGAGAAAGCCTATGTTTGAATGCCCAAATATTATTTGCACATAGAAGAAAAAAATGATCTAGAGAAAATATTCCTTGAAGCTTGAAGCGGGAATATTATCACGCACTAAGTCAACTAATAGTTTGACTAATGCTCTTGTGAAACATGAAGCGGAGCATATGCCAAATATTTTTAGAAATCAGAGGAGTAACTTGAAGTTATAAACTAGAAGTTTTGTTTACTAGTAGTAAACTAAATATTACATACTATCAAGCTAAAATCTACGGGGACGCCTGTGGGTTATAGTTTTAGTGTATACTTATTGAATAGAAATAAAATAAAAATCCTTCATTCTCATGAAGAGAACACCTCATGAAGAAGGTTAGGCACCTCATGAGAGGATCATCTTGAAGATGAATCCAACATACTAAGTACGCACATCTTTATGTGGATATGCAGAACAATAAATCTCTCTTGTTTGGGAAATGGCAAGAGACAAAATAATCTCATATTATGAGAATATTGGGAGAAAATAATAGTTGTCGACAACGCTACCTCTATAATTGCAAATGTTTCTCTTACGAGAACCCGGATCCGGAAAACAAGTCCATGGCAAAGTCGCTTGTAGCGATTATATCGGGTCAAATGAGAAATGTGATTGAGGTCGAATCTCCTACTAAGAAGAAATAAATGTTCTGCTATATCTCTGGCAAATGAAATGAATTGTAACACCTCTGGTGTTTAGCATGTAATTAACTTGACATATCATCATTATCATCATTAAGCATCTTGATCATGAGTTCATGTGTATGCATTTTGCTAAGTGTATCATTTTATGTGAATTACATCTTTTGCAAAAACCCTATTTAGCCCACTTCTCTCTACTAGGGCAAAATGGTAATTTCACCTCTGTGCTAGATTTGTGTAATTCTTGTTCCTTTGGTGTCTTGAAGTTTGTTGTGTTGGTCAAAGTTCAAAAATCAGAATTTGATTTCAAATCTCTTTGCAAAACCCTGATTTCCAATCCTGGATTTATCCCTCTTATTGTGATTCAAAAATTATTCAAAATTTGGATTGGTCCAAAAAGCAAAGTTGTATATATCAAAGAGAAACAACTTTGGTATTTACAAATTTTCAAGTTACAGTACAAGTTTTGAGTTATTTCAAATTCAATCAAACTCCAGTTTTTGTCCCCTTTTCAGTTTTCAAAATGAGTTCAAAAACTAATGAGTTTCAGGAAAAATGTATAATAGCAAAGTTGTAGGTTTTGGCAAAATGCACAACTTTCATGTTTACAGATTTTCAAGTTTCAGTTTGAAATCCAGAGTAATGTTGATTTGAATCAAGTTTGAAAAAGTGTCCCTTTACTGTTTTCAAATATTGTTCAAAAACTATTTGGAATTTGAAAATGTTCATATTGACAAAGTTGTAGATCTCGTTTTTCTGAGCAACTTTGGTGTTGTGAGTTTTTGTCGCACAGTTCAAATTTTGGGAGAAATTTGCAAAATACAGAGATCAGCCAAAGTCAAACCCTACTCCCTAGCACTGTTCCTCTTCTTCCTAGGGTCAGGGGGGGGCCCGGCCATGGCGCCCCGCCGGCAGCTCGCACGCCGCGCGCCTGGCTGCCCCACGCGCCTTCAACCTGTCGCCGATGTTCCTTTGTCCCCTCCGCGCCCGCACGCGAGCGCTGACCCGCGCTCCCGTCCCCTACAGAGCTCCGCGCGCCGCCGCCGCGTGGCCATCAGGCGAGCATACGCCGAGCCCCGGCTGCACGCCATCACCCCGCCAGAGCGCAATCGAGTGCGCACGCGCTCGCCGTGTTCATCCACACCACCCCGAGGCCTCTACCGGCCCTGGCCGCGCCTATAAGAAGGCCGCCGGAGCCCGAGTTTTCCCACTCAGCTCCGCCGCCGTCGCAGCACCAGCCAGAGCCTCCCGTGCTCAACCACCTAGCTCAAAAGCTCCGCCGTGTTCTTGTGCTGCTTCACCACCCTCCAATTTCACCTCTACCGCCCTCAATCGCCCGGCGTTGCTCGTCGTTGTCGTCTCCGGCGAGAACGCGGCGAACTCGGGTTCGTGGAATTCGCCGTCTCCGGCCTTGATCATCTCCCTCCGACCCCCGCATCACCTTCCTTACTCCCGTGCGACTCTAACCCGCCCCTGTGGACTTGTTTGGTGCTCAGGGTCGTCGGAGTGTCGATCGCCGCGCTCGTCGTCCGCCGGTCACCGTCGACCGCCTCCACCGTCCATCCCGTCCCTCACCGAGCTGCCCTATCAACGCCGGTGAGCTCCCTGTTGCCTCCCGTGCCCTCAGCTCTGCCGCGGAGTGCCCAGGTTGGCCGGCGTAAGCGCGCCGCCGCGCTCGGGTCGCCGCGGCGAGCAGAGCACCGCCGTGCTCCGTTTTCCTTTTTATTTTCAAGATGTGAATAGTGTTCTGTTTTCTCTTTTTGTATGATTTTCTGTAGATCTCCAAAAATTCTAAAATTTTTGTGGTAGACTCTTTATGCTCTGAAGTATTTTATAAAAATATGAACTTGAGTTTGGTACAAAAATTGAAAATGAAAAATCTCCCTTTTAATTAATAAATGATGGTTTTGGATTTTTAGAAAATGATTTATAACTCCAAAATTTATGAGATCACTTTTGTGAGCTAGTATGCCATGACAAGTCTCTGGTGAAATTTTGAAGGCATTTGAAACAAGTTGATTTTGAGCTTTATTTTAATTAAGGAATAGGCCTTTTGTTAATTAAATGTCTAGATTAATTGAGCACCTTAATGACCTCCAAAAATTATGAAATTTGTTTTGCCATATACTGTACCCTAATGAACTGTGTGATTAATTTGGTAATTTTTGGAGCACCTTCATAAATGACCTTTTTAAATAATTAAGAAAAATAGAAAAGGTGTGATTAGGGTTAGCGTTGAATGCCTGTGATGTGACTTTTGGGATTGCTTGATGTTCATAGACCCTCACCCTTTGGTCTATGATGTTTGTGATGCTATGTTTGGTTGGTGCTTAGGATAGTTATGATAAAGTCTAGTTAATCACTTTTGCTTAAGGAAGAAATGGTTACCTTTTATACTCAACCTAGGTTTCGATTATGCCTTGCCTAAGAGTAATCTTGAATCTGTGGTATTGTCTTGCACCTTAAGTCCATATCATTCTCATGAGCATTCATCATTGCATCCGTATAGTTGACGAAGAAGGCCCTGAAGTCGAGGTAGCCACCGAGGATCTGTCCCGAGGCAACCCCGAGCTCCGACACCTATACCTACCCCGAGTCTACTCTTTTTGCCATCCAAGGCAAGCCCCGGTGCATTTAACCTACCTTGCTTTTATAAATGTTTTCTTTAAATATTTTGAGTTAAATTATTGCATTAGGTTGATAGGAGTTGAGTGAAATCCTATCTGATGCATTATCTACCTTGACCAATGATACACCCGATACCTGCTTTTCAAAAAAACTATTTGCAAAATGCTTAGCAATGCTATATGATAGATTTGCAATAAAAATGCCAATTTCAAAGTGTGATCACTTTAAGAACATTTATGGGAATTTCTGGTTTACTCCCACTATTGCCTAAGTATCTGATCCGTACCTAGTCAATGGGAAGGAGAGGTTGTCCTTGCGTACGGTGCCGTCATGTTGTAGTCCGGGACTCAACAGTTGACACCGACCGGGACAGGGTTGAAAAACTGACAGGACCTGTACTCTTGGGTTAGAGTCCCGAGGTGCTTGTCGCTGGCTGGAAAAATTAGGGACCACCTGTATGGGGGCCTGATTGACTAAGACTTGCAACTATTCACATACTACGGAAAGCTTTGGCTCCGAGGAATCCTTTATTGGACCGACAACCGCGCACTGGGAGTGGAGAGATGGCGGAAGTAGCATGTACCCACGTGGGTTAGAGTCCCGGATTGGAGTGGTGTACTGTACTTCCGGGTGGCGTAGGACCGGGCCCAATCTTGGAGGAATCGTGGTAGACGAGTTGGCATATGCAAGCTTGGGTGCTACATATGCAGTGTGGATAGGGACCCTCAGCTGAGTATTATTTATCCGGATTAACGCTGCTCCTCGGTTATGGAGACTTAGTCACTGACTGTCAACAGGGAGTGGTTCTCAACTAGGCCTGTTTTGGAAAGTAAAATGAACCAAGGATTATGATGGAACAAGGAATACCGAATCTTTCAAAATTAAAATAAGGTTTACCAAAAATGCTTTTCAGCAAAATACTTGAACTTGCTTAAGCCTTACCTTGACTACCCTAAGCCTGCATTCCTGAGTCTTCTCCCTTTTCTTTAGTCGGGTAAGTCTTGTTGAGTACCTTTGTACTCAGGGTTCTTTTACCCATGTTGCAGGTACGGCAGATTCCTCAGTATGCCTTGGACCCTGCTGTGTGACTGTTGTTCAGGAAGAGGCCGATGAGGCCGATGAGTGATTATTCACCCTCGGGCTGGGTGATGTATCTTTTAGTTGTTGTCATATGCTACCCTGCCAACTCTATCTATTCGAACTATGGTCTGTAATAACTTCACTTTAATTTTATGTTGAACCCTGGTTTGTAAAACTATTGTTACTTAAGTCTTCCGCTATTTACTCCGATGTTATTTGTCAAAATGTTCAAGAGATTGTAACTGAATTGTGAGATGATCCTGCGGACATCGGGCACTGATGTAGCCCAGTGGCGAACCCGGTCTTAATCTCTTGGCTGTACGGATCGACTGTCAGTGGTTGATAGAGATCAGTGGGCCATGGGATTAGGGCCGTTACGTCACATGAATGAATATGAAATATGCAGTTAATAAATGGATTACGAAGATCCATATAATTCCTGAAGAATATAAATTACAACATATGAAAATTAAATCTCATACGAGTACTATTAAATCTAAGGTAGAATATATTCATGAATGAGTATTGAAGTCTCTAGAAGGAATAGTCATCGAATGACTTCATAGTGAATAACACTATCTCATTGTGTATATCACTAAATAATCTCTCTTGTAGTAGAGTGAGAACATCCTTTAAGGACTAATCCATGAAGGATTTACCAGTCAATTCTTGAAGAAAGATCATTTATCCCTGAAGTGAATATAGACCCGAGAGAAAGAAAATGAGGAATCTAAACACCATGAAGGTGTCATACAAACACTGAAAAAGTGTAAAGCTAGCAATAAAAATATTGATATCCTCTAAATACCATAGAAGGTATGAGAATAATGGTGATTTGACATTTGAATTATCCCCTAAATGCCAAATGCAAGGCTGGATTTATTACTTAGTGGTACAATCAAAATCTTGAAGATGTGTAAGTTTAAAAATCCACTATGAGAGAATTATTAGTATTGAAACTCTTGTAAGAGTTTGACACTAACTAGAAGATATTGAATATTGTAATTTATTTATCCCCATCATCCTCTGAAAGGATTTATTACCCTGAAGGGTAAATTTTTATTTGTTTTGCACAGCTAATAAGTGGTTATTTATGTATGAAGCATATTGCTCTTTGTTATACCCATATAATTCATAGAAGAATTATGAGCCAATTTTTTGAAAGTGTGATTTGAATAATAAAATTCAAAGGATGGCTTTATGAGGGGGAACAATTTTACTCAATTTATCTTGAAGATAATTGAAACCACTAGAATTATAAAGATCAAGTAGATCCTATTTGCTAAAACATGAAAGTTTATGCATAGATCATGAAGATCAATATCTATTCACCAAGAATAAAATATCCCGAAGAATATATAACCAAGAAGGTTAAATGTTGTACTTTTTTTTTCCTATATGAGTTTTTACTCGAAGGTTTCTCACACAAGGTTTTTAATGAGGCAATATGTGCAATGCAATTAACGAATGCGATGTACTCTTTTGTCCAAGAACCATTTTTTCCCATTGGATTTTTGGATGGAGTTTTTAACGAGGCATGTGCATATCGTGGTAATCGTCCAAGGGGGAGTGTTGTAAAACATAAGGACTCTATCCTAGAAGGAAAGGAGAAGGAAGAATCCTAATCCTAGTCCGTTTGTACGTGGGCTCTTACCAAAACTCTAGGCCTTGGCAGGACTATATATACGTGGGAGATCTATGTTGTAATTACCGATATTCAGAGAAATAAAGAATAGTCTCCCTACACCTTGTGTCTACTTGTTTTACTTTCATCTACTACGTTGATCGTGAGAGACGGAGAGGAGAATGTCCTAATCGCTGGCAACATGTTTTATAACATTTTGCACTAACGAGACCATACGTTGAAGCGGCATGGCTCACTGCTGGAGCTAAAAAGGAGTGTGGAATTCCGTCGACGATAACGACTTCCAGCAGTCCATGTCGCAGCCCATATCAGGTACCAGTAGTACATAAGTTTTCTCTTCTTTTCTTTTCTATTACATTTCTTTTTTTGGTAAAGACTTCATGTCGACAGGCCGTGTGTGCGTCGCTCCGCACGGCCTGCTCAATCTATCGTCGGTTGCCAATCAGAAGGATAGGATGTTCCAGACACCGTTCCAGTACCATCGTCTTTTCTCTCTCTTCCTCTCCACGGTGATTTCTCCGCCGCCCGTTCGTTCCAGGCCGCCACCAGCCCAGCGCTACGCGCCGGTCGCCGCTGCTCGGTGCCCGCCCAAACAGCGTCCGACAACCAGGCGCCTAGGGCAACCTTCGGCAATCCTGCTTGCCAGCTCCGTTTGCCAGCCGTCGACTCCACCTTCCCGCCGCCGACAGGGCGCTTGCTTGTTGGGGGAGCAGCCGGAGGCCTGCCACCAGTCGAGGTACAAGATCTCCGTTTGTCCTCCATGGATCCATCACTGAAGGTCCTCAATTGCTGTCATCGGGACGCGCTGCTAGTGGCGAGTGTAGTTCTAGGATCCGGAAGAGGATTTTCGATTTATCCTGTAGGCAACGAGGTCTAGGACATGAGTCGGTGACCTCTCTAATGGTCTGCTTCGGAGAAGCAGGTTTGCTGGTGAGTTCGTTTATTTGCTTTTGCCATCGATTACATTCATCTACTTACAATTTTTTTTGGTTTACGAGATTCCCCTCTATCTGATCTAGCGTGAATGGACTGGGAAATGGACTCCTTGATGTTTGGGTATAACTTCTTTGTCCTAGATCTAGGTCCCTGCCATGGAAGAGAGCTCTAATTGGAGGGATCTGCTACTCATTGATGGGATCGATTTTTCTATGCCATGGTGTGAGGCTGAGCTCAACCATCGTTGACTTTGTGCGTGCGTCCAACCTGCTTATAGACGTCGATCTCCATTGCAAGGGTGATTTCTACCTCCAACTTCCCCAGTATATTCATGTGACGCATAAGGTAGTAGATTGGAGAAAATTTCGTCATTGCTTATGTGATTTTACTTTAGGATATTTTTCCCTTTGAAATTGCTAGGATGTGCATAGAATGCGGTATAGCTTTTGCTTCTCCCCTATTGGTATGATTTTGTCCTAAAAACCTTATAAATTTGTTGCAGAATAATTTTGCACTGCATGGAGTATTTGGAGCTAGAGTATATAGCAATTTTTGTAAGGCTTATATTATTTGGACTTAAGCCAATAGATTTATTTGGTTAAAGCTAATTCTAGCTTTATTGTTCGTATGCGAACATAGACACTTTATATTATTTTCTGAAGTAGTAGGCAAAAAAAATTATTTGGACTGCTGACATATGAAGCACATATTCTCGATGGGCTGTAGAAACTCACTTGTTGCATATACTCCAACATTTGACTTGAAGATTGACATTGCCGCTAGAGGCGAGCATTAGACTGCACTCACCATAGAGGGAGAGGTACTTCCATTATTTTGATTCTTGATTCTTGAATTCTGGGTTACCATCTTAATATACGTTGTTTTGTCCAACCAAGCCACCAGATTGGTTGCCTGATGATTGGTACTTAAACTGCTTATACAACGGTGGAATTGCTATATTGGGATAACTTAATAGTTACCTGTCACTACTCTATGCTATTTTCTGTAAAATAATCAGAAATTTAGGCTACTATTAAGCCAGGCTTCAATCCGAATGAGGATGAGAAAGATAGAAAAGGAACATTCCAGGCACCTACAAATTCTATTATACACATAAACATATGTAAGTGAAAGATAATGGAAATTCTGTGATTTACTTTTGTCATCGTTTTTTAGCAGAGAAGTGTTGAAAATCAATAACTCTCATATCCTTGTAAATATTATGTTTGCTTTCAACTTAATGAAACAACCGAACACTTGCCATATTTGCTCGAAAAAATATGGATAGAAGTAATGTCGTTCTCAGATAGAGGTGCTACATATAAGAGGCACAGTACAAACTGCTTCAAGCATTACATTTTACCCATGCATAGGTTTGATTAGTTTGGATAGTACCTAGAACACCTTCTTGGAGCTAACCTCTTATGTAAGCCCAGCCTTTGCATGTTTCTAAATCTCTACGAGATCTCCCGAGTTCAGATTAGTAAACAATCTAACTGTCGGATCTGCATTAAACATTTATTTATCAAGATTTACTTATCTAAGCAACTGAAATAATAATAGATAGAGAATGTTAACATCAATATTTAGTCTAGTTCTAGAAAATGAACAGCCCAGTATTCAGATTAACAAAACAAAAAAAGATAATAAAGTATAATTATTAAAATTCAATCAACATATTGTTCAAATTATATATGAGATAGGGTACGTTAGGAGGCAATTAATACATACAAAGAGCTCATTTCTTTAATACAACAAGCGGGTGTATAATAAATTGTCTAATGCTCTAACATTTTAGTTTGAATAGTAGGGGTACTGAGAACTTGGACTGAATATATGAAAAGTATAGTAGCATGCAATGCTTTTTTTAACACATGATGACATGTAAAGCATGAAGGGGATTAGTACCACAATAATGAGAAAATGTAATGTAAATTCTGATTCTGCAGATGGGAACTAATCTACACCTGGTTTCTAGCCATTTGTAGAATAAACTGGACCGGTGAGGGGACATTTAGCTCTTTGATGTAACTAAATAGCTAAGTTGTTTTACTCATTGGTTAATGGAAGTGTAGATCAAGGAACTCTACACAACAGTTTGGGATACTGCAACAACAGATAAATATATACATTTCATAGACTGTTGCCCTAAGTTGCTACTGTAAATATGTACCTGAGCAACCAATTTAAATTGCTAATGATGCTAATTTGATCATGTATGATAACATCCAATTCATTCCAAATTGAATTGTCAATATGAATCACTAATGATTGCACTCGAAAGGATGCTCCTTCATTTTGCCTCATGGCCGTCATGTGAGATCCAAATACTGGATCGTCTATTAAAACTGACTTTTCTCATTGTTTTGCATCACCATTGTTTATTTTGCGTCTAATTAATGTTAGATTCCACTTCTATTGTTTGGTTTGCTTATATAGATGTTTCTTTTTTATCTGGTTACTTCCCATTTCCCTTTGTCATTGTTTTTGCCCTCTACTGAAGATCAATGGCAATTTAAGTGTTAATTGTTAAACAATTTAAGTGTAATTTGATAGGCAATAATATGCTCCTAAATAGACAATTTAACCTTCTATTTTTTATTTACATATGGTTGCATTTTAGAACATGATCAACTTTAATGTTTTAGTTTCAATTGCTAAATAATTATGATTTGAGTTTTGTTTGTAACGTGTTCTTGTAATTAATGCTTATGCTGCAACATATTAAATGCCTTATTTTGTTTAGGTTTTGAAAATACTCACTCTATAATATGAGTATGTACCGTATTAGCCTACTTTAAAGCATTTTCTCTGTTTTTTTGACACAAAAATAGTTTTTTTGATATCATCACCTTCTCTCTAATTATATATATTTTTTTACAAATAAACCAGGGTGTGAGGATGGAGGGTTGGGCTATGGGTTGCAAATGAAATAAACACTATACTTGCTTTTTCAGAATACATAATTTGTGTGACGGAACCTCCTGGATTATTAGGGCCCACGTGTACTTGTCCTTGTCCTACAGACCTCGGACAGACATACACTGTGCCCAATAGCCCAAAAGACCCACCACGTGTCATTGGGTAACCCGACTCATCCACGTTTCCTTACACTCCCAGGATCATTGCAAGAGTCATTGCAGTATTACAACATTTCACAAATAATATACATCAGAGAATAAAAGTGCGGAAGTATTACACCATAAGTTTTACAAACCAATTGTTCAAACTCACGTCATTATTACAAACCATAGTTTTAAACTTTACTCTAGGTAGTGGAAGTAGCATTAATAGAACTGTATTTCACACAAACAACCCCGCCTAAGGGTTGCATTACTCCTCCCCGGACACGTCCTCCTCAACGACGGTCACGCAACAAGCCTCGAAACAAGGCTGCTCGTGAACGTCACCTGCAACAGTGGATTAACAAACCCTGAGTACAAAGGTACTCAACAAGACTGACCCGACCAGAGAAGAGAAGAACAGGTATGCTGGCTTGGGTAGGCTCAACAGAATTTTTCATTTGCATAGAAGCTTACTAAGTAGTCCTAGATCCAAATTTTACAAAATCAATTAAATACTTGGTAAGAACTTAAAGTAAATCATTAATGAGAGATCATCATCATTCTTTCTTAAACCAGTTCCATTTTCATTCTACGGTGCGGGTCGAAAGATTGAGTCTCCTTAACCGAGGAGCACGACGATTCGAACCGATTCAACCAGATCTGGTAGTTTTCCACGATCATACGATATATGTAGACCCTGGATCACACATATACCAACCCAATCTCGGATCCTCCAAACAAGACCGGGTCCGCGCCACCCGAGAGTACTGGTACACCTCCAATCCGGGACTTTAACCCACGAGGGTAGCTAGTACTCCCGCCATCTCTCCACTCCCAGTGCGCGATTAGCCGTTCTTATTTAAGAACCACCAAGGCAGGGCTTATCGTAGCATATGATCGGTACTTCACAGTTTCTCAATCTAGCAGGCCAACAACGGTTAATCCTATTCCGACACATCCGGGTCACCCTACACCAACCCAAAGTTCGATGCATGTGCCCGTCTGGTCTTAACCATCATTCTTTCTCATTATCATTCCAAAACGATAAGTATCGAAAACATTTATCAAAAGCTTTATAAAGCAAGGCTAAGCATTTCTATCATTTGCATAAAGCAGGTATCAAGGAATGATATATTGATAACAAGGTTGGTCATGCATCAACAGGTTTAAAGCATTTATTTGATAAACATTTTATGCATCAGGTTATCGAAAGTAAGTGTAATTGTAAATCCAAGGAAAGGGTTAAATGAACCGGGGCTTGCCTTCGTTGATCGGGAGAGTCTGGAACTTCTGATAACTTGGGTCAACTAGACACTCTGAACTTTCTGGATCAATCTCGCCTGGACACTCGATCACTTCAGAAGCTACACGATAATAGAGTGTATGCTTAATGAGATGCTCATGTCATGATCAGGGTAAGATGGAAATTTACTAGGTCATAGGCACTTGACTTGCAACAACTAGCCTCCACGGTAAAGTTGCAAACCAACAAAACTAACTTACATAAACATTCATATGATTAAATAAAGCATATAAATAAGAATAAAATTTATTTTCTTTAACCGAGCTCAAAATTTTTGTGATGATACTCTTTCATCTAAAAACAGTGACAAAAATAGTTTCATGATTTTTGGACAATTAAATAGGCCTACAAAAATCAGCAAAGTCCATTTATTAATAAAAGGACCTATTTAAATCATTTTCAAAATTTGTGCAAAACTCCAGTTCCATATTTTTCTTAAATATTAGGCAGCTTGAGAAAGCTACACATAAATTTTCACAATTTTTGGAGCTTCCTACAAAAAGATATCAAAAAGACAAAATCTAACACTATACAACCAAAACAGAAAAAGAAAAACGTTTCACCTCTCTTTACTGGGCTCGACCCATCTTCGCCCTACTGCCACTGACAGCCGGGCCCCAGGTGTCAGCGTCCTCTCTCTCCGCTTCGTGCCGAGGCCAGCGAGTCTCTGTCTCGCGCCGAGGCCAGCAGGTTCCCCTTCTCCGCCTCGCCCGAGGCCTTCTCCGCCTCGCCCGAGGCTTTCTCCGGCTTGCCCGAGACCTGCGTCCGGCAGCCTCGACTCCTTCTCCGTCTCGCCCGAGGCTGACAGCCGAAAGCTTCGACCGAACGCGCACTCCCGTTGACCGGCCTCCAACCTCATCACCGGCGTGGTCTCCGGCGACGGCGAGGCCTTCCACAACCTCGTCTGGATCTCGCGCATCGATTCCACCCTTCACTAGCCCTAGTACCTACACGACCTTAAGCTATCAGCGGCCATGGCGGCTCCGCCATGCTGAGCACGGCGGCGACGCGACGTTTCGGTCGCTAGGGCTCGGTAGCGACCTAGAAGAGGTTAGCACCACCTTGAGGTATGCCTCGCGACCATAGTACACCCCCTAGCTGGGACAGAGACGGCTTGCATACATGCGGTCCACGGTGGCGGCCATGGCGGCTCTTGCGCCGACGGCGGACCTTGCGGACCGACCATGGTGGCTCGGTAGCGACTGAACCAGGGAGCGCAACACATCGAAGAGCTCATGACAACTACGGTGCTCACCTTGCCTTGACTCGAGGAGCACGGGACCAAGGTTGGCGACGGCGGTGGCGACGGCGGAGCTTGCGCCGGCGGCAACCGTCGTGGACTGCTCAAGTCAAAGCGTTAGCGATCTCCAAAACAAGTCGATCATGAGCCATGATACCACCCGAAGCTAAAACACTGATTGAACTGACCGGAGATACCTTGGCTTACCGTGAGCACGACTAAGGCACGCACGGCGGCTTTCTGCCGACAGTGAGAAAGAAGACGGTAGCGGTGGTGATTGCAAGCACTAAGGCTCGAGGTAGCTAGCTCAGAAGAAGCAGAAGAGTTGGGCGAATTAACTGGGAAGATAGAGATGGCAGAGACACGGCAACGGTGAAGACAAAGCTCGTCGCAGCCGGGCGGAAAACAGAGCAGGAGGAGAGGTGGCGGATGCGGGTGAACAGAAGGTGGGGAAGCTCCCAGAGCTGGCCACCGCACGGGGTGACGCAGAGCGGCAAGCAGCTGCGTGGCCGGACACGCGGAGCCGGGCGGAGGTGCTCGACTACGGCAGCGGCGACGCGGCAGCCAAGGGCAGAGCACATGCTCTGCTCTTTATCCCCCTCTCCCAGATTACTGTAGCACCGCAGCTTCCCCCCTTTCTATTTCTCTAGATACTTGTACTGCACTGCAAAAACTTCCAAAACCGAAGTTGCTCCAAACTTTGGATTCTACAACTTTGTTTTATGAATCAAAGTCAAATTCTGTTTAGATTATGAAATAAGGTTAAAAGATCAAAAGTGGACCAAACTGAATTCAAAATTTCTTTCAAATTTCCTGAACAACTTCAAATTTTGTCAAAGTATGAAAGGTAGAGTTTGAAAAGTTGTACAACTTTGCTTTAACACCCCAAAGCTGATTTCAAATGGAAAAAGGCCAATTGAATCAAAACAGTTCAAATCCAATTCAATTTTGGAAATTTGAAAAGGGGACAGATTTAGGGTTTTGCAGTAAAAGCAAAATTACTTTTGATTTTTCAATGACACTTGAAAAAAAATGGTCAATGTATGAAATGTTCCTTTTGAAATTCTCTACAACTTTGATGTAGATCTCAAACTCAGATTTCAAATAGTTTTTGAAATGCAAGTTTAGAATCAAAAGGGGACCATCTCCAGGGTTTGAATAGATTCAAAATTACTTAGAATTTTGTACAGAAACTTTGAAAATTTTGAATACCAAAGTTGTACCTCTTCTCAAGATCTACCAAAAATCTTTTAGGGTCAACCCCTAATTATGCATAGATTTTGAGTTAACTAGAAAGGCTAATTAACTCATATAGAAATTTAAATGATTTTCCCATTTTTGAGCTAAATGAATTTTGTCTTCTTTTGAAATGTTGAACTTGGTTTCATGCCTTTACATGACTTTAGTCAAATAGGAATGAACACAAGTTATTTCATAATGACATTCCAAATTAGGGTTTTGAGCTACCTCACAAGCATTAACAAAATGCTTCACACATTAGGAATTAAACTCATTTTAGTGAATGCATCTCAAGGTGAGCTAGCACATGATGCTATGGAATGGAATGCTTATGATGGCATGACAATATTTTATTCATGTAAACACCTGAGGTGTTACAATTTGCCTATGGAGAAAGATATTGTTGCCTAATAAAAGACAATTTAATTGCCTAGGAAAATAAATCACTGCAACATTACCAACGGTAACATGCTCATCATCAATAGAGGCTCGAGAAACATCCTCTATTCTTAGTTCTTGAAGTGATAACTAGATGTTAGACATATTAGGCACATCCTCTTGGTTTGGTGGTTGTTGAGTGGAAAATATTAGGTTAGCTGCATCTGTTTCCTCTTGAAACATTGCATCTAGGAAATCATAGTTAAATTCTGGTAGAAGGTTGTTGAGTGGAAAATATTAAGTCAGCTGCATCTGTTAGTGTAATGATATTAATGTTTTTAACACAAGACATCAAAAACTAAAAAATTGTACTGATTTAGGCAACATAAGTACCTCAATTAAGCAATAATATTACTACTTTCAAACAATAATGTCTTCTCGGATATGCAACATAAGGTTTTTCTTTTTTTTTCTAAAGATATGCATCCTTTTTTATCTCCATCCAACAAATTTATGACACATACATTATCTTTTTTATGCATGACATGTACAAAGAAGCAAGATACAGACTATGTACGAAGAAGATATGCAAAATGTATACTTTCCTAGAGACTAGATGTATAGTGTTGTGTCCTAGAAAATTGCAGATGCAAACTTGCTTTCTGAGATGAATACATTGCTCTTTTTTGTGAGACGAATATATTAATCTTTTTTGAATGTATACTGAAAATATGTGATTTGTCTTTTTTCCTATGAAATCGTGGTCGGTGTCCGGTGCTGGGCCGTGCCAACCGTTAATAGTTTTGGTTATGATACGATTGCATCAGGTTGTATCTCTCCCGCCAAAAACAGATTTTTATTGGCATCCTTGCCAAAAAAGAATATAATAACTGTATTTACTATAAATGGTAGGCCGTACGAATCAACTATATTACGGACGACCATTTTATAGCTGCTTCCTTCTTTTTTCTATTCTTTTTTCTTTTATTTTTTTCTTTCAACGTAGGTTCCTCTTTTTTTATTTCAACTCCGAGATGCCGTTTGAGGTATATTTTTTTGGTAAAGACTTTAAGTTGGCTAAGCGTAATTTTGTCGTAGCGCACGCACATCCATCTACACGACTCGAAGGGGCACAACTCGAAGGAGCAGGAGGCGCAGACTTCTTTCAGCCGCTTAGCCACTCATCCTTTCATTCCCCAATTCTCATCCATTTCTCCTCTCCTCTTTCTCCCTCCCTCCTGCAACTCTTGTCCCAAAATTTCATGGCGAAATTTGGTGCTCCAATTGCTAGTGCCTATTCTAGGTGATGAGATTAGCTCTCAACCTTCTCCTTCCCTTCCCCCTCCTCTCAAATTGAGACACATCTTATTACAGTTAGGGTTAGGGTTAGGTGGGGAACCGGCGGTAGGTGTCCCTGGGCCTAGTGCGGCGCCGCGGCCATGCGGCTGGGTCGACGACGGCACGTGTCGCCCGTTGCGCGCGACGGTGCCCCCCCACCCTCCCCCACGAATGATGCGCGCCGACGCAGCAGGACCTGATGGTGGCCGCCCTCAGGTACGAGTGGAGGCGACGACCGTGGATATGAGCCAAGGTGTTGGAGTACTACGACTACCAGTGGGCCATCTTGTAAGTGCAATCAAGCTCTAAGTGGGGTTTGGTAATGTTGACCATATAATTAAAGGATTAATGATTGTGGCAAGTGTTTTGACAGGAAATTATTTGCCATGGGTGTAAAGAAACAAAGGAGGAGATCCCCCAAATGTGATGGATGGCTTGCAATGGCTCCAAGAGCTAGTTCAATTCATTTCATATTTTGAATTTGAGTTATAGGACAAGTCGAACTATCAAGGGGATACTAATAGTGGACTGGGTGGAACCAAGTGCTCAAAACATCATACACACCTCATATTATCCTAGCCACAAAAAGCTAGCCAAGCTGAATTCCTATTCTATTTGTTCTGGCTTGCGCGGAACTGTTGATGGTAGATAAGTATCATTTTTATACCAACAAGAGAATGGAAGAAGGGCATAAAATAATCACCAACAATAGAATAAGGTTTTATCTAACAAAATTCCACAGGTTTTGGTGAATGTCTATTTCTGCAGGGGGTGATTAGGAAATGACCAAGAAAGGTCCACATGTCATGATTACATAGAGAGAAACAAGATATTTACAATACGTGCAAAGAAGAAGGATCTAGAAGAGTCGGGAAGGCACCTGGCCAAGGGGGAGGGGGCACCTGGCATTTAGCCAAGGCGCCCGCCCTAGGGGCCCAGGGCGCCCGCCCTCTCCCTGACCAATTAGGAGAGAAGCCTTGGATCATGGACTAAAACGACTTTGAGGATTAATAATCTTCATCTAATTAAGTCAGTTTGATCCTACGGCTACGAATCATCCCACCGGGCTATATAAGGAGGGGTAGACCCCCAAGGTTTGAGAGAGAGGAAAAGGATAGAGAAGAATAATCCATTCATATTGAAGAGAAGAAGCCACTATCTCTCTAGAGCTCCATACTTTAGAAGCATAACTACATAGGATAGATCTAGTAGGAGGCAAGCCCTTGCTTGGTTTCCGGATTCGTCAGAGAGTTACTTGGTAATTCTTGTAATCTTTCTCCTACTTTATTCTAGTTCATCATTATATACATTATTTCACCTTATTATGAATATGACTTTGCTCTATTCTATTCTATTGGATATGACTTTTCTCTACTTGCTTACATTCTTAATTATATTGTTCTTAGTCTATCATGATTATATGCTTGGCATAGTTAGATTAGCTTTATATTCAAACATATGTTTGTATAGCGCTCGCTCATTGATATCCTGGGTGAGTGGTTGACATTATGTAGGCGTGGTGCCTACATCGTGTTTGCCTGCTTTTGCACCCTATATTCTGGGTCATGTGGTAGATCGAGGGTATGACAAACCTGTTGAGTCCTCCGTAGTCCACCCCCCTATATAGTTCTTTCTGTAGACACTGATTACAATGATATGATTTCTCTATTCTTGATTTTCCTTAGTAATGTTCCTATGTGTAGATATAACCTTGTCTTGCTATGATTGCCAAGTATAATTGCACTATCATGATATGCTTTGACTATATAGTTAGAATAACATAGGATTTATCCTTGTAGATCTTCCTAATTCATGCTAGTGCTATAGACTGGAGTACTCTAGAGATACCTTTATTATTTTATGTATGATTCATTATCATTCATTATATATATCTTTATCATGTGACTCACCCCTGCATGAGATAGATAGATAAAGACATGGTTAACCTCTTGAGATTACATGCAACTGATATATCTAATTCCTTGGCTATCCTTCTCATGGGTAAAATTATAAATAACGATACCTGGTTGAAATGCTACAATGGTGATACATCTGTGCGCTTCCGGATACCTATTTCTTTATTCACATCAAGAAGAGCATTGCATATTTATTACCACCAAAGCATTTCTAGTGTCATGCTAGGGATGACAACCTAGCCACTGAGGATTGAATCTTCTCTATTCTCATTAGTGATGCTTAGAAATGCCAACAAGCATTTCTGGCACCATTGCAGGGGAAGGTTATGATCAAAAGGATTAGAGACATCACATGCAAACCACTCTTAATCGAGGAACCATCATTATCTCTACTCATGCAGGCTCACCCTTGTCTTTTGTCTATGTATGGATCTTATGCAGGTGATGTATGAATAGGTCTGACCTTCTAGATAATTTTATTGACAATCCTGAAGCATTAATCAGAAGAACTAGAGCTAAGCTTAAGAGAGCTCAACCATCATCATCTAAGCTTGAAGTTTCAACTAGTTTGGAAGATCAATCAACAGTAATTCAAAGTTTGACACCAGAGTTTGAAGCAATGGCTGACAAGTCACTTCGTGAGTTCTCTCCTCCCACCACTGACAAAATCCGCACTGGACCTACAATCAACACTGGAGATCAACCATTTGAGCTCAAGCCAACGCTAATCAACATGGTGCAAGCAAGCCAGTTTTGTGGAAAGACACATGAAGATGCAAGTGCTCATCTTCAGAACTTCCTGGAGATATGCAGCACATTCACCATCAAGGGGGGTACAAGAGACGCCATACTACTCCGCCTCTTTCCATTTTCACTCTTGGGAAGGGCGAATCAGTGGTTTTATGCCAATAAAGACAAAAATGTTACATGGGCGATCTGTTCCACCAACTTCTTGGCAAAGTTCTTCCCCGTGGGCAAGACGAATGCTCTGCGTGGGAAATCTCAAGTTTTCAGCAAAAAAATATTGAGTCATTCCTAGAAGCCTGAGAATGCTTTCAAGATTACATCCTAGAATGTCCTCATCATGGGATGGAGAATTGACTACTTATGCAAACGTTCTATCATGGGCTTACAAACAGCTAGCACCCATGAGACCATGGATGCCGCTATTGGAGGTGCATTCTTGTCACTTACTATTCCTCAAGCCACAACTCTTGTGGAGAAGATGGCCTCCAATCAAGGTTGGAGTGAAGAACGCACTCAGACCCGCAAGAGAGGTGGTATGCACCAGCTCAAGGAAGTAGACATGCTAAGCGCCAAGATGGACCTACTGATAAAGAGGCTCGATGACAGAGCTAATGAGAAGAATTAAGTTATGCACATTCATGATTCCCATATGACTTGTGAAGAATGTGGAGACACTGGGCATTTAGGCAATAGCTCCCAACACTCCAAGAGGATGTGAACTACCTCAACAACTACTACTACAACTGTCCTCAATAGAGTCAAAGCTGAAATCAATAGAGACCTAACTTCTCACCTAACTACTCAAGTAATTATCAAGGTAATAATTTCAATCAACCACCTTTGAGAGAGTTAGTTCTGAATCAAGGAAAAATAATGGATAACCTGTCTAAGAAAAATGCATCCAGTGATAAAACACTAGAAACAATAAATGCTAGGATGGATAATTTTGCTAATGCAATTAAGAATCAGCATAGTTTTAATAAAATGATTGAATCCCAAATATCTCAATTGGTAATTGTTGTTCCTCCCGCTAACCAAGGAAAGATTCTGGGACAACAGGGAGAATTAGAATCTGCAAATCTTGTCAAAATATACAATGCAGGGAGTTACTACAGAGCTGCATCAACCGAAGACTGGAAGGATGATTCCTTGCCAGAAAAGAGAGGTGATCCAGGGAGACCGGTCATCCCCATTCGCATTGGAGGCAACCACTTCCCAGAGGCCCTTTGTGACTTCGGTGAAAGCGTCAACATCATGCCCAAGGTACTTTATGAGAAAATCCATGGGGACCCATTATTGTATACAACCATGTGCTTGCAGCTTGCAGACCAGACACTGTGCTACCCCAAAGGCATCCTTGAATACGTTTGCGTCCAAGTTGGCAACTCATATATCCCTATAGACTTTGTGGTGGTAGAGACAGGTGGAGATGAGAAGGCACCCATCATCTTGGGGCGTCCCTTCCTAAGCACCACCAAATCCATCATCTACGCTGACAATGCCAAGATATGTTTCAACGTCAAAGGAAGAAAGGAGAAGTTCACCTTCAAGAACCGTACACTCAAGTCTCCTGCACATCCTTAGACACCGTACATCCATGAGAATTATGATGAATCCAAGAAGAAGAGAAACAATCGAAGGAACAAAAACAGGCAGCCACAGGTAGAGACAGTGAGAATGGTCAATATAGTCCACAAAGACCTTGACCATCTCCTCAAATCCCCACACTTGAACAAGAAGGAAGATCCAGGTGCGCCGACCATTCAATGCAATATCAATCAAAGCTCCTTCCAGAAGGCGGTCTACAACACTAGATCAGAAGTCAACATCATGGCTAAGGTAACTTATGAATATTTATATGGAACAATGATGTTGCATCCTACCTATGTGCAGCTGCAGATGGCGGACCAAACCTACCGGTTCCTAGAGGGGATTGCCAAGGACATACCAGTACAAATCGATGACCACTTCATCCCTACCGACTTCCTGATCCTGGACATGGGAGAAGATGACTATGACCCACCACTCATCCTTGAAAGACCGTTCCTCAACACTACACGAGCAATCATCTAGATTGGAATAGGAGAAGTCTGCTTCCAATTCCCTTCTGAAAAGGTACGGAGATATTTCACTAACTATACAGTGAGTGAAGAACACAAGAAGAACAGATCAAGAAGGAAGCGTCGTTCTCAAGATCAAATCCTAAAGGACGGATGTGCTAACTATAAAGGAGAAGTTACTAGGAGTAATCCAGCTCTCGAAGAACAAGAAGAAGACATCATTGAAGACGAAGCTCCTTCATCAAAGTCCACCTCACCGACCAAACAGGTATGGGTACAAAAAGCAACAATTATTTCTAACACACTAGCACAAGAAGAGGTGTCATCACAGTCACCAGGCCGGCCATCCAAGGTGACCGAAGAAACTTGAATAGGAAAAGAAAGGTCATGTTCGGAGGACTCAAAACATCAAACCCTCACCAAAAGGTACATTTGGTAGTTATCCATATTTACCTTCTTATTATTACTTTAATTCATCTAGAAGCATATTTACTTTCCTTCAATCATGTTTACGTATTCCAACACTTATTGCATTATAAAATAAAAATATCATGCATTCGAAAAAAATAATAAGCCCCATATGAGTACTCTTTTGGTACGCCATAAGAACATTCACCTTGGTGGCATAAAAAATAAAGGTGCATTTATTCTAGTCGCATTTTCCTTTTTCATCATAAACATAAAAATCCGTAATAATAATAATAATAATAATAATAATAATAATAGTAGTAGTAGTAGTAGTAGTAGTAGTAGTAGTAGTAGTAGTAGTAGTAGTAGTAGTAGTAGTAACATATTAAAATACCAAAAAGAGAAGATCCTAGAGATTACATGCTTAATTAATTATGAAGTTCTAGAACCTCAAAGCTTAGAGGGTTATCACTAACACTTAATCAAGTTCCACAAGCTTTGTTGTCTATTTGAGCTCCATAGACTTTGAAGGATCAAGACAAGCTGACGACCAGAGAAGACATCTTTGCTTCCAGTCTGCTACACCAAAAGACTACGTCAACATCCAGCTTGGGGGAGAGCATACCCCCGTATATCTAGCTAAGTATTTGTTTCGCTTTTGAATTTGAATTGAAGATTGTTTTGCTTAGAATATGAAAAGAATTAAAAAGATACATAACCATTAAAACCCAAATAAAGATTTCCCTATATATATATATTTCTGTGTGATCTTAGAGTTTGCTAAATAAATAAATAAATAAAAGGAGAAGATACAAGGATTCATTTGCTAAAAACCAAACAATAGGCCAAACTCGCATGGAAATAATGAATAGTTGCTCTGTCATGATTCTTTTTGAGTACCTAGTTTTCAAACCCGAATTCTCTTAAGTTTTAGACACAACTATTTTGATTGAAGTTTTCTCTAAGCCTCAAACTTGTGGGTAGCGATGCTTGAACTTAAGTCTAGGTCGTTGACTGATATGATATGGAAAGGTTTTGAGCTGCTATTTATCTTGTTCCAAGAAATGCTAGAGTTCTGGAGAGTTTATCTTTTGAAAAAATAAAAATACTGCATGGTGAGTTCCTGTATGATGAGAGCTTGAATTCCTACCACAGCCAGATATACATGTCGTGTAGACTAGGAAAACGCTTCACTATTATTTACTGCTTATGAGCATTGAGTAGAGTCAAGCTTTGTTGACGCTTAGGAGCTAGTCATGCATTTAAAATCAAGATCACGTACACTCCACTCGTTTATGCTACTTCTACACTGGAAGTATGCATCCACATTCACTCCATCTAGATCCACACCAAATTGTTCTGCTCCTACACTGGGAATGGGCACCAAAAATATTCCACCCATTTTATCCATTGCTATTTAATAAAGCTACAATTGTTTCTTGTACCACCTTCCATCAAAGTTATCCAAAATAGAGGTTTGGGTGCTCTCAAAAGCAAGATAAAGAAAGATGACAAAGGTCCCAACGAAAAAAGAGAAAAAAAAGAAGAAGAGAAAGAAAAGAAAAAAGAAATATGTCTAGAGCAACCCAAACTCTCCCCAAGAACCTCCAATAAAGGTAGGTATGTTTTCAAGGAGCAAAGTAGAGTTAGGATTTCACCATCACCATCATAATATACCCCTTCCATAACCATACATCATTTGCCATCATCCACTTCATTCCACACACATGCACATCTTGATTTGATTGTATGACCTGTTTCTTTGGATCCATTGTTTGACTTTGCAATATATGTTTACAAGTATGTATGAGTTGCCTCCCCACCTATGAGCTCTACATAAGCCAATTAGATGTAAGGTGTGAGAGAGAGGGCGCTTGACTATGCCGATGCCAAAAATACCACATATCTTAAGAGAAGAGAAGAAGGCAGACATCATTAGTGCCTTGGAGAGGATCCACAAATACCACAAATGAGAGACTTGAGAGGGTCATACAAAGGAATCTCTGAGTTTATTTGAAAATCTTACAAAAAACTCTGGAATAAGAGTTGATCAAAAAACTTGAGACATAGTGCTTCACTTGACCATTCTATCCTTCAACTACTCAAGACCAAGTGACGGCTACAAGCCCCATGGTGGAAGGTAATATGGGTAAGATTAAGCCATTAGAGTTCACTTTAATCTGGAGGAGAGTTCTTGTTTGAATGCATGTGTACTCTTAAGGCATGAAAAGCATTGTAGCAACTCCTGATCCATCGCTGAGTTTGTCTTTGCTCAGGGACGAGCAAAGGGTAAGCTTGGGGGAGCTTGTTGATTGTAGATAAGTATCATTTTTATATCAACAAGAGAATGGAAGAAGGGCATAAAACAATCACCAACAATAGAATAAGGTTTTATCTAACAGAATTCCACAAGTTTTGGTGAATGTCTATTTCTATAGGGGGTGATTATGAAATGACCAAGAAAGGCCCACATGTCATGATTACATAGAGAGAAACAAGATATCTACACTACATGCAAAGAAGAAGGGTCTAGAAGAGTCGGGAACGCACTTGGCCAAGGGGGGACCCCACCTGGCACTTAGCCAGCGCCCGCCCTCTCCCTGACCAATCATGAGAGAGGCCTTGGATCGTGGACTAAACCGCCTTTGAGGATTAATAATCTCCATCCAATTAAGTCAGTTTGATCCTACGACTACGATCATCCTACCGGGCTATATAAGGAGGGGTAGACCCTAGGGTTTGAGAGAGAGGAAAAGGATAGAGAATAATAATCCATTCATATTGAAGAGAAGAAGCCACTATCTCTCTAGAGCTCCATAGTTTAGAAGCATAGCTACATAGGATAGATCTAGTAGGAGGCAAGCCCTTGCTTGGTTTCCGGATTCGTCAGAGAGTTACATGGTAATTCTTGTAATCTTTCTCCTACTTTATTCTAGTTCATCATTATATACATTATTTCACCTTATTATGAATATGACTTTGCTCTATTATATTATATTGGATATGACTTTGCTCTACTTGCTTACATTCTTAATTATATTGTTCTTAGTCTATCATGATTATATGCTTGGCATAGTGTTGGCATTTCTTAGTGCAACCACCAAAGGATAGGTTAAGATCTATCCTCGGGCAATCACGCCAGAAATACTTACTGACATCATCCCCGGTAAGGGCATCAGGAATGTCTGTTGACATTCCTTAACGACATACACCGAGTATGTTGGTTCCTAGTGACGCTACCAAAGGATGCCAGTGTCAGCCTCAGACGTAGTCGCTCTAGCTGCACATCCGGTATAAGCGCCGAAGTGCGATGGCACTTCATATACCAAGACGTGTGACTTTAGCGACGGCCTGAGAGGCTGGCCCGGTAAACTAATTCGTTTACAGACAGGGTCCGCAAGCGCACCAGGTTACCATTGTAGCATTTCACCATGAGTATTCTGGGTATCGTTATTTATATTTTTACCACAGGGAAGGCTAGATGCGAAGGATTCAAGATATACTCATGACAGGAACATAATACTTGCATAGTTGACCAATTAATCATAGCAGGAGGATAAATAGTAATTTGGATAGTGGGATCATCACACACACATCCTAAGATAAATGGAGCTTCTACGGGGATAGAAGAAAGAATAAATAATATCCTATGGAGCATGGATCTAAACAAAGTCATGTTAATGAATTAAGTATACATGTCGTAATCATGTTACCGTTAATGTTAGGTATTGGATGGATTAGGAGATCCGGGAACACTGGTCTGCCAGCAGGATACACCGGGTAATTTAGACTCCTACCCCAAAGCCGAACATGGGGGATTACAAGGGACAGACAGGGCTATCACCACCTGTCGCCTACCACCTCAACTATGGACTAAGTCAGACATTCACCCATCTCCATATACCCGAGAACCACTCTCGTGTACATAAGAGAACACTTGCACCCCCTCGGGCCCCCAACACTACGGATTGACAGGAAAAGGGCACAAGCGCACCCGAAGGCACGACAAAACACCAACCAACACATAACACTAAGCTAGCAGGATCTAAACATGATGAATGAAGAACAATGTTTGTGTTCATGATGAACATAGATCTAAAACTATGAACTAGCTCTGGAACGATGAACAATGAACAAGAACAGAACAATGTTGATCATAAGAGAACAAAAACAAGTATGAAAAGAGGAACTTAGTATTCATACCAAGTTGATCCTTACAACTTCTCTTCCTCTCTTGCAAGTAGTACTTGCTCCAACTACTGGAAGACTAATCTAAGGTAGAGAGCTCCAAATACAAAGTGGACTAATGAAATGTGAGATGTGATGTGTGAGATTATATGAGAGGGATCTCTACCCCTACATTTATACTACAAGAGGTCGGTTCCGGGTGATGTAGAAATGGAAACCCACATGAACCGCCTATGCATGCAACCATCGTAGAAGGTCGGTGGCTAGTGGGGCCAGGGGTTGTGCGCCTGCACCCCTGGTGGGCCCGCTGGCCTCCGCCTTTGCGTGGTGGGCCATGGGCTTGGTGCTCATGGTTGCAATGGTGGTTTGCAGCCCAGTTGTGATCCTTAGGTGGGCTTCTTCCTTATTTCTTGGATTTACGCTTTGCCGGAAAGCGTATTCTTCTTGCCTTTTCCACTGTATTCACTTCTATTACCTGTAAAACAATATTCTCCAATACAAGTGGAAATAGGTCAAAGTGAAACATATGTATGTAAGTGTGCTTTTTTTGTCCTTGGTTGGCTCATAAAAGTTGTCGGTAAGCACCGCCAACCCATAGTTAGATTAGCTTTATATTCAAACATATGTTCGTATAGCGCTCGCTCATTGATATCCTGGGTGTGTGGTTGACATTATGTAGGTGTGGTGCCTACATCGTGTTTGCACCCTATATTTAGGGTCGTGTAGTAGATTAGGGGTATGACAAACCTGTTGAGTCCTCCGTAGTCCACCTGTTGTTTCAAGGCCGAAACCCAGAAACAACAGGTCGTTGCGTGAGCGAACACACAAGGCAAGATGAAAGACAAGCTCGTAAGCGAGAATTAACTGTAACTCGTCTTGCTTGAACAGTGTTCTCCCCTCTTTACATTGAAGACTCCGCTATTTATACTGAGTCGAGCCAGTTTATAATTACAAGAATACCCTTCCAACCACTCTCCTCTACAGTTACCAGAGTGCCCCTCTCAGACTATTGTCGCTCCTTGAGCCTTGATGGGCAGCGACCCGTGATGCCAGTTGGCACTCTGACTGGTAGGCCCCCCACTTCTTCGCAGCCTTTGGCTTCCTGCGAAAGATCACGACAAGCAAAAAAGGTGAAAACACGAAAGGCGGGCGCCCGGGCTCGGTGGCTTTGACCCGAATGTACTTTCGCACCCGCCTTCTTTTCTAACGCACTTTCGAGCGAAAGCATGGTTCAACCCCGCCTACGTGCATTCGCCCGAAAGCTTGCTGGCCGGAGCGACTTTTGGCCCCTGAGGCTTTCGCTCCGTTGAGCGGTCGACACAAAATGTCTACAACGAAAACGGGTATCCCCGGCACGGGCTACTGTCCCAACACCACACCCCGAATATAGTTCTTTCTGTAGACACTGATTACAATGATATGATTGCTCTATTCTTGATTTTCCTTAGTAATGTCCCTATGTGTAGATATAACCTTGTCTTGCTATGATTGCCAAGTATAATTGCACTAATCATGATATGCTTTGACTATATAGTTAGAATAACATAGGATTTATCCTCGTAGATCTTCCTAATTCATGCTAGTGCTATAGACTAGAGTACTCTAGAGATGCCTTTTTTATTTTATGTATGATTTATCATTATCATTCATTATATATATCTTTATCATGTGACTCACCCCTGCATGAGATAGATAGATAAAGACATGGTTAACCTCTTGAGATTACGTGCAACTGATATCTAATTCCTTGGCTATCCTTCTCATGGGTAAAATTATAAATAACGATACCTGGTTTACTCCTGGTTGAAATGCTACAATGGTGATACATCTGTGCGCTTGCGGATACCTATTTCTTTATTCACATCAAGAAGAGCATTGCATATTTATTACCACCAAAGCATTTCTAGTGTCATGCTAGGGATGACAACCTAGCCACTGAGGATTGAATCTTCTCTATTCTCAGTAGTGATGCTTAGAAATGCCAACAGGAACTTCCGCGTCTTAACGTGGAGGCTTCGGGGTCTGTTTTGACCAAACCATTTTGTGGGTGTCGGTGGGAGTATTTATACTCTCCCCTTTGCCCCTAACAGTATTCTTCTCGACCCTCACTCATTTCTCACAAACAGAAAAAGCTCTCTCTCTCAGCTTTGTGCCTCCACCTCCCTTGCTTAGATATGTGTTATTCCTTGAGGGACTTGGCTCTAGAGAGTGTGAGAAAGCATGAAGATCCTTCTCCCTGTTCTTGTGCACTTGGTGAACACCTAGTCGCTTGGTGTGTTCGTTACTCTTGGAGCTTGGCTCCTAGGCGACTAGTGGTCGTCCGAGAGCTCCCAAACTCGTTGTGGCTGAGCACCGGAACGTTTGTATTACCCTTTGTGACTTAGTGGAAACCTCTAATTTATTGCCTTGGTGATAGGTTGGAGAAGAGGAGTGAGTTGCAAGAGACTCCATAACCTTTGTGGCTAACCTCAACAACGTGGATGTAGGTCAGCCTTTGTGGCGAACCAAACCACGAGATACATCCTCGTGTCTCTTGCGATTGTGATTGTTGCTGCTATTACTTGTGATTTGAATTGATTTCTAGGGTTTGCATTTGATCTACGAAGTTCTCATCTTGTAGGTGCAACCGACTGTTTGGATAGCTCAACATACTCCTTAGGAAGGCTGGTATAACACTCGATCTGTTTTTCATTCATTATATTCCACTGTAGATCGATTGTATACTCTGCTTCGTGGAAGTTCCACGTTCTGCATTGGAACCTCCGTGCCCCGGAACCTCCATCTCCATGCTCAAGCCCGGAGGTTCTGCGTTCTGATAGTTTTTTGTGAAGTTATTTAAATTTAAGCAAAAAGCCTATTCAACCCCTCTAGGCCACTTGCTAAATCCTTTCAATTGGTATCAGAGCATGTTTCCTTGTATTAGCACTTAACCGTGTGAGGAAATGGCTAGTCCTAGAGAAAGGGTACCAGAGGTAGAGAAAGAAGAACTCTATGAAGATGTTCAAAGTGGAGAAGAACCAGAAGCTCCTGAGGAGGATCCTACAACAACAGTTGAGAGACTTCTAAAGCTCAAGATCGGTGGGAAGGGATCCTCAAAGGGAGATAAGCAAAAAGAAAAGAACAAGGATAAGGAGAAGAAGAGAAGCAAAGGAAAGAAGAAGGTGCTAGTGAGTCCACTACCATGTAGTGAGTCAGAAAATGGAGATGATGAAGATGAGTACTATGGACAAAGGATTCCAAGAAGATCACTCAAGTCCAAATCCAAGAAATCATATTCGAGTGTCTCCTTTAATTATGATTCTTTAAATTTTCCTACTAACACTCACATCAACATACCCGCGGGCAAGTTGCCTCCATTTGATGGAACCAACTTTGACAAGTGGAAGCATATGATGAAGGCTTATCTTACCAGTCTCCATCCGAAGATGTGGAACATTGTGTGTGCAGGTTTTGATGATCCAAAAGATCCCAAAAATCTCACATCAAAAGATATCTGCAACATACATCACAATGCTCAAGCTACAAGTTCTCTTTTAAGTGCACTAAGTCTGGAAGAATACAACAAAAGTGATAGGCTTGGAGGTTGCAAAAGAGATTTGGGACACCCTTCACATTGCACATGAAGGGGTTAGCAAAGTCAAGAAGTCCAAGATTGATTTATTGATGGCTCAACTCAATAGATTTGTGATCAAGGATGGAGAAGGCCCTCAAGAGATGTTTGATAGATTGATGGTGATAGTTGGAAAGATTAGAGGATTGGGTGGAGATGATTTGGATGATCATCATGTTGTGAAAGTGATGTTGGAAGCTTTTGCACCAAGGAATCCAACTCTTGTCACATTGATTAGAGAGAAGAAGAGGTTTGAGGAATTCTCTCATAGTGATGTTCTTGGGAGAATACTTACTCATGAGCTCATGGAGATTGAAATACAACAAAGAAAAAAGTTTGGAGAGCTTTAAGCAAAGATGGAAAGCTTGAGAGTCAAAGATGTAGCTCTCAAGGCAAACAAGTCAAGAAAAGTCTCTACCTCAAGCAAACTGACAAGATCAAGATCAAACAAAGTTGAGATAGAGTGCTCATCAAGTGACTCAAGTGATAATGAAGATGGTGAAGTGTCTTCCGGCGAGATTGGTGATGTTTCCTTGTTCATGAAGAAGTACAAGAAAGGGCTAAAAAGAGAAGGCTACAAGTTTGTTAAGAGAAAGTTCCCCAACAAGCAAAAGAGGAAGTGCTACAATTGTGGAAGCATGGAGCATTTTGTTGTTGATTGTCCTTATGAGAACAAAGAAGACAAGAAAAACAAGAAGAAGAAATACAAGACGGAAGAAAAGACCCAACACAACAAGAAGAACTATTCGAGTGAAGCTCACATTGGTCATGAATGGGGGTCAAATGATGAAAGCTCAAGTGAAGAAGAAGACAAGAAAGTTGCTACCATTGCCATCAAGAAGTCTTCTTCATCACCAAAGCTCTTCGCCAACTTGACCGATGATGAGGAAAGCTCCACACTCTTTTGTCTCATGGGCAAGAGTGAGAAGGTAAAACCTAAGTCAAAACCCAAATCTTCTCCCTTGCCTAGTGATGCATCCAACATTGACTTTAGTGATGACTCTAGTAATGACTCTAGTGATGAATCTAGTGATGATGAGATAAATAACTTGGTAAGTCAAATGGATAAAAAATCTAGAAACTTCATTGCCAAGTTAGTAGATGAACTAGAGAAAACTCAAGCTACACTTGCCAAGTGTGACACCCGGTTTTCCGAAGAATACCAAGCGCTAACTATATGTGTGCCCAGAATGTCCACTAGACACATGTAGCAACAAATATGGAATTTACCAAAGACAATGCTTTATTACATATCGAAACATAGTTACAACAAGGCTTACATCTATTACAAAGCAGAGCGGAAACTATTCTATAACTACTCTTCGGGACTCCAAACTCCACAGGGACGGTTGACTGGGGGAAACACTCGCCTAGTACTCTTGGAACATCTTCTGTAACTCCTCACTTGAATCCACCATCTGGTATCCATCTAGGATTTTTATTGATTGTATGTAAAGCAAGTGTGAGCGCACCATACTCAACAAGTATAACATGAGGGGATGCAAGGCTCAAAAAGGCTAGACACGGCTGAACTGCAGTAAGCATTTTTGGTTGGTCATATTTTATTTATTAGACCTATGTCACTAGGTTATGCTTAAGCTCCCATGGTGAAAGTATAATTAATTATCATCAAGATTATCATCACCCAAACCATCCATAGAACTGTCTAAAAAAGGATCCAGACCGCTCATGACCGAGAGCACGACTAATATATCAGTTTATAACTCTGTAGAGGTGTCCATCTTTATCTACAAGTCGTGACTCCCATTTGCCCGGGGTCACGAGCCCCATAACACTTCCAAGGTGAGCAGACAGGGTTTCACTACGAGGCCGTTCACAGGTCCCACTAATAAGTAGCAACCCGCTAGGTTTCCCCATCAAGAAGTAAGATCCCCTCTCCAAGGGACGTACAAGAGACAAACCAACATGCACCCCCTTGGTAGACCGAGATCAAACTAATCGGAGCCCCTTTTGCGCCTTTCGGTAAGTTGCCACAAACTAGTAGGAGTCCGGTACTTAGCCAAGCCAGAGCCATATAGCTTGTGGTTGCACTGAATGTCCTGGGTTGTCGCTTTAAGTTTGAGTCCATACGGAGGGCAGACTAGAGCACCCTAAAAGGCCCAATGCTCTAGCGGTCTAGCCCCCTAATATCCATGTTGCTAAAAAGTATATTTTAATCAATAGTTGCATATATCATTAATCAATATTACAAAACATTTTGTTTGGTGATAGCAAAACTAAACCAGTCTAACCATATACACAAACCCATAGGTAACAAGGAATACAAGGTACAATGCTTCGAGGTAAAGTCCTTAGGGTTCATCAAATTAGACACATGCTCATGAAGTGGTGATTATAAAGTTATTAGGTGTCAAGGGTACTCATGTTACACTTTCCTGTCTCAAATCCTTAGCTTACAGCTGACCTTGGAGTCCAGATTTTTGCCCCTTGGTAAACACGAAGAAATCACACCCTAGACGTGATCATCAACACCGTACAAAACAAGCTTTCAATCCAATCACTACAAGCAAACAATAGTACTTTATTAGAACAGTACACCAAACAGTGTTAAAACAAGATAAAAAGCTTATAAAACTATTCTACGCATTTCTATGAACACGTGAGTATAAGAACCACTCCAATCAAATTTTTAAATCAAAATTTACATTGAAAACAAGGTTCAAATGACATTTCTGTAAATAAACCGACTCAAATTTGATTTAAAACAATTAAAAACGCATTTTCAATGCTGACTAGACGGCACGTCCTTGTTTACACCAGATTTTGGGTTGAGAAGATTATTATTGTGTAAACATGAACGACTGATCTATTAAGGAAAAAGATCGGCCTAAAAATAAAGAAGCTTATATGGGTCAAACATAATCAAAAGGATTCATATGGACCAGCACGATGGGCTTCGAAGATGTATCGGATTTGACCGAGGAGTTCAAGTTCGGATCGTCTTGTACATTTACCTTTTTTGTAATCTACTCGTGTTAGGGCAGGAGTCAACCGGGTTATAAATATCTAGGAACCCGGATTTTGTAAGGATCCCCAATCAATCAAATACAACCGGCCCTCGGCCAAAACCCTAGGAGTAGGAGTAAAGTAGATATCGGCGAGACCTTCAATCAGGCAGGGCTGCATCGGCATCGACCGACCTCCGGTTTGCTTGTAAGTTTCACCAATGGCTTATGTTATCATGTAATGAGGTTGCATTGACATCGACCAAACTCTTGTTAAACCATGACATGGCTAGTTATCGGTCTAAGCTCGTCTTTTGTAAGACTATCTTGACTCTGATCAATCTCTTACTTTAGTCGATCTTGACTAGTTATCGGCTCTATTGGTTTGGCAAACTAATAGATTCATCAAGTTATCGATGTTGTTTCATGTTTCAATTTGTTTATTTATGTTTCAAACAACATCTTGCCCAATCAAGGTTGACAAAATAGCCTGCGCTCAGAGAATGTTTAGTATCGGTTGTTCTGAGGCTTACATGCTCACAACAGAAGAAATAGTCGATATAAGTCTCTCATCGGCTATTTTGCCAATCTTGGTTGTTACATGTTGTGCGTTCGAGATATCCGATAAGATCGTGATCTGATTTAAGAGCAGATAGATTTGATCTAGCATGTCTATTATGGTTGTATTTCCGAACCCCACTGATACATATGATAGATTAAGTCCATTTATCTTAGATTAAATTATGCTTTTATCGGGTAGATCTTGTTCGTACCTCATGGACCCTGTATCAGCTGAAATAGCAGATCCAGTTATGCTCTCTTCATAATATGTTCTTTTAAGTGGTTTGAAATCAATGAATCTACTTTAGAATCTACTTTATGTACGAGACGTGATCTAGCTTAACCATCATCAAGGCTGCATGGAGACACCCCACTGTTGATGTTTAAGTTATTTTATCGATCTATTTGTTATTATGGCTGCATGGAGACACCCCACTGTTAACGAATAGAACTGCTCGTGCATTTAGTCGATATGTTGGTTTTATTCCGTTTGAACGTACATATAAATCTTTATCTATCAATATTTTTTTAAGCTTATCGGCTGTCTATTTATTATAAATTTTCATCTCAATGTCATAGCCGTTATGCTTCACATTCTTTTTTCATCATTTCATATATAATCTTATGGGAGTTGACTTTGTAGTCAATATCCTAAAGACAAATGGCTATATTAGAGCCGCATAATTTGGAACTGTCTGGCACCAAACCGGCAGGTTCCATAATTTGATGATCTTTTTCTTCTCCTTGTCAATTACAGGTCAAATTGACTGGCACGCCCGAAGTCGATTCTGCTGAGAATCGGCACCACTGCTTGCTGAAGGTTCAGGAGGTCAGGATTCGCTCCGTACCCCTCTGAGGACCCTGCGCACGAGTGTGTTGGCGCACCCCGACCGAGATTTTGTGTCAACAGTCCTATTATCAGAAAGCTCAAGGGCTAGATCGAATAAAAACAAGGCCTTTTGTAACTGCGATGGACTGCGTGTTAATTCTAGGAAAACCCAAGGGCTTTTACGCAAAACAGCGTTGGCGTGTCGGCTAACCACGCCCGCTCGCTGAGCTGGCGGCCACGCAGCACTGCTCGGTTGGCCGGGTTCACCATGGAGGCGTGGACGCGCGAGCGCAGAGCGGTGGACTGAGTCCACAGCCGCTCGGTAGACCGGTTATGAGCCCCAAAGGGGTATCTTGTAATCTCGGCCATTGGAGGATAGATCAATGGCGCAGGTGGGTTGGTGGGAGAGTTGGCCAGCCGGGCGGCGCATCCACGGTGGCGCGCCATGGGCGCCGACCGAAGCTCGGCGGTGGGTCGTCGGAAAGTCGCTCTCGAACGTTCCAGACCAAACCAAAACCACCGTGATGATCGTCGGGGTCAAGCGAACTTAAGGAGGGGGTTTTGCGACGGAGGAGAACACCGGAGCGGCATCCCCATGTGGCGGCACCATGGATGGCGGCTCGGAGCTCGGAGTTTGAGTATTCCCGTGCTCCAAACTCGAAGGAAAAGGTGTGGGAAGGGAGAGGAGATTACCACGAGCGCGGATTCGACGATGGTTGGAGGCCCGAGCCACGGAATCGAGTGGTGAAGGTAGAGATGTGCTCGACAATCATAAAAGAGGAAGGAGGGGAACGACTGAGGGTTTTATAGGGCGATGGGGAGGCAGTGACCACAGGAGAGTGTGCGAGCGTTACCTCGCGGCGGTTCAAGGCTCTGCCTGATGACCACTACGAAGGGCGTCATCAATCGGGAGGGGGAGGAAGAGCGAGGCATGCCGGCACCGCTTCGGGAGAGAGGGAGAAGAAGGGATGGGTGCTGACAAGCGGGTCCCCTGTTGCAGAGAGAGAAAGAAGAGAGTGGCGCGGCTCTCTGTGGCTGGCGAGGGGACCCCGCTGCGCATATATATATATATATATATATATATATATATATATAGAGAGAGAGAGAGAGAGAGGAGAGCGCGTGAGCGGGCGGGCAGAGCAGGCTGCAGCTGGGTCGTGGGCGCGAGGCGAGAGGGGGAGAAGGAGTGGGCCGCTAGCGCTGAGCGGGCCTGCGCGAGAGAGGGAAGAGGGGGCGAGCTGCGAGCGCCGGGATTGGCCGCAAGCCAGGCCGACCCGAGCGCAAGGTGGGAGGGGGAAGGAAGAGAGCGGGTTGGGCTGGTTCTGGTGTCGGGCTGAAAGTGAGGGAGGAGGGAGATAGAGAGTAGGCCGGGTCGGTTTCTTCCGGTGGGCTGGATAGGAGGGAGAGGTGGAGAGATAAAAAGAAAGCCTTTTTATTTTCCAAAGCTTTGAACTTTGATCAGATTTGAATTTGACAACAACCAACCTATCCTTACACTCAAACAAATCATTATGCACCAGCATGAATGCAAGAAACATGTTTCTAAACCCTACGCTTTATTTTACTAACCCAAAAATTATTGTTTGGCCTATGTTATATGCACCAAAATATAAATAAAAACTCAATTTAATTACTAAATTTGAGAAACCAATTTTCGGGGTGTTACAAATCTACCCCTCAAGATGAATCTCGTCCTCGAGATTCGAAGAGACTTCGCACCTAGAGAACAACGATCTTAGAAATATGGAAAAGAGTCACCGGTCCAAACCGGACTAGGCCGGTTTTTCCAAAGTTTGTCCATATTTGTCAATTTGCATCTGATTTGTTTCGATTCAAATATGGTCCTGCCGATCATATTTTGCTGTCAACGGAACCCAATTAAATCGGACACTATCGAGTTCAAACCCCAAATTCCCAATAACATTGGAGAATCTACGAGAATTAAAACCAAATCCAAGATCCAGACCCTATGTGTCAGCGGGGAACAATATTTATCTAAGAATCCCAACCAATATGGAGAAAATGAAGAAAAACAAATATGGTAGCCACCGCAAAATGGAGAAAAAAAAAAGATAGATCTCATCATGAACCAAAGAGGCAAAAACCGCTCCATGCTTTCCCTGATTTCTACACATACTAGCAGTATGCATACATGCCATGAGGTATGTAGGTGCAGTTACTAAAGGCTAAATCATCACTAACATACAATCTACTACATATATTAATCCTACATACCACTAATCCTTCCATATTCCAAGGGACATACACGCAGAAGACAATGGCGAAACCACCAGTCTCAAAAAGGTTGAACTCTCCAGGCAGCCTTCGAAGCTTCTTATTTATTGCAGATTCACGTCTTTGTACCGGTGTGCGATGTTACTGATCGATCGGCGATGCAGGTGACTCACTGATCAATCGGCGATGTAGGTGGCTCAACTGCTCGCTGCTCAGATACCTCTGCGAGAGACTGGAGGTTGCACTTGATCACAGCCTCAACGAAGTAGCAAGTCTCATCCTTTGTGTTGCCGTCAGGCACATCAACAACGAACGACTCGATCACAAGGGTACCTGGCCTCCCGTCAATGCTCTCCGGGTGGACAGTTATGATGGATGAGTAGTTCTGAAAAAAGTGGCAAACACAACTCATCATCAGTGTGGATCAAAGATATGCTTCAAGGAGCAACGATGACCTGTAGGCTTTGACACAAACAAAGTTTTACACCTTACATTATCAATCTGAAGACTAGACTTAGAACAATGAATGAAGTAGTAACAGTCTCCTAAGACATGTCCTTTCCTACTAAATAGTACGTAGATAAGAAGTCAAAAGAGTACGTGTTGTGAGCATATCCTTTCAGGGTGGCAAACAATCACGAGAAGCAACGTAATTAGGCCAATGGCTTATCTCGTTTTAAGTTTTAACTGATGATGAGTGCCTCTCACCAAAGATAATTGCTTTTATTGCATTAGATATGATACAATGATTAAGTTCAAATGGATATACTCCTAATAAATCATAAGAATTTGGATCCCAATCCCAACTTTGAAACAGGACCGATGTCATCTGTTACAAAGCTCATAACAAATCACAACAAAAAAAATTCCCAATCTCACAAGCATAGTAAATGCATTTCATTCATAGCATCCAGTGATCACGATTGCAGTGAAATGGTAACAAGGAAGCATAATCTAATTTTAAGTAGAGAAATGGTAACAAGGCAGGCATAACCAATCTCAGAGTTGCTGAAAGAGAAAATGGGAGTACACTGACAAGCAAGCAGGGCGCATGAAACAGAGCATGTGCAGGGAAGCAACAAACGAGCAGCAGCAGCAACAACACGGACCTGGAGGCGGTGGTCCCCGCCGACGAACTTGACGCCGAGTATGTGCCGGTCATCGTCGAGCTGCTCGAGGCGCTCGGTGCTGGTTGTCGCCGGCAGGCCGGTCTTGACGTCGACGTCCCGCAGGCTGCCGACCTCGAGCTGGTCCCCGCGCACGACGCAGTTTCTGACGAACGGCTTGTACCGTTGCGGCTGATCGAAGCTCCGCACCAGCTCCCACACCTGCGAAGCGATCGATGGCATCAACTTGCAATCGGGCGGCGCAATTGATTTGACGCCAGCAATTCACCCGACACATCACGAGAACACATCCATCGGCGGAAGAAACACCCAACAAGGCACGAGGAATTGGACGAGCGACTCCAGATCCGAGAGAAATAGCAGCCCGGAGGCGAGGCAAAACAATCCCCAAGTACTAGTACGGTACTCGCGGCGTCCAATCCAACCACTGAACTACCCACCACCGGGACCGGCCGGGAGTCGGCAAGGACAGGGGTCAGAGAGCGCGGGAGATGGGAACTTACGAGGTGGATGGGCGCCTTGATGTGCTTGACGAGGGTGGAGGTGCACTGGTGCTCGGCCGCCGCGTGGCGGTGCAGGCGGCGCACGTACTCCGTCTCCCCTCCGGCGTTGGCAACGACGTGCTCCGCCCGCGCCATGCTGCCGCCGACGAGACCCACCATCTCGGCCTTCCTCCTCCTCCTCCTCAGCCGCGGCTCCGATCGGCGGTTGCTTCGCGTCGCCGGCCCCTCTCCAGCTCCTCTCGCCCGTTTACTTTTTGTTGCTTGATGGCTCGCCTGGACGGATGAGAACGGGAGAGGAAAGGGGTCGGAGAGAGAGTGGGTTTCTGGCCTGGCTCTGGGTTAATCAATCGGTTTTGTTGGTCTGCTCCTCTTTCAGGTTTCTTGCACGCCGAGGCCGAGCCGCGGAGCCGCGGCGGGTACAAAAATCTGCGGGCGGAAGCAGGCGCGGGTGGGCCCCACCCACGAGTTATCCATGCGCGGGGCCCGAGGGTGAGAGGGGTTTGGGGGCTGGGCCGCGTCCGTGCGTGCGTGCGCCAGCCGCCAGGTCCATGGACCACGCCACCACCAGGGTCCAAGCCGGGTACGCGGGTCGCGGACACGGCTGACCGCCGCGCCGACTGATATTTTTGTCTGCTCGACTCGTTCGGCGCGTAACGGAAACGAACATATCACGAAATGGTATTGCAGCACGCCAGCACTCGAGTATATCTATCCGACTATCCGCATGTTGGCTTGAGATTATCAGCGAGGTCTATTGTTCAGTTTTAAAATAGTGTTTTTCTCACAAATTAGAATACTATTTTTAGCTATTGAAATCATCAGTCAAACAAATCATCTACATTTATATCTATCTTGATATCTACATCTAGTAATTTTTAAATCCATAAATTATATATCTCCATCAAATACAAAATTTTCATCTCTACAGTGCTAAATATAATTAAAATTTACTGGTACATGTTAGCAACTTAACCACTAGAATGCTCGTAGGGCTCCTCCCCATAGAACATGTGACCACGCCACCATGAATGTTCCCGATCGTCCGATCTTCTATTCAACGGTATAGATTGCCTTAATCGGATTCCACTGGAAACGGCTTCTCCTGGTTCTCCAAACTTTCCCTAGCTTCTCAGCTACTTCTCTCTAGCTTCGACTACTTCTCGTCTGAATCCGATCGAGCAAATATACACGGAGAATTATTTATTTGCCCTCAAAAAAATTCTGATTACTTATGTGACCCTGTTTTGTTTGAAGTTGTGTATATGGCCTCAAAATGAAACTTCGTTACTTATTTGGTCTTCCGTTAGATTTGAGGACATAACGGTGTTAAGTGTTGAATAAAAAGACCATTTTGTCCCTCTTAAAAAATATAAAACAACAGTCTTATATTTTTATATATATATACTCCCTCCGTATCACAAATAGAGTTCGTTTTGGACAGCGACACGGTCTCCAAAGCATAACTTTGACCACTTATTTCTTTAAAAATATTTGTTATAAAGTGGTATATATATACTTTTATGATAGTACTTTTCAAGATAAATTTATTTATATGATTTTTACATTTCTAAACTCAATAATTTAAAAGTTATTCATGATTTATATTCTCAATGTTTGACCGAAAGCTTTTCCAAAATGAATTCTCTTTGTGATACGGAGGGAGTATATAATAAAAATCATGTACATTTTTGGGCGTCCGGCTGCCTGGCTGTTGGAGCACCACGGCTGCCTGGCTGTAGGTGCACCGTGTCCAATATATATGCATATTTTTGGGTTTTGGGCGGCCGGCTGCCTGGGTGTAGGTGCACCATTTTAAAAAATATGTATAGATTTTTGTTATATTATATATATATATTATATGACTTTTTTTATTGTTTTAAGTGCAGGAGTAAAATGGTCTTTTTATCCAACACTTAACACCATTATGCCCTCAAATCTAACGGAAGATCAAATAAGTAACAAAGTTTCGTTTTGAGGCCATATACACAACTTCAAACAAAACACGACCACGTAACCAGAGTTTTTTTGAGGGCCAATAAATAATTCTCCCAAATATATATGGGCTTCTCCTTCAACGATCGGATTCTTCGTTTTGCTCCCACCACTCTCTTCACTTGCTCTCCCTCCCTCTCCCAACATGGACAGGGCGACCATGAATACGCGAGTGGCGCACTGCGGCGGCTGCACTCCTCCCCCATCATGTCGCGGCATGTCTGCCGGTCCTACGCCGCCAGCTCCCCATGCCACGGCGACAGTGTTGCGCTGGTGCAGCAGGTGGACACAGCGGTGTTGACGGTCCTTAACGTCAACTTTTAACCATAAATATAACTTACATTTATCTATAAATATCATCATTAACGTAAGTTATTTATTTAAATTAACAAGTTCCACGAGTTTTGGTGTATTCACTAACCTTGCAGGAATAATTAATTTTTCATAGAACAAAAGTGTTCCAAATGATAATTTAGAGTGTACCGTTACGACAGGCTCGTTGCGCTGATCGAGACGGACCTATCAATTGCTATTTTTTGAGCTCGGATTGAAAAAATATTAATTTATAAATAATAATAATAATAATAATAATAATAATAATAATAATAATAATAATAATAATAATAATAATAATAATAAGCTTACCTGGCTGACGCGAACGCAAGGCACGCACGCGATAAGGGCCCAGGCGGGGCAACCGTTTGCCTGTCCTGATATTCCTCCTCGGTAAACCAACTATATGTTTGGTAACATTGGTTTTTGTACACCGAGTTAAAAATCTATCCATCCCCCTCTCTTCAACTCGTATCGCTGCTCCTGTGGGGCTACCTCTCCATGTTAACCATACCAAAAGAAAAGGTAACAAAGCTCCTCTGGCATCCAGAGCACCCAGGGGCTGTGGCTCCCCAACCTGTTCCTTTTATCGCCAGAAACATCCGTTGTTCAGTCGAGTCAGGGCTGACTTCCCTTCCATAAGCACTGTGACTAGCTTGGATAAACCACACTCCCTTGCCTAGTTTAGTTTATTGACTTTCCGTGATCACACCTTTTGAAAAGAATCCTTTCGCCAAAGATCTTGGAGCTTGCGTGCGGGAGGCGTTGGCCGCTGGCCACGGCCGGCACAAGTCACGGTGACGCCACCCGCTGGAGCGCACCGACGCAGGGGCACCAGAGCCCAGGCCGGAGGGGGCGACGAGCGCGCGCAACCGTTCGCGGGCCGGCCCAAGCCGCGCGGGAGGCACCCAGGCCGCTGGCCCAAGGCCAGAACGCGCAGGAGGGAGCACCCGGGCTCGGGAGAAGGCCGCGTGGGAAGCAGGCTGAAGGCGGTTTTGGCCTTTAAACCGACCCTGAGCGCGAAATTTTCGAATTTGCCGACTTAGTAGGTCGGTTTTGCATGGAAAAACCTTCCAAAAGGTCCTCCATTCTCCAAGGAACCTCCCACTATAAATATAGGTCATTCTCCTTCATTCCAAGACATCTCTACACCATCAAAGCCTCATTTCTTCATCATATTAGTGGTTGTAGTGTCCCTCTAGGTGCTTATCACCTAGTTGTATTTATCAGAAAATAGATAGAGAGGAGGGGGAAGAAGCGGAGGAAGAGCCGAGTCTATCAGACTCTGCTCAAGTTTTGTACCTCTACGGAGTCGCCTCGTTCGTGAGTAAACTCTGAGTTCTTCTTTTGAATTTTCAAGTTATTTATTTAATCCAAGTTTAGCACTTACTTTATTTTGCTTACAGGATCTCTGCTCGATCGAGTGCTCTAGACCTCGGATCCGGACTAGAGTAGTATTCGCTAGCATAGACGTGGCGTCTGGGCTAGAGTTTACGTGAGTTTGCGCCCAACCCCACGGATAGTTGTGGTAGCCCCGGAGGTGACGGCTCCGACCAGGCCTTTGTAGCCCGCCACGTTCGGGTTGGTGTTTCTGTAGAGCTTTTGGCAGCATTCTCTCAACTACCTTCATCTCAGTCTTTATCGAGAGTTGGAAAGGCACTGCTGCTCCGAAGTAAGCGAGTCTTGTAACCTCAACCTTAGTTATCTAGCGATCTTGGAGAAACCTTAGAAAACCCTCTCTACCTACCAAAAACATCTTATCTTTGGACGATCTTGTTCTTCTCTTGATCACTTCTCGTTCCCTATGAAAATCGATACCTTGGAATACTCATGGTGAAAGCTACAATGGTATCCATGCGCTTGTGGATTTATCTGTTTGCGTTAACAAATACCAACAAGCTTTCTAGCGCCGTTGCCGGGGATAAAGTTTATCTCTACTCTTGGTAGCGACGTTAGTAAGTGTCAAGAAGCTTTCTGGCGCCGTTGCTGGGGAATAGTAGCTGTTCTAGAATCGAACCAAGTCGTCCGTGTATCCTTTTTCCTTTACCACACCCATATACACCTTACCTTACAACCATATACACCTTTCGACATGGATTCCACGCCTATCTATCAATTTTCTGCACCGAAGGGTGAGTTCTTAGAGCCACCACAATGGTCGAAGCCGATCACAGCTTCCGGCTTGAACTCCGTCCTGGCTTTATAGCCATGGTACAGGAGCAACCCTTCTCAGGGCACGAAGATGAAAATCCTTATACCCACCTTCGGGAATTTGAGCAACTGTGCTCATGCCTATACATTTCTGGCATGTCACACGAGATCATTAAATGGAAATTGTTTCCGTTCACCCTTTTGGTGGTGCAAAACAATGGTATGCTCAGACCGTAGGAGTTAACGGAAATTGGGACAAACTTCGAGACAAATTTTGTCTCGCTTTCTTCCCTATTTCCCGAATTATTGCCCTTCGAATTGAAATTCTTACATTTCAACAGAAAGAGAAGGAGACTCTAGGAGCAGCCTGGGCTAGGTTCACCAATCTCATCAATGCTGGCCCAAACCTTTCTTTGCGAGACCACATTCTTCTTCAACACTTTCATCATGGTCTTAGCAAAGAAGCTCCTCTCCACCTTGATTTATCTTCTAGAGGCTCGTTTGCACATAAAACCATTAGTGAAGGGAAAACTATTCTTGAGAAAATCCTTGAAAACACCCCTTACATTGTTATGACGAGATTCCTGAAGAAACAATAGAGTCAAGCCCCGACCAACAAGAGGAGGCACTCGCAATCGAATTTGAAATTCTTTTGAATCCCTTGTTTGATTCGGTTGCCACAGAACCTCCCATTGAGGGAACACACCATGTTGTAGAGGATGATGAACCACATCCCTCTTCGTTTCCCTTTAAATTCGAGAATGATCTTTTTGAAGATTTTGGCAATACCTTGAATTTTCCTGTCTAAGTGAAGCCTCCGACACATTCTTTGACATCTGATGACGATGATGGTCCACTTAACGAGCCCTTCCTTATGGAACACATCAAGGGGCTCTTGACCATCATGAGTCATGAATGGTTGGTTGAAACGGAGTTATCCTCTGAGGTAGCCCGAATCATTGCCCCATCAGATGTCTTGTCGTGCACATTAAAGGAAACCACCATAGAGGCTCACTATAGTCCTGCCATTGGGATGAACATTATTTCAAAGGCCTTGGCCAAAGAAATTTGCCCTAACGAATCCTTCATCCCATCTCTTAAGCTTTTAAGAATTCCTTCGGGAGTTACTCTTGAGAGTTGTGGAATCATGAGGTCTATTCCTTTACGAATTAATGGTTCTAAGTATCGTCTTGATTTTCATGTCTATGACATCTCAAACATGTCCCTCTTGGTTGGTTTACCACTAGGGACACTTTTTAAGGAAAGACCAAAACAGGGTCTCTTGAAATTAAAGCTGGGAAGTTCTCCTATCACCGTCTCGCTTTCACGCTCAAACAATGCGATAGTAGAACCCAAACCCGAACAAGACCCTATTGAGATGTCTTGATGGCTTCCCTAGAAGACATGGCCCAACCAGCTCTTGATGATGAAAATTTCATTCAAGAAGAGGAAGATCTAGCAGAGCCTGTCGAGCTAGACCAAATGGAGGCACCATCACAACCCTCAATCGAGCTTAAACCTCTTCCTTCTGGCCTAAAATATGTCTTCCTAAATAATAACCGTGAAACTCCTGCCATCATAAGCGACAAACTTTCTGAAGAGGAAACTCGCAAACTTGTCGATGTCCTAGAAAGGCATAAATCGGCCATAGGCTACTCGCTCCAGGACCTAAAAGGCATTAGTCCCACTCTATGCACGCATCGTATCCCTATTGAGCCTAACTCTTCACCATCAAGGGAACCACAGCGGAGACTTAACAACGCTATGAGAGAAGTTGTTAAAAAAGAGGTCCTCAAACTCCTACATGCCGGGATTATCTATCTCGTTCCCAATAGTGAGTTGGTCAGCCCGGTACAAGTTGTGCCGAAGAAGGGAGGAATGACATTCGTTAGGAATGAGAAGAATGAACTCATCCCTAAACAAACTGTCACCGGGTGGCAGATGTGCATTGACTATCAGAAACTCAATAAGGCCACTAAGAAGGATCATTTCCCGTTGCCGTTCATTGACGAAATGTTAGAACGCCTCGCGAACCATTCCTTCTTTTGTTTCCTTGACTGCTATTCCAGATATCACCAAATCCCAATCCACCCGAATGACCAAAGTAAGACTACATTCACATGCCCGTATGGAACTTACGCATACCGACGCATGTCGTTCGGGTTATGCAATGCTCCAGCTTCCTTCCAACGGTGCATGATGTCTATCTTCTCCGACATGATCAAGAAAATCATGGAAGTATTCATGGACGATTTTACCGTCTATGGTACAACCTTCACAGATTGTTTGGAGAATTTCGAGAAGGTCTTACAATGGTGCGAAGAAAAGCACTTAGTCCTAAACTAGGAAAAATGCCATTTTATGGTTCAGGAAGGAATAGTGCTAGGACACAAGGTGTTTGCCCGTGGGATAGAGGTGGACAAAACAAAAGGTGAAGTCATTGAACAACTTCCACTTCCCACGAATGTGAAGGGCGTTCGTAGCTTTCTAGGCCATGCAGGGTTCTACAGGTGATTCATCAAATTTTTTTCTCAAATCGCTAGACCCCTGACAAGCATTTTAGCTAAAGATTCGCCTTTTGTTTTCAATAATGAGTGCCATGAAGCTTTTCAAATCTTGAAAAAGCACTCGTTTCAGCTCCAATCATCCAACCTCCTGATTGGAAGTTGCCCTTCGAAATTATGTGCGATGCTAGCGACTTCGCTGTTGGTGCCGTTTTGGGCCAAATGAAGGATAAAAAGCACTATGCTATATATCCTATGCTAGCAAGACTTTGTGTGGGGCACAACTAAACTATGCCAGAACTAAGAAAGAGTTGTTGGCTATTGTCTTTGCGATAGACAAGTTTAGATCTTACTTAGTGGGGGCAAAGGTAATTGTTTATACAAATCATGCCGCTCTCAAATACCTCCTCACTAAGAAAGATGCCAAACCTCGGCTAATCCGATGGATTCTTCTCCTCCAAGAGTTTGACATAGAAATAAGAGATAAGAAAGGGGTAGAAAACTCGGTAGCTGATCACTTGTCTAGGCTTCAACATAAAAATGAAAATGAGTTACCTATTAATGATTATTTAAGGGATGACACGCTCCTCAAGGTAACAAACTCGGATCCATGGTATGCAAATATTGTGAACTATATAGTTGCAGGATATGGTGCACCAGGGGAGGACAGGAGAAAACTCAAGCATCAAAGTCGTTCCCATCTGTGGGACGACCCGTACCTCTACCGAGTCTGCGCAGATGGGTTGCTAAGGAGATGTGTCCCAATGATTGAAGCCACAATGATCATAGAGAGATGTCATGCATAACCCTATGGAGGACACTACGGAGCATTCCGTACACATGCCAAGATCTGGCAGAGTGGATTCTTCTGGCCGACAATGTACCAAGACACAAAAGAATTCGTCAGAAGATGTGTCAGATGCCAGAAACATGGAAACATCAACACTCAGGATGCAATGCCACTCACGAACAACCTCCAAGTGGAGTTGTTTGATGTCTGGGGGATAGACTTCATGGGACCACTCCCAAAGTCTAAAAATGCTGAATACATCTTGGTGGCGGTGGACTACGTGTCCAAGTGGGTAGAAGCAATACCCTATAGTTCTGCCGACTCCAAGCACGCTAGGAAGATGTTCCATGAAGTGATATTCTGACGGTTTGGAACACCCCGAATGGTCATAAGTGACGGAAGATCACACTTCATTGATAAGAGATTCTGGGAGTTCCTAGCAGAATATGGAGTCAAGCACAATGTTGCAACCCCATACCATCCCCAAACAAGCGGTCAAGCTGAAACATCAAACAAGCAGATCAAGAACATCCTGTAGAAGACCGTGAACAAGATGAGAAAGAAACGGAAGTATCAGCTTCATGATGCACTATGGGCATACCGAACAACATACAAGACACCCATAGGCATGTCACCATATCGTTTGGTATACGGGAAAACATGTCATGTACCTGTGGAGTTGGAGTTTAGGGCCCATTGGACAATCAAGAAATGGAACATGGATCTTCACCTAGCCGGCAAGAAGAGACAAAGCAGCTGGCAGAGCTAGAAGAATGGAGAGAAAAAGCCTATCATAGCTCCAAGATCTACAAAGAAAGAACAAAAAGATGGCATGACAAAAGAATCAAGCATAAAGAGTTTGCACTTGGAGATAAGGTTTTGATGTTCAACTCAAGGGTGAAACTTTTTGGGCATGGAAAACTTCGGAGTAAATGGGAAGGACCATATAAGGTAATTAAGACCTCATCACATGGTGGCATCACACTCCAAGATGATGAAGGTAACTTGTTTAAAGTAAATGGTCATCGTTTGAAAGTTTTCCTTGAGCCACAAATAGAAGAAGTTGATGTGATTGAATTTCTGCAATTCAAAGATTTAACTTAAAGAAATTTCAATCGTGTATATTTAAATTTTAGAAAAAATAAAAATATAATAATAATAATAATAAAGTAAAAAAATAATAAAATAAAATATTTTGACTCTCTAGTGTTCCTCACCAGAAGAGTCACTTTTGTTTTTTACCATTTTCTCTGTCTTTGAATAAGAAAAACAGATACAGCTCCAAAAGAAGTGTGGGGGTGTGCAATACCACATTGAAAAGCAAAAGCGACGAACCACGTCATGAACAGGTGGAGGAAACTGCACATAACTCGGTTTCATTCTTTCCCACCTGTTTATATACTCGTTTCTAGTTCTACATTCATTTAAACATGCAAATTTAAAAAGAACCAAGATTCACACTTAGAGCTACAATTTTGAAAGTGAATATGAATATGGCTCTTTAAATTTGGACTACATAATCTTTATTCCTTATATTTACTTAGTGCTTGTGGAAAAAATATCATATAGGAAAATCATATTGACTAAGTTGTTGTAAAGTGAGATATGGCTTGGGCATGGAAATCCAACCTTTTGTGTTCAAAGTCTTGGAGAATTTCTTTTGATAAAAATACCAAAATTCATAGTTTCACATGCTCCTCAATGGTGAGAAAATTCCTACCAAGCCCAAATATCATGATACATTTTGAAAAACCTTCTATTTATGCTACTTGTATTCGCATTAAGCTTTGTCAAGCTATGTTGACCCTAGCTGAGAAAGTTATCATGCTTTTAAAATCAAGATCACGCACACACCACCAAATATGCACTACTCCTACACTAAGAGTAGACGCAAAACATGCCTTTCACTTCATCCATCAAAAAATGTTCCACTCCTACACTGGGAGTGAACAAAAATATATTTGTTAGGTGTCATCAAATAAATGCTTTATATCCTTGTTAATATCTCTCTCAAAAAAATGTGTTGTTGCAAAAAGAGACATGCGGCTATCAATTAGGTTAGCCAGTAATTTTCCACACACATGCACATCTTGATTCGATTGTATGACATCTTTCTCCATGGATCCATTGTTTGACTTAGCAATATATGCAATTCAAGTATGCTTACACAAGTTTTCCTACCTAAGCACCACATAAGCCTTTTATAAGTAGGAAGAAAAAGAAGGCAATGCTAAAATACGCCTTGGAGAGGAAGCATACACCATTGAGTGATTTGAGAGTACCATTTGCAGAGTACTTGTGAACTATGCTTTTATTTCAAAAACTTTTTAAAAAAACTCCAAGTTACTGAGATGTGAAAATGGGAAGAGATGACTTTGCTGCAAGGCCATTCCGCTTTTCAACCACTAAAGGATATATGTTAGCCACTCCACATATCGGTATGAAGTATGTTTTGGAATAATTCTTATGCTAGTTCCAAATTTTGAGTAAGCTATGTTTATGTTTACTTAATTTTAACGTTTACTCGAGGACGAGCAAAGAACAAGTGTGGGGGAGCTTGTTGACGGTCCTTAACGTCAACTTTTAACCATAAATATAACTTACATTTATCTATAAATATCATCATTAACGTAAGTTATTTATTTAAATTAACAAGTTCCACGAGTTTTGGTGTACCTTGCAGGAATAATCAATTTTTCATAGAACAAAAGTGTTCCAAATGATAATTTAGAGTGTACCATTACGACAGGCTCGTTGCGCTGATCGAGACGGACCTATCAATTGTTATTTTTTGAGCTCGGATTGAAAAAATATTAATTTATAAATAAATAAATAAATAATAATAGTAGTAATAATAACAATAATAATAATAATAATAATAATAATAATAATAATAATAATAATAATAATAATAATAATAAGAAAGCAAGCTTACCTGGCTGACGCGAACGCAAGGCACGCACGCGGCAAGGGCCCAGGCGGGGCAGGCTTGCGTGCGGGAGGCGTTGGCCGCTGGCCACGGCCGGCCCAAGTCACGGTGACGCCACCCGCTGGAGCGCACCGACGCAGGGGCACCAGAGCCCAGGCCGGAGGGGGCGACGAGCGCGCGCAGCCATTCGCGGGGCGCGGGAGGCACCCAGGCCGCTGGCCCAAGGCCAGAACGCGCAGGAGGGAGCGCCCGGGCGCGAGAGAAGGCCGGGCCAGGGCCCAATTCGCGTGGGAAGCAGGCTGAAGGCGGTTTTGGCCTTTAAACCGACCCTGAGCGTGAAATTTTCGAATTTGCCGACTTAGTAGGTCAGTTTTGCATGGGAAAAACCTTCCAAATGAAGGGAAGGTCCTCCACTCCCCCAAGGAACCTGCCACTACAAATATAGGCCATTCCCCTTCATTTCAAGACATCTGTACACCGTCAAAGCCTCATTTCTTCATCATATTAGTGGTTGTAGTGTCCCTCTAGGTGCTTATCACCTAGTTGTATTTATTAGAAAATAGATAAAGAGGAGAGGGAAGAAGCGGAGGAAGAGCCGGGTCTGTCGGACTCTCCTTAGGTTTTGTACCTCTACGGAGTCGCCTCGTTCGTGAGTAAACTCTGAGTTCTTCTTTTGAATTTTCAAGTTCTTTATTTAATCCAAGTTTAGCACTTACTTTAGTTTGCTTATGGGATCTCCGCTCGATCGAGTGCTCTAGACCTCGGATCCGGACTAGAGTAGTATTCGCTAGCATAGACGTGGCGTATGGGCTAGAGTTTACCTGAGTTTGCGCCCAACCCCACGGATAGTTGTGATAGCCCCAGAGGTGACAACTCCGACCAGGCCTTTGTAGTCCACCATGTTCGGGTTGGTGTTTCCGTAGAGCTTTTGGCAGCCTTCTCCCAACTACCTTCATCTCAGTATTTATCGAGAGTTGGAAAGGCACTGCTGCTCCGAAGTAAGCGAGTCTTGTAAGCCTAAACCTTGGTTATCTAGCGATCTTGGAGAAACCTTAGAAAACCCTCTCTACCTACCAAAAACATCTTATCTTTGGACGATCTTGTTCTTCTCTAGATCACTTCTTGTTCCCTGTGGAAATCGATAGCTTGGAATACTCATGGTGAAAGCTACAGCGGTATCCGTGCGTTTGCGGATTTATCTGTTTGTGTTAACAAATACCAACAAGCTTTCTGGCGCCGTTGCCGGGGATAGAGTTTATCTCTACTCTTGGTAGCGACGTTAGTAAGTGTCAACAACCGGCCGCGGAGGGCCCAACGGCTGATCTCCCTAGGCATGGCATGGGTGAGGTAGGTGGCTCACCAGCATGACTCCCCTACCCCTAATGCAACATTGTCCCTTCGGGGCGCGTCTTCTCCTGTGCTCCATGAAACCCTAGGTACTTGTCTCTTCCCCCCCTCTCCCTCTACGTGCTATAGATGGACTTGCTCCGCTTCGGATTTCATGTCCCTCTTCTGGATTTGGCCTTTATTTTCATGGATCTGGTGCTTTTGGTTTGACATTTCTTCAGTACTGAAAGGACCTAAGATGCCTCCTAGAGGAGGGGGGGGGGGGGGGGTGAATAGGCGTTTCTGAAAATTAACACCTTAAAATGCAAAAGCGATTAGTATGTGAGCTTCCAATTACTTGGAAGCTCTCAATCAGAGTAAATCAACCCCTCAAGAGACAAACACACAGTATATGAAGGATACACAATGAATATAGAGTCAATTCCCTGCACCACAAATGATTAGAGCAAGATATAAAAGATTCTGCACGGAGAGCTAATACCGGACACGTCCGGTAAACCCTAACAAGCTGAGCCTTCAGGCAATACCGGACACGTCTGGTAGCAATATCGGACACATCTGATATTTGCGAAATCTGCCCTGAGCTCCAAATTGACTCCGATTTCTTCTCAATATAGTCACACCCTGCAGAGATACAATCTATATATATTCTCAACACACAGATCCTGCAGGGAAAGCTTGAGCCACACAAATATTGAAAGTAATACAGAGATAAGACACGGTATTTGTTTTACCGAAGTTCGGCACCCCTCGGGTCCTACTCTTCGTTGAGCCGGCTACGAGCTACCACAAAGGTGAGCTCTAGAGGACACCACCGACCACTTTACCTGTGGTCTATTTCACCCGCAATGCTCCTTCCACTAGTTGATCTCTTTTGAGGAGAGATCGAACCTTCACAAACTTTCTGAGGCACCCCACAAAGCTCTTGGGCGCTCAACGGTGACGCCTAGCCGTCTAGGACTGAAGAGTCCAAGAGTAACGAATGCGCACAACAAGATCGACGATTGGCTTGCTCTCTAATTTTGAATCTCTCTCAACCCACTAATGGATTTGGCAATTAGAGGTCAATCACTCACTAAGAGAGGGTTGGAAAGTGTTTTGAAAGCTCTAGAATGTGTGTGGGAACCAGCAGAATCAACATCCTTCAAAAGAGAAGTCTTGGGGGTATTTATAGCCCCACCCATAAAACTAGCCGTTTTCTAGCCGTTGGTTTTGTCAGGTCATACCGGACACGTCCGATATGACTACACTTCATGAGAAAACACTTAACTAACCAACTATCGAAACCCAGTTAAGGGTCGGAACTTCCGATAAGAAACGTCGGAACTTCCAACGAGACCGAGACAGAGATCTGGGTCCTGCTGTTCTGAAAAGGTCAGAACTTCCGGTTAAATATTGGAACTTTCGATGTTCCGCCACAGATGGGAACCGAGAAGTCAGCAAATACCGGACACGTCCGGTATGCATCCGGTATGAACTCAAAATGCAGAAACAGTCAACAAAGGATAGGAGTTAGTCCTAACTCTCTCATGTCTCACTTGGGTTGGGTTGAGCACTTATGAAGAATCATCTACTATATGTTGCATCCCTCTTAATAGTACGACTTTCCTATTTACTCAAGATAAATTGAAAGACGAGTTTTAAATCTCTTGAGTTGATCTTTATAGAACCGAAGCCGCTTCTCTTCACTTTCTTCATCTAGAGGAATGCTTGTCATGATTAGGGGTAGATATCCCTCGAGCATAGCCATCTTGAGCAATTGACTTGACTCCATACAAGTGATATGATGGAATCCCAAATGTGTCAAGTCACTTCGATCCACACTGTTGCTAGGAATGTTGACTCTCCACTCAATGTGATCTTCAAGCTTGATTGATCCTTCGACTAAATGCAAGTACTTTCTTCTTCACCCTAGCTATGTTCTTCGGTCGTCAAGCCGTCGCTTGCCCTTCACCCTTGCTTAGTACCTCGAAGACTCTTTCTTTGCTATCTTCACCATCTCAAGCCATTCAATCACACTTTGCTTTGAATCCTTTGTTTAGCACATATATGACCTATGATTATCTCACAATAGAGTAGCCTTTTCATCAATATCATTTTCATTGTTGTTTTGGACTTGTGACATGTATGTCATACAACAATCCATCATCTTGGCTTTGCATTTCATTTCAAACATATTGTGAGATACCCTTTTTCCTGTGTCACACTTAGCAAACATATTAGACCTTTAATCAATGATGTCATCAAGTCATCCAAAACATACTTAAGTGCAACATGCACTTTCAAGTACGACCATCCATCATGTTTGTGATGATTGTCGCCACCCCGTCGGTGGTCGACGGCGTTGCTACCTGTAACACCCTGATTTAAAGTTTTCTCGAATTTAATTAAATTAATTAGAAATTAATTAGCTTGACTTATTTATTATAAGAGGAAAATAAAATTTATTTAATTATGTCATGTTGCATTCATGCCATTGCATATTTTTATTATGTGGTAATTGAGTTTATTAAACCCCATTTAGGGCGAACCGAATTTGTTCTATTTAGAAAAGAAATAAAAGATTTATAAAAGTTTTACAAATTCTAAATCCAAATTTTATTTACAAAACCTAGGGAATTTTTTCAAAAGTTTCAAAACTGGTTTTTGGATTTCGAACTGATTTGAAGTGTGTTTTCAAATAAATTTATAAAAGGTTTTGAAAGGAAAAGAAAAGGAGAAAGGCAACTGGGCCTTCCTCCACCCTAACTCGTCCGAAACCCCTCCTCCCCTCTTCCATCCGCTCGCCCCGAGTTCCCTCTTGAGCCCACTCCCTCACCCTCTCCGCCCACCGCCTGGGCCAAGCCGCCAACCCAACCGCACCCTGCCACCACTCCTCATCCCCATCCCACGCCGGCCCACACCCTTCCCTGGCCCAGCCAAACTGTGTCCAACCTCGGCCCAACCGGCCACACCCCACTCCACATCTCCCCGTAGCACACACCTCCCAGCGGCTGCATTGCCAGGTCGACAGAAACCACGCCTCACCTCTCCCACCTGTCACGCGGGGCCCGTCTGTCGGCGCTGTCGTCCACACCGCACCCAACCTCCCCTCCCCGCCCTTCACGTTGTGCCACACCGACTCCCCCTGGATCGTTCTACGGAAAGCACCAAGCTGCCACCCTCTCACTGTCATCTTATAAAGACGCTCCCCACCGCGCCATCACCCTTTCCCTGTGACCCTAGTTGGCCACCCCCTTCCACCCTCGCCACCGAGTCACCACCATCGTCGACCGTGCCACGAGCTCCACCGGCCAGTGCCTCTACTCGCCCTGTCAAACCGTTGGTACCCTCGGAGCGAGGTGTTGATCTACCGCCACCGCCCCGACCTCACGAAGGTAATCTCGTCCACTCCCATGTCTGCACCGCCGGGTCGGAGCGCCACCACCCGCCTCCGCCGACGTCTAACCCAACCGAGCCATCACCGACCGCATCAGGAACCTTGGTGAGCTCCCCGTCCTTCCCACTTTCTCCCGGTGCCCCTAGATGTCCCGACCGTAGCCCGCAGGTGTAGTTCCGCGTGTGGGTTCTCACGGCAGGGGGCCATGTCACCACCGCCCTAGTCGTTGGCGCTGTCAGATTCAGAGCTGCCATCAATGACCAGCTCCCCTCCCAACCCCCTGCGTCGTCCGTCTTTGGATCTACGGTGTATATTAGAAACACCCCGAAGGGGTATGCACCGCGCCCACGGTCCATAGACCAACACCTTGTCTCCGCCACGTCTACTGGCCATGCGGTGCGCTGAGCCAATCAGAGCTCGCCACACGGCGCCGAGTCAGCGCCACGCCGACCACTCTACCACGCGTGATGTGTTTTGCAAAAGAGACCCCGCGCTTCTGGCAAATAAACCCGCACTCCCTTTTTACTGTGCACTGGGTCATAGAATTCTTGCAGTATAGCCCATCTAATTTCACCTAAATGAGGTGCCGTCCATCGCACAGACCGCACCGCGCACGCCACGTGTCACACGACCGACCGGCGCTGGCATTTTTGCGCAGAAGCCCTTGCTTTTCCCCAAACTAACCCGTAGTCCTATGCACATTGCTCTGAGTCAGCCGAACACTTGCAGTCTAGACCCTAGGGTTTAGCCAAATGGAGGTCGGGTCCAGTGCTCCTGTAATTGCTGATTTGATTTATTTTAAATGCGAAATTGAGTTCCAAGTATGTATAGAATTGCCACTCCCATTGAAAAGCTCATAACTTGCTCTTTTTAACTCTGTTTCGACCCGTTCAACTTGCGTTAGTTTCATAATTTCGTAATCTATGTATTGGATCTGTTAGTTTACTGTTTTATTACTATTTCATGTGCTATTATTTATATTCTTGTATTATGCCTTGTATGTTGTGTGGGCCTGAGAGTGTAGAGTTCGAGGATGCTCCGGACCCTTCTTATGACCCTGCAAATTCGACCCAGCCCACAGGCAAGTGTTCTTGAACATCTTGCGCCCATTACTTTATTTTACTTTTGGTATTAGAGTAGATTAGATCCAGTAGTTGCATGCTTGTCTAATTTGAATCCCATGGTTAGGGTTTACTAGATTTTGTATTGACACTACTACAAAAAAGAACTTGCGCAGCGTTGCCTAAATGGGCTCCGTGGCGGGCACAGTTTTTGCCCGCCACGGTTATTCGGTGGCCGGCCTGCAGCGGCCGGCCGCCGAAGCGCCCGCTGCGGTTAATCATTAACCGAAGCGGGCAACATAAGTTGCTCGCTGCGGTTAATCTTATTTAACCGCAGCGGGCTTCCTTATATGACCGCTTCGGTTAATGATTAACCGAAGCGGGCGACGTAACGTGCCCGCTGCAGTTAAATAAGATTAACCGCAGCGGGCACCTTACGTTGCCCGCTTCGGTTATGCCTCGCTATTTAAGTCACCGCCGCCGCCACCAGAACCCGATCATCTTCTTCCTCTAGACCAAAAACGGGGGAAGAAGTTTTGCCGAATTTTTGTCCCAAATAACTTGTTTTTGAGGTTTATTTGTTTGATTTGGAGGAGAAGTACTCCACAAGAGGTACCTAGATGATCTCCACCCTCTTTCCCCTCTCTTTTTCGCTCTTTTTAGCCTCCCTTTTAGATCTAGTTGTATGTAGGAGAGAGAAAACTGGTATTTGTTTCTCTAAGTTCATCATGGATACATTAACTTTATTTGCCGTCGTTATTACTTCTGTCCCTAGATTTAACATAAATATAATAAATTATTATGTTTTTCTAATTCATCTTTGTTTTGTGATTCATGATGTGTTTTATTAATTAAGGATCGCAGGTACAATGGACCGGTCGGAATGGATGTATAAGATCAATAGAGTACTTGATGTGCGGTATATCGTTGAAGTGAGAAAGTTTATTTCCGCTGCGAAAGCTGACCGTGAGAGATCGAAGCAGACGACAATCATATGTCCATGTCATCGTTGCAAGAATCTGACCGCCTTCAAAGACGAAGGCACAGTGCAATCTCATTTGATTCATTTTGGTTTCATGGATGATTACACGGTGTGGACTCATCACGGCGAGAGATTCGATCCGAGTGTCGGGGCGGCATCTGGAGTAAGCTCAGCGTCGACGGCGACGGTGAACCAAGATCCTGGAGCGCACATCTCATCAGCAACAGTAGCGCCTGCCTTCAGTGACAGTAGTGCTCGTGACCACAGCGCTGTGGAGGCAGATGTACTCCAGGATATGACAGATGATGGTGGTGGAGATGTTGAGGACGCTACAGTGCAGGACCCTGCGGATGTGCAGCTGTTTCAGGATTTAGTCAACCACATCGACGAAGACGACGTCGTGTATGGCTCCCCGAAGTGGCTGGAAAATTTCAGAGAGATGAAGCAGGCGTCACTTGATCCTTTATATAAGGACGGCGAGGAATGTCCGAAGGATTGCACGGTGCTCCGTTTCAACCTCCACATGTTGATGATGAAGGCTCGGCATGGGTGGTCTGACACTAGCTTTGATGAGCTGTTAGGTTACCTTGCTAAAACATTCCCGACGAGTAACAAGATCCCAGCAAATACGTATCGGGCGAAGAAGCTTATCCGGCCAGTGGCGATGAAGCTTAGAAAGTTCGATGCCTGCCCTAACCACTGCATCCTCTATCGGGGCATAAAGTATGAGAATTTGACGAGCTGTCCGCACTGTGGCGCCAGTCGCTACAAGAGAAATGCTGGATGTCGCGTGGATGCAGACGACGATGAGGCCTTGCGAGGTGGTCAGAGGAAGAAGAAGAAGGGTGTCAAGAAGAGCAATGTTGCAGCCAATCGCATCTCGGCTCATCAGCAGTACGAGGAAGAAGAGGGTTACACGTTGAGGAGAAGTCCGGCACTGTCGGTGTGGTACATGCCAGTGATCGACCGCCTCCGTGCGCTATTTGGGAACCCAGAGGACGCGAAGCTCATGTCCTGGCATGCATCAGCTGACCGCTTGAAGGACGATGGCATGCTGCGGCACCCCTCCGATGGCCAGCAGTGGAAAGATTTCGACAAGGCCTACCCGCAATTTGGCAAAGATCCCAGGAACGTTCGGTTCGCGCTCAGCACCGATGGGATGAATCCGTTCGGTGAGCTGAGCAGCTCCCACAGCACCTGGCCGGTCGTACTGACCATCTACAACCTACCTCCCCATCTGTGTCAGAGGCGCAGGTATCTTCTGTTGACCATGCTTATCTCGGGACCGAAGCAGCCCGACAATGATATCGATGTTTTCCTGGAGCCGGTAATGGAGGAAATGAAGGAGCTATTTGATGTTGGGGTCGAGATAGTGGATGCGTCCCTCAAGGAGAAGTTCACCCTAAAAGACATCATCTTTGTCACCATCACCGACTACCCCGGCCTCTTCTCACTGTCGGGGCAGATCAAAGGGAAGACCGGTTGCGTAATGTGCATCGACGAGACATGCTACACTTACCTCAAGGGATCAAACAAGATGGTGTACATGAGGCACAGGCGGTTCCTTCCGAAAAGGCACAGATATAGAAGAAGTGTCATGAATCAATTGTTCGATGATCAGGGCGAGCCACAGGGTGAACCACCAACGCAGACTAGTTGGGGGCCAAAGGTGTATGAGATGGTGAAGGATATTGATCAGATCAAGTTTGGGAAGAAGAAGAAGCCACCAGAGGAGGGGACAAAACAAACGAGGAAGCGAAAGCGAGACACGACGGAGGAAGCGTCACAGGTCCCCTCTGTTCCTTTCAAGAAGAGGTCGATTTTCTTCGAGTACCTGTCATATTGGAAGACACTGAAAACACCCCATGCCATCGACTGCATGCATCTCGAGAAGAACGTCTTTGATAGCACGATCGGTGTCCTGCTGGACATCCCGGGAAAGACGAAGGATGGTTTGAAGTCACGGACGGATCTTCTCAACCAGGGCATCAGACAGGACCTTCACCCTGGGTCACCTCATAATGGTAAAGTCGATCTTCCAGGTGCGGCCTACAACCTAAGGCATGGCGAGAAGACTGCTATGCTCAACCTTCTCAGGGGTATCAAGGTGCCTACCGGTTTCTCTTCCAACATTAAAAGCCTCGTCTCCTTGAAAGACCTCACATTGACTGGCTACAACGCACATGACTGCCACATCATGCTGACGGTGTTCCTTCCAATTGTGATAAGGGTTATCGGTCCAGAGTACGTGAAGATGGTGGTCACTCGGATATCATACTTCTTTAACCGCATCACGCAGAAGGTCATCGGTAAGGCTGACCTCCCTGCCCTTAAGGACTTCATCGCGGAGACCCTTTGCCAGCTTGAGATGTGCTTTCCCCCATCATATTTTGATATTATGGTACACCTAATGATGCACATGGTGGATCAGATCGAGCAACTAGGCCCCGTGTACCTACACAAGATGTGGACGTACGAGCGGTTCATGTCCACCCTCAACAGATATGTTCATAACTGTGCTCACCCGGAGGGCTCTATGATTGAGGCGTACACAACCGAAGAGGCAGTGAACTGGTGTATGAGGTACATAAAAGATGGGAGGGCTATTGGGTTGCTTGTCCATCAGCACGAGGGCAGAACCGCGGGCATGGGGTGCACGGGCCGAAAAGTTCGCACGGATATACCATACAAGGAGATTGAACAAGCTCATTACAACATCCTTCATCAGTTGGTGAGCATGGAGAAATATGTCGAGAGACACATAGAAGAGATCCGCGCCGCTAATGACGGACAACGCACAGAGGCATGGGTCCAGAATGAGCACAGAAATAGTTTCATAGATTGGCTCAAAGAGCAACACGTACCCCTAGAAAGATGCCCTGATGATGAAGATATGGAGACCGTGCAGAAGCTTCTGCAAGGTCCGTCAAGCCAAATCATGACGTGGCAAGGGTACGATGTGAAGGGGTATAGGTTCCACACGAAAGAGAAGGACAAGAAGAGCGCGGCACAGAACTGCGGTGTTCGATATGAGGGCGTCGACGAGGCCACAAACATGAGGACGCAATACTATGGCCAGATCAAAGAAATATGGGAACTTGACTATGGCAAGGACGTATGCGTAATCGTCTTCCGGTGCCACTGGGTAAACCCCAAAGCAGTTGCGGTCGACAGTTTCGGGCTAACCACCGTGAACCTCAAAAGTATCGGGTACAAAGATGACCAATGGGTACTCGCAAGCAATGTCGCGCAAGTGGCCTACTATATCTATCCGGAGGACCCAAAGAGGCACGTGGTCGTGTCTGGAAAGCAGCGGATTGTTGGAGTTGATGGGGTCCAAAGCCCAGAACAATACAACAACTATGAAGAGCTCCAACTTTTTTACCGATTTTGCAAAGAAGATCAAGGCCGTCGAGGACCGTTGCAACAAGAGCGGTATAAAGCCCTGGGCCCGTCCCGATGGTGAGAAGCGGTCCGTGAAAGCACCAGCACCAAAATGAGATTTTTGTTTATAAGTTAATATTATTCATATATATGCCACATGTTTTGTAATGAAGTAGTGGAAAGTTATGTAATAGTATTCGAGACAAGTTTTGTAATAGATTTTTGTTAATAAGTTAATATTATTAATAACAAATCTCAATTTGTTAATGACTCATTAATAAGTTAATATTATTAATAACAAATATCAATTTGTTAATGACTCATTAATAAGTTAATATTAATAATAACAAATATCAATTTGTTAATGACTCATTAATAAGTTAATATTAATAATAACAAATCTCAATTTGTTAATGACTCATTAATAAGTTAATATTAATAATAACAAATATCAATTTGTTAATGACTCATTAATAAGTTAATATTAATAATAACAAATCTCAATTTGTTAATGACTCATTAATAAGTTAATATTAATAATAACAAATCTTTGTCATAACCACAGCGGGCACATTAAGATGCCCGCTGCGGTTATTTGTATTAACCACAGCGGGCAACATAAGTTGCCCGCTGCGGTAAATATTAACCGAAGCGGGCTCCTTATGTTGCCCGCTGCGGTTAATCCTTGCCTATATAAGCCCCGCTACACTGAAGGGCATTTCAGTCCTTCGGTGCATCTCAATTCACCCCGAAGGGCTGTCGAATTTAACCACCGCCGCCGCAACTCCATTGCCGCCGTCGCCGTCCTCCTCCACCGCCCTCACCGAGGAAGCAGCGCACCGCGCCGCCCGACAAAACCCTAGCGCCCTTCCTCCTCCACTGCTGGTGCCCTAGCGCCGCCGGAGTCGGAGCGACGCCGAGCGGTGCCCTAGCCCGCCACCACCGCCATCTCCGCCGGAGTCGGAGCGACGCCGGTCGGTGGCCTAGCCCACCACCGGAGCATCGCCTGGAGCCTGTACGCCGCGGGAGCATCGCCTGGAGCCCGCCCGCCGCCTGGAGTCCTTCGGTGCCAAAGCCACCGCCGTTGCCTGTCGCTTCGAGCTCGTCCACCACCGGAGCATCGCCAGGAGCCTGATGTGAGTTCATAACCTCTTCTTCCTCGTTTGAGATGATGCCATGCTTCTATGTGATGCCATGCTTCAATAATCAACTCCTGGACATTGGTGATGGCATACCTTCAATAATCAACTCCTGGACAACATCCCTGATTTTAATGTGTTATTAAATGAATATATTTTGTGCATCTATGAAATTATTATTGAGGATCCATGACTTTGTTAGCTGGGTTATTGCTAGGTGACTTAATATTGATCACTATTGAGCTATTAACTAATGTCTGCCTTTTCTTCATGAGTGATGAGCCGAGAGGTAAAACTCTGCACAATCACTTATGTACTCAGGTAATTAGAAGTTTCTTCGACAGTTTGGCCAGCACCTGATTGTTGCTTGTCATTCATCCTGTAAAGATAACCATCTAGGAGTATAGTGTATTGGCTGAAACAGCAAACTCTATGTTTGTTGGCTTTCCTAGAATTATTGGTTGGTTTTGTTTCAGAGTCATGTGGACACTGTAGAAGTATAGCATCCCTTACATTTAAGCTAGGAAGCATATCAGTCTATCCCACATTTTAATATTGGTTAGCTGGTTTGGATATCCCTTAGGCAAACTTGATGTAAGTCCCTGATTTAGTTAATTTCATGATTTCCATAAGTGCGGGTGAATAATGGCAAACATAAAGCCGAAAGCTTACCAAAGTGGCAAACACTGGGAGTTTGATTCGTTAGCATGACAAGCCTATGTCTTCTGTATTCTGTCTTTTACTAACAAGGTTTCTGCTCAATGTCCTAGATAGCAAGGTTTGTACTACTCTCTGATATGCTCTGATATGCTCTGGTTACTACTCTGTCCTACTTACTACTTACTACTGCTACTTACTACTTACTACTGCTACTGTCTACTTACTACTGGTACTGTCTACTTACTACTGCTACTTACTACTTACTACTGCTACTGTCTACTTACTACTGGTACTCTGTCCTACTTCCTACTTACTACTGCTACTTACTACTTACTCTTGGTTACTACTTGTCTTCAGATGGAATCTATTTTATGTCTCGTGATGCTTTAATTCAGAGTTTATTTGCTGCCTATGATGCACTTTGATGCCTTTTTACCCTACTATGCAAATGCCACTACCTATGATGCCATCTGATGCTTTTTTACACTATGCAAATGCCCTACTGTCTACTACTACTTTGTACTAGTGCTTCATTATTACTCTATACTACTGTACTACTCCTCTCCCTGCTCTCTACCTAGTCTCTCTACTACACCTCTCTGTTACTACTCCCCCTACTCCTCTCTATACTCCTCTCCCTACTACTCCTCTCTATTACTACTCTCCCTACTCCTCTCTATACTCCTCTCCCTACTACTCCTCTCTGTTACTACTCCCCCTACTCCTCCCTACTACTCCTCTCCCTACTACTCCTCTCTGTTACTACTCCCCCTACTCCTCTCTGTTACTACTCCCCCTACTCCTCCCTACTACTCTCCCTACTCCCTACTATGGCATTTGCATTGATGATTTTTTCCAACTTGTAAGCTGAGGTAGTGGCAAATGCAATGATGTGACCCCTTTCGATCTATGCTGAGGCAGCGGCGATGATGATCAATTGCCCCCTACTTTCTATGCTGAGTCAGCTGCTAGACTAGGATGGCTTGTATTTTACAAGTAACCAGTTTAGCAGTGACGTGTTGACCTAGGGGCAAATCTGAGCCAAAAACTTATACGTGTCATTTTTTATTCAAAAGCTTTGAACTGATCATATTATATACGCGTCTGTGTATATGTAGAACTGAAATGGCAGAAGACAAAACTAACGAATGGAGGGACCCTACCCCTAGCTCCTCGTCAACCAGCTTCATGAGTGAGGTGTCCGTGACTCCACCGCCGAAGAAGCAGCGTACAGAGGAGGGCAACGATCCCACGTACGAACCAGGGGCGGACGAAGCAGAGAGTTTCGAGGTTTACGCAACACGCTGGCTTTCTAACATGTACAAAGACACGATTGAATCACTAAAGGCTCGTCACTCTTGTCAACAGCTGCCGATTGTGCCTCGTCAGCTCGAGTTTAGGGACGAAGACGCGGTCAGGGAGGAAGAAGCCCCCGCTCCCTCTACGGCAACCTCTTCGTCCAAATCTAAGGGCCAGAAGAGGGTGAGGGGACAACACGGGAGGCACAAGTTGGACAAAGAAAATGAGGTGCATGTCATCGATGCGGTGGGGCCAGAGGGCAACCCAATAGCTCCAGATACAGTCATTGGCAAGTTCAGCAATCAAGTGGCGTGTATAGCCAAGGAGAAGGTGGAGATCACTTGGCCCAACTGGCACGATGTACCGAAAGACATAAAAAACAATGTCTGGGGTGAGGTGACAAGGAGATTTAGATATCCGCCCTCAGCTGACATGGAGAAGTGCCAAGAGTGGGCTTTGCACGTGGCGTCGACTGCGCTTCGCAACTTCAGGTCCATGCTGACCAGAAATTACCTGAAGAAGGGGAAGTCGCCACTGCTAAAGTACAATATGGTCAAGGCACACGTGTGGGATGCTTTCTGCGAAATGAGAAAGACGCAAGAAGCAGAGGAAAAGAGCGCTAAGTTCAGTGAGCTCGCAAAGAGGAACAAGAATCCTCACCACTTGGGCATGACTGGCTTTGCCGGTCAGAGGACCAAGTGGCAGCAAGAAGAACAAGCAAGACAGGCTGCCGGGGTTCCAGATCCGTATGAGGGCATCGACCCAAGGGCAAAGGACTACATGAGGGCCTGCATTCCAAAGAGGCTGAAGCCTGGGGCGACCAAGTTTAACGAGCCCCACCTCGACGACGTCGAGAAGACTTTGATGGAGAAAGCAAAGCTTAAGGACAGCATCGTGGTCCACCGGGGCCATGACTTGCTCACTGAGGTCCTAGGAACCCCCGAGCACCGCGGCCGCGTGCGTGGTGTCGGGTCGAAGATGAGCTGGAAGTCAGTTGAGTCGTGGCAATCTGACGCGGCCACATACAAGTCCAGGCAAAGGTATAAAGATGAGCTATATAACAAGGGCTTCAATGAAGGCGTGGCTGAAATGATCAAAAGCTCAATAAAGGAAGCCTTCACGAGCAACGACCCGGAGATGGTCGCGATGAGGTCGAAGATGTTTGACCACCATGGCCTGCCCAATCCTCAAGCAAACAAAAAGAAAGCCTTACTGCCGATGAACGAGGATCGCCCAAGGGTCTCAAACGAGGACTTCAAGGAAAACCAGCACGTCCAACTCCTCATCCCGTTCGGAAGGTCCAAGAAGATGGTGGTGGCCGAGGGATGCATTCTTGCACCCCACGATATTCACGACTTCAACAAAGACAACACCCCTGAAGACTATGTGGTCGTGAGCCCGTTATGGCACGTTCCCGACCAGGAACATTTTGAATTGGACCATCCCAACCTACAAACGGCCAGGCACCTAGGGCAGGCACTTGGATTGGAAGTCCTATGGAACCGCGAGGACATCGAGATCATTGTTCGGACGCCAACTCCAACACCGACACCAGCATCACAACCATCAGCCGCCGGATCTTGTCCTCCGGAAGATCCAGATCACGGCAGCGATGATGACGAAGAAAAGGGCGGGGACAAGGGAAAGGGAAAGGACAAAGGAGAAGGTGGTACCGAAGGCGGGGACAAGGAAAAGGTAGAAGGTGATGGCGGGGAAAAGGAAAAGGGCACTGACATGGGAACTGTGTCTCCCCCGCCTCCAAATAGTTCGCCGATCGTCCCGGTCCATGAGGCAAGAAGCTAAGAGGCCGGTAAGGGCGACAACACGACAACAACAAGCCAGCCAAGCACGAACGAGCAACAGGGAGGCACGACGGGGGAGGCAACAGGGACGAAGACACCTCCCCCATCAACCATAAGCCAATGTCCTCCCCCGCCCACCAAGAACCCAAAAATGTCCACCGACAAGCTCCCGTACACGCTCACGTTCGAAAGGTATGGTAACATTGACTGCCCTATCCATCGTATGCCAGGCCTATCCATCGTATGCTACTAACATCCCTATCCATCGTATGCCAGGCCTGAAACTACCCGTCAACTATTTGATGAGGCCGAAGACTGCCCTGGCCACTATGTGTGCGGGAAGTTCTTGATTCCCAAGGCCCAGCTCATCGACGAGGAAAAGTGGGATACAAGGAGGTTCCATCTATGGTACATGGAAGCTGCAAAAGCCAGGATGTCAAGTTTTAACGTCAAGATTCCCACGGAGTACTTCCACTTGCCCGCTGGTAACGAAATGCACCTACCCGTCGACTTTAGCGACATGTACAACCTGATGCGGGAAGAAGACCTGGACATCGTTCAAATCACCCTATTCACACTGTAAGCGATGAATGCAACTTCCATAGATCAATACATTCGTATTTTCCTTGGTTCTATACTTATTATGTCACGATGACTTGTCCGTGCAGCATGACGGTCATTGTAAGCAATAAAAAAACACGTCCTGTACTCTACCTCTCTCCTGCACATATTGCCGAAAGAGTCATCAAGGGTTTCGAGATCACTGATCCGGAGATGACAGTTCGACAGCGAGAGAAGAAATATGAAGAAAATATGAAAGCCGAGAAGACTAAGTTAAAAAATTACATACTAGAATGCATGAAGAAGATCAAGCCGGATGGGCCAGAGTGTATAATGGCTGCCTATCATTTTGGGTAAGTCAAATACATGTACGTACACCTAAGTCGCTAGCATATCATGCCTTCTAGTCATCATAAATACTATTTTGTTGCAATGGTGCAGCCAGGGCCTCGTGGGTGGCCACTGGGTCGCTTTTATCATATACCCTCAAGATGGTAGGGCCTGTGTGTTTGACTCCTTGAGCGTACCAAACAAGCAAGGGTACAAGGCATTCGAAGATTGTCTGAAAAAGTAAGTCATCCATCTTTTTCATCAGTTACGGTTACCATACGTTTTTAAATTGTGGCTAAAACTATTATATTTCGTACAGCGCTTATAAGGAATACCAAAAGGTGCCCGGATTCTGGGACCGAAGAACTCAAAAGTTCAAGGACAAGCATAGGTACCACCTCAAAATCCGACGAGATTTCCCGGTAAGTATTTCAAAGGTTCAATTCATGTTTCATACATATATATGGGTTCTAATGCTTGTGTATTAATCGTGCAGTGCGCCAAACAGCCACTAGGATCGAAGACATGTGGCTTGTACACATGCGAGTTTCTAAGGGAAAGCAAGGAGTACACCAATAGCTGGAAGAAGCTCAAGGAAGGTGTCAAGTATTGGGGAGAGCAGCAGAGCCGCAGGATGTGCTTTAAACAAGTCAAGGCGGACATATGCAAGTTTGTAATGGAGAAATGCATTCTCGAAGGAGAAACGTTCTTTGACAACGAATCCGACCTGGCGTTGCTACCCCAATACGAGAAGCTCCGCAAATGGAACACAATGCTTCGTCCGACAGATTATGCTCATCAAGTTGAAATATGAATTGTAATTTGAATTCGAAATCAACTAAGTCAATGTGTATATGATGACAACAAACAACTAAGTCACTTTGTATGTTATGTGCAAATGGTTTATATGTGCATATATATATATATATATATGTTAGAAATCTGGAATTCTGGAATTATTTGAAAACTACAGATTTGAATTCCTGTTTCTGCTGTTTCTGCATTATTTATTTTTTTAATCCAAAATTAATAACCGTGGCGGGCAACATAAGCTGCCCGCTATGGTTAAAGGAAACTACCGCAGCGGGCAACCTAAACGGACCGCTTCGGTTAATCAGTTACCGTAGCGGGCGTTTTAGGTTGTCCGCTGCGGTTAATGCTATTAACTGCAGTGGGCTCCTTATGTTGCCCGCTGCGGTTAAGGCTTTTACCGCAGCGGGCAACAGCGCCCGCTGCGGTAATGGCCATGATTAACCGTGGCCTTAGCACCGCAGCGGACGCTGTAGCCCGCTGCGGTAAAGCCAAAACGCCCGCTGCGGTTAAGCTTTGTGCAGTAGTGTGATTATCCTTGTCACCTGGTCTAGGATGTTTTGGGGTAGAAGTCATGCTTAGCCCTGCAGTCATATTGGGATGGGATGGTGGTTAAATATTAATAATTCTGATTAGTGGACTATGAAACAATGTGGACATGGTAATTTTTTGTAGCAACATGGTGTTTAGGTTAATCCGGTAGGATGGACCCGTACTGGTAGTTTTGGGTCGTGTGACTCGACAACTGGTTTTGGTTTTTGGTTCCTGGCTCATGCTAGATTATCCTACCTGGATCCCTAGGACCCGGTTCTCAGAGCATGTAACCCGGTTACACAGCACAACCATGAGGTCTGGATGGGCTGGACGTGGTTAATTAATTAGTTACCTCTAAGTTGAGGGTCTACATGGGGTTTGTTTTACTAGCTCAAGAGGGGGCCCTAGGGGTCGTAGACCTTTGTACGGGGTGAAACCTTAGTGGTACGTGAGGAACAGACTTGGAGGGGGCTTTGTAAAGGCCTTGTAGTGTGCCCTCACTATGCACTTTGGCAGTGTGTAGCGTGACGGGGAACGCATGACTCATGGGTAACGATGTGCAAACTCTGCAGAGTAATAAACTGATATATCAGCTGTGCTCATGGTTACGAGCGGCTTGGACTTCTTCGGGATTAGTTGGTTACTGGTCGGTGTGGTTCGAGTCATCTGATGGACTTCAGATGCGGTTTGCCTGATGGACTTCAGGTGTGGGTTTGGTTGGTGGACTCCAAGTGTGGTTGCTTGGTGTGACTCCAAGTGTCGGTTGCTCAGTGTGACTCCGAGTGTGGTTTTGCTCGGTGGACTCCGAGTGTTGTTACTTTTCTATAGTGTCGGTGTCTATAACCTAGTAAATAGGTGCATATGACTAATAAAATTTTATATGGTTGTGTCACTTTAGGTGCTTAAGTCAAATAGAGTCAGCCTACCTTGTTAATAGCCCCATGGCATATATTTCCTACACTTGTGGAGTACATTTCAATGTACTCACCCTTCCTCTTTGTCCCCCTGCTACCCCACCTAGACGTTGGAGGATACACCGATGAGGAGCAGGAGTACCCAGAGGACGGTGGTTTTGACCCTGATAACCTATACTAGGATGGTGATACCCCCGGTCGATCTTCCTGTGGAGTGGAGTCCAGATCTTCCGTGTCTTCTTCAGAGTCTACATTAGAGTTAGTTTCATGAGAGTCTATACTTTTCTTTCAGACCCGAGGGTCATTTATGTAATAATGTTCGAGATATTAATAAAAGCATTGTTTTGATGTTTACTAGGATGTCGATGTATGTATGAATATTGATCCTGGCATACATATATTGTGCTCCAATTTTGTTCTTAAAATTTGGGTGTGACACTGCCCCACGGTGTTGCCTCTTCTCATCTTGTTGCGCCTTCTGCTGAACCCTAGGTACCCTATAAACTGGTCGACACCTTGACACCCTTAAGCCAATTGCACACAACCCTCTTCTCATCTTTTGTTAGGTTGTAGGGATTTCGACTTTACCATTTTGTGGTGGTTCTAGGTGAAGCTTTGGCCTGATGCCCTGGTTGACAAGATTCATTCGTTACTTCACCATCCTTCATCTTTCTTTTGATGTCTAGTAGGACGCCGATCGTGCTTTTAAAGACATTCTTCTCTAGGTGCATACAATCGATGGCATGTGTGTTGATGCTCACTAATGCTCATAATTAACCATCAACTATTGCATGAAATGACACTAAATGAATCAGAAAGCATAGTTGTAGGGTTTGAAACTAACAAGTTCCACAAGTTTTGGTGCTCTCACTTGTTTTGTAGGACATCCATGTTTTTACCATATAAAAGTATCTCAAGTGATGAATTGGAGTGCACCATTACGAAGGGCTCGTCGAGGCGATCGAAAAGGACATATCATTTGCTATATTCGGAGTCCCGGATGAAAAGATATTAATTTCGCAACGAAATGTGCAAAAAAAGATCTAGAAGACACCACGAGGCGGTCCGCCACGTGGGCCCACTGGGCCAGACCGACCGGTCCCACATCATGACCGACCGGTTGGCCACGGAGGCCGTTTCGCCTCCACCTTCTGGAACCTTCTTCCACCGCCTCCTAGGATGCATCTCCATCGTCCCTAGAGTCGGTTTGATCCAATGGTGGGCGATAAATGTGACGCGGATCAATGACATGGCGATTCCTTGCCCCCTACTCCACCTCGGGCTATATATGAGACCCCAGGGGCGCCCCCAAGAGCCATCTCCATCTTCATTATTCATCTCCACATCAGAAACTAGGGTTTCAATTAGAAGTAGAGGTCCCTCTAGATGAATCTCTTCTAGTTCATCTAGAATTAGATCTAGTTCTAGTTCTAGTTCTAGTTGTCTAGTTCATCTAGTTGTAATTAGAGATTGGATTAGAGAGAAAAGGAGGAGAGAGCTAAGGACGAGCCGGATCTGTCGGATCTTCCTCAACATTGTATTGGTGCAACATCTAGTTCGTCTTCAAGCAATCTCTAGGTTCTTCATTTACTATTTCTGAGTATTATATTTATTTATAGTTCTTGCTTTATTTCATTTACTGGATCTCCACTTGTATCGAGTGCTCTAATTATTCTAGATAATTAGAGTAGTAGACGTTAGTGTAGACGTGGCGTCTAGACTAGGGTTTACCTGAGTTTGCACTCAGCCCCATGGATAGTTGTGGTAGCCCCAGGTGGTGACAGCCCTGACGGCCGACGTAGTCCACCACGTCTGGGTTGGTGTTTGTAGGACCGTAGTCGGAGCTTCCTAGCTCTTTTCTCATCTCTTTCTGTGGCTAGTGTTCTGATGTCCCGAAGTAAGTAAAGTATAGTGAGCCTTTAAATAGATAGACCTGCTTAGAAAACCCTAAATCTCTCTCTATCCACATTATCGTTCTTTTCTTGGACGTTCTTATTTCTTCTAGTACACTTAACGTTCCCCGTGGAAATCGATACCTTGGAATACTCTCGGGTGAAGGCTACATCGGTATCCGTGCACTTGCGGATTTCTCTGTGTGCGTTTAAAATACCCAACAATGTGGCATTTCCTACTCCTTCCAATATGACATGTACTTGAAGAAACATAACTGAAAGGACCATGATGCCTAAGAGGGGGGGGCGGTGAATTAGGCAACTTAAAACTTCAACTCTAAACTATGGCCTCTAATTTCCACCTAGTCAAAACATATACAAGAAAGTAAACTATCTAATGTGCAACTAAGGTTTTGCTAGGTGTGTTGCTATCTCTACCGCAAAAGAGTTATGCAACCTAGGATCCAAACCTTTCAACTAAGCTAGGAAAGGTAAAGCACACAACCAAGTTAGCAAAGAAAATGCGGAAGCTAAAGAGAGAGGTAGAGATGCAAACTTCCGTCGACGACTCCAGTATTTTTACCAAGGTATCGAGAAGCGTGCAAGCTTCCCCCTAGTCCTCATTGGAGCACCTCGCAAGGAATCCCTCGCAAGGGCCAAGCTCCCGGTTGGGTAATTCCATGGATAGCCTCGGTCCTTCCGCACGCGCAAGTGGGTCTCCGGTTAAGCTGCTCGAGGCATGGCCTCTCCTGGTTGCTCCCCGCCGTCTTCACTATCAAGCTTCCGGGCAAAACATCATGGGCCTTGTTCCCTTCGGTACACGGTGGAGGCCACACCACAAACGCGGTTGGTGTGGTCTCGCAAGACTACAAGCCCCTATGATGTACAACATGTTATGAACGACGTATAGTATATGAAGTAAAACGAAATCAAACACAGAGAAGACACACGATTTACGTGGAAAACCCTTTCAATGTGAAAGGGAAAAACCACGGGCACCAGCCGGCAACAATCTTACTATCTCAAGAGTTTTGGGGTTACATGCAATGGCGGCTTACAAGAGAGTTAATCTCCACGAAACCCTAGCACGGGCCTCCGCTTCGCTCGTCAGAAGCTCGGCCAATATCCTGAAGTGAATTGGGAACAACTCCAACAAACTCCACCTTGAGACAAATTCATCTTGTATCATATATCAACCCATCATCCTGAACACAATAGAGATAGAAAACAACTGGTGCCAACAATAGTCTCTTGGACTATCCAATTAAACCAACTAAGCTTGAGCACAACTCAAACTTAGCAATAGGAACAGACTTTGTCATCATATCAGCAGGATTATCATGAGTACTGATCTTGCATACCTTCAGCTTACCTTCTACAATTACATCACGCACAAAATGATACTTGATATCTATGTGCTTAGTTCTCTCATGGAACATCTGATCTTTAGTGAGGTAAATTGCACTTTGACTGTCACAATGCAAACTTATGCAAGATTCAACTCCACAAAGCTCAGCGTACAAACCTTTCAACCAAATTAATTCTTTGCACGCTTCACAAATAGCCATATATTCTGCTTCAGTAGTAGACAAAGCAACAACAGACTGTAAAGTAGCCCTCCAACTCACAGCACAACTGCCAACAGTAAACACATAACCTATAAGTGATCTTCGTCTGTCCAGATCAACAGCATAATCAGAATCCACAAATCCAATTAGACCCTTATCAGTTCTTCCAAATTTTAAATAAGAATCTGCTGTGCCTCTGAGGTACCTGAAAATCCACTGAACTGCCCTCCAATGTTCTTTGCCAGGATTAGACATATATCTACTAACAAGGCTCATAGCATATGATAAATCTGGACGAGAGCAAACCATGGCATACATCAAAGACCCAACATCACTAGAATAAGGAACTCTTGACATGTACTCAATCTTTGCATCTGTACTAGGACACTGAGCAGCTGACAGCTTAAAATGAGGTGCAATAGGGGTACTAACAGCCTTAGCATTTTGCATGTTGAAACGCTGAAGAACCTTCTTGATATAATTTTGTTGACTAAGAAATAGCAAACCAGATTTTCTGTCTCTACTAATTTCCATACCAAGAATTTTCTTAGCACTACCAAGATCTTTCATATCAAACTCACTACTCAACAGATTCTTTAACTTAGTGATTTCAATCTTACTCTTGGCAGCAATCAGCATATCATCAACATATAACAGCAAATATATAGGTGATCCATTAACATGCTTGATGTAAACACAACTATCATATTTAGATCTTTTAAAACTGTGTGACAACATAAATGAATCAAACCTCTTGTTCCACTGACGAGGGGACTGTTTCAAACCATACAAGGATCGCTCCAACTTGCACACATATTTTTCCTTGCCAGGTACTATGAACCCTTCCGGTTGGTCCATGTATATGTCCTCCTCAAGCTCTCCATGCAAAAACGCAGTCTTCACATCTAACTGCTCAAGCTCAAGATCATGTGAAGCAACAATACTAAAGAAAGTACGAATTGTGCTGTGTTTTACCACTGGAGAGAACACATCATTATAATCAACACCCGGAATTTGACTATAGCCTTTAGCAACTAACCTTGCCTTATACTTTGGAGGCTCGCTTGGAGATAAACCCTCTTTTCTCTTGAAGATCCACTTGCAGCTAATGGTCTTCTTCTTCTCAGGCAAAGGTACAACTTCCCATGTACTGTTCTTCTCAAGAGACTGCATCTCCTCATGCATAGCAGAAATCCAATTCTCACTATCAGCAGAACGAACAACTTCTTTATAGGTTGCTGGCTCATGAACATTCTCCACCTGTTCAGCACAACTCAAAGCATAGCAAAGACAAATTACATTCTTCAATAAGATGTTTAGGAGGTGCAACTATCTTTTTGACTTGCGTTGAGCAATAGATAAATCCTCCTCTAGCTGCAAACTAGGAGGAGTTTGCTGAACATCATCATGAGCATCATTGTCAGCAACATCATTATCATGGTCATCCTGTTCATCAACAGGCTCCACCAGCACACCTGTATCATCATCAACATGCTCCACCTGCATGTGCATACGCTGCAGCTCATTTTCTGGAATATGATCTGAGGGTAAACTGTTAGTAAACATCACAGATTCATTAAATACAACACTCCTGCTCATAAAAGTCTTTCCTGTTTTAGGATTCCATAATTTATAGCCTTTGACTCCTGACCCATAACCAAGGAAAAGACACTTAACAGCTCTAGGCTTCAATTTTCCATTATCAACATGAGCATAAGCAGTGCATCCAAAAACTTTCAACTATGAATAATCAGCAGGCGTACCAGACCATACCTCAATGGGAGTTTTCTTATTTAGTGGAATAGAAGGCGACCTGTTTATCAAGTAACATGCAGTATTAGCAGCTTCAGCCCAAAAACGCTTGCTCATCCTTGCATTAGACAGCATGCAACGGGCCTTGGATATGATGGTCCTATTCATACGTTCGGCCACACCATTCTGCTGTGGAGTATGTGGTATGGTGTGATGCCTAACAATGCCTTCCTGTCTGCAATAATCATTAAAGGCATGCGAACAAAATTCTCCACCATTATCAATACGAAGCAATTTTACCTTCCTTTCAGTTTGCCTTTCTATCATTACTTTTCAGTTCTTAAAAGCAGCAAAAGTATCATCTTTATGTTTCAGAAAATAAGGCCAAACCCTTCTAGAGTAATCATCAATAATTGTAAGCATATAACGAGCACCACCAAGTGAGGGCTTCTTAGAAGGACCCCATAAATCAGCATGAACATAATCAAGAGTACCTTTGGTGGTGTGAACAGAAGTGTTGAACTGTACTCTTTTATGCTTCCCAAAAATGCAATGCTCAGAAAACTTGATTTTACTCGAAGTGCAGCCATCCAGCAGGTTTCTCTTCATCAATTCTGCCATACCATGGTGACTCATATGTCCCAAACGCATGTGCCAAAGGTTAGTCTTACTAGGTTCATCATTAGTAACAGCAGCAACAACGGAATCAGAACCATGTAAAGTACACCCTCTAAGGACATATAATTTTGCAGAATTAAGGTCACCTTTCAAGCAGACAAGAGAACCTTTTGATACCTTTAGAACGCCATCTGAACCAGAATATTTGTAACCTTCTGCATCAAGCGTGCTCAATGAGATAAGATTTCTGGACATCCCTGGTATATACCTGACGTTTTTTAGCGTGCGTGTCATGCCATCATCAGTCTTGATCTGAACTGATCCAATCCCCACAATGTCACATGGGTTGTCATCTCCCATCCGCACAACATCCCCTTTCTGCATAGGCTCATATGAACTGAACCAATTTCTGTTAGTGCATATATGAAATGAACATGCGGAATCTAGAATCCATTCATCATGACCAGCAACACAACCAGCAAATACTACCAGACAATCTCCAGAATCATCATCAGAAACAGCAGCAGCAACAGAGACCTTACCAGCCGGCTTGTTTTTTCTCTTTTCCTTATTCTGTACTTTTCTGCAATCCTCGACATTATGATTTGTCAACTTGCAATAAACACAGAACTTTTTATTACCCGGTGGCTTGGACTTTGAACGGCCTCTCCTTTCGTAGCTCTTTTCATTTGAGTGCCGATTTTCCGTTCTGCCTCTTACATGCAAAGCTTCGCCCTTTGAGGACGACGTTCCGTCATTCTGCACCATAACTTTCATCTTCTCCCTGGACTGGAGAGCCTCATAAACTTCCTTTAGGGTTAGTTCATCATGGCTCAAAAGTATGGTGTCACGAAAATTTGCATATGAATTTGGCAAAGAACATAACAGTAAAAGACCTAAGTCCTCATCATCATACTTCACCTCCATCGACACTAGGTCGGCCACGATCTTCTTGAATTCAGCGATGTGGGTCATCACCGAATCCTCCTCCTTCATCTTCAGAGTGAACAGCTTCATCTTCATCTGCATCTTACTGGTTAGATCCTTGGACATACAGATCGATTCCAGTTTCAGCCATAGTTCTGCAGCAGTTTTCTCTTTCAAACACTCCTGCAAAATATCATTATGAAGATGTAACTGAATTAGGGCGAGCGCCTTCTGATCCTTGCGGATCTCCTCCGGAGTCCACTCGGCCTTCCTCTTGCCGAAGTTATCCAGCGCCTCATCGTAGTCGTGAGTCTGCGCCAGAATCCCCCGCATCTTGACTTGCCATAGCGAGAACCGCGTGTCGAAGTTCAGCAGCGGAAGATCGAACTTCATCGACGTCGACATGAACCTAACAGCAATCGTAGCTCCGGTACCACTTGTTATGAATGACGTATAGTATATGAAGTAAAACGAAATCAGACACAGAGAAGACACACGATTTACGTGGAAAACCCTTTCAATGTGAAAGGGAAAAACCACGGGCACCAGCTGGCAACAATCTTACTATCTCAAGAGTTTTGGGGTTACACGCAATGGCGGCTTACAAGAGAGTTAATCTCCACAAAACCCTAGCAAGGGCATATATACCGTGCCCAAGCCTCCGGCGACGGGCCTCCACTTCGCTCGTCAGAAGCCCGACCAATATCCTGAAGTGAATTGGGAACAACTCCAACACAACAACGGTGCACGCAAGCACCGGTAGGTAAGAGGTATGCAAACCTCACTAAACACTAGGCCTAACACCTAGAGCAAGTGCAAAGTAGTGGTCTAACTAGGCTAAGCACTTCGCAAAGCACCTACACTAATCACCTAGTATATCACTAAGCACTTTGGAGGCTAGAGCAACTAAATATGTGTATATGCACTTGGTACACTTCCTTGATCTCCAACCTTATGTTTTTGGCCAGCCATGTGGGTATATATAGAGCCCCAAGCGAATAGAGCCGTTGGACACCAAAGATGGACTTTTCTGCGTAGCATCAGACGCTCCTGTCGGGAGCATCGGACATGCGTCCGATGTCACTTTAACGGCTAGTTGCCGACCTAGCACTGAGTCACATCAGACTCTGACAGCGTCCTATGCTTCACCACCTGACGCGTCCGATGTCTTCAGAGCCTCTTTGGAACCTTTCTGGACAGGCATCAGACGTTCAAGTCCTATAGTGTCCGATGTGCACTGTGCAACACGCATAGTGTACCCGCCACATCTGATGAGCTCAGACCGGTGCATCCGATGCTTCTGCTGGCACTGAGTCGAGCTAAGGTTTGCCATCGGTGCGTCCGACGCCTGCGTAGCCAGTGTCTGATGCAGCGTCTGATGTTCCAGTAGCTTCAATTCTTTGTGATTTCTTGCGTCGTCTTGGTTCCATTTTTATGCCTTGGACTTTGCTTGATCTTTGTGAGTCTTCTACTGGGCTTCAAATGTCTTGTTTGAGGTGTTAATCATTGTATCATCACATTGACTTCATCCAAGTTGAAAAGACTGTAACGCCTAAGAGGGGGGGGGGTGAATTAGGCAACTTAAAACTTCTACTCTAAACTATGGCCTCTATTTTCCACATAGACAAAACCTATGCAACAAAGTAAACTATTTAATGTGCAACTAAGGTTTTGCTAGGTGTGTTGCTATCTCTATCGCAAAAAAGAGTTTTGCAACCTATGATCCAAACCTATCAACTAGCCTATCAACTAAGCTAGGAAAGGTAAAACACACAACAAAGGTAGCAAGTAATTGCGGAAGCTAAAGAGTGTGGTAGAGATGCAAACTCCCATCGATGACTCTGGTATTTTTATTGAGGTATCGAGAAGCGCACAAGCTTCCCCCTAGTCCTCGTTAGAGCCCCTCTGCGGATACATGGGTGTATGCCGAGTCTCTGAGTGATGAGTGATTGTCAACGGGTTTGATGCGCATGTTCTTTGGCTTGTGTTGTGCAGGTGTCGAGCTCGGAGACAGTGATCGAGGGCAAGGTGAAGGTCAAGTTGAGACGTGCCGTGCCGATGGACTGGGTGCGATGAAGGATGGGCGTGCCGTGCGGCGGACGTGCCATGCCGATGTATCGAGCAGTGAAGGGTGGACGTGAGGCTTGGACTGAGGGACCGGAGTGCCTGAGGATCAGCTGTGGTGGCTGGCAGCCTGGGACAGCAACGAGCGGAGACTTGCGGGGCATGGTGTTGCTCGGGTCGAGGACCTGGGGACACGTGTCGGTGGACGGGGTGCACGGGCGGTGCATCCCCTCTACAGCTTCGGTTTGGTGGCTGAGCCCGTGAAAAACCACCGATGGACGGTTTCCAGGTTTGGGCCTCAAAACCTGGGTGCTGAGGGTTTCCGAGTTTGGCCACAAAACTCGGGCTGAGGATGGTTTCCAGGTTTGGGCCTCAAAACCTGGGCGCGGATGGTTTGCTGAGTTTGGCCTCAAAACTCAGACGCTGGTGGGCTGGTTTCCCGGTTTGGGCCTCAAAACCGGGGGTTGCTGGAAAAGGCTGGTTTCCCGGTTTGGGCCACAAAACCGGGGGTGCAGAGCGAGGGCGGCACGTGGCGGCGATCCAGAGGTTGCGTCGAGGCAACGCTTCGGTTCGAGCGGGCGTGGCCGTCGGATCTACCTACCACCGCGGGTTGGACCAGAATAGCCTTAGGGTTTAGCTGGTTCGCTCTGTAATTAGTTTAGAGAGGGGTAGAGTAGGAAATAGGCTTAGTCTAGGTTAGTATAAGTAGTCCAGGGGAGACACCCTCCTCCCTATCTCAGTTAGTGCTTTCATTTGCTAGGGTTTTCTGCTCTCCCGTCCCTGCTTTAGCTAGTTGAGATCCGCAGAGAGACTCCACTCTGTGTACTGTTGAGTTGAGGAAGTGAGGCCGTATCCTCACCTTGGAGCACACATCGTTGGCTTGATTTGCGTCCTTGTTTCGAACTCGTGGCTGTGATTTCCGTTGTGTTCGTGTTTTTCGCGGAATCCTTTTCTCCACGATTTTCCCGTGGCTTGATCTTTTTGCTCGGTTCATCTTTTGCAAATCCGTTTGAACTGGTTTGTTCTAGATCGTGAGGCACTTCTTTCCACCGAAGGAATCATCCTCTAACCTCACGGTCTAGGAGATCGATCGATTTTTCGTTTCGGGTCAAGTTTTCTCCCTTCTCCCGAAATTCTTCAATTCACCGATTTGGAGATAGGTTCGAGCCATGATCTCTTAGAGATAGCTCACTATACTCCTTGTGACTCATCTCGCCAAGTTTGATCCCTAGAGGATTTGTTTTGGGTGAGATCGCGGCGATTCGGTGGACGAACAGTGCTGCTGCGCATCGACCGGACGCTCCATCGGGGTGACCGGACGCACTGCGCGTGAGTCTGGTCGATGAACAGCACGTAGCCGTGTTCTTCACTTTGACCGGACACTCCGTTCACGTTCTGACCGGACGCATCGCTTCCACTGTTCATCGTGCTTGTTCGTTTCTGACCGGACGCACTGCTCTCGACCGGACGCTCCATACTCGTGAGTCCGGTCCCGAACAGTAAGGTTCCAGAGCCGATTTTTGTTGACCGGACGCGTCCGGTCCCTGCTGACCGGACGCTGGCCAGAGTCCGGTCGATCCAGTTTCGCGCGTTTTCGTTCGCGGTTCGTTCGTTCTTGATCGGATTCGAGTTCCGTCTTTTGCGTTGGCTTTCTAGGGTTGTCTAGTGTCCCGCTGTGCTTCTAGGAAGCATCCACCCTATATCTAGGGTCGTGGACATTAGCAAGCTCTAGGGTTTGCTCTTAGGGTTGATTTTGGGACAGTGGCATCTAGTTTCCGAAAGGAAATTTTTTAAGCTCCCATTCACCCCTCCTCTGGTCGCTTTCAGTTAGCTTCTCGGTCCTTCACCCTCTCAAAGGCCAAGCTCCCGGTCAGGTAACTCCGTGGATAGCTCCGGGCCTTCCCCACGCGCAAGGGGGTCTCCGGTTAAGCCACTCGTGGCAAAGCCTCTCACGGATGCTCCTCGCCGTCTTCACTATAAAGCTTTTGGCCGAACCGCCGCGGGCCTTGTTCCCTTCGGTACACGGTGGCGGCCACACCACAAACGCGGTTGGTGTGGTCTCGCAAGACTACAAGCCCTGTCAATGTACAACAATGGTGCGCGCAAGCACTGGTAGGTAAGAGGTATGCAAACCTCACTAAACACTAGGCCTAACACCTAGAGCAAGTGCAAAGTGGTGGTCTAACTAGCCTAAGTACTTCGCAAAGCTCCTACACTAATCACCTAGTATATCACTTAAGCACTTTGCTGGCTAGAGCAACTAAATATGTGTCTATGCATTTGGTATACTTCCTTGAGCTCCAACCATGTGTTCTTGGCCGGCCATGAGGGTATATATAGAGCCCCAAGCAAATAGAGCCGTTGGGCAAAGAGATGCACTTTCCTGACATTGATCGGACGCACTGCACGTCTTGATCGGACACGTCCGGTCTCTCCCAATGGCTAGTTGATAGCCTGCACAGGCACTCATCGGACTCTGCATGAGTCCGGTCACATGTGATCGGACGTGTCCGATCATGTTTTCATGCCTCTGGAACCTCTCTTTATTCGATCGGACTCAGCTGAGCTCCAACGTCTGATCGTCGTCGTAGCGTCCGGTCACACGACCACACTGATGAACAGTTGTATCGGTGCATCCGATCACAACTGGCGCAACGTCTGATCGCTTTGATGTGGCGCTGCTGACTGAAGGTACTGACCGGACGCATCTAGGCCAACGTCTGGTCACTTCAGTTTCCTACCTTTCACTTGTTCTGTGCGCCCGACTTGGTTCCATCCTTGTGCCTTGGACTTTGCTTGTTCTTGAGAGTCTTCTACTGAGCTTCAAATGTCTTGGTTGAGGTGTTGATCATCGGATCACCACGTTGCCTTTGTCTAAGTCATGTTTGCACCCTGTTGGACTACAAAACAAACACTCGCAAACACATTAGTCCAATATGGTTGTGTTGATCATCAAACACCAAAATCCAAAGTCAAATGGGCCGAGGTCCATTTTTCTTACAATCTCCCCCTTTTTGGTGGTTGATGACAACACGACCAAAGTAAGCAAATAATAGACACGAAATTTAAAATGCAATCTACTTGCTAGGATGCAATGCAAAGACAAGATCATATGATGTTTAAAAGATATCAAATTGAAACAATACTTAATAACATATCTTGTCCTTGCATAGAGTCCCTTTGTTGCATTACGGATTTAAGCCTCCCCCTAAGTCCATAATCCACTTCCTCCTTTTCTCGGACCATCCCATAGACAGAATTTGATTTTTTTTTATTTTGGTTATTTTGTTTGATTTAGTTTGGGCTTGCTTTAGGTCCTTCAAATTCTCCCCCTTTGGAATCAAACACCGAAAAGGAAGACATTAGAAACACAAGGGAGGATCAAATTTTGTGATACTTTTTATGTGGAGTGGAATTGATCATAAAACTTGACTCTCATATTATATAAACTAAACTCCCCCTAAGTGTATGCATACATATGATGTAAGGCAAAGCATATGCATAACCGGCAAATTAATGCACAAGGGAGTTTAATTTATACAATACACGAAGAAAGCATATAAGAGTATCAAAAAGAAATCAACATAATGATATCGGTAGGAATACCACATGTAGATACCAAATGAATTATTGCCACACACGATGCTTGTCTCTGGGGACTCCATTTTCCTTGCAATGAGACTACTACACACATGATAAACTTGAAAGTAGTGTTAGTCTCAAAGCTTTCCAAATTGTAGAATAAACTCCCCCTAAGTGTGCATACAAGTTTGAAATACTTGTAGGAGACATGCACATTGACTTGTAAGGTCAAACTACCATTTTGCAATATGACATCACTAAAAATATGACACCAATTGAGGATGGTAATCGAGGTAGTTTATCTACTATTTGAACTATGTCACATATAAGATAAATACAGAGTAAAAGAAGCTATGTGCCGTGCTCCTTAGCAAATTAAACCATGTAGGTTTGCTCCAAAGATAAGACAAGATAACGAGCAAAACTACCATATGATAAGCCTAGTGTATGCATGCCAAAGAATTTAAAAAAGCAAATGCAAATCTAGGCAAAGAAAGGAACTAGATGCTAAAAAAAATGCAAGAATTTAAATCTAGTTAACTATCATGGGAAGGGGAATTCGGGTCCGTAGTAGTCACTAACTTACTTGGCAATGACATGATCCAATGTGATGCATCCCATGATATGCACCCAAAATTTTGCCAAGTCTCCAAATTCCCCGCAGTCCACTTGACTACTCACTTCCCTTTCGGCTCCCAAACCTTTTTGGTTCTCTTCATGGTTGAGATAATGTCCTTCGGCACTGTTGGTATAAATTAACGCACACTCTACTTTATCCACTAGTGCACAAATAAAATCTATCAATGTAGCACTTCACCGAAGTAACCCAGTTTTAATATCGAACCCAAAGGAACGATTAGTGTTAAATCTTAAAGTCTAACCCCTGAGTAGCTAACAAGGACGGAGAATCTAGAAGTATAGAGGGGATCACTAAGGCTGTCTAATTCCAATTTAAGAGTGATATGTTTATATTATTCTTAGTGGGGAAGTTGCCATAAAAGGTCAAAAACAGAGAATGAGTCTTTGATGCAAATGTATAATCCTACCGAGCCTACACACGGGTAAGTAGACTATAGAAGAATCAACAAGGCTATAAGAGTCACCCTTGCGAACAACCACTACTACCGGCGTTATATGAGGCATTTATGAGCTATCAAGTCTAAGCACCACGCTTACACTATCCAACTACTCTAACTCTAGCGCAACTAGAATTAAAGTACTCAAAAGAGAGTCATAAACCTTAAGAATAATAAGAACAATGGCTCAAACTTAAATATAGACGTTGATTACCGTAACAATTGCTGAAAGCAAGTTTAAGATGAACTTGAATCCGCAGGTACAAGATGAAGAAGTTGATCCGACAGGCCGGAGCTCCTTCTTGATCTCTTCCTCTTTCTCTCTCTTCTAGTTCTAGTATAAGACTAGGTTCTAAACCTAAACTAGAGGGGTAACTAGTCTTCTACTTGAAAGCTGGCTCTTGAAGTCTTCTTCTAGGGTTTCTGAATGAGGCGTAGACTTTTCTGAAGAGAGACTTGTTCTTCCCTAGGGCCTGAGGGCCTGTATATATAGCCTCGAGGGATCAACCGTGGCCGTTAGATCAAACCGACTTCACGTAGGGCTGAGATGGATCCTCAGAGGCGGTAGAGGAAGGTTCCAGAAGGGGGAGGCCGGCGGCTCCCTCGGCCCACCGGTCGGTCATGGGGTGGGACCGGTTGGTCCCACCTGGTAGCCTCTCGGGGTGTCCCGCCTCGTGGTGTCCTCTGGTGTCCTCTAGGTCCTTCTGGAGCATTCGTGACGTGCCGGTTCCGTAATCTTCCGTCGGTTTCCTTTTAGGAGAAGTAATCAGTGCTGGTTTTCCTGTTTAGTCCCTGCAGAATCACAATTCACCAAAACTCATGGAATATTGTCAATTAAAACCCTAAACCTTTATTGGTGATTGAATTTATTCCCTTTTCATATTTATTTATCCTTTAATTTTGATAGATAACCAGTGTCAACAGGCACCCAAATACATTTGGCCCCATTGTTGGCTTGCTTGTTTGCTTTGACGGCCACCACCTTGTCATTCTTCTTCTTCTTCAAAAGATAAGGTGTGGAGGCCTTCTTGTTCACCTTGTTGGTGTAGGTGTTGGAGAGCTTGCTTGTTTGCTTTTTTTTCTCTTTCTTCTTTTTCTCTCCCACATGCTTCACCTTGCACTCATAGGACTTGTGGCCTTCCTTGTGGCACACATAACAAACCATGGTTTGCTCCTCATCAAGCTTCTTCACTCCCTTGATGGTGTTATCTTGACGAGTTTGGGTTTGATTTGTTTTGCCTTTTGCTTGAGTCAAGTCCATGGTGAGGCAGGCCACTTCTTGCCTTAGTTGCTCATTTTCCATTGCAACTTCTTATGTACATGTTTCTACAATTACATTCTCAACACAAGCTTGTTTGCACATGGGTGAGTCTAAATCAAGTTAATCAATGCAAGAAGTAGAGGCATCCTTTTTAGGCATATCAAAGATTGATTTTGTAATTTTAGCTGCCTCGGTGGGGTTTGCTCTGATGGCTTCTTGATTAGCAACTTTGTTAGTTAGCTCATCACAATGTTTGCACATGATTTCCATTTTAGCAAGCAAACTTTTGTAAGCATCTTGTGTGCTAGCTAACTTTGCTTTTAGTTTTTCATTTTTCTTAACAAATTGCTCATCATTACTTGTGCTATCACATGTGCTTGCAATAGCCTCAAGTTTCTTAATTTTGTTAGATAGCTCAACATTTAAGTTTGAAAAAGTCTCATATTGATCAAGCATAGCATTATAAGCTTGTTGAGAACTATCTAACTTTTTTTTAAAGCATTTATTTTCTTTTGTTGGCCAGTGCAAGCCTTAGCATTGTTGAGATTATCTTGCACAAGTTGATTATAAGAAGGAAGCTCATCATCACTATCACTATCACTATCACTATCACTAGAGATAGAGTGTGTGTTACCTCATGCCATAAGGCACACACATGACGGGCTTGATGATGAGTGCTTGCGACCACGCCTCTTGTGTTGGGCTTCATCATCACTTGATGAGTCATCCCATGTCTTGATGGTGGTGAGGGCCTTGGCCTTGCATCCCTTTTTTTCTTGTCCTTGGGTATAGGCTTTTGTTTTGGACAATCCTCCACAAAGTGCCCTTTCTTGCCACATCTATAACATCCCTTTTTTCTTTGCTCTCTTCTTTGATTAGTGAAGAGGCAATCTTCAATTGTGATGGGCACACCCTTGACATTGAGCTTGCAGATCATCTTCTTCACTCCTTGCATTAGCTTGATTGTTTCTTCTTCATCGAAGGAGGAGTTGGATGAGGTGGAGGTTTGATCATCATCACTTGATTCTTCATTATCATCATCCTCTTCTTCTTCTTCTTCACTTGAGGAGCTTGAGCTTGTCTCAACTTGCTTTTTGCCCTTCATCTTTTTGTGCTCATCACATGTGAGAGCAATGCCTTTGCTTGATGAAGTGGCTTCTTCTTGACCCATCTTGCGTGACATTTCAAATGCCACCAATTTGCCAATGACAATGGCCGGGGTCATGATGCTCAAGTCCTCCATGTTGTGGAGGATGGTGATGATGGTTGCATACTTGTTCTTTGGAAGCATGGAGATGATCTTCCTCACAATATCCGCATCACCTAGCTTTGTAATTCCTATCAAATTGAGCTCATTGATAATTAGATTCAAACGAGAATACATATCACGAACAAGCTCATTTTCATTCATCTTAAAGGAATCATAACTTGTTTTAGTTAGGTGATGTTTTTGCTCACGTACATTACTTGTACCATCATGGAGCTCATGTAGCTTCAACCAAATTTCATGAGATGTTTGTAAAGTGAAAACATGGTTAAAGACATCCATACTAAGAGATTCAAACAAGCAATTTTTGGCTCTAGCATTAAGATGAATTTCTTTTTCATCACCCGTGGTTAACTTGATGGGCTTGTTAGGGGGTCTCATCCCATCGCGGGTGACTCTCCAAACACCTAGATCAACTGCTTCTAGGTAACAAGCCATTCTAGCACTATAGTAAGGAAAGTTTGTGTTGTCAAAGTGCAGAGGCCTAGAGGTATCCATCCCAACCACTCTTAGGGGCGTCGGCTTGAAGGCGGTGAGGCTGAGAGTCCACAAAAGAGCCAACCGGCTTTGATACCAATTGAAAAGACTGTGACGCCTAAGAGGGGGGGGGGGGGTGAATTAGGCAACTTAAAACTTCTACTCTAAACTATGGCCTCTATTTTCCACCTAGACAAAACCTATGCAACAAAGTTAACTATCTAAAGTGCAACTAAGGTTTTGCTAGGTGTGTTGCTATCTCTATCACAAAAAGAGTTTTGCATCCTATGATCCAAACCTATCAACTAGCCTATCAACTAAGCTAGGAAAGGTAAAGCACACAACAAAGGTAGCAAGTAATTGCGGAAGCTAAAGAGTGTGGTAGAGATGCAAACTCCCATCGATGACTCTGGTATTTTTACTGAGGTATCGAGAAGCGCGCAAGCTTCCCCTTAGTCCTCATTGGAGCCCCTTGCAAGGAATCTGTTGACATCGAAAGTGATCCGAATCACACACCAGCAGGGCTAGAACGTTTATCGAAAGTTGGTTTACGTTAAAGAAATCATAATGTTCAAGTTTATCTTTAATATCTCGACGTAGACTAGCAAAGCATAAGTCCGTCAAATTTCTATCAGAAATCATTAAATGAAAACATCGGTTCTTAATCTCTTTAAAATGTTTAAAGAAATCGGCCACTGGCTCACTTTGCCCTTGGCGCACCGACGCAAGATGCGACAGTCTAGTTTCCTGGACACCATCATAAAAGTGATTATGAATTTTTTCTTCTAATTCAGCCCAAGAACTAATAGTACATTCTGGTTGTGACGTAAACTAGGCAAAAGTTGTACCAGTAAGAGACAAAGGAAAGTATCATACATTCATATAATCTAAAGTACTAGCTTGGCCCATCTGTGCAAGGAACATGCCAACATGTTCCATGGTTGTTTTACTACCGTCACCGCTAAACTTATAAAAATCCGGTACCCTCCAACCATCAGGTGCTTTCATAAAATCAAAACATGAAGGATACTGTTTAGAGTAAGTGGTCCTACCAGGTTTGAATTGGACTCCCAAGCTAGTCTCGAGAGACCTAGTTATTTCCTCTTTAAATCGATTTAAGGCTCGTCCAAAATCGTTTGCAGCAAGGTTAGGGGCGCCGTTATGCATGGGATTGTGACCTAGAGGCTTCGGTGGATTGGGTAATACTATTCCTGTCCTCCTGAAGTTCTGTTCGTAGCTGCTCCCTGGTCGGTCCGTGTGGTCCGACCAGAATTATGGTGGACATTATATGTCGATGTATTAACTCCACCATGACTGGTTCTACCAGCTTCGTTTGCCGATGACCCTGATTGTAATTGGCCAAAACTGGTGTGTGAGGTTTGGCCATCAAAGAAGTTAAAAGGCATACCAAACTATGGTTGCTCGGTAGTACGCTCGGGTTCAATGGTCTTACCCTCTAATTTATCCATGCGATCACTAAGTAATTTAAACGAATGCTGAATGGTATTGGTAAGAGTTTTAGAAGTATCAACCAGCATTGTTGAAAAATTAGCATGGGTAGGATAAGGATCGTCAGGTACCTCAGTATTTACCTTTTCTATAGCGTCTTCAGCGGTTTTGGTTGATGTAGTGGGAACTATCTCGCTGAAGTCTGACTCTTTGTCTTGGGTGACCCTGCCAAGCCGATCTTTTGAACAACTTTCCAGGAAAGCCTTCAAGACGGCGTCAAGCTTGGCCTGCGCTTGTTGCTTTAACTCGTCGGGGAGCTCGTCAATGCCCGTAGGATGGACGATGTTATCTTTATTTGTAGCACCATCTTTACCACCCATCTTGGTGGTAGATGAAATCTCAATCTTCCCCAATAGAGTCGCCAAAAAGTGTGTCGACGTCGGAAGTGATCTGAATCACACACCAGCAGGGCTAGAACGCCCGAAGAAGTTGCGGATCAACCTGATACAGCAAAGAACTTTGCTAAATCGATGAAAACCGATCTAGAGACTGGTCTAGGTCGATTTAGGGTTTTGATCCCTTGTGTTGATAAGTCTAGAACCCCTCCCGGGAAGACCCGTCGGGGAGAGGCACGTAGAGGTTGCTCTAGGACCAGCAAGGCCACCTAGAGCGTCGCCGAATCTCGCCAGGAGATGCGTCGAACAACAAGATAGAAGGAAAAAAAGGTAAAAGGGATATGTTGACGCAAAATGTGGTCCGCGCCTCACACACAGCAAGCCAGAAAAAGCGTGGCTTCAATCGGGTGCCCGGACGGTTTGGAATCTGGAGACGTGCCAGTCGGTTTGACCTGAAAACCAACAAGGGATAAAACTGTGAGAATAAACTGGAACATGCTGGATAAGACCAGACAGTTCCATATGTACGGCTTCAAAGCCAATCACGACGGCATACAGCTACCGAAGCTGTCTGTCGATAAGTTCAAAGATCATTCGGCTAACATTAAGAATGAGCATATATTCAACAGCCGGTTGCCGAATGTACATGTAAGAGGACATCATTAAGATATAAAGAATCATAAACAGGTAACTTGTAAAATATAAATCTATTCAAACAACACATGCATAGGTTAATCCAACTAGTCAGCCGCACGTCTAGTTTTCATAAACCCCCTTCAAGCATAAACTAAGTCTACACCCCTTATAATTAGATTAATCCACCGCATGATACAATCTAATGATAAGAAGCTAAAAGCATGCATGTATCTGAATAGATCTACAAAAACTCATTACTCGTGTAAGCTTAACCATGCTCGGCAAACAGGCCGAGTTGGGGTCCATGAAGAAGGAACATACAAACAAGCACGATTAAACTAATCTAAAACCTGCATCTGCCGCACGATACCTAGTTTTATCAAAGCCTAACCGTAATTGACATGCATGAACCCGCAACATGTAACAACCTAGATTGAAGGTTAATTCGACCGTCATGATCTTGCAATTATTAAAACACAAGCAAACTTGTGGAACAAGGCCGAACAAAGATCAATCTAGATTGGGCAAAAGGGTGTTTGCAAAATTAAATAAACAATGCAACACATGATAACTTAATGAATCTATCAGATCTTGCCAAATCTAATAGAGCCGATAACTATCTCGCTTTTGCTAAACACATGAATAAACGCCTGCCGCACGGTATCTATCCACAAGCAAAGCATAAGCAAAGACCTCTTGATCGCTAACAAGGGTCCGCCGCACGACCATTGAAAACAAACAAGACTACTTGCATCACATCTAAATCTACCGCATGATACTAAACATGATGACAAGGTTGCCGGGACTTACGGAGGTCGACAGATCGATGATTCCTCTCGAAGAACTCAACGACACGACTAAGGACTCAAAGGTGGCACGGGGCCGGTTTGTATTGATATGGTTGTGAACACTTTTTCAATAGCCAAGGGTTTATATTTATACCCTGGACGCGATACAAGTCCTAAAAGGACACGACTATGAAACGTTAAAGGAAAATACTACATTTTTGGCCTTTAACTCCCTTCGGAAACTTTATTGCCTTAATTGTCGCAATTTTGTTGCCCGATCGGCTCTTGCTCCCGTCGTTTCAACAGAAACTCCCTTTTTCTCAGAATAGCCGACCGCATAAGCAGTTGTCGAATCCTTGGGAACTAGCCGACCGCATGGATACTTGCCGAATGCCTCATATGCCCATCTCCGCACACTGGACATGCACGCCGTCTTCTAGCCTTTCCTTCATCGTGAAGCCATTTATGCTAAATATAGAACTGGACGTTGAGATGTGCATGCTTTATATATATTTATATTTAAATTGCCTTCTTTGCTTGCTTGCCACATCACAACGCCACCAAATCCAACTCCTGGCCAATGAGATCAGACCCCTCTAGCTTCTTGAATACTCGTTTAATCTGTCACGGTCATGGTCGATTATCCTCGTGATCGGCTTCTCTTGCCATATCTATTTCCTGAATGGAGTAACCGATCGCTTGGCCGTCTACCGAATGCTCTTCTCACTGCTCGTTGGGTCCACCTGTCATCTTCTCAATATTGACCAAAATCCAGTGTTAATAGGATAGTAGATTGATTTTGATTGATTAGGGTTGGATGCCTCAATCGGTCATGATCCTCTCATATATATAGAGGGGATTCGTCTTATCCCAATAGGAAACGTCTCCAGATACGATCTCCAATTTCCTATCCGGAGTCCATCAAAATATGGATTCCAATCCGGACTAGACAAAATAAACCTGATTTCGTCGATTCTTTAAACCAACTAAATTGGTTTAATGGGCTCTGTAAACGATAGCCCAACCGATTTCATTGATCAATAGATCTTCATAACCCTCATAGCAAGATGGATCTTCGAACCAGTACCTGAATCGGCATTCATCATCATTCTAGTGTTTCTGACCAGCTTTACCTGGTCGGGGACAACGTAACCTGGTCGGAAGACATCTAGCAAGCAGGTCATCTTACTTAGAATATCTGATCTTTAAATACAAATATTTTAGAAGATAAATTCGTCTTCAAAATATTATGAGCCGAATACATCTTCTAAACTTATGACACTTTTGAGTGTCAACATATGCCCCCCTATTTTTAGGCGATCTTTAGTAGAACCTAAAAACAAACCGAATAACAACGATGTCCAACTCATCGGTCATTCAGTAACATAATCATTTTTGTTCTAAGGGCGATACATGTATCAACCATTGCTTGGAAGGCACTTAGGCTTCTTTCCAAACACTTGGAAAGTATTTTTCAAATACCTTCCGTTTATTGCTCTCAGGAGACTTTCACCTTGTAACGTCTCCAGCATATATGCATTTCTGAATATCACTTTGATCACTTTATAAGGACCTTCCCAACTCGGCGACCACTTGCCAAACTTATTGTTCTTTGATCCAAGCGGCAGTATAGTCTTCCATACTAATTCTCCCACTTGAAACGATTTATTCTTCACTTTCTTGTTATAAGTTCTGGCAACTAGGGCTTTGTCTTTCTCCATCTCCTTAAAATATTTTAACCTTTTGTTAGTCACTTCATCAACATTGTCCATCATGGCATCATGATACATAATAGTAGATAAATCATTTTGTTTAGCAAGTCTATATGCACCTAGATTCACCTCAACAGGCAACACTGCTTCTTGACCATATACCAGCTCGAAAGGAGTAACTTTCATAGCACCATGTTTTGATATACGATGGGCCCACAGAGCTTCAGATAAAACCTCATGCCACTTCCTCGGGTTATACTCAATCTTCTTCTTGATAAGTTTGATCAAAGTCTTGTTACTAGACTCAGCTTGGCCATTAGCTTGAGCATAGTATGAAGATGAATTAAGCATCTTTATCTTGTATAATTCGGCAAAATCTCACACTTCTTTAGAAATAAAAGAAGTTCCTTGATCTGTGGTAAGCGTCTGAGGAATGCCGAATCTATGTATAATATGCTCAGTAATAAACTCAATTACCTCCTTATGTGTCATGTTCTTCAAAGGTACCACTTTAGTCCATTTAGTAAAATAATCCGTAGCGACCAGGACAAAGCGATGTCCCTTTGAAGATGGGGGATGTATTTGGCCAATCAAGTCTAGCCCCCAACCACGAAAAGGCCACGACTTGATGATAGGATGAAACATAGCAGTGGGTGCAAGCTGTATATTTCCAAACCATTGACACTCTTCACATGCTTTGTAATAACGAAAACAATCGGCCATCATAGTAGGCCAATAAAATCCGGCTCTACGTAGTAACCATTTCATTTTTGGGGCCGATTGATGCGTACCACAAATACCTTCATGGACCTCTCCCATAGCCACTTTCGCCTAATCAGATCCTAAACACTTAAGTAATAAATCCTCAGCAGTTCTTTGGTAAAGCTCATCATTGTGCAATATATATTTGAATGCGCTTCGCCGAATGCTTTGATCAACTCTAGTATTTGGATCACGAAGATATTTTAACAAGGAAGTCCTCCAATCCTTTAAATCGGCCTCATTCTCATTAGTAATCAAATTGGACCGATCCTTAAAATCCGCAGAAGAGCCAACTTGACCAAACTTTCCAAGATCGACCAGGTCAATTGAACGAGCTGGTTGACCTAATTCACAGCCAACCTGGTCGGTCAAGTAATCCGACCAAGGAAGCTCAAAACCGACGTGGTCGCCTGAGTGAATCGATTGTATCGGTTCAAAACCAATCTGGTCGGCTAAATGAGTCGACCGAACTGGTTCTTTGTGACTTGTACATAAAACTTCCGAACACTGATGTATCGACTTCATGTGAAAATTACACTTACTAACACTATAGCCAGATGCTTGCTGGGCTAACATGTTGGCTTCATGATTTTCATGCCTCGGTATATGCCGAATTCGGAATTCGGTAAATCGAGCAATGATATTAAGGCACAATTCAAGATAAACATTCAGCGACCCTTCTAAACATTGAAATTCACTAGCAACTTGTTCTACTACTAATAAGGAATCGTCGTAAGCCTCAACATGTTTAACTCCCATAGAATCCAATATTTCTAAACCGAACAACAAAGCTTCATATTCGGCTTGATTATTGGTGCAAAACCAATCTAGTCGGCTTAACATCTCAAATTTGGCACCATTAGGACAAATAAGGACTACACCAACACCTTGTCCTTCCTTACAAACCGACCCATGGAAATAAAGTTTCCATGGTGTAAAAGTAAAGTAACTGATCTCATCTTCTAAATCAATACCATGCTCAACAATGAAATCAACAAGAACTTGACCTTTCAAGGTTTTCAATGGATCATAAGCCAAGTCATATTCAATTAATGCATACACCCATTTGCCTATCCTTCCACTAAGGATCAGCCGATATAACATGTGTTTAATCACATCGGCCTGACACACAACCACACATGTACTAGACAATAAATAATGCCTCATCTTAGCACAAGCATAGTATAATGATAAACATAACTTCTCAATATGGGTGTTGTTGACACTGGTTATATATCAAAATTAAAGGATAAATAAATATGAAAAGGGCATGAATTCAATCACCAATAAAGGTTTAGGGTTTTAATTGACAATATTCCATGAGTTTTGGTGAATTGTGATTCTGTAGGGACTAAATAGGAAAACCAGCACTGATTACTTCTCCTAGAAGGAAACCGACGGTAGATTACTCCACCGCCAAGTCAGGAATTCTCCAGAAGACTCCAGAGGACTCCACGAGGCAGGGCACCCCGAGACCCCGACTGGTGGGACCGAACGGTCTGGTGGGCCCACCGGTCGGTTGGGTCCCGGGCCCCCACGCCTCCTCCTTCTGGAACCTTCCTCCACCGACCCCGAGGACTCATCTCAGCCCTACGTGAAGTCGGTTTGATCTAACGACCATGGTCGATCCCTCAGGGCTATATATTCAGGCCCCCAGGCCCTAGGGTAGAACAAGTCTCTCTTCAGAAAAGTCTACGCCTCATTCAGAAACCCTAGAAGAAGACTTCAAAAGCCAGCTTTCAAGTAGAAGACTAGTTACCCCTCTAGTTTAGGTTTAGAACCTAGTCTTATACTAGAACTAGAAGAGACAGAGAGAGAGATAGAGAGAGATAGAGGAAGAGATCAAGAAGGAGCTCCGGCCTGTCGGATCAACTTCTTCATCTTGTACCTGCGGATTCAAGTTCATCTTCAACTTGCTTTAGCGATTGTTTCGGTAATCAACGTCTATATTTAAGTTTGAGCCATTGTTCTTATTATTCTTAAGGTTTATGACTCTCTTTTGAGTATTTTAATTCTAGATGCGCTAGAGTTAGAGTAGTTGGATAGTGTAAGTGTGGTGCTTAGACTTGATAGCTCATAAATGCCTCCTATAACACCGGTAGTAGTGGTTGTTCGCAAGGGTGACTCTTATAGCCTTGTTGATTCTTCTATAGTCCACTTACTCGAGTGTAGGCTCGATAGGATTATGCATTTGCATAAAAGACTCATACTCTGTTTGTGACCTTTTATGACAACTTTCCCACTAAGAAAAATATAAACATAACACTTTTAAATTGGAATTAGATAGCCTTAGTGACCCCCTCTATACTTCTAGATTCTTCGTCCTTGTTAGCTACTCAGGGGGTAGACTTTAACACTTAACACTATCCGTTCCTTTGGGTTCGATATTAAAACTGGGTTACTCCGGTTAAGTGCTACATCAATAGATTTTATCTGTGCGCTTGCAGATATAGTAGAGTGTGCATTAATTTATACCAACAAGCATTTCTGGCGCCATTGCCGGGGAACGGTAGATCATCTTAAGTCTTAGTTTAACCTTGTAATCATACTTTTATCTTTTTCTTTTTGTCCCAGTATTTTCATTATTTTTGTGTTCATTCTTATGAATGTTGTTTTTGAATTCCACTCTTATCTATCACTACCCCATGAGCGCAAGCTATAACCAGTAGAATCCTTACACCCTATCATAACATCTGGTTATTAGCTACGCCTACCTTTCCGCTGCACTTCCTTCTGTAATGAGCATAGAAATATAATTATGAAATTATTCCTTTGGGTATTCCTGTGACTAACCTTTCCAGATCTGGAGCAGAAAAGAATGAAGGAACAACAAACACAAGGTATGTCCAACCAATCACCATGTAACATTGAATTACATTTAGCCAATCTTAATTTGCAAAATCCAAGCTTGGGGAATAGACTTTCTAAGAGCATCTCTTGTCGTGTTGCTATGTTGGTTATCCCTACCTTTAAGATATGCTCATATACTAATTATCACCAACTGAATAAATCTCTATAATACTTTCATGCTACCCTCATTCGCTATATTATATGTTTAGGTTTGGAATACTTTCATACATCTCTTAAATTAAGCATGGTGCCTAGTTTAGGAGTGGTGATCTTGCTTTCAAAGGCTTTTAATTTAAGAAATTAAGTTAAAATGCCTTCCTAGATCAAATTAGACATGGTGTCTAGGTTGATTTTTGAGCCGATAGTATGCTATAGTGGATGTTGGATATTTTGTTGGACTAACCCCTGCAGGGAAACTTTCAATATCAATTTGGGAAAGTCCAGAGATGAACTCACACTGGCGATGAAGCAAGGCGTACAATGAACTTCAACAACTTGTTGATGGTCCTTAAACACCTGTTTTACCATCAACATTTTACCCTACAATTCACCAAAAAGGCATGAAATGTAGTCAAATAGGTTTCAAACTAACCGAATTCCACATGTCCATAGATTTCTATTTGAATGCAGGATTTGAGCCAAATTTGGATATTTGAACCACCAAAGGCCAAACCCACTCAGCAGGGCCCAATTGGGCCTCAGGGGGGTGGCACCCGCCACCCCTAGGTGGCGCCCGCCACTTGAGTTGGCCCAAATCCACTCCCTGCCACGTCACCGATTCGTGTGACCTCCTCAAGGCCAATTCCTGGCCTTTGGTCACTAGGCCGGTTGAATCAGACGGCTCGGGAGGCAAGTGACGCGGATCGTGCCCTAGATTGGACAAGAGGCGGTTAGGGCTTGAGCCACCGCCTTGGAGGAGTCCCTGGAGGCCGTAGGATCAATGACGGTGCATCCAACGGCCAGGGGGTGGCGGCCGCCACCTAGGGCTGGCGCCCGCCACAAGGGTTTGCCCTAGGTCGGTTGGCTGCCCCCCTATAAGTACCCCCCTCACTCCACAAGGCTATAAATACCCCCCTGGAGGCATCACTTCATTTCAAGCAAGAAAGAAGCAAGCAAGAAGGAAACACACACAAGAGAAGCAAGAAAGCAAGTCAGAGCTAGGTTAGAAGCTCAGAGAGCTTAGGCAAGTAGGTTAGCTAGTAGAGAGAGCATAGCTCTAGTGCTCTCGCTGCAGCGCGGCTCTTAGTTTAGCACAGCTCAGCCCTGACCAGTGGTATAGCAGCGTAGAGCTTGCTAAGAGAGAAGCGGGTGCGAGTGACTGGCATCGGAGGTCGGTTGATTTCCCGGCGTCTCTGGTCTGGTTTGCTCTCTTATATCTCAGGTACATCTATCATTATTCCAATATTACTTTAGTATTACTTTCAGTATTAGTTTCAGTATAACTTTCAGTATTACTTTATCAAGTGCCTTGAGTGTGACCTAGCTATCCTACAGTTCAATTCACTTAGCCATAGTAGTTAATCTCTAGTGAGCTTAGTGTTTGATATTTGCCAATAGGTTGCTTAGTTAGTTTAGTGTTTATCTTATTAAGTCAAGTATTTGCTCTGACGTCCGCAAGGGTGTCTCTATTCAAAGCTAGGGTAGAGATAGTTAGAATATAATTAAGCGTGGTGCTTAGTTATAGACTTACCTTCAGATACGGCTGGACCCCCGGATAGCTGTGGTAGCAAGCAGGTGGTGACAGCCCTGTGCGCCTTGAATTCCACCACGTAGTTGGCCCAGTTTAACAGTAAGGCTCGTTGTGCTAGCATTCAACCTAAGTCAGTGGTAAAGGCTAGTACGCCTCGATACTTGATAAGATAGGAATAAAACTATACTTAACTTGGTTGCTTTATTGACATTTGCCTATCTTGCTTCGTAGTTATCTTGCTTCGTAGCTATCTTGCTTCGTAGTTATCTTGCTTCATAGTTATCTAGGAGTAGTTAGTAGTTACTAGTTAGTTATATTAGTTATCCTATTCCCCTTATCTATCTATCCATCCACCTTACCTTACCATCCATTTCATCCTTACCTATCCACCCATATATTCTTTCTAGCCTTTCATCTCCTCTCTTCTCCTGTCTCATTTTCCCTTTTCTTATTCTTCGACTCTCATCCCCTCCTTGACTCGACTCATACACCACCCTAGCCTTCCCTTGGGATCAAATAAATCGACACCTAGTACTCCCAGGCGAAGTGCTACTACGATAGTTCTGTGCGCTTGCAGAATCTCCTCCTGGTAGATTGCATTCTCTCTAGCTAGCTCCTACTAGTGTCGGGATTGACAACCCCATTTGACATTAGTAGATAGCTGCTTTAGCTTCACTCCTTTAGGTATAGTGACTGGACTTGCTACAAGCATTTCTGGCACCGTCGTCAGGGGTAGATTCCATAGTCTACTCCTAGTCACGACGTTGGCAAGTGTCAACAAGCATTTCTGGGCCGTTACCGGGGATAGTTGCCAAGCTCTATCTTTAGTGAAGTTAGGAACTACCAACAAGCATTTCTGGCGCCGTTGCCGGGGAAGGCAATCGGTGTATCGGTTGAGTCCGTGTCGAATTTATCTTCGCTTAAGCTCCCGCTTAGCGAATCCCATCTTACCCCGTTCTTTCTTTCCTTAGTCCTTCTTATCTTTTTCCTTCATCTTCTTCAACTTCTTTCTTTCTTATCTTGTTCTATCTTCACGATGGCCAATAAGACCATTCGTGAGTTTTCTGCTCCTTCTGCTGCCAATGTAGCGACAGGACCAGACATGATCGATGCCACCCTCAATTTTGAGTTGAAACCGGCTCTGATCACGATGGTCCAAGCTAGCCCGTTTTGTGGCAGAGCAAATGAGGATGCCAATGCTCACCTCCAACAATTTTTGGAGATTTGCGGCACCTTCACCATTAAGGGCATAACCCAAGAAGCCATCCGTCTTAGTCTCTTTCCTTTCTCTTTGCTAGGAAAAGCGAAGCAATGGTTCTATACCAGTCGCAATGTTGTAGACACATGGGACAAATGTTCCAATGCTTTTCTCGCTAAATTCTTTCCGATGGGCAAGACGAATGCTCTTCGCAACAAAATCTCCAGCTTTACGCAACAAGCCGAGGAATCTATTCCCGAGGCTTGGGAGAGAATGCAAGAGTACGTCGCTGCTTGTCCGCACCATGGTATGGAGGACTGACTATTGATCTCGAACTTCTACCATGGCCTAACCCCACTCTCTAGAAGCCATTTGGATGCCGCCGCCGGCGGTGCATTCTTTTCTCTGAATGTTGCAGATGCTAAGGCTCTCATAGAGAAGATGGTGTCGAACCAAGGATGGAATGACGAGAGACTGCAACCCCGTAAGCGAGGTATGTATTCCCTTAAGGAGGCCGACATGATCGTGGCCAAGATGGACCTGCCGGCAAAGAAGCTGGACAGCTGTGAGAAGATGAACCAACAAGAGAGTGTCCAATCTCTGGAATCCTACATGACTTGTGAAGTCTGTGGAGAAGCCGGACATTCTGGGAACCACTGCCCCGAGTTACATGAAGATTTGAACTTCATCAACAACAACAACAACAACAACAACGGTTTCCGTCAATAGAATCAAGGATGGAATCAGCCTACAAATTCTCAAGGTAACAATTTATTCCCCCGCTCTAATTTCCAAAGTACTGATAATTTCTCGTTCTTAAAGAATTTAGTTTACTCACAAGGTAGAACTACTGATTTCTTGAATAAGAAATTAATGTCAAATGGTAAAACCCTTGAGAACATAATTGCTAAATTGGAAGATTTCTCATCTGCTCTGAAAAATCAATTAAGTTTTAATAAGATGTTAGAAACCCAATTAGCTCAATTTGCTGCTATCATACCATCTTTTGAAACTGGCAAAATTCCTGCTAAACCTGACATGGAAACTGCAAATATGGTTGAAATAAAATATTTTAACTATTATGAAGATCAAACCATGACTGTTAAAAAGGGTGATCCTGGTAGTTCCATAATTAGATGCTCAATCTTTGGTGAAGTCTTTAAAAATGCCATGTGTGATTTAGGATCGAGTGTGAACATTCTATCTAAAGTTTTTTATGAAAACTCGTTCTTTCCACCCATGTCATCCACATCTGCCTATGTTGTGCTAGCTGATCAATCCACTTGCTATATAGAAGGGATAGTTGTGATACCCTAGTGTCAAGCACTGCATTAGGAACTACATTAGCTACTAAAGAGCATAAGTAATGCATTGCATCATTTCATGTGCATGAAAGTGTTTTTGGCTTTTGCTTGTTTAAATGGATTTTTAGTTTCTTTTGGACTTGGTTGTTGAGTGACTTTCTGACTTGGCAAATAGTTTCTTAAAATAAAGATTATTGAATAAAATGTTTTTCTTGTTGACACCTTGACCTAGTTCAAAATAGTTTATCAAATAAAAATGGGATAAACCAAATGATCTATGTCTCAAAAATTGGTTTTATTTTTGGGGAGGTTGTAAAAATGGTTTTTAGAAAAAGTGTCCTATATGAAAGTTGTAGAGAAAATTATTTTGAGCAACTTTCATTTTTGGGTCAAAGCCTAGTTTGGAGTTTTTGAAACTGTTTTGAATGGTCAAAGTTTGAAAAGTTTTTGGGAAAAAGAAAAAGGAAAATCTTTTTCCTTCCCGCGCCACTTTCGGCCCATCCGGCCTTTCGGCCCAGCCCCGCCAGCCCGCGCACCGCGTCGCTCCCACCCGCGCCCGCCGCGCACGCACCGCACGATGCGCCGGTCAGCCTAACGGCCGCGCCGTACGCCGGCCGCAGCCGCCACGTGGCCGCCGCATCCTGCCGACGATCCTCGCCGGCCACTCCTCGCCCGATCCTTGTCTCCCCGATCACGCCAAGATCCTTCCCGGCCACTCTCGCTCCGTCTCGTCTGCCGCGCCCGCTCGCCGCGCACGGCATCTCCCTGCCATGCCTCGCCCATCGCGCCGCCGTGGCCCCCGCCACGACCATCGGCCGGCCAAGGCCGACCAAAACACCGAGCACCCCTTCGCTCCCTCACTCACCCGCGCACACAACCTCTCGCTCGCTCTGGCCCTCACTCACTCTCCTCTCTCTCGCGAACGCGCCGAGCACTCCCGCCGCCGTTCGGCACCGAGAGCCCGCACCGCCGTTCCAACCACCCCCGCTCGCCGTTGTTCAATTCCTCGCGCGAGCCACTCCGCCTTCACCCCGGACACCCAGTGCTCACACTAGCACCACCTCCCGAGCTTCACCGACACCGGAGTCCGAGGAGCGCCGCCGCGGTCGCCATCAGCGCCGCTCGGAGCCCGGAGCCGTTCGTCCCCAACCAAACCTCCGCCGAGCCCCCCTCTTCTCCGTCGAGCCTCGTCACGTTAAGGCAAGGTGAGAACACCTTCCCACCTCAACGCTACCGCCCTCTAGCCTCCCCCTCTGGCCCAACCGAGCACCATGGCCGCCGCCATGGCCGTGCACGAGGCGAGGCCCTACCAGAGCTACATCGGCCAAACCGAGCCCTCCGATAGCCTCCCTAGGGTTCACTTAAGCTCTTGCCTCCACCAATTTCACCGGCGACCACCGGAAATGGCCAAGCCGAGCACCGCCGCCGCCGCCGTCCGCCATGGCTCGTCGCCGGCGAGCTCCGGCCATGCGCTGGCCAAACCGACCGCACCACCCGATTCGCCTCGTCAAGGGGAACACAGCGAGCCTAGCCTCGCCGTCGGCGAGCATCGGGCGGTCAACCCCGTCCCCTGCTTTCCTTTCACTGACCAGTGGACCCCGTTGACCATGTGGCCCCACACGTCAGCCACCCAGGGCCTATGGACCGGGTCTATGCAAGTTGAGCCGGGAGATTCTTTGATTTTTCCTTTTGTTTTATTTTCCAGGAACACTTGTTATTTTTGTGTAGCTCGTTTCAAAGGTCCAAATGAGGTGCTTTCAGTTTTGATAGTTTGTTTATAAGTAGATCTATCAAGAAAAAATATGAAAGTTTTTTTGGTGGAAGTTTATATTACTGTTTTTATTTAAATCCTTTTATGTACTTTTGTTTGGATAAATAGAAATAAGTGTTTTCTGGTTGAGATAATTCATGGAAAGTTTTGTGTAGGTTTCTTAACATGTTATGTACCTATGAAAAATGTATGTGGCACTGTTTATGTGGAAAAAGTTTCTGTTATGGTTTAAAGTCCTTTTTAGCTGATTTCTTGGAATAAGTGTTAAGGTGTTTTATATGTCAAAATAAAATGTCAGAAAATTTGTGCAGTCTCTGCGTATGATGTTCAAGCTAAGAAAAATATTAAGTATAGGTTGTTGTATGGAAAAATATGAAGTTGTTTTGTAAATGTACTTTTCTGTGTTTTTCTTCGGAAATTCATGTAAGAAATAATATAATGTTTCTGTTTATGGAACTTCCTTGATAAAAATGAAATGTCAAGTAGAATCTAGAAAAAATATGAGCATGAGTTTAGCACCCTGTTCCAGTAGGGTTGTAGTTCATTTGGGTTGTTTTGGTTTAAATTTGTTTATTTTGTGTAGGGTGATACAATTATGTTTTGGCTGTACATTTTCTGCAGTAGAGTATTTATGAGTAGATGAAGCTAGAAAAATTATGAAATCTGCTGTTTGACACATTTCGTGTGAAAAGTTAGTTCAAAAGCGTATTTTGAACAGTTTAATTCATCTTTTTGTGGCCGCTGTTCTGCATTTTATTTCTTACTGAAATTTGTGCAGTGAAGTCCTGATTGTGTTAGTTGCTTCCTGGATTTTTTGTGGATTTTTCTGAGTTCAGAAAAATGCACTTGCAGTTCAAACCTGAATTTCTTTTGAATTTCTAAAATAGGAAATGGTTGAATTAATGATTTTTCTTTATGAGATAAATAAGTATTTACCTTAATGTCAAAAGTGGTTCAACAAGTTGGTTTTGTGTTGGTTTTGTTGGTTTGCAAGAAATGTTATTTTTCTTACCACTGCATCCCGCACCACATATTAGTTATTCATTATTTCCAACCGCATTGCAATAGGATCGACAGTTCAAGAACAAGACCAGGAGCAGGAGGCAAACGTCGAGCAGGAGATCCCGGAACTTCATCAAGCCGAGGAAGTCGACCCCACAGCGGAAACTAACCTGCCCGAGTGCCCCTCCCACGAGGCCTCGGTCTTCGCTCAAGGCAAGCCCCAGAGCATTCTAAGTCTTCCAGTTTTTACAATAAATCTATTTGAGTATTTTATATTGTGATGCATTAGGTATAGGAGTTGATTGGATCCTACTTGCTGCATTACCATTCCTTGATTATTGATTATTACCTGCCTTGTTATCCTGTTACTTATTTATATGTAGAATTGCTTAGTCTGCTAAATAAAAGTAGTAGTTAAGGATGTTCCCGTAATACCCCTGGTGGGTGTTTACCGGATCACGGTTGGCTATATTTGCTATCGTGGAAAAGAACCTAAGTAGTAATAAAATACGGTCAACTGGAAGGCAAGGCACAAGTTTGGAAATTTGGGGCAGTCCGTCCGTTGGATCATGTAGGTTTGTATCGATGTTGGCCCTCGTTCATTTTTGAACGCGCCCTTTTACTTAGGGATATGTCGGTGCTGTAATCATCGACCCCAAAGCCGGTTAGAAGCTGTTCGGGCCGGTCTCAACCCGTGTCGCGCCCTCTAGTATGGAAATGCGATCTGCCGCGAGAGGCCATCGTCAGGTTCCAATTGGGCGGTCCGTGCTGTGAGCCGCGAGGATTACCAGCACGAACAAGTGTCGAGCGGTTGCCCAATGCATGGACCCGACGGAGAAAGTGTGGGCTGGTATTAAAGGTCTTTCACCAGCTGGTTTGGAATTCGATTCGAGTCGCCGTCTCCCCCGGTTAGTGGGAAACTATGGCGAGCTTCACCACGATACAACTTCATGTGATGTTTAAAAGGTTCAACTAAAATGTGGATAAGTCAACTGGATATGGTTATATTATTGTTTGTTAGACTCAAGTGTGTGTTATAGTTTAGGGGCAAACCTAGAATAAGGAATAGGTCTAAAAAGTGACAGCTCATCAATATCATTAATTACTCCCTTATCTGAATTGAGCTTTTCGCAACTAAAGATCCCAGCTCCATCCAAAAGGCCTTGCATATCCTTGGTGTCTTTATTTTCAGTTGGACGGGTAAGTCTAGCTGAGTACATTCCCGTACTCAGGGTTTATCCCGTTTGTTGCAGATGGCCAGGTCTACTATGGCTATTGTAAGCACTGCCTCTACCCAGTGGAAGGTGATGAGGAGTAGGCCCAGGGCAGGGTCATCCAGAAGCTTTCCTTTTTCTTTTGCTGGTCTGAGACTTCTTGTGGCACATTACTTGAAAAAGGAGGAGTGAGTTGTGTTGAGTTAAGTTATCAAACAATGTTTTAATTGGACCACATGTATGGTGATCGTGTTTCAAAACTTATTTAAGCTTCCGCACTTTAAATTTGGGTTTGTAATAACTCGTTCTTAAATTCGCACTCTGATGTTTTAAATTCGGTTTCGATTATTCTGTGATGTATCCTTGCGAATGTAATTCTTGGACGATACGATCCTGTATGTTGTATGATGATAGAAATCCTTCGAGATGTCCGGACTACTGGGGTTATATGGGTTCAAGTATGAGTCGATGTTAGACGGATTTGACTAAGACGGTACTTGAGCTCTTATAATCAGGACGGTTCCGCCACAGCTGGTATCGGAGCATGGTTCAAGTAATTGCATCCGCAAAGAGCTATTTTCGAACTAAAATGGGTATTTCAAAACTATTTCAATTACTAAGTGTGCCCAGTCTCGTCTTTAAGCCTATACTAGGATTCAGGTGGCTTAACTGCTAACAGGGTTTAGGGTTTTGCTTCATGCTGGATCTTTATTTGCTGGTCCATTCTCGGGAAAAAGAGAATGCGTCGATCGCGAAAACATTCATAAAATGATTTTGTGAGATATGAGAGCATGACCGTCCAACCGTCGGTCTAGGTGAGAGTTCTTATACCAAGTATGTGCGAGCTCCACGCAAACATATACGAGGGTATCAATGTTTTGAGGGTGTTTTCTCTTTGGTGCATGGTGTTTAGTGTTGGCTTCTATGTATTTTACTCATATTAGCCAATACTCAGTTGTTTTACCATTGGGATTGCTTTGGGCTGAAATGAATCTTCTGCAGGTACACTGACTATGCGCTCGAGTAGAACATGTAGATAACGTATGAGAGATAGTTCTTGCCACCGACTAGAATGCTAGGACTTACGAGTCATGTTAGTGAGTGAGAACGTAAGTACGATCATGCATCATGTTTAAATTCTTGCATTTACATTACCTCCCCTTAATTAAAAGCTGTCTCTTTTCTATAAAATTTGCCAACTTAATATCCGTCTCACGAGAGTTCGAAACCCTTTTGTTTCTACAGATGGCCCGGACTAAGCTGACTGCTCGCAAGGCCACCGGAGGAAGAGGAGTTCCGCGTCACCGCTTGGCCACCAAGCTGACCTGGAAGACGTTCTTGACCTACTTCGGGTTGTCGACTATCCTTTGGAGGATTCTACAGGCCGTGGGCTATGAGGAAGGACAGGAGCCCAGGTACTCGTGGCAGAAGGAGATCTACGGGCAGGATTCGTTGGTCATGGTGGAAATCAAAGTCAAAGCTTTGACCGCCAAGCCCCACTGGACAGGATGGACAGAGATCACCAGAGGCAGTTGTGCCAAGGATGGAGCTAACAGGGCAGCATACCTGGTGCTGAAGGATATCATCGCCCGTTTTCCCGCCGACCTAGCTAGTGCTATGGCAGGAGTGTTCCCCCATGGATCACTTTTTCCATTGCACTGGAAGCAGACTTTGGAGTCACTCTTGACAGGGAGCCCAGAGGAGAGGTTCTACTGTGAGACGCCTGCGATGAGTGCCACCGGAGCTTTGTTAGGTGTATGTGAGAGTTTGGAGCACACTCTCGAGAGCGTGTCCTTCACCCTCACCGGCACATACCAGAGCAAGAGGAAACTGCAGGAAGAGTTTGACGCTGAGGTAGCCCGTCTTCAGGAGAAGATTCAACAGATCACCCTTGAGCGTGACGACGCCCGTGCTACCGCAGGTGCAGAGACCACCGCCAGGACCATCGCCGAGCAGATGTACCTGACTACCGCTCTTCAGTGGGATGAGGCCTGCACCGCACTCGACTAGCTCAGAGAGGGAGCTCACCTCTTGATACAACAGATCCATGGACAGCAGGCCTATATCGACTAGCTCCACGAGGCAGTCCATCAGATGCACCACGCTGCGCAGGAGGCCGCCGCCCCAGCAGCTGCCGAGGTTCCCGCAGCCGAGGCCTAGGATCCCCAAGACGGAGAGGTCCTTGGTCCCAACGCCCCACCGAAGGAGGATCACGCTGATGAGTCGATGTTCGACGCCGACGCAGAGGATGCCGCATCCGCCGCTGGAGACGCCTGAGCGTTAGATTCGCTAGGAGCCATTTTCTTTTGTACAGCTTGAGCATGCTCACTGATGATGTAACACCTTAAACATGTGTTGGTTTTATGTTTTAGATGTTTGATGGCATGTATGGCTTTTGGACAAAGTCCAGACTTCGATCTGGCATCTTTTATGGAGATCCGTCGTTTGCATGTCTAATTTTGAGCAATTATTCTGTGATGTTGTATGGAAATGAGTAATTATACTTGGTCGTGTGCTAAATTTTCGAATTACGTACAACGCAGTATTTATTCATGATCAATGTGACATCACCTAATGGTTGCTTATTAATGGGATATGCAGATGCCGGCACACACTCGCAGCCAACGCGGACAGGGGGTAGGACAGGAGGAGAACTTGCCACCTCCCCCACCGCCGCCGATGACACCGGAGGCGTTCTTCGGCCAGTTCTTGGGCAGCCAAAGGAACATGGAAGAGATGCAGAGGCACATGGAGGCCACCCTCCGCAACATCGCTAACAACACCGCGCAGCAGCATCAGCAGCGCCAAGGCCCGGATCCCAACCAGTACAGCTCCTACCGTGACTTCTTGGACACCCGTCCCCCGGTGTTCAAGGAAGTCACCGAACCGCTTGAGGCTGATGAATGGTTCAACTCCATCACCCAGAAGTTCCGTCTGCTTCGTCTGACAGAAGAGCTCAAGGCGGAGTACGCCGCTCACATGTTGGAAGGACCCGCAGGTTTGTGGTGGGCCCAGTACCGTGCATCCTTGCCTGCAAATGCACGTGTCACTTGAGATCAGTTCTCGACTGCTATGCGCAACCACTACATCCCTAGTGGTCTGATGGAAATGAAGATTGCAGAGTTCATGAGGTTGTCTCAGGGAACCAGGTCTATGTCCGAGTATCTGCACAGCTTCAACAACCTAGCTCGCTACGCTCCAGACTTTGTCAACACTGAGGCCAAGAAGATCGCAAGCTTCAAACGTGGCATGAGTGCCGCTATGCTTTCAAAAATGGGCAACAGTCACCGCACTACCTTCAGTGACTTCGTCAGTGACTGCCTAAATCAAGAGGCCAATGACAGCAGGCTGGCGACAGAGACCCGTCGCCGTGCGAACGAAGGAGGTTCGTCTCAACAGAGAACCCCTTTCGAAGCACGCACCCCGTATCGCCCGCCAGTGGCTGGAGCAAGGTTCCGACCCCCGCAGAGGAAGATCACCACCAACCGTCCCCGTCCCGGTTTTTAGAAGCCCTACACCGCTCCTTTGATGCAGAACAAGGCTAAGGCTTGAAGTGCAGGAGGTTCCAAGACCCCATATGTGATTGGACTGTGCTACAACTGTGGTCAGACTGGACATCTGTCACGTCAGTGCCCTCGCCCAAAGAAGCAGTACACCCAGCCTCCACCTCACGCAGGTCATGTGCATTATACTACCGTGGAAGAAGTGCCTGAAGGAGAGCCTGTCACCGCTGGTACGTTTCTTGTTAATCAATACCCCGCAGTTGTGTTGTTTGATTCTGGAGCATCGCATTCCTTCATAAGTGAGAACTTTGCTATAAGAAGTAATCTTGAGTTGGTAGAGTTAGATCGGGGATATCAGATAAGTTCCGCCGGAGCTGTTCTCTCTGCGCGTAAAATGGCTAAAGGAGTAGAAATGACTTTTGCGGATAAGAAGGCCATAGTGGATCCCATCGTAATCCCTAGTCTGGGTTTGGATGTGATCTTGGGTATGGGTTGGATGAAACTCTGGAAGGTCAATCTTGACATCGCAGAGCGAGTAGTTTCTATGGTTAGCCCTCGCAGTAGGTCTACCTTTCGGTTTAAGCTACCCCGAAACCCTCATGAGATCGGAGTGTTGTTCAATATCACGGCAAAGCGGATAGTCGAGATCCCGATAGTGTGTGAGTTTCCAGATGTTTTTCCTGATGAGTTGCCTGGACTACCGCCGGATAGGGATGTGGAGTTTGCTATAGAGTTAATCCCTGGAACGGCACCTATTTCTCGGAGGCCGTATAGGATGCCAGCTAATGAGTTAGCAGAGCTCAAAGCTTAGTTGCAAGAGCTTTTGGATAAAGGGTTAATTCATCCTAGTTCGTCACCTTGGGGCTGTCCCGCCATCTTCGTAAAGAAGAAGGATAAAACTTTAAGGATGTGTGTGGACTACAGGCCGCTTAATGCGGTAACCATAAAGAATAAATATCCCTTACCCCGAATCGATGTCTTGTTTGATCAGTTATCAAAGGCAAAAGTGTTCTCCAAGATCTACTTGAGGTCAGGATACCATCAGATTAAGATCAGAAGGGAGGATATACCAAAAACAGCCTTCTCCACCAGATATGGACTCTATGAGTATCTAGTTATGTCCTTCGGGTTAACCAATGCACCGGCACATTTTATGTACCTGATGAATTCAGTCTTCATGCCCGAGTTGGATAAGTTTGTTGTGGTGTTCATCGATGATATCTTGGTCTACTCTAAGAATAAAGAGGATCACGCTGAACATCTTCGAGTCGTCTTAGCTCGACTTCGAGAGCACAAGTTGTATGCTAAGTTTAGCAAGTGTGAGTTTTGGTTAAAGAAGGTACCTTTTCTTGGTCACGTTCTTTCAGAGGAAGGAATTTTTGTGGATCTCACGAAGGTACAGAAAGTTATGGATTAGCAAGCACCCACCAACGTACATGAGGTACGCAGCTTTCTAGGATTGGCCGGGTACTACCGTCAGTTCATTCCAGATTTCTCAAGGATCGCAAAGCCTATGACTCGTCTAACTCAGAAAAATAAGAAGTTTGAATGGACTCCAGAGTGTGAGGCAGCTTTTCGCACCCTGCGAACTCTGTTGACTTCGACGCCAGTTTTGGCACAACCAGATTTGGAGGAACCTTTTGATGTGTTTTGTGACGCATCCAAGGTTGGACTTGGATGTGTACTCATGCAGAATGGAAGAGTTATCGCCTATGCTTCCCGCCAGTTGAGACCGCATGAAGAGAATTATCCCACTCACGACTTGGAATTAGCAGCCGTCGTACATGCACTCAAGATCTGGAGGCATTATCTTATGGGTAACCTATGTCATATATACACAGATCACAAAAGTTTGAAATATATCTTCACCCAGCGAGAGTTGAATATGAGGCAGAGGAGATGGTTAGAGTTGATTAAGGATTACAACCTAGAAGTGCATTACCACCCTGGAAAAGCGAATGTTGTAGCAGATGCCTTGAGTCGCAAGACTCATTGCAACGCTCTACGACCACTTTTGGAAGATGGATTCAACCTTATACACCCCGTTATGCTGAATAATATCACTCTTCAGTGCACCTTAGAAAGTGACATCATCGAAGGACAAAAGACCGATGAAGAGATCTGTCAAATTAAGAAGAGGTTGGAAACCGATAGTTCTTTGAACTTCAGAAACGATGAACAGGGAATTCTGTGGTATAATTAGAGGTTGGTTGTTCCTAAGGATGCGGAGCTGAAAGAAAGAATTCTGAATGATGCTCATAATTCAAAGTTGTCTATCCATCCAGGAAGTAATAAGATGTACCAAGATCTGAGAACCAGGTATTGGTGGTCTAGGATGAAGAAAGAAGTAGCAGCTCATGTTGCAAGATGTGATACTTGCTGCAGGATAAAGGCCATACACCTAAGACCTGCCGGATTGTTACAACCGTTGTCCATCCCAGAATGGAAGTGGGAAGAGATTAGTATGGATTTCATCACAGGTCTTCCCACCACTCAAAAAGGAAACGATTCTATCTGGGTTATCGTGGATCGATTATCTAAAGTGGCTCACTTCATACCAGTTAAGACTACCCACCGACCGCATCAGTATGCAGATTTGTACATTCAGAACATTTTGAGGTTACACGGAGTTCCAAAAAGGATTGTTTCTGATAGAGGACCCCAGTTCATAGCGCGTTTTTGGGAACAGTTGCACAAGGAACTAGGGACCAAGCTGGTAAGAAGTTCCGCTTATGATCCCCAAACCGCAGGGAAGACAGAAAGAGTGAATCAAATTCTGGAGGATATCCTCAGAGCTTGTGTTTTATCCTCCGGAGAGTCATGGGAAAAGTGGTTACCCCTCGCCGAGTTCTCTTATAACAATAGCTACCAGGAAAGTATAAAGATGGCACCTTTTGAGGTTTTGTATGGACGAAGATGCAGAACCCCGGTAAATTGGGTTGAATCAGGAGATCGAGGATTTTGTGGATCAGATTATGTAAAGGATGCTGAAGAGATTGTGCAAACAGTGCAACAACATATCAAAGCAGCACAGTCCTGACAGAAAAGCTACGCTAATACACGAAGGAGACCCCTGGAATTTCAAGTAGGAGATTATGTTTATCTCAAGGTCTCACCTATGAGAAAGGTCCAACACTTTGGAATTAAGAAGAAGTTAGCACCTCGATACGTGGGACCATATCAGATCGTGGCTAAAAAGGGAGAAGTAGCCTATGAAGTACAATTACCCCCAGAGATGAGCGCAGTCTTCCCAGTGTTCCATGTGTCCCAGTTGAAGAAGTGTCTTCGAGTTCCAGAACAGGAGGAAGTTCGGATCCCGGATGTCTCCATCAGATCAGATCTGGAATACTATGAACAACCTCAAGAGATATTGGATACCTAGACTCGAGAGACTCGAAACCGAACAGTGAAGACTTACAAGATTCTCTGGAGCAATCACGGACCCAACGATGCAACTTGGGAAACCGAGGAATACTTGCGTGTAAACTATCCCGCTTTTGTTAAGAAATGGTACGTAACTCAAATCTCGGGACAAGATTTCTTTAAGGGGGGAAGGGCTGTGACACCCTAGTGTCAAGCACTGCATTAGGAACTACATTAGCTACTAAAGAGCATAAGTAATGCATTGCATCATTTCATGTGCATGAAAGTGTTTTTGGCTTTTGCTTGTTTAAATGGATTTTTGGTTTCTTTTGGACTTGGTTGTTGAGTGACTTTCTGACTTGGCAAATAGTTTCTTAAAATAAAGATTATTGAATAAAATGTTTTTCTTGTTGACACCTTGACCTAGTTCAAAATAGTTTATCAAATAAAAATGGGATAAACCAAATGATCTATGTCTCAAAAATTGGTTTTATTTTTGGGGAGGTTGTAAAAATGGTTTTCAGAAAAAGTGTCCTATATAAAAGTTGTAGAGAAAATTATTTTGAGCAACTTTCATTTTTGGGTCAAAGCCTAGTTTGGAGTTTTTGAAACTGTTCTGAATGGTCAAAGTTTGAAAAGTTTTTGGGAAAAAGAAAAAGGAAAATCTTTTTCCTTCCCGCGCCACTTTTGGCCCATCCGGCCTTTCGGCCCAGCCCCGCCAGCCCGCGCACCGCGTCGCTCCCGCCCGCGCCCGCCGCGCGCGCACCGCGCGACACGCCGGTCAGCCTAACGGCCGCGCCGTACGCCGGTCGCAACCGCCACGTGGCCGCCGCATCCTGCCGAGGATCCTCGCTGGCCACTCCTCGCCCGATCCTTGTCTCCCCGATCACGCCAAGATCCTCCCCGGCCACTCTCGCTCTGTCTCGTCTGCCACGCCCGCTCACCGCGCACGGCATCTCCCTGCCATGCCTCGCCCGCCGCGCCGCCATGGTCCCCGCCACGACCACCGGCCGGCCAAGGCCGACCAAAACACCGAGCACCCCTTCGCTCCCTCACTCACCCGCGCGCACAACCTCTCGCTCGCTCTCGCCCTCACTCACTCTCCTCTCTCTCGCGAACGCGCCGAGCACTCCCGCCGCCGTTCGGCACCGAGAGCCCGCACCGCCGTTCCAACCACCCCCGCTCGCCGTTGTTCAATTCCTCGCGCGAGCCACTCCGCCTTCACCACGGACACCCAGTGCTCACGCTAGCACCACCTCCCGAGCTTCACCGACACCGTAGTCCGAGGAGCGCCGCCGCGGTCGCAATCAGCGCCGCTCGGAGCCCGGAGCCGTTCGTCCCCAACCAAACCTCCGCCGAGCCCCCCTCTTCTCCGTCGAGCCTCGTCACGTCAAGGCAAGGTGAGAACACCTTCCCACCTCAACGCTACCGCCCTCTAGCCTCCCCCTCTGGCCCAACCGAGCACCATGGCCGCCGCCATGGCCGTGCACGAGGCTAGGCCCTACCAGAGCTACATCGGCCAAACCGAGCCCTCCGATAGCCTCCTTAGGGTTCACTTAAGCTCTTGCCTCCACCAATTTCACCGGCGACCACCGGAAACGGCCAAGTCGAGCACCGCCGCCGCCGCCGCCGTCCGCCATGGCTCGTCACCGGCGAGCTCCGGCCATTCGCTGGCCAAACCGACCGCACCACCCGATTCGCCTCGTCAAGGGGAACACAGCGAGCCTAGCCTCGCCGCCGGCGACCTCACCGTCGGCGAGCATCGGGCGGTCAACCCCGTCCCCTGCTTTCCTTTCACTGACCAGTGGACCCCGTTGACCATGTGGCCCCACACGTCAGCCACCCAGGGCCTATGGACCGGGTCTATGCAAGTTGAGCCGGGAGATTCTTTGATTTTTCCTTTTGTTTTATTTTCTAGGAACACTTGTTATTTTTGTGTAGCTCGTTTCAAAGGTCCAAATGAGGTACTTTTAGTTTTGATAGTTTGTTTATAAGTAGATCTATCAAGGAAAAATATGAAAGTTTTTTTGGTGGAAGTTTATATTACTGTTTTTATTTAAATCCGTTTATGTACTTTTGTTTGGATAAATAGGAATAAGTGTTTTCTGGTTGAGATAATTCATGGAAAATTTTGTGTAGGTTTCTTATCATGTTATGTACCTATGAAAAATGTATGAGGCACTGTTTATGTGGAAAAAGTTTCTGTTATGGTTTAAAGTCCTTTTTAGCTGATTTCTCGGAATAAGTGTTAAGGTGTTTTATATGTCAAAATAAAATGTCAGAAAATTTGTGCATTCTCTGCGTATGATGTTCAAGCTAAGAAAAATATTAAGTATAGGTTGTTGTATGGAAAAATATGAAGTTGTTGTGTAAATATACTTTTCTGTGTTTTTCTTTGGAAATTCATGTAAGAAATAATATAATGTTTCTGTTTATGGAACTTCCTTGATAAATATGAAATGTGAAGTAGATTCTGGAAAAAATATGAACATGAGTTTAGCGCCCTGTTCCAGTAGGGTTGTAGTTCATTTGGGTTGTTTTGGTTTAAATTTGTTTATTTTGTGTAGGGTGATACAATTATGTTTTGGCTGTGCATTTTCTGCAGTAGAGTATTTATGAGTAGATGAAGCTAGGAAAATTATGAAATCTGCTGTTTGACACATTTGGTGTGAAAAGTTAGTTCAAAAGCGTATTTTGAACAGTTTATTTCATCTTTTTGTGGCCGCTGTTTTGCATTTTATTTCTTACTGAAATTTGTGCAGTGAAGTCCTGATGGTGTTAGTTGCTTCCTGGAATTTTTGTGGATTTTTTTGAGTTCAGAAAAATGCACTTGCAGTTTAAACCTGAATTTCTTTTGAATTTCTAAAATAGGAAATGGTTGAATTAATGATTTTTATTTTATGAGATAAATAAGTATTTACCTCAATGTCAAAAGTGGGTCAACAAGTTGGTTTTGTGTTGGTTTTGTTGGTTTGCAAGAAATGTTATTTTTGTTACCACCGCATCCCGCACCACATATTAGTTATTCATTATTTCGAACCGCATTGCAATAGGATCGACAGTTCAGGAACAAGACCAGGAGCAGGAGGCAAACGTCGAGCAGGAGATCCCGGAACTTCATCAAGCCGAGGAAGTCGACCCCGCAGCGGAAACTAACCTGCCCGAGTGCCCCTCCCACGAGGCCTCGGTCTTCGCTCAAGGCAAGCCCCGAAGCATTCTAAGTCTCCCAGTTTTTACAATAAATCTATTTGAGTATTTTATATTATGATGCATTAGGTATAGGAGTTGATTGGATCCTACTTGCTGCATTACCATTCCTTGATTATTGATTATTACCTGCCTTGTTATCCTGTTACTTATTTATATGTAGAATTGCTTAGTCTGCTAAATAAAAGTAGTAGTTAAGGATGTTCCCGTAATACCCCTAGTGGGTGTTTACCGGATCACGGTTGGCTATATTTGCTATCGTGGAAAAGAACCTAAGTAGTAATAAAATACGGTCAACTGGAAGGCAAGGCACAAGTTTGGAAATTTGGGGCAGTCCGTCCGTTGGATCGTGTAGGTTTGTATCGATGTTGGCCCTCGTTCATTTTTGAACGCGCCCTTTTACTTAGGGATATGTCGGTGCTGTAATCATCGACCCCAAAGCCGGTTAGAAGCTGTTCGGGCCGGTCTCAACCCGTGTCGCGCCCTCTAGTATGGAAATGCGATCTGCTGCGAGAGGCCATCGTCAGGTTCCAATTGGGCGGTCCGTGCTGTGAGCCGCGATGATTACCACCACGAACAAGCGTCGAGCGGTTGCCCAATGCATGGACCCGACGGGAAAAGTGTGGGCTGGTATTAAAGGTCTTTCACCAGCTGGTTTGGAATTCGATTCGAGTCGCCGTCTCCCCCGGTTAGTGGGAAACTATGGCGAGCTTCACCACGATACAACTCCATGTGATGTTTAAAAGGTTCAACTAAAATGTGGATAAGTCAACTGGATATGGTTATATTATTGTTTGTTAGACTCAAGTGTGTGTTATAGTTCAGGGGCAAACCTAGAATAAGGAATAGGTCTAAAAAGTGACAGCTCATCAATATCATTAATTACTCCCTTATCTGAATTGAGCTTTTCGCAACTAAAGATCCCAGCTCCACCCAAAAGGCCTTGCATATCCTTGGTGTCTTTATTTTCAGTTGGACGGGTAAGTCTAGCTGAGTACATTCCCGTACTCAGGGTTTATCCCGTTTGTTGCAGATGGCCAGGTCTACTATGGCTATTGTAAGCACTGCCTCTACCCAGTGGAAGGTGATGAGGAGTAGGCCCAGGGCAGGGTCATCCAGAAGCTTTCCTTTTTCTTTTGCTGGTCTGAGACTTCTTGTGGCACATTACTTGAAAAAGGAGGAGTGAGTTGTGTTGAGTTAAGTTATCAAACAATGTTTTAATTGGACCACATGTATGGTGATCGTGTTTCAAAACTTATTTAAGCTTCCGCACTTTAAATTTGGGTTTGTAATAACTCGTTCTTAAATTCGCATTCTGATGTTTTAAATTCGGTTTCGATTATTCTGTGATGTATCCTTGCGAATGTAATTCTTGGACGATGCGATCCTGTATGTTGTATGATGATAGAAATCCTTCGAGATTTCCGGACTAACGGGGTTATATGGGTTCAAGTATGAGTCGATGTCAGACGGATTTGACTAAGACGGTACTTGAGCTCTTATAATCAGAACAGTTCCGCCACAATAGTAACTGATTTACCTGTTCAAATTAGAGGCTCCTATGTTCCTGCTGATTTCATGATTTTAGATATGGGAAATAGAAAAGATGTGCCTCTAATCTTAGGTAGACCTTTCTTGAACACTGTTGATGCTTGCATATATGTGGGGAATGGTAAAATGCAAATGACATTATTAGGGAGGAAGGAAATATTCTCTTTTTCCCTGGTCCCACATATGCCGCTAACATGCAGGAAGCAAAACCCGTTCGAACCAAGAAGAGGCGCCCAAGAACAAGGTGGAACAGAAAGAAAGAACCACCTCCTCCTGAGTTGTGTAATTCACATGACAAACGAGAGGTGCCAGAAGAAGAACCCGATGAAATACTTGAAGAAGAAGCGCCCAAGGAAGAAGATCCACCCGACAAAGGATGAAATTCCATGGATCTAAGGTATGGATTTACTTTTTAAATTTGCCTTCAAATTTCCCTTTTTCAAATAAATAACATATGTCATGCATGTAACTAAAAAAAATCAGTTATCATTAGTTATATGCATAAGTATATGTTAACTTAGCTAGGACAATAAAATATCATAGGATAGTTTCCCTTTTTCACAACATTAGATAGTTTCCCTTTTAATAAAATGAGAACAAGAGCTCCGACCGAGAAAGATGAAGACCCTTCACCAAGCAAGAAGCCAACTTGGGGGAGATCCTCGTGCCAACAAGGTATGTTTCAACCTTACTCCTTACGTTCGGTTCTTAAATTCTATATCTTTTGAATGTTTTCTTTACGTTCGGTTCTTAAATTCTATATCTTTTGAATGTTATATGCTTGCCTAAGTAATTATCCCATGAATAAAAATGATAAATTCTACTTAAACAAGTTGAAACCTGAATAAGATTTGAAATATGTCATGCAAATGCTATTGTTATAGTTAGAATAACTGGTCTTATCTAAGTTATAGCTTTTGTGGGTTGCACATGCTTTAACTGAAATCATGCTTAGTGAATAAAGTTAGTAAGAAATGGAGTAATTCTTTAAACTTGCTAAGGTGAAATTAGGACCTAATCTGGAGGATTTTTTTTTAAAAAAAAATCATGAAAACCTTGCTAAAAGTTCCTCCTGGATCTTTATCCCATCCCACCACTAGCCAAATATTTGTTAGTCAAAACCACAAAGAGCTTTGTCTGTGTTGAGCTTTGTTAGACCTCATAGATCTTAGTAGAGAAGCTTATCATATCTTTTGATCAAGATTCACACACCCACCATAAATTTCCTACTCTCCACTTTGGAAGTTTGCAACCACCAAATAAATTGCTCATTCTCTACACTAGAGATATGCAATACCTTGCCAAACGTCCCATTGCCAGCCTTATGCTATTCCTACACTGGGAATAAGCATTTCTCTCTCTTCCCCCCTTTCATTTCTAAAATCCTTTCCTATAGATAATTTGGGGAAATCTAGAGCTAAAAAAAGAGAGATATGAAAAAATAATAAAAAAAGAGTGAGCAAACACCTCAAGAGCAGACTATGTCCTAAGAAAATGTGAGGACACATTTTTGTCTACTCACTATGTATCGAAAAAAAGAGAGACGAAGAGAGTTATCATTAGCTCTAGACCCCAGAAATTAACTAGGAAGGATTATGAAATATCTCTCTATACACTTCCACATAACCACACATGCACATCTTGATCAATTTTTATGATTTGCTGCTCCTTATGATCTGAGTGTCTAGCTTAGCAATAAACATTAGGCAATTTGCTCATGATTCTTAGCCTACCTATAACTCCACATATCATTCTTTAGAAATAGGAGAGGCTACATTTTGGCCTAAGTGAGGATTTAAACACCATTGAGTGATTGAGTGAATCTTGGAGGAGTTAAGCAAGTTTTTATCTTTTGAAAACCTTAAAAAAAACCTCCAGACAGAATCCTAGTCAAACCTAAGCAAGATAAAAGTTTCCTATCTACTGCGTTATTTCACTCTTGCATGTTTGAAGTGAAAAGCTATAAGCCCCACAATGCTATGATTAATGATATATACTAAGTTATTTCTCACTATACAATATGCACTTGTATACATCTTAAGTAGCTATCTATTTTATGCTCAATGCTTAAACCGCATTGTTGCTCGAGGACGAGCAACAGGTTAGCTTGGGGGAGCTTGTTGATGGTCCTTAAACACCTGTTTTACCATCAACATGTTACCCTAAAATTCACCAAAAAGGCATGAAATGTAGTCAAATAGGTTTCAAACTAACCAAATTCCACATGTCCATAGATTTTGATTTGAATGCAGGATTTGGACCAAATTTAGAGCATGAACCCACCAGGAGCCGAGACCACTCAGCAAGGCCCATTTGGGCCCTAGTGGGGTGGCGCCCGCCACCCCTAGGTGGCGCCAACCACAAGGAGAGGCCCAAACCTCCCCCTGCCACGTCACTGATCCGTGTGACCACGCTAGGGCCAAATCTTGGCCCTTGGTCACTAGGTCAGTGGCATCGGAGGGCTCAGGAGAGGAGTGGCGTGGATCATGACTGAATGACGGTTATCTGGACATGGAACCGACCTAACCACCGCCTTGGAGGAGTCCCTGGAGGCCGTAGGATCAGTGACGGTGCATCCAACGGCCAGGGGGTGGCGGCCGCCACCTAGGGCTGGCGCCCGCCACTAGGGTTTGCCCTAGGTCAGCTGGCTGCCCCCTATAAGTACCCCCTCACTCCACAAGGCTATAAATACCCCCTGGAGGCATCACTTCATTTGGGAAGCAACACACACAAGAAGCAAGAAAGCAAGTGAGAGCTAGGTTAGAAGCTCAGAGAGCTTAGACAAGTAGGTTAGCTAGTAGAGAGAGCATAGCTATAGTGCCCTCGCTGCAGCGCGGCTCTTAGTTTAGCACGGCTCAGCCCTGACTAGTGATATAGTAGCGTAGAGCTTGCTAAGAGAGAAGCGGGTGCGAGTGACTAGCATCAGAGGTCGGTTGATTTCCTAGCGTCTCTGGTCTGGTTTGCTCTCTTATATCTCAGGTACACCTATCATTATTCCAATATTACTTTAGTATTACTTTCAGTATTACTTTATCAAGTGCCTTGAGTGTGACCTAGTTATCCTACAGTTCAATTCACTTAGCCATAGTAGTTAATCTCTAGTGTGCTTAGTGTTTGATCTTTGCCAATAGGTTGGTTAGTTAGTTTAGTGTTTATCTTATTAAGTCAAGTATTAGCTCTGACGTCCGCAAGGGTGTCTCTATTCAAAGCTAGGGTAGAGATAGTTAGAATATAATTAAGCGTGGTGCTTAGTTATAGACTTACCTTCAGATATGGCTGGACCCCCGGATAGCTGTGGTAGCAAGCAGGTGGTGACAGCCCTGTGCGCCTTGAATTCCATCACGTAGTTGGCCCAGTTTAACAGTAAGGCTCGTTGTGCTAGCGTTCAACCTAAGTCAGTGGTAAAGGCTAGTACGCCTCGATACTTGATAAGATAGGAATAAAACTATACTTAACTTGATTGCTTAATTGACATTTGCCTATCTTGCTCCGTAGTTATCTAGGAGTAGTTAGTAGTTACTAGTTAGTTATAATTAGTTATCCTATTCCTCTTATCTATCTATCCATCCACCTTACCTTAGCCATTTCATTTCATCCTTACCTATCCACCCATATATTCTCTTCTCCTCTTTCCCTTTTCTTATTCTTCAACTCTCATCCCCTCCGTGACTCGACTCATACACCACCCTAGGCTTCCTTTGGGATCAAATAAATCGACACCTGGTACTCCCAGGGAAGTGCTACTACGATAGTTCTGTGCGCTTGCAGAATCTCCTCCTGGTAGATTGCATTCTCGCTAGTTAGCTCCTACTAGTGTCAGGACTGACAACCCCGCTTGGCATTAGTAGATAGCTACTTTAGCTACCCTATCCTAGGTGTAGTTAAGAACTACCAACAAGCATTTCTAGCGCCATTGCCGGGGATAGATTCCATAGTCTACTCCTAGTAACGACGTTAGCAAGTGTCAACAGATGGCACACAAAGAGACAAATATATATATGTGGAACACAGATCAGAAACAGATAGTAATGCTGAATTATAGTCTAAAGTACTTATTCTTGTTGCCGGTTTAAAGTGTTCCAAGTACCAGGTATGTGTGATAACAAGGTGGAGAACAAGTATGATGGATAGCAAGAGCAACAGAAACAAGGAACAAAACAGCACACACTTACACAACTCACTTTTGCATATCTCTATGTGCTCCTCTAGATATTGTTCCTCTTTTGCCCTTCTCTTTTTTCTCTTTTTTTGGGCTGTCATTGTTTTCTTTGGGAAAATTCGACTTTTTATTTTTATTTTTTTTGATATTTTTATTTTACTTAGGAGCACAAAGAAGTAAGCACGAAAAATTTGAGCTTAAACAAGTGAAAGACGTGGCCTGTGAAAAATTCACAAGATACAGATAAAATTAAGAAAAACCTTGTGACTACGAAAAGAGGATCTTGTGACCAGTTTTTGACCAAAATAAAATTTTCCGACCCTGGCTTTGCCAGGGACAGACGGATCCGAAATCTTTTTCTGATCGATTTCGATATATGGAACGTCAAATTTCGAGTTCGTATGCGAAAACTAGACCATTTTTAAGAACCCCTCTCTGAATTAGAGGACAAAACGGGAACAATGTGCGCAAAACTGGTCTCCCGGCTAGGGTTTGAAGGAAACGAAGGGAGGAAAAACACAAACTAGACTCTAACACGACCTAACCAGCAACAAGACCTTGACTCGGACACAAACTCAACACAACGAACTCTGCAACCGAAATATGCAAAGGCTATGGCGCGGAAGGGTTGTAGGACGGAACAAAATATGGCACTGGACTATGGGACGAAGGCGAAAACACTCAAAACTAAAGATAGATATGAACCTGACGGTATACCTGAAGCTTTGATTACCACTTGATGTGAACAAGGGTGCCCGATCTTCCGAAAGGTTCTGGTAACTCTCGATTTGGTGGAAACGAGACACAAGTCGATCCGGTTTTCGAACAACACGATCTGAAACCCCGCAATCGCAGCACCACGTCTCCTCTAGTTATCAACCGGCGTTGCACGGTTGACCTCGCCAAGATGGCTAAAATCCTTGCCTGTGAATCGAAGAACACGAGCAAGAACAAGGAAGAATGCAACCAAATTGCAGATGTATGATTAATCTCACGAGTTGGGGTCTCACAAACCGATGAAACGACGAAACTGTTATGAATAGAATAATCTAAGCAAAACCCAAAACCCTAACAAGGGTGACGGCTACTGTTTATAGCCCCTAAGGGTCGTCACCCCCCTGGACGCGCCCCTCTAATGGGCTCACGAACGATACACGGCCCAATGAACCAAAAATGGCGACGCAGCACCGGGATAGATTCTGTGCGCTGACTTGTTTTGACGATTCCCGTTGACACAGGATGAATTTTTATATGAGACCAGAACCATTGGTTAGATTATCAAAATAGCTTTCCAACAATATCTAGTTCGTCAAAAACAGAGTCCGTACGCAACCTGGGTGACCAGTTTAGTGCTGACTACCCTAGAGTCCGAAACTGACTCGAAGTCAACTTGGTCTTGGTCTCCAACTTGCATCAGGCACCATTGCTGGTCCTCCACGCCTCCAAGCCTTCCTCTATGCATCTCTGGGTCCTCTCCATGGATCCTAATCAACACATAATCATTAGGTAGCAATCTATTCTCAAAAACATTTAAAGTGTTACATAGGAACGAATTCACCTCTAAGTTTAGTTGACGCGCGCGAGCTCGTGTCATTGGACCATGATAACTCAGTGGAGGATCGTTGTGTGTATTCAAAGGAGTGATGTTCTCATCAGTCGCTCCTCGGGCGTTCACAGAATCGGCGATAGCCGTGGCCAACCCCGGGAGCCAGTCGAGTTGATGCTGAAGCTCTGCATTCGGTTAGAAGGGGATTAAAGGTTAAAGATAGCCGATTTGGTCAAGCATTACATGAATCGATTAAATATTTAAGTGATCAGTTACCAAAGATCAATCAAGATGAATATGCAAGAAGGTAATTGATTCAAAATCAAAGGTAGTGAATCAAAAGGTTCGAAAAAGTGGTACCAGCGACCCTAGCGCCGGAAGCCTCTAGGTGCTCCAAGGTGATGTTCAGGCGGGCACGGAGGATTCCCAATTCTTCTTCGGCGTGAGCGGCCCGCCGGCGTTCCTCCTCTAGGAGACGTCGGGTGTTGGAATAGCCCCTGATGAAGGCCCAAGCATCCTCATCTAGCACCAATCCATGACTCATCGGAGGTCGGCAAGGACCTTGGCCGTCCACTGGAGGAGAAGGACTACGAAAAAGGTTAGGATTTTCCTCGAGTAAAGAAGAAGTTTTGGAGCATAAGAAAGATAATTGGGGAAGGGATTATTACCCAAGCACACGACGGCGGATCGCCGGAGGGCTGTCAACGAATTCCGACTCCTCTGTGGGGCACTAACCATGATCATCCGCCATTGGCATTGGTTACTGTTCGGAGAAGAAGAACAGTCGGCGGTTGAGGAGAGCAAAAGCCAAAGAGTAAGGCGATGAATGTGTGGTGTGTAGGACCAAAAATGCTAAAGCAAGGCAACCAGAGGGGGGGGGGGTGAATGGGAGCCTCAAAATTTCTTTCGAAATGTTTAGGCCTTTATCCCAGAAAATCAACCCCAAGAGCAAGGCTGACATGCGTGATGTCCACGACCCAAGAGAATGGGTAGATGTTCCCTAGGAACACAGCGGGACACCACAAAAGCTCCCTCGCCCAAATCCACGCGAGCCAACTAGTGACAAGATGGACTTTGGGTAATCTCAACCTCCCCCGAGCAACACGAGGGGGATTTAGGCGTTTTTGCAAAGTGGGAAGCCCTATTTCTGTAGAGCACAGAGTCGGGAATCCAACGCAAAAAGTGGAACTGTAATCCAAAGCCAAACGGACGAGCTACGGACAAAACAACGTGGAACCAGCTGCATCGAACGCTGGGGAGCGTCCGATGTGTTCACGTCGGACGCGTCCGATGTGAACAGGACCTCTCTGGAACCTTACTGAGTGGACATCGGACGCTGCTACAGTAACAACTTAGCGTCCGATGCGAGCGTCCGATGTGGGGTGTTGACACTTCTTAATGCAACCACTAGAACTAGACTATGGAGCCTAATCCCCGGCAGCGGCACCAGAGATGCTTATTGACACCAGAAGTGGCAAACGGATATACCGCAAGCGCACGGTAGTCAATTGTAGCTTTTCACCCGGGAGTATTCCAGGTATCGTATTTCCACAGGGAACGTGAAGTGGATTAACTAGAAGTAGGGTCGTCAAAGGATGATCAAAGGGTATATGATAACTGGGATAGAGAGGTCTTCCTAATATCAATATCTGGTTTCTGGTTTTCTAAGAGTACTGAGGTTTACCACCTCATTCCTTACTGGGGGCGAAGGACGAAACAGTAGTTGATTAAAAGGTTTTCCACCTAACAACTACTGAGGCGGCAATGCTGCTACCCAACTATTATTTTCAACTTGCCTACAACACTTGAGAGGAACTCCAAGCACTGGCTGTGTCTATCACCCTACCACCAGGCGTCTACACAAGTGCGACAAGAAGTCCACACTGGCAAGATATAGCCTAGACACCACGTCTACACTAATCTTACTACTCTAAAGCTAAGCTTAATAGGCCTAGAGCACTTCAACAAAGTAAAGCAATGTGCCAAGTAAAAGAACTGTAAACTTAAATAACCAGACCAGAATATTAAATACTAGAAGGACTCAGATGTAACACTTACAAGAAGAATCGCATCCACTAAGGCGCACCTTGGAGAAGATTCCCGACAGGCCGGGACTCCTCCGTGGAACTCCTCACTCCCTTCCCTCTCTTCTAACACTAAAGCTACTAAGTAGGCTTTCTCTCCTTGGATGATTACAAATGAAGAGCTCTAGGGGGGTATTTATAGCTTGGAGGTGGAGTAGCGGCTACTCCGGTGCCACGTCAGCGATCCGCGTGCTCTCCTTCCTTGGCCATTGGATCAAACCGCCATAGTAACCGTCATGGATGGATGGCCAGGATATTGTTCACGTGTGAAACATGTGCAAGCAACCGACTTTGGATGGGATTCACCCCGGGGTCGGCCGACCCCAGCCAATGACAGGTGGGCCCACCACTTTGCTTCTAGAAGGTGCTGATGTCACCAGGCTAAACAGTGTAGCCAGGGCCCACCAAGGGGGGATCGGCCGACCCCCCTATGACAGGGCTGGCCCACCATCTTTTCTCCCTTGGTGACCCCACATGTCATGGAGCAAGTCTTGTGAAGTTGGTTGCATTTGGTTTCGGTGTGGACCCATGAATCCATGTGCTTCTCATCTTGCACCATTGAGTAAAAGCACATGTTTGATCCAAGGGATGATATTGGCCTGAGCATGCTTCTCTTGGATCGTGCCATGTCACCTTGGCCGAGGTGGCCACCAAGGTGGGGTCGGCCGACCCCCTTGGTGGGCCCACCTGGCCTCATTTTGTTCATTTTGGCATCTCCTGCATGTTCACAAGCTAAGAGTACAAGTGGAACTTATTAGTGATAAATATGCTCATGATATGCTATACTTCCTTGAAACCGAGGCTTGTTGACGGTATTTTGGTAAGGTAAAACATGCTATAACTTCCGTCAACAGGATCCCCCACACTTGAATCTTTGCTCGTCCTCGAGTAAAGGTTAGAGAAAGTGAACAAGAGATTATTACATACTTAAAATGATAATGATCATAAAGCATCATTCCTAACATAGTTTATACAAATGGGTTATGTGGTGCTGTCTATCATATATCCTTTAGATGTTGAGAAAAGGAACAAATCTCAAAGCAAAGTCATCTCCCTGAATTCTTGTTCTTGGTACTTAGAGTTTTTAGGACAGTTTGAAAGGAAAACACATAGTTCATGCTTACTCCTCATATAGTACTCTCAAGACACTCTTATAGGTGTTTGGTTCCTCACCAAGGCATAGCATGTGATTGCCTTATTTTTGTTTTATCCTAATCTATCAGGCTTATGTGGAGCTTGGTAGGGATAAACAAAGTAGCATACTTGTTTTGCATATATTGTAAAGTCAAAACAAGGATCCAAGGAGAAGAATGTCATAATCCTAGATCAAGATGTGCATGTGTGTGGAATGTATGTGGACTAGAATGCTCCTTTAGTATAATCTCTCTCTCTACTTTATTTTACCTTGAGACATGGCTAGCATTTTTCAACAATGGACCTTCATGTGTCCATATATTTTTTTAGTGGACCTTCATGTGTCCACAATTTTTTTTTTACTGGACCTTCATGTGTCCACATTTTTTTTTCTTTTTCTTTTGCTTAGCCTTAATGTCTCATTTTTACTAACCAGAGTTAGAGAGAGAGATTGTAGAACTTTAATGTATGGAGCGTCTATAGAGTGGAAATGAATGGCATGTGCAGGCATACTTCCAGTGTAGAAGTTGCATATGTAGATGGTGTGTACGTGATCTTGATCTTGGGATTATGACAAAATTCTCGACTAGGGTCAACAAGGTTTGACCAAACTCAAGACAAAAACAAGTAGCATGTGTGTAAAAGGTTTTGCTCATGTATGCATATGTATGGTTTTGGTAGGTATTTCTCACTATAGAGGAGTAAATGATACTATGGTTTTGAGATATTTTCAAAAACAAATCTCTAAGTACCTTAAACAAAAACAGGTTTGAGTCTTAAGCCAAGATTTATCTCACTTTTAACAACAACTTAGTCAATACGGTTTCCTAATTTAGTTTACCCATGAGTATAAACATATGTAAGAACATGGTTTTATGTCATTAACATTCTTAGCATATCATAACTCAAGTCACTTTGTAGCTTTTTATTTTATTTTATTTTATTCCGAATATGGAATGATTGTGAAACTGCTGGAACCGAGAGGAGAAAGGGGAAACGAACCAGACAGCAGTGTTGAGCTTACTGTGCAGAGGTGAGCTGGTGGGCCCAGGTCACCATGGTGGGGTCGGCTGACCCCACCAAATGGTGGGTCTCGTTGCCATTCGCTTTTTCCTCCATTCAGTTTTACATCTGCAAAAAGCACTTTTCAAAAATTCAAGAAAACGGGGGTCGCTCGACCCCTTGCTTACCTCTGTTTTGTGCATTGCAGCGTGTCAGCCTGTGCTCAGCAGTTCGGTGTGGTTCGGTGATGAAATTTGGGGGTCGTCCGACCCCCCACACTTGAATTTTTCCATAAATGAACTCTGAACATGACGCAAAGGTAAAATGCAAAGCGCTCTACTGGTGGCGAACACACCAGTAGAGACGAGATATATTTTATTTATTCTCTAAGAAGGGAAAAACAATGGAAATTTAAAAGGGGAATTCAAAAGAAATAAATCTAAGATGAAACTTAGAAATTCAAAATAAATCTAACATGGAATTTTATTCTAATCTAAACTAAACTATCTATGGAGACGGGGGGTTTAGGAGGTCTTCCCGCCCCAAAAGCTTAGCGAAGCATTTGAGCTTCGCAGAGGTGCTAATCCTAAGATGGCGAAAAATCATCTTCTAAGTCTTTATTCACCATCTTCAACTCTGACACCGTCTCCTCCAACACCCTGTTCCTTGCTTGCAGGGTGGAGGTGACGTGCATCAACCTCTCCAGATCTGTTTTCTCGTCTTCCTTCTCGAATTGTCCCGGTGGCCCCTTGATCGACGGAGGGTCCTTCCTCCGGCGGGGCCTTCCCCTTCAGCGCGAGTTGGCCTGTGGTCGGCCTAGTCGGCGTGATGGAGCGGCCGGGGGATTTCCTGATCCCCCTTCTCGGAGTTAGCGAGCGGGACGATGCCGCCGCGCGAGACGATGGACGGGGGGTGGTCGGCCGACCCCTGGTGGGATCGGGCGACCCCGCCACCGGCCCGGCCAGCCCCCCTGGTGGAGGTACCATGGCTAACGGCACCGCGTCGATCACATTGACCGCGAGGGCCTGCTCTAGATCTTCGCTCAGAGCCCGTCGTGGCGTGGATGTTTGCAGGGCGCGTTTTGCTAGTGGGTGCCATAGCTAGAGTGCAGGAAGTTTGGAGGCTCTGGCCTTGCGTGGAATTGCGAGTAGGAGGAAGAAGGAGATGGGTGCAAGGTTTAAATAGCGGCTGCAGATGACGCGATGCCGATTTTCACGGGATCGCCGCGGAAAACTCGTAACATCACAGAGTCCGTCGCGCCGCCGTTCCAATCCCGTAAGGTAGGGATCGGCCGACCCCATCGGTTTTGATTTGGGTTTATCTCAAGGGGTTGTTATCCACTCGTCACGGTGAACTCATCTGCGATCAAACCTCCCTGAGGCGGGTCGCCCGACCCCTTGATGGGTGTCCGGCGCGGTCACGTACCCGGCTCAAGACCATCTACGCGATTGTGCAACCGTTGTTGCAGGTGGGCCCAATATAGGGATCGCCCGACCCCCTAACTGGGTCTGTGGGCCCCACCTCAAAGCCTATGGTAAGTCTAGCCTATCCTTCTCGAACAATGAAGTGGCATTTCTCCCAGTTCCAAGATCAAGGGCTTTTCTTGATAGCGTCGTAAGACACGGTCCAGATTCTCTAAGTAGTGATCAAAGGTTGTTCCATAGACTGAAAAGTCATCCATGAAAACTTCCATGATTTCTTCTATCATATCTGATAAGATGGACATCATGCACCTCTGAAATGAAGCAGGGGCATTGCACAGCCAAATGACATGCGCCTGTATGCATATGTCCCATAGGGGCATGTGAATGTGATCTTACTTTGGTCGTCGGGATGGATTGAATTTGATGGTACCCGAATACCCATCAAGGAAAACAAAAGAAGGAATGTTTGGCTAGCCGTTCCACATCTCATCGATGAATGGCAACGGAAAGTGGTCTTTCTTTGCGGCCTTTTAGGTTTCGGTAGTCTATGCACATTCTCCATCCCGTGACGGTTCGTTGTGGAATCAATTCGTGTTTTGATTTTAACGACCGTCACCCTCCTTTCCTAGGAACTACTTGGACGGGGCTGAACCCACTCGCTGTTTGGAACAGGGTAGATTATGCCCGCGTGCAAGAGCTTCAAGACCTCCTTCTTTACTACTTCTCTCATCGCATTGTTGAGCCTCCTTGTGGCTCTCTAGAAGGTGTAGCATCGGGTTCGATCGGAATGCGATGTGTGCAAAGAGCGGGACTAATTCCCTTGAGATCTTGCAAACGAATATCCTAAGACGGATCAGTGTTTTCTAGGATGGTGATGAGTTAAACTTCTTCCGTTGTAAGTCGATCACTAAGGATCACGGAGTCCTCTCTGTCACCATTAAGGAAGGCATACTTAAGCCCAGAAGAAGTGGCTTAAGCTCTATAGACGGTTTTGGTGGAGGTTCAAACTCATCCAAGTCTAACGGTTCATCTAAATCAATGTCTTCTTCTTGGATAAAGTCATTGGGGTCTTCTTCTAGATCGGGTTGAGAAGTTTCTAGTGAAGATACCGACATCACCTCCTCTATTGGATCAGGCTCGGTTTTGGTTCGGCTATCGAATTAACGGAGCCGGCAAAAGGAACTGAAAGATCTAGATCCTTCCCAAGGTGACCCTTAAGGCTCCCTTCATGAAATCCCTCAATGAATCTCATGAGTGGGGTGCCCAATTAACAAGTCGACCTCGTCTACGTCAAAGACATAGAAGTTTGCGAGGAAGCAACCTTGTTAATGTGATAGAAATATTCTGTGCAATCCCGCAACTCTCGACCAATTTTCCAGAAGGAAGCTTAGGAATTTATTGGTCGGTTTAGCGGTTCCTCACCTAGGAGTGTTAACATCAACGATTTAGACATTAAATTTACTCCTATAGTGGGATCATAGAAGGAATCTACAACCATCTTGTTTATGGCACACGGTATGGATGTGAAAACAAGACAGAAGCTTACGACATCTATGATACTTCGCCTCCCTGAACCATTCGTTGCTCATAATAGACATGAGCTCCTGGGCAGCCTTAAGGTAACTTGCCTCAAACTGGGTTGGCATGTGGTTATTAGGAGCTCTACGGCTGTGGATCTCTTCTGCACAGGTTGTTTCGAGACATTGCCATAATCGGCGAAGAGATCTGTCTCGATATTTAGAGATAATCCAAAGGATGAATTACTTCTTCCTTTGGATAGTAGGTGGTGTGGTTCAGGTCTGACAGCTTGGGGTATAGGTAAAGGAGTTTCAGCTGTCGTGGGTTCGTCCCTAGGAGTTTGATCTTCCTCTAGAGTTTCACCATGGTCATCGGTGTAGGGGTGTTCTTGAGAATGGTCGCAAGAACTTCCTTACCTTCACTAATGGGTAAATGGAGGAAAGCTCCTTTAGAGGCTAAATCAAGGAATTGTGCGGAGTTTTGGCTAAGACGAGATAGAAATGTTGCATAAGGGTTGGCTCGTTATAGCTAAGTCTGGGCCAGAGGATGCTAAATCTGTAAGTCGTGCCCACCGCACCTAGAGATTCCTCTCGTCGCTTGTTTGAAGTTTAGCACATCTCTACGAAGACGAGCTACGCGGGATATGGGAAAGTACGTTAAGCAGAACATGGCTTGTAGTTTTCTCCCATTCTCCGTTCAAACTACCAACGTAGCGAGATATACCAGCGTCTAGCTTTCCTGTTAACGAGAACGGAAATAGCTTCCACTTAAAGAGTGGACTCGCCTCATCCCTTGGATGTGAATACACGAACAAAGTTGTTCGAAATCACGTAGGTGGGTATAAGGATTCTCATCTACTTCTCCTGAAAAGGGATTCTCCTGAACCATCGCTATGAGGCTGGGGCGAAGCTCATACGAACTGCCAAAATGGCATGAGATGAACTAGGCGGCTCCAACTCAACGCCCGATGGAGCAGCGTAGTCAAAAAGGGTTGTTTGATTCATATTGATTTATGAAATAAAAGTTCTAATCAAACTACGATAACTTTTAACGACTTTTTGTTAGCTAACACAGCTACCTTCCCCGGCAACGGCGCCAGAAAAGCTGTTGACATTTCTTAATGCAACTACTAGAACTAGACTATGGAGCCTAATCCCCGGCAGCGGCACCAGAGATGCTTTTGACACCAAGAGTGGCAAACGGATATACCGCAAGCGCACGGTAGTCAATTGTAGCTTTTCATCCGGAGTATTCTAGGTATCGTATTTCCACAGGGAACGTGAAGTGGATTAACTAGAAGTAGGGTCGTCAAAGGATGATCAAAGGTATATGATAACTGGATAGAGAGGTCTTCCTAATATCAATATCTGGTTTCTGGTTTCTAAGAGTACTGAGGTTTACCACCTCATTCCACTGGGGGCGAAGGACGAAACAGTAGTTGATTAAAAAGGTTTTCCACCTAACAACTACTAAGCGGCAATGCTGCTACCCAACTATTATTTTCAACTTGCCTACAACACTTGAGAGAACTCCAAGCACTGGCTGTGTCTGTCACCCTACCACCAGCCGTCTACACAAGTGCGACAAGAAGTCCACACTGGCAAGATATAGCCTAGACACCACGTCTACACTAATCTTACTACTCTAAAGCTAAGCTTAATAGGCCTAGAGCACTTCAACAAAGTAAAGCAATGTGCCAAGTAAAAGAACTGTAAACTTAAATAACCAGACCAGAATATTAAATACTAGCAGGACTCAGATGTAACACTTACAAGAAGAATCGCATCCGCTGAGGCGCACCTTGGAGAAATTCCCGACAGGCCGGGACTCCTCCGTGGAACTCCTCACTCCCTTCCCTCTCTTCTAGCACTAAAGCTACTAAGTAGGCTTTCTCTCCTGGATGCATACAAATGAAGAGCTCTAGGGGTATTTATAGCTGGAGGTGGAGTAGCTGCTACTCTGGTGCCACGTCAGCGATCCGCGTGCTCTCCTTCCTTGGCCATTGGATCAAACCGCCATAGTAACATCATGGATGGATGGCCAGGATATTGTTTCACGTGTGAAACATGTGCAAGCAACCCGACTTTGGATGGGATTCACCCGGGGTCGGCCGACCCCAGCCAATGATAGGTGGGCCCACCACTTTGCTTCTAGAAGGTGCTGATGTCACCAGCTGAACAGGTAGCCAGGCCCACCAAGGGGGATCGCCGACCCCCCTATGACAGGGCTGGCCCACCATCTTTCTCCCTTGGTGACCCCACATGTCATGGAGCAAGTCTTGTGAAGTTGGTTGCATTTTTCGTGTGGACCCATGAATCCATGTGCTTCTCATCTGCACCATTGAGTAAAAGCACATGTTTGATCCAAGAGATGATATTGGCCTGAGCATGCTTCTCTGGATCGTGCCATGTCACCTTGCCGAGGTGGCCACCAAGGTGGGGCGGCCGACCCCTGTGTGGGCCCACCTGGCCTCATTTTGTTCATTTTGGCATCTCCTACATGTTCAGAAGCTAAGAGTACAAGTGGAACTTATTAGTGATAAATATGCTCATGATATGCTATACTTCCTTGAAACCGAGGCTTGTTGACGGTATTTTGGTAAGGTAAAACATGCTATAACTTCCGTCAACATGGGGCAGGTGCGTCCGATGTGAATAGTAGCGTCCGATGCCCTGATAACGGACGCGTCCGATGCAAAAAGAGGGTTTCTGAAACCTCGCTGCATGACCGTAGCGTCCGATGCCAGCGTCCAATGCCCCTTCAAAAACACAGAAACTGACACGTGGCAACGACGCGTCCGATGCTACTCGGGTCAGCGTCCATGCCAAGAAACACGAGCGTCCATGCCCCTGAAACTGTGCTGTTCTTCCGCCATTCAACTCGATCTCCCTCAAATCAAAAGCTCCAAGGCTCAAATTCTTGTGAGGGTCACAAGGATGTTTAGTGAGCTACTTGTAACACCTCTGGTGTTAGCATGTAATAACTGACATATCATCATTATCATCATTAAGCATCTTGATCATGATTCATGTGTATGCATTTTGCTAAGTGTATCATTTTATGTGATTTACCTCTATTGCTAAAACCCTATTTAGCCCACTTCTCTCTACTAGGGCAAAATGGAAATTTCACCTCTGCCTAGCTTTGTGTAATTCTTGTTCCTTTGGTGTCTTGAAGTGTTGTTGTTGTTGGCCAAAGTTCAAAAATCAGAATTTGATTTCCAAATCCCTTTGCAAAACCCTGATTTCCAAATCCTGGATTTTATCCTCTTGTTGTGATTCAAAAAATTATTCAAAAATTTGGGATTGGCCAAAAAGCAAAGTTGTAGATCTGTCAAAGAGAAAACAACTTTGGTATTTACAAATTTTCAAGTTGCAGTGCAAAGTTTTGAGTTATTTCAAATTCAATCAAACTCCAGTTTTTGTCCCCTTTTCAGTTTTCAAAATGAGTTCAAAAACTAATGAGTTTCAGGAAAAATGTATAATAGCAAAGTGTAGGTTTTGATAAAAAGGAACAACTTTCATGTTTACAGATTTTCAAGTTTCAGTTTTGAAATCCAGAGTAATTTCGATTTAATCAAGTTTGAAAAAGTGTCCCCTTTACTGTTTTCAAATTTGTTCAAAAACTATTTGGAATTTGAAAATGTCATATTGACAAAGTTGTAGATCTCATTTTTCTGAACAACTTTGGTGTTTTGAGGTTTTGTCGCACAGTTCAAATTTTGGAAGTAATTTGCAAAATACAGAAAGTCAAACCCTACCCTAGCTACTGTTCTTCTTCTCCGGTAGGGGGGGGGGCCGGCCATGGCCGCTCGCCGGCGCTGCACGCGCCGCGTGCCTGGCAGCCGCACGCCCATCCCCGACCTGTCGCCTGCAGCCGCGACATCGCGCCGCACCCGCACGCGCAAAACCAGACCCCCACACCCGTCCCCCACTGCCCCCCGGACAGCGCCGCCGCGTGGCCGTCGCCGGCGAGCGCACACCCGGGTCCCTGAGCGCGCGTCAACCTTCTGCCCCAACCGCAATCGATTGCGCACGCTCCGTGTGATCTTATCCGCGCCAGAATACGCTCCGCCAGCCTCTTGCCGCGGCTAAAAAGCCCGACGAGGTCGCCGGAGTAGAACTCATCTCCGCCACCGTCGCCAGAGCAAGCCAGTGCCTCCGCTTCCCTTCCAGCTGCCCTAAAGCTCCCCGTGGTCTCACGCAGCTTCACCGCCCCTCAATCTGGTCACTACCATCCCCAATCGCCCGGCGTAACTCCGACTTCCCCAACGCCGGCGAAGCACCGTTGAGCTCGGTCCGAGAAATTCTCTCCCCGGCCATATCATCCCTCCCCGACCTCTGTCTTCTTCCTCGCATCATTGCGATTCTAACCATGCCTTTGTGACCCCGTGTGGTGCTCAGGATCGCCGAACGCTGTCGCGACGCTTTCTGCCCGCCGACGACCCCCGCTCCGTCGACCTCCTAGCTCCGACCACCCCCTCGCCTCGCCGCCGCGCGTCATCGATCGCCGTGAGCTCCTGAACCTCCCCATGTGCTCGGTTTCGCCCGCGAGTCTTCGCTGTGGCCGGAACGGGCTCTCGCCGCCGCGGAGACCGCCCTGCGCGCAAGAAGAAGAACAGTACTACCGTTTTCCAATTTCCAGTTTATTTGAATAGTGCTGAAATTTCATATTTTCGTGTGTTTTCTGAGTTGCTTCAAAAATTCTGAAATTTTGAGGATAGACTCTTTGTACCTTGAAGATTTTATAAAAATATAAAACTTGACCTTTCTGCAGAAATTTGAAAATGAAAAAATCCCATTTAATTAATAAATGGATGGTTTTGGATTTTTAGAAAATAATTTATAACTCCAAAATTATGAGATAAGTTTTTGTGAGCTAGTTATGCCATGACAAGTCTCTGGTGAAATTTGAAGTCATTTGGAACAAGTTGATTTTTGAGCTTTATTTTAATTAAGGAATAGTGCCTTTTGGTAATTAAATGTCTAGATTTAATTGAGCACCTTAATGACCTCCAAAAATTATGAAATTGTTTTGCCATATACTTGTACCATAATGAACTTATGAGATTAATTTGGTAATTTTTGGAGCACCTTCATAAAATGACCTTTTAAATAATTAAGAAAAATAGAAAAGGGTGATTAGGGTTAGCGTTGATTGACCTGTGATGTGACTTTTGGGATTGCTTGATGTTCATAGACCCCTACCCTTTGGTCTATGATTTTGTGATGATATGTTTGATTGATGTTAGGATAGTTATGATAAAGTCTAGTTTAATCAATTTTGCTTAAGGAAGAAGTTAACTTTTATGGATTATAGTTATTAATAATGATTTGTAACTTGGAATGCGAGATGTTGATGTCAGTGAGTGCATGCATCACTCTGAGTGCATCAATGAGGTATATGAGAGATTGACGAAGAAGGCCCGAAGGTAGAGCGACATGATCTGTCCAGGCCAAACCCCAGATCTGACAAGCTCCGACGCTTATACTACCCGACTCTGCTCTTTTTGCCATCCAAGGCAAGCCCCGGTGCATTTAACCCTACCTTGCTTTTATAAATGCTTTCTTTAAATGTTTGAGTTAAATTATTGCATTAGGTTGATAGGAGTTGAGTGAAATCCTATCTGATGCATTATCTACCTTGACCAATGATACACCCGATACCTGCTTTTAAAAACTATTTGAAAAATGCTTAGCAATGCTATATGATAGATTTGCATAAAAATGCCAAGTTCAAAAGTGTGATCACTTTAAGAATATTTATGGGAATTTCTGGTTTACTCCCAATTGGCTAAGTATCTGATCCGTACCTAGTCAATGGGAAGGAGAGGTTGTCCTTGCGTACGGTGCCGTCATGTTGTAGTCCGGGACTCGACAGTTGACACCGACCGGGACAGGGTTGAAAAACTGACAGGACCTGTACTCTTGGGTTAGAGTCCCGAGGTGCTTGTCGCTGGCTGGAAAATTTAGGGACCACCTGTATGGGGGCCTGATTGACTAAGACTTGCAACTATTCACATACTACGGAAAGCTTCGGCTCCGAGGAATCCTTTATTGGACCGACAACCGCGCACTGGGAGTGGAGAGATGGCGGAAGTAGCATGTACCCACGTGGGTTAGAGGCCCGGATTGGAGTGGTGTACTGTACTTCCGGGTGGCGTAGGACCGGGCCCAATCTTGGAGGAATCGTGGTAGACGAGTTGGCATATGCAAGCTTGGGTGCTACATATGCAGTGTGGATAGGGACCCTCAGCTGAGTATTATTTATCGGATTAACGCTGCTCCTCGGTTATGGAGACTTAGTCACTGACTGTCAACAGGGAGTGGTTCTCAACTAGGCCTGTTTTGAAATATAAAATGAATCATGAATGATTATGATGGAACAAGGAATACCGAACCTTTCAAAATAAAAATGAGGTTTACCAAAAATGCTTTTCTGCAAAATACTTGAACTTGCTTAAGCCTTACCTTGACTACCCTAAGCCTGCATTCCTGAGTCTTCTCCCTTTTCTTTAGTCGGGTAAGTCTTGTTGAGTACCTTTGTACTCAGGGTTATTTTACCCATGTTGCAGGTATGGCAGACTCCTCAGTATGCCTCGGACCCTGCTGTGTGACTGTTGTTCAGGAAGAGGCCGATGAGGCCGATGAGTGATTATTCACCCCTCGGGCTGGGTGATGATCTTTATCTTTTAGTTGTTGTCATCTGCTACCCTGCCAACTCTATTTTGAACTATGGTCTGTAATAACTTCACTTTAAGTTTATGTTGAACACTGGTTTGTAAAACTATTGTTATTTAAGTCTTCCGCTATTTACTCCGATGTTATTTGTCAAAATGTTCAAGAGATTGTAACTGAATTGTGAGCTGATCCTGCGGACATCGGGCACTGATGTAGCCCAGTGGCGAACCCGGTCGTAATCTCTTGGCTGTACGGATCAACTGTCAGTGGTTGACAGTGATCAGTGGGCCATGGGATTAGGGCGTTACGTCACAGAGTGGTATCGGAGCATCTCACTACGACGTTGCAATCTTTTTGCGAAAACTTCAAAAGGTTTTAAGTCCAAAAACTAAACTTGACTATTTTGAGTCCAAATTGCTTCTCTCATCTCATCTTGTCTTGGCAACTAGTAGCAAGACAACTTGTTTAAGCCCTATGTACCTTACCTTAGTAGTTGCATTGCCTTGTTCCGTAGGAACGAATCATGCATCATGTCATAATCACTTAAGTTAACTTCCTCTCTAAGTCGGTTGGGTTAGTATGCCTTTACCTTTTTCTTGCTACCTTTCTTACCTATAATCTCTTGTCCAGATATGGTCATCCTCAAGCGGACTGCTCGCAAGTCGACTGGACCGCATGGTGTGCCGCGTCACCAGCTGGCGCCACGCACCGGAGAAGAGACTGGAGAATCCCCCAATGGTCGTCGTTTTCCCCGCCGCACCCGCAAGAACCTGAAGGAGGAAATCAAGAATTTGAAGCTGAGATGGAGAACATGGAGCATGACTTCTATCTTTCCCGCATGGAGTTTTATGAGGCACGAGCTTCCCTGGAGCAGGCCAATCGGAACACGGTTCGCGCTATCGAGCAGCGCAACGAGGCTTGGAACCGCGAGGACGTCGCCAGAGCCCAGCTCCATGGACTGCAGCAGTACACTGCCCAGATTGAGCAGTACAACGATATGCTTCATGAGGAGGTACATCAACTGTACGACCAGCTCCACCCCATGATCCACCTGTTGCTGAGGATCCAGAAGATGGAGTCGTGGAGGAACCTGAAGAAGAACATGAGCCAGTCCAGAATGTAGAATGGAACCTGCTGGAGATGTTCACGTTGAAGATGAAGATGAGGAGGAAGAGCCTGAGCTCATCATCGAAGATGAAGATGACGATGAAGAGATGATCATCATCGATGACGACTAGATTCCTTGTGTCTGTACCATCTGCTCACCTAAAGCCTTAGTCTAGGTTTGGGACGTTAGTTGGTCTTCTGTCTAGTCGAGTCTGTATCGGTCTTGTACCTTTCCTTTGTCAGTTAGTAGCTATCTATCGAACTTCTGTATCAGTTATCTCCCTTACATCAATGAATCTTATCAGTCAGTTTCGTTCAAAAGCAATCTTTGGATGCTAAGTTCCCAAAATTCTTAACAGATGCCTGTGAACACCGCTCTGGAGCCGGAAGTTCCGGAGGTGCCAACCTTCCAAACCCTCCACCAGTTCCTGCTACCCTGGCAGATGCCATTGCAGCCTTGGCCGCCGCTGCCAACCTAATGGCTCAGAACCAAGGACAGCAGAATGTTGGTCACCGTGGTCGTCACAACCAAGAAACCACCTATGTGGAGTTCACTGAAACCCGTCCACCGGTTTTCACCAGAGCCGATGAACCCCTCGAAGCTGATGATTGGCTCCGCACCATGGAGCAGAAGTTTGGTCTCATCCGATGCACTGAAATCCAGAAGCCCCGGTTTGCTTCTCAGCAGCTTCGTGGTCCAGCAAGTGCTTGGTATGCCAACCTCTTGGCTGCCCAACCTGAAGGTCATGAGTTGACCTGGGAAGAGTTCCGCACCGCTTTCCGTGCACATCACATCCCGTCAGGTCTGATGAAGATGAAGCTTGATCAGTTCCTAGCTCTGCAGCAGAAGGAATCCACAGTGATGCAGTATGTGGGTCAGTTCAATCACCTGAGCCAGTATGCCTCCGACTATGTCAACACGGATGAGAAGAAGAGAGATTGTTTCCTTAGGGGTCTGCACCCTAAGATTCGCAGAGGTCTATCCAACAACCTCAACGGATCTTATCATGATGTCGTTGACCGTGCTGTCGCTTTCGAGGAAAGTAACCGCCAGTATCAGGAGGAGAAGAAGAAGAAGAAGGCTGGGTCTAGCAGCTTCTCCAGCAACCACAAGCGCCCAAGAATCATCTACCACCCCAGCCACCACCAAAACCGTGCCCCATATCCCCATCAGCAAGTGGTCGTTCGTACCGCGGCCACCACTCATAATGCCAACCAGCAAAGTGCCACTCAGCCGAACGCCCCAGGTGTTCGTATCACCACCCCACAAACAGCTTACAACCATCCATGCTACAACTGTGGCCAAGTTGGTCACTGGTCTCGCGATTGCCCAAAACCCAAGAAGAATGCCCAGCATGCACAGAAAGGCCCTGGAGGATCACAGCAGCAGCACCGTGCACCGCAGCAGCACGTCCAGAAGGGCAAGTTTGTCAAGAAGCACGGGCAAGTCTACTTCACCACCGTCAGTAACATCCCAGAAGGAGAGCCCGTCATGCTCGGTAGGTTCTCTGTTGCCAATCATCCTGCAGTCGTCTTGTTCGATTCTGGTGCATCGCATTCCTTCATCAGTCGCACTTTTGTCATCAAGCATGAGTTACCCATGGGGGAGTTAAAAGAAAGTTTCTGTATACTTTCGCCTGGAGGGCGGATAAATACTAAGGAAGTGGTCCGCAGTATACCAGTAATGTTGGGGGAACATGTCTTTCCTACCACCATGATAGTACTGCGCGATCAAGAGATAGATGTCATCTTAGGCATGAATTGGATGTGTCAGCATAAAGCCATGATAGACATCTTGAATAGAGTTGTGAGAGTGGATATTCCTAACAGCACTTCCAAACTCCTTCTCCAACTTCCTATGCCTCAAAAATCAGCAACCACCCAGTTGAATACCGCCTGTGTTCCGGAAGTCAGGGATATTCCCGTGGTCTGTGAGTTCCCTGATGTCTTCCCAGAAGATCTACCCGGTCTGCCTCCCGACCGCGATGTTGAGTTTGCCATAGAGCTAAAGCCGGGACTGCTCCTATATCCCGTAGAGCTTATCGAATGCCTCCCAGAGAGTTGGCAGAGCTGAAGATCCAATTGCAAGAGCTTTTGGATAAGGGTCTCATTCGCCCAAGTTCATCTCCTTGGGGCTGTCCTGCTATTTTTGTGAAGAAGAAGGACAAAAGTCTTCGTCTGTGCGTTGACTATCGCCCGCTCAAAGAGGTCACCATCAAGAATAAATATCCTTGCCTCGCATTGACCTTCTTTTCGACCAGTTGTCTGGAGCCAGAGTGTTCTCCAAGATTGATCTCAGATCTGGCTATCACCAAATAAAAAATCCGTCCAGAAGACATTCCTAAAACAGCTTTCACCACCAGATACGGCCTATATGAGTACTTGGTCATGTCCTTTGGCTTGACCAATGCCCCCGCTCATTTCATGTATCTCATGAACTCTGTGTTCATGCCAGAGCTCGATAAATTTGTAGTGTGTCATTGACGACATCCTTGTCTATTCAAGAACTCCTGAAGATCACGCCAAGCATCTTCGAATCGTTCTCTCTCGTCTCAGAGATCACCAGCTGTATGCCAAGTTCAGTAAATGCGAATTCTGGCTAGATCAAATTCAATTCCTTGGTCATGTCCTGTCCGCTGAAGGTGTGTCAGTTGACCCTGAAAAAGTGGCAGATATCTTGGATTGGAAGCCACCTACCACTGTCCGCGAAGTTCGCAGCTTCATGGGAATGGCTGGATACTATCGTCGTTTCATCCCAGATTTCTCCAGAGTCGCCAAGCCTATCACAGAGTTGTTGAAGAATTCCGTGGATTTCGTTTGGTCACCAGCCTGTGAGCAAGCCTTTCAAGCCTTGAAGAAACTGCTAACTACATCACCAGTCCTAGCTCAACAGGATATCGAGAAACCCTTCGATGTATACTGTGATGCATCTGGTACTGGTTTGGGCTGTGTTTTGATGCAAGAAGGACGAGTAATCGCTTATGCCTCACGACAGCTTAAGCGACATGAGGAAAACTACCCCACCCATGATCTTGAGCTAGCAGCAGTCGTGCATGCCTTGAAGATTTGGCGTCACTATCTGTTAGGCAGTACCTGCAATATGTATACGGATCACAAGAGCCTAAAGTATATATTCACTCAAGAAGAATTGAATATGAGGCAGAGAAGATGGCTTGAGCTGATTAAAGATTATGATCTCAAGGTACATTACCATCCTGGTAAGGCAAATGTAGTTGCCGATGCCCTCAGTCGCAAGTCACACTGCAACTGTCTGACGACAAAGCCCTATGATCTTTCCTTGTGCCATGAACTTGAAAGGATGGGTATCGAAATGATCCCGCAAGGAAGCCTGAATATGTCAGCATAGAAACATCCATCAAGGATCAAGTCATTGCTGCTCAGAAGGATAACCCTGGAATCAAGCACATCATCGAAAAGGTCCAGACTGGAAAGACTGATTGTTTCAGGATCGATGATGTAGGAGTTGTTTGGTTCAAGAACCGTCTAGTCGTTCCCAAGGTGCCTGAATTGAGACAGTTAATCCTTGATGAAGCACACTTGACCAGATTCTCTATTCACCCGGTAGCAACAAGATGTACCAAGACTTAAAGCAGAGATTCTGGTGGACTAAAATGAAGATTGAGATTGCCCGGTATGTCGCTCAGTGTGATACCTGCCAAAGAGTCAAGGCAGTACACATGAAGCCTGGAGGAGAATTGCAACCTTTGTCAGTACCGCTTGGAAATGGGACGACATTAGTATGGATTTTGTCAATGGACTACCAGAACCCAGAAAGGTTTTGATTCCATTTGGGTAATCGTGGACCGACTCACTAAGCAAGCTCACTTCTGCCAGTGAAGACCAGTTACACTGTCCCCATGTATGCCACCTTGTACAAGAACAACATAGTGAAGCTTCATGGCATACCCAAGAGCATTGTCTCTGACCGTGGTACCCAGTTTGTCGCTAAGTTTTGGAAAGCGTTCCATACCTCACTTGGAACCAAGCTCTTGCATAGTACAGCTTATCATCCTCAAACTGATGGACAAACAGAGCGAGTCAACCAAGTGCTGGAAGACATGTTGAGAGCCTGTGTTCTTACCTTCGCAGATACTTGGGATGACTGTTTGCCTTTGGCAGAGTTCTCTTATAAATACACAGTTACAAGAGAGCATCAAAAATGGCACCCTTTGAAGCACTGTACGGTCGTCGTTGTCGTACACCCCTCAGTTGGTCTGAGCCCGGAGAAAGAGAATTCTTTGGAGTTGACCTGGTCAAAGATATGGAAGAGAAAGTCAAGCAGATACAGAGAATATGAAGATTGCCCAATCTCGACAGAAGAGCTACGCAGACAAGAGACGTCGACCTTTGAAGTTTCAAGTTGGAGATTATGTATATCTCAAGGTCTCACCAACCAAAGGAGTCACTCGTTTTGGAGTCAAAGGAAAGTTAGCACCTCGCTACATTGGTCCGTTTGAGATTTTGGAATGTTGTGGCAAGGTAGCTTACAAGCTGAAGTTGCCTGATCATCTCTCCGCTGTCCACAATGTTTTCCATGTCTCTCAACTCAAGAAGTGTCTCCGAGTACCAGAACATGTCGTGGAAGTTGAAGGTGTCGAGCTAGAGCCTGATCTATCCTACTCAGAATACCCAGTTCGCGTGTTGGACCACAAGGATCGCGTTACCCGAAGAACCACCACAAGATGGTACAAAATCCAGTGGAACCAGCACTCTGAAGAAGAAGCCACCTGGGAATCTGAAGACTTCTTAGCAAAGAACTACCCGTTTTTCTCGAATCCCTGTCAATGTAAGGTTTGCCTTTATCCCTTCTTTGTCCTGTCTTAAGACGTGGATCTCGGGGCGAGATTTCTTTAAGGGGGGGAGAGGCTGTAAACCTCTGGTGTTTAGCATGTAATTAACTTGACATATCATCATTATCATCATTAAGCATCTTGATCATGATTTCATGTGTATGCATTTTGCTAAGTGTATCATTTATGTGATTTACTCTATTGCTAAAAACCCTATTTAGCCCACTTCTCTCTACTAGGGCAAAATGGTATTTCACCTCTGTGTAGCTTTGTGTAATTCTTGTTCCTTGGTGTCTTGAAGTGTTGTTGTGTTGGCCAAAGTTCAAAAATCAGAATTTGATTTCAAATCCCTTTGCAAAACCCTGATTTCCAAATCCTGGATTTTATCCCTCTTGTTGTGATTCAAAAATTATTCAAAATTTGGGATTGGTCCAAAAAGCAAAGTTGTAGATCTGTCAAAGAGAAACAACTTGGTATTTACAAATTTTCAAGTTGCAGTGCAAAGTTTTGAGTTATTTCAAATTCAATCAAACTCCAGTTTTTGTCCCCTTTTCAGTTTTCAAAATGAGTTCAAAAACTAATGAGTTTCAGGAAAAATGTATAATAGCAAAGTTGTAGTTGGTTTTGATAAAAGGAACAACTTTCATGTTTACAGATTTTCAAGTTTCAGTTGAAATCCAGAGTAATTTCGATTTGAATCAAGTTTGAAAAAGTGTCCCCTTTACTGTTTTCAAAATTGTTCAAAAAACTATTTGGAATTTGAAAAATGTTCATATTGACAAAGTTGTAGATCTCATTTTTCTGAACAACTTTGGTGTTTTGAGTTTTTGTCGCACAGTTCAAATTTTGGAAGTAATTTGCAAAATACAGAAAGTCAAACCCTACCCTAGCTACTGTTCTTCTTCTCCGGTAGGGGGGGGGGCCCGGCCATGGCCGCTCGCCGGCGCTGCACGCGCCGCGTGCCTGGCAGCCGCACGCCCATCCCCGACCTGTCGCCTGCAGCCGCGACATCGCGCCGCACCCGCACGCGCAAGAACCGACCCCCACACCCGTCCCCCACTGCTCCCCGACAGCGCCGCCGCGTGGCCGTCGCCGGCGAGCGCACACCCGGTCCCTGAGCGCGCGTCAACCTTCTGCCCAACCGCAATCGATTGCGCACGCTCCGTGTGATCTTATCCGCGCCAGAATACGCTCCGCCAGCCTCTTGCCGCGGCTATAAAAGGCCCGACGAGGTCGCCGGAGTAGAACTCATCATCTCCGCCACCGTCGCCAGAGCAAGCCAGTGCCTCCGCTTCCCTTCCAGCTAGCCCTAAAGCTCCGCCGTGGTCTCACGCAGCTTCACCGCCCCTCAATTTGGTCACTACCATCCCCAATCGCCCGGCGTAACTCCGACTTCCCCAACGCCGGCGAAGCACCGTTGAGCTCGGGTCCGAGAAATTCTCTCTCCCCGGCCATGATCATCCCTCCCCGACCTCTGTTTCTTCTTCCTCGCATCATTGCGATTCTAACCATGCCTTGGTGACCCCGTGTGGTGCTCAGGATCGCCGGAACGCTGTCGCGACGCTTTCTGCCCGCCGACGACCCCCGCTCCGTCGACCTCCTAGCTCCGACCACCCCCTCGCCTCGCCGCCGCGCGTCATCGATCGCCGGTGAGCTCCTGAACCTCCCCATGTGCTCGGTTTCGCCCGCGAGTCTTCGCTGTGGCCGGAACGGGCTCTCGCCGCCGGCGGGAGACCGCCCTGCGCGCAGGAAGAAGAACAGTACCGTTTTCCAATTTCCAGTTTATTTGAATAGTGCTGAAATTTCATATTTCGTGTGTTTTTCTGAGTTGCCTTCAAAAATTCTGAAATTTGAGGATAGACTCTTTGTACCTGAAGAATTTGATAAAAATATAAAAACTTGACCTTTCTGCAGAAATTTGAAAATGAAAAATCTCCCATTTAATTAATAAATGGATGGTTTTGGATTTTTAGAAATATTTATAACTCCAAAAATATGAGATAAGTTTTTGTGAGCTAGTTATGCCATGACAAGTCTCTGGGTGAAATTTGAAGTCATTTGGAACAAGTTGATTTTTGAGCTTTATTTAATTAAGGAATAGTGCCTTTTGGTTAATTAAATGTCTAGATTTAATTGAGCACCTTAATGACCTCCAAAAATATGAAATTTGTTTTGCCATATACTTGTACCATAATGAACTTATGAGATTAATTTGGTAATTTTTGGAGCACCTTCATAAAATGACCTTTTTAAATAATTAAGAAAAATAGAAAGGGTGATTAGGGTTAGCGTTGATTGACCTGTGATGTGACTTTTGGGATTGCTTGATGTTCATAGACCCCTACCCTTTGGTCTATGATGTTTGTGATGATATGTTGGATTGATGTTAGGATAGTTATGATAAAGTTAAGTGTTAATCAATTTTGCTTAGGAAGAAATGGTTAACTTTATGCTCAACCTAGATTCGATTATGCCTTGCCTGAGAGTAATCTTGAATCTGTGGTTTTGTCTTGCACCTGAAGTCCATGTCATCATTCATATGAGCATTCATCATTGCATCCGTATAGTTGATGACGAAGAAGGCCCTGAAGTCGAGGTAGCCGCCGAAGGATCTGTCCCCGAGGCAACCCCAAGCTCCGACGTTATACCTACCCCGACTCTGCTCTTTTTGCCATCCAAGGCAAGCCCGGTGCATTTAACCCTACCTTGCTTTATAAATGCTTTCTTTAATGTTTTGAGTTAAATTATGCATTAGGTGATAGGAGTTGAGTGAAATCCTATCTGATGCATTATCTACCTTGACCAATGATACACCCGATACCTGCTTTTCAAAACTATTTGAAAAATGCTTAGCAATGCTATATGATAGATTTGCAATAAAAATGCCAAGTTTCAAAAGTGTGATCACTTTAAGAATATTTATGGGAATTTCTGGTTTACTCCCACTATTGGCTAAGTATCTGATCCGTACCTAGTCAATGGGAAGGAGAGGTTGTCCTTGCGTACGGTGCCGTCATGTTGTAGTCCGGGACTCAACAGTTGACACCGACCGGGACAGGGTTGAAAAACTGACAGGACCTGTACTCTTGGGTTAGAGTCCCGAGGTGCTTGTCGCTGGCTGGAAAATTAGGGACCACCTGTATGGGGGCTGATGACTAAGACTTGCAACTATTCACATACTACGGAAAGCTTCGGCTCCGAGGAATCCTTTATTGGACCGACAACCGCGCACTGGGAGTGGAGAGATGGCGGAGTAGCATGTACCCACGTGGGTTAGAGGCCCGGATTGGTAGTGGTGTACTGTACTTCCGGGTGGCGTAGGACCGCCCAATCTTGGAGAATCGTGGTAGACGAGTTGGCATATGCAAGCTTGGGTGCTACATATGCAGTGTGGATAGGGACCCTCAGCTGAGTATTATTTATCCGGATTAACGCTGCTCCTCGGTTATGGAGACTAGTCACTGACTGTCAACAGGAGTGGTTCTCAACTAGGCTGTTTTGAAATATAAAATGAATCATGAATGATTATGATGGAACAGGAATACCGAACCTTTCAAAATAAAAATGAGGTTTACCAAAATGCTTTTCGCAAAATACTTGAACTTGCTTAAGCCTTACCTTGACTACCCTAAGCCGCATTCCTGAGTCTTCTCCCTTTTTTAGTCGGGTAAGTCTTGTTGAGTACCTTTGTACTCAGGGTTCTTTTACCCATGTTGCAGGTATGCAGACTCCTCAGTATGCCTCGGACCCTGCTGTGTGACTGTTGTTCAGGAAGAGGCCGATGAGCGATGAGTGATTATTCACCCTCGGGGCTGGGTGATGTATCTTTATCTTTTAGTGGTTGTCATCTGCTACCCTGCCATCTCTATTTGAACTATGGTCTGTAATAACTTCACTTTAAGTTTATGTTGAACACTGGTTTGTAAAACTATTGTTATTTAAGTCTTCCGCTATTTACTCCGATGTTATTTGTCAAAATGTTCAAGAGATTGTAACTGAATTGTGAGCTGATCCTGCGGACATCGGGCACTGATGTAGCCCAGTGGCGAACCCGGTCGTAATCTCTTGGCTGTACGGATCAACTGTCAGTGGTTGACAGTGATCAGTGGGCCATGGGATTAGGGCCGTTACGTCACACTACTCCTAAGAGATCATGGCTCCAACCTAACTCCAAATCGATGAATCGAAATATTTCGGGGCAAAGGAGCAAGAACGTGATCCAAAACGAAATCCGCCCGATCTACTATCTCGTGAGGAATTAGAGAAAACCCTTCAGTAGAAAGATGTCTCTCACGATGCTCTAGAAGATGGTTCAAACGGATTTGCGAAACTTCCCTCGAAACAAGAAATCTCGTGAAGATCGAAAGAGGGAAAAACTTGCAACACGAAGAACAAAATCGCAAGACAAATTAAAGCACGAATTTGATCCTTAGATTCAACAAGATGAATTGTATTAGCGCTCGGTGTATTGGGTTACAAGCCACTCCTAGCAACACAAAGCTTGGATGGCAAAAAGCTCAAGAACAAGAGCCCTCTCTCCTCTAACCCTAGCCTTCTCTCACAAGCACAAAATAAGAGAGACACCGTCCAAGGATAGGCTGCCCTAACCAGCCCCCTCACATATATATAGGCGCACGTCCAAAAGACACAAACGCCCTAACATGAAGCACTAACCCAAATACCCCCTAGGGGTAAAACCGTCAATCTCGGGCATTTTCCATCCGACGGCCACACGCCTTCTCATCCTTCGCTTCGCCTCGACGTAAGCTCCAGGATGCCGCCACGTGCCGTCACCGTCGACCACCGCGCCTTCCTCACCGATAGCTTCGCTGCAATGCAAGCCTCTCGGTGCCGCCATGCGTCGACCGTTCCGCATAGGAACCTCCGCCCGGTTTTGTGGCCCAAACCGGTAAACCCGCCAGCCCAGGTTTTGAGGCCCAAACCTGGAAACCGTCCACCCTGAGTTTTGAGGCCCAAACTCGGAAACCATCGAGGGTAGCTTTTTGAGGCTCAACTACCGAACCCGCAACGAAGACGGGATGTGGTTCGCACACCCCGACCACCGGCACCGATGCCGATGCATGTCCAGCCTCCACGCCGGGCACAACGCCTTCGCCTTCCTTCTTGACTCGGCCGATGGCACTTGCGCCGCACGCAAGCCCGTGTCCGACCTCCCGCTAAGTGCCACGACGCCATCGTCTTCCTCCCGACTCGGCCGATGCATCGCACATCCCCATGTGCTCTTGCTTACCGATGTCACGTGCCAGCTACCACAGCTGGTCCTCCGGCCTCATGGTCCGTCGGTCCAAGCCTCACGTCCGCCCTTCACCGCTCTGGGTACATCGGCATGGCACGTCCGCCGCACGGCACGTCCATCGTTCACCGCTCTCGGTCCGTCAGCACGACACGTCTCTACTTGACCTTCACCTCGCCATCGACCACTGTATCCGAGCTCCACACCTGCACATCAACACAGCCAAGAGACACATGTTGCACACGCACACCAACACAAAAACACCACAACTCAATGCCACCGGTTAGTAATAAGCATTAAGCGTATAGCGAGATATGGACTAAACCGGGAAAAGCCTCAAACCTTCCTCATCAATGTCAATCATTCATCATATATGTTCTCAATCTCCCCCTTGATGAATGCATTGACTAAAAATAAAACCAAAAGGAAGGGTTTGAAGGCAAGCCTCATTCAAGTGCCCAAAAGCCAAGCAAAAGCAAATACAAGGCCACTTGATATGAGGAAGGATCATGAAAACTCCAAATAAAGCTCTAGTCCTGAAAGAAACGGAAAAGCGGGCAATCCTCCACACAACCGAAGAGTCAAGAGAAACAAGAGTTTCATGATTCCCAAAAGGCACTCAAAAGCCAATCTCAATTAAATTGTCAAACAATCATCACAAAAGAAACCCAGATTCTTATCAACTTGGAAGTTGCTTATCCACTTGGGTTTCGAAATTTCTCCCCCTTGATGATTGAATTGACAAAAACTAAGCACAAGAGATGGTTTGAGATACCAAAACCGCTGAAAATCTCATTCAAGTGAATCAAAACCATAGAAAGGCAAAGATCAAAATCACTCGACAATGAGAAGATTGCTCATCCAAATGCCCAAAAAACCCAGAAAAGCCAAAGAAAAAAAAAAGGCAATTTGAAATGAAGCAACGCTGGTCCCCAAAGACATGGGCAACGACTCAACGCAACCATGCAAAATCTGAGCAAAACTCCACAAAAGAGCGAAAACTCAGACAAGGAGCCAAAAACTTGGTTCCCAAAGACATGGGCAACGACTCGATGCTACCAAGTCAAAAATGAGCTAGTCCTCAAGAAGAGGCAAAAAAAGGCTCAACCCCACTAGCTCAGGGCTCGATACCACTTGAGGCTAAAACAACGCATTAGAATGCAAAATTGCTAGTCCCTCAAGATAGAGGCATAGAGGCTCAACACAACTAGCAGAATACTCGATACCAATCACAAACAGCCAAAAATTGGTGAAAACAGCTAGTTCCTCAAGATAGAGGCACAGAGGTTCGACACAACTAGCTTAAGGTCCATACCAATCTAAATACCAAGCAAAAACTGCTAGTCCCTCAAGATAGAGGCAAAACGGCTCAACACGACTAGTAGGCTCGATACCGACTAAGAAAACACAAAGAGAAGCTCAAAACTAAATGGAGCACAAACACGCGAAGCACGCGGAGAAGCAGCAAAGTAAAAGCGACTCCCCCTGAAAGCAAGCCTAAACACAAAGGCTATGCATCAAAGCTCAGGGAACCAAATGCACTCCATACAAAAGATGGATACCAATTGAAAAACACAAAACTAAACTCCCCCTAGCTCAAAGCTCTCCCCAAAATGCATGACTCTCACCTTTGTGCCAACACACAACTCCCCCTTGAAAACAACTTCTCCCCCTTGACAAAAAGGAACATGCTGAGGGGTTTTGATTTTTTCACAAAATTGACACAAACACAAGACAAGTCATCAACCAAAAGCATACGGGGGCAGTGTAAAGCATTGAAAATAACCACAAAGAGTATCGGAGCTGGGGGTATGTACACTATGCTAAAAATGCATGATATGCACAATGCAACAGCTTCAAGTGTAGTACATCAGAATGAAAAGATGCTCAAAAGGGTGCGGCTGGAAAGTGTAGCAACCAAAACAAATGCTAACAAAGGCTCAAACTGATCAATGAATACGAAATATGAACAATTGAGCATATGAGCAGTTTTAAGCATTGGAAAAGGAGTTCACCGCTAAAATAGCACTTAGCATGAATAGACAGGAAATCAACCAAGTGCTAACTCAAGTATACAAGGTGAACTACCCCTAGCAAAGTTCAATCATCATGTCATGGAATGAAGCATAGACTGTGTCATTATCAAATTTTATCGGAATTTGCAGCGGTATTACACAAGTTCAAATTAAAAGCATGTGATTGCGAGAGGTCGAAAGCATGGTCATTGCCTACTTTTCAACCGGGCTAAGCCGATGCAAGAAAAGCAATCGAAGCTTAAAGCACCGATTCGGTCTTACACTAATGTTGGTAGTTCTTAGCTTTACTTCACTAAAGATAGAGCTAGGCAACTATCCCCGGTAACGGCCCAGAAATGCTTGTTCACACTAGCTAACATCGTTACTAGCAGTAGACTATGGAATCTATTCCCAGCCGGTGTCAGAAGTGCTTGTAGAAGTCCGGTCACTATACCTAAAGGTGTGAAGCTAAGCAGCTTTCCTACTAATGTCAAATGGGGTTGTCAATCCCGACACTAGTAGGAGCTGAGCTAGAGGTTGCAATCTACCAAGAGGAGATTCTGCAAGCGCACAGAACTATCGTAGTAGCACTTCGCCTGGGAGTACCAGGTGTCGATTTATTTGATCCCAAGGGAAGGCTAGGGTGGTGTATGAGTCGAGTCAAGGAGGGGATGAGAGTCAAAGAAAAGAGAAAAGGAAAAAGGGGAGAAGGGAAGAGAGGGGATGAAAGGCTAGAAAGAATATATGGGTGGATAGGTAAGATGAAATGGATGGCTAGGTAAGGTGATGGATAGATAGATAGAGAGTAACTAAGGGTAACTAAGATAACTAACTACTAACTATAACTACTCCTAGATGACCACGAAGCAAGATAACTACGAAGCAAGACATGCAAATGTCAATAAAGCAACCTAATTAAGCAAAGTTTTATTCCTATCTTATCAAGTATCGAGGCATACTAGCCTTTACCACTGACTTAGGTTGAACGCTAGCACAACGAGCCTTACTGTTAAACTGGGCCAACTACGTGGTGGAATTCAAGGCGCACAGGGCTTTTACCACCTGCTTGCTACCACAGCTATCTAGGGGTCCAGCCGTATCTGAAGGTAAGTCTATAACTAAGCACCACGCTTAACTATATTCTAACTATCTCTACCCTAGTGAAGGACCGAGAAGCAACCAGAAAGCGACCAGAGGGGGGGTGAATGGGAGCTTCAAATTTTCCTTTCGGAAACTAGTAGCCACTGACCCAAGAATCAACCCCCAAAGCAAACCTTAGAGCTTGCTAGTGTCCACGACCCTAGATGTAGGGTGGATGCTTCCAAGAAGCACAACGGGACACTACACAACTCTAGAAAGCCAACGCAAAAGACGGAAACCAAAACCGTCAATGAACGAGCGAACCGCGAACGAAACAACGCAGCACAGACTCGACCGGACTCTGGACTGCGTCCGGTCGACAGAAAACCAGTTTCAGACCTTACTGTTCGTGACCGGACTCTGGTGTACGGTGCGTCCGGTCAAGTCAGTAGCGTCTGGTCACAAGGACAAAAGCAAGTGAACAGTAAGTACTGTGCGTCTGGTCAGTGAGGGAACGGTGCGTCCGGTCAAGCCCAGAAGTTCAACACGTAATGTTTCAACCACCGGACGCTGTTGTTCACCCTAGCGTCCGGTCGTCACGACTCGAGCGTTCGGTCACCCCGCACAGTGCTGTTCATCCACCGATTCGAATCAAACTCTCCAAAACGAAACCTCTAGGGTTCAACTTAGGAGAGAATGAAGTCACAAAGAGTATAGTGAGCTATCTTACAGAGATCATGCGCTCGAACCTATTCTCCAAAATCGATGAACTCAAGAATTTCGGGGGAAGGGAGAAAACTTGACCCGAAATGAAAATCGAATCGATCTCCTAACCGTTGAGGTTGGAGGGGAATACCTTCGGTGGAAAGAAATGCCTCACGATCCTATGAACAACTTGGTCAAACGGTTTTGCAAAAGATAACCGAGCAAAGAGATCAGCGAATAGAAAATCGTCTGGAGAGAAAAAGGATTCCCGAAGACACAAACAAAAACGTCGAATCACAACCCACGAATTGTAACCGGTGGCCTACACACGTAACAACAATGAGGATACGCGCTCACTTCCCTCAGAATCAACAGTACACCAGAGGCAAGTCTGCTCTCGGATCTCAGCTAGCTACAGCAGGGGATGGAAGAGGCATGAAACCTAATGCTCGACACAATGACTGAGATAGATGGGAGGAGGGTGTCTCCACTGCTTACACTACTACTAGCCTAAAGTCTATTTCACTACCTCTACCCCTCTCTATTCTAATTACAGAGCGAACACAGCTAAACCCTAGGGTTATCGTTGAAACCCACTCGGTGGTAGGTTGTAACGACGGCACGCCCGCACAAACCAGCGTTGCCTCGACCAACCCCAGAATCGCCGCCACGTGCCGCCCTCGCTCTGCCCCCCCGGTTTGTGGGCCCAACCGAGAAACTAGCCTTTCCAGCCAACCCCCGGTTATTGAGCCACACCGGAAACCACCCATACAGCCACCTGAGTTTGAGGCCCAAACCTCAGCAAACCCTCAGCGCCACAGGTTTTGATGGGCCCAAACCTGAAAACAGTCCCTCAGCCCGAGTTTTGTGCCAAACTCGAACCGCAGCCTAGTTTTTGTGGCCAACTCAGAAACCCTCACCCGAAGTTTTGATGGCCAAACATCAGAAACCGTTACCACGCCAGGTTTATGAGGCCCAAACCTGGAACCGTCCATCGCATGTTATTTCATCTGAGCATCTACCAACCAACCAGTCGTAGATGGGATGCACCTCCGCTGCACCCCGTCCCCACGACACGTGTGCCCAAGTCCACGCACTCAGGCAACAATGACCGCACTTCTTCACTTGTCGCGTCACAGGCTGCCGCCACACGCTGATCCTCAGGCCTCTAGTCCCTCAGTCCAAACCTCACGTCCGCCCTTCACCCGCCTCGAACTCGGCATGGCACGTCCACCGCACGGCACGCCCAATCCTTCACCGCACACGTCCTTCGGCACAACACGTCTCAGCTTGACCTTCACCTGTCCTTCGACACTGCATCCATGCTCACAGCCTGCACAACACAAGCCAAAGAACATGCGCATCATCCCAGTTGACAATCACTCATACCAGAGACCGCGGCATGACACCCATGTATCCGCAATCTCCCCTTGATGAAGTGACATTTCAATACTCACACAAATCATAATGAAACAAGAATAAGGAAAGAAGGGAAGGAGAAAGAGAAAACTCAACCAAATGACCCAAAAGCATATCAAAGCCGAAGAGGTCAATTGGAAAGAGCGAAAGAACTTGGTCCCCAAAGACATGGGGCAACGGCTCGACGCAACCAGCAAAGCAAAGCTAAGCCCTCAAGAGAGGTAGAACAGGCTCAACACCGCTAGCAAATACCAATTGGAAAATCGAAGCAAAATGCTAGTCCCTCAAGATTAGAGGCCAGAGGCTCAACACAACTAGCAAAAGAAGGCTCGATACCAATGCCATTACGACCATAATAAAGCTCGATACACAAAACACGCTCCGAACCAATTGAAATCAAAAACCCTAAAAAAATGTTTGCTAGTCCCTCAAGACAGAGGCGAAGGCTCAACACAACTAGCAAACTCCCCCTCGAAAAAGTGCAAGCAACTAGGAAAACTCTCCCTTAGTTGAACATCCAGGAGACATATGATTTAGCAAATTCTCCCCCTTAGTTAAAAATGCACTAATCAAGTAAAAGGCTCTCCCATCAGAAAAAAGCACCAACAAAAATGCGAACAAGGGAGGTTTCTCCCCCTTCTAACATGCATATGAGTCAATCATGCAAGTTAGCAGCTTCAGGCATATATTCAGGAGAATGGAAAGATGCTCTAAATAGTATAACTCCAAAGACTCAACAACAGCATACAAGCTTAGCAAAGGCTCAAACTGATCACCAGATATGAAATATGAACATATGAGCAGAAATGAGCAGTTTTGAGTCAAAAGGTATTCACCATCAAAATAGCACTAGCAATGTATAAACAGGAGTCTGAGCAAGTGCTAACATGTATACAAGGTGAACTACCCCTAGCAAAGTTCAATCATCATGCTTAAGAATGAAACATACACTTGTGAATTCAACTTTAGATCGGAGTTGCAGCGGTGAAATTACACAAGGTCAATTATTAGCATGTGATTGCGAGAGGTTGAAAGCTTGTCATTGCCTAACTTTTCAACCGAGCGAAGCCTATGCCGAAGCAATCAGAAGCTTAAAGCTACGGTTTCGGTCATACACTACACGGCTCAAGTTTACCTCAAAGTGTAATGAGAAACCGTCTCGATACCGTGATGTGTTGACAAGCAATCCCATCTCGATCTTTTCAATTCACTAAAACTTGGTTCAAATTTTATACATGATATGAACAGACCAAGCAAGTGAAAGACTCAGAACTAGAGACATAGCAACCTAGCATATATGAAAAGCACGAGTGAACTCAACATATCCTACACATGCTAGTTGCATATCTCAATGGTGAACATTTTAGATTGTAAGTTTATTAAGTAAATTCACCATTTCAAAATAGCTCAGCTCACAACATGTACTAGTGATCAGAAGGAGCATAAGCTACAAGCATCAATATAAGCATCAGAGCATACTACATAAAGCATAGTTACATTCTAGTGATTATAAACATGAAGCTTAGAATGTGAATACGTATGCTGAAATGCAAAAGAGAAGAAAGATAAAAGAGTCAGTCAAATATACAAGATCCAAAATGTTTCCCCCATCTAAAAGGGGAACACACACCAAGCTCACCCCTCAACCGATTAAAGGTTGATTCGTCTAAAGGCTTGGTGAAAATATCAGCCAGTTGATGATGAGTATCGACATGGCGAAGGTCGATATCACCCTTCTCCTGGTGGTCTCGCAGAAAATGAAAGCGCACATCAATGTGTTTGGTCTTCGAGTGAAGCACGGGGTTCTTAGCAACGCTAATGGCACTCGTGCTGTCACAAAGCAAAGGAACACGAGTAAAGCTCAGACCAAAATCACGCAAAGTGGCCATCATCCAAAGCAACTGGGAACAGCAGCTAGCCGCAGCAACATATTCAGCCTCTGTAGTGGACTGAGCGACACTAGACTGCTTGTGAGAAGACCACGAAACAAGAGAAGAACCAATAAACTGGCAAGTCCCAGAAGTGGACTTGCGCTCAATACGGCAACCAGCAAAATCGGCATCAGAATAACCGCAAAGGGAAAGGGTGGAGGAAGCAGAATACCAAATCCCGAACTCAGGTGTGAAACGGAGGTACCTGAATATGCGCTTTACTGCCTGACGGTGAGAAGTGCGCGGCGACGCCTGAAAGCGCGCGCACAGGCACACCGCAAACTGGATGTCCGGGCGTGTCGCCGTCAGGTAGAGGAGTGACCCGATCATGCTTCGGTACTCCTTCTGGTCCACTGCTTCTCCATCCTTGTCCGCATCCAGGGCAGTCGTCGTCGACATGGGTGTTGGAAGAGGCTTGGCCTCACCCATATCGAACCGCTTCAGCAAGTCCTTGGTGTACTTGCCCTGGTGCACAAACGTCCCTTCCCGGGATTGCTTGATTTGCAACCGAAGAAAGAATGTTAGCTCGCCCATCATGCTCATCTCGAACTCCCTGCTCATAGTATCTGCAAACTTGGCAACCAAAGCGTGAGAAGAACCACCGAAAATGATATCATCCACGTAAATCTGGACCAAGAGAGTGTCTTTGCCTTGCCTGAGGAGAAAGAGCGTTTTATCTACACATCCCATTTTAAAACCCTTAGCAAGCAAAAAGGTTTTTAACCTATCATACCAGGCTCTAGGGGCTTGTTTCAAACCATATAAAGCTTTGTGGAGTTTAAAAACATGGTTTGGAAACTTGGGATTTTCAAAACCGGGGGGTTGCTCAACATACACTTCCTCTTCTATGTAGCCGTTTAAGAAGGCACTCTTGACATCCATTTGAAAGAGTTTAAAACCTTTGGATGTAGCAAAAGCCAAGAGTATCCTAATAGCCTCCAAACGAGCTACAGGAGCAAAAGTCTCCTCAAAGTCTATCCCCTCCTTCTGACTATAACCCTTCGCTACAAGCCTGGCCTTGTTTCTAACAACGTGGCCATCCTCTCCTTGCTTGTTTTTGAAAACCCATTTTGTCCCAATAGGATTACAGTTAGGAGGAGGAGGAACTAGAACCCAAACCCGATTTCTCTCAAAATTTTCTAACTCCTCATGCATGGCATTGACCCAATCCGGATCCGTTAAGGCGTGTCCAACATCTCGGGGCTCAAAATTAGCAACAAAAGCAGAATGAGCGAAGTGAGAGATGTGCTGTGACCTGGACCGAGTAACCCGTTCGTCGATGCTGCCGATCATCTGCTGAGGCGGGTGCTGGCGCTGGATGTGTCGTGGCGCCTCACGAGCTGAAGTAGCCTCCCCCTCAACAGCAGCTGGTGCCTCCCCGGGTACAAAAGGTACCGCTCGGGGTGGCGGATCCCACGGCCCCCAGGAAGAAGAGGTGCCGGGGCCGTGAGTCGTCGTAGAAGCCGCTCTTTGCGGCACTGTAGGTGGAGGAGGTGCTGGGTCATCTATCCCTTCAGCACCTTCTTCATCATCATCAAAAAGAGGCTCGCCAACCTCATGATCACCTGCACGCTAAAAGCGAGAAGAAGGACAAACCATGGTCTCGTCGAAGGTGACATCGGATGTCTCCATGACTCGGTTAGTGTCAAGGTTAAGTACACGATAAGCTCGAGTGTGAGTGCCATAACCCAAAAACACACCGTCAGAAGAACGAGACTCAAACTTGTCCAAGTTGCCCTTTTTGAGTATAAAACAATGGCAACCAAAAACTCGAAAATAACTCACCTTGGGTAGTTTTCCAAAATGCAACTCATAAGAAGTCTTTTTCAAGAAAGCTCGGAGAAAAATGCGATTGGAAATGTAGCATGCAGTGCTCATAGCTTCGGCCCAATATCGCCTTGGAGTCCTATGCTCATCGAGCATCGTCCTGGCCATCTCAACAAGGGTCCGATTCTTCCTCTCTACAACACCATTTTGTGGCGGTGTGTAGGGGGAAGAAAACTGATGCTCTAAACCCAAAGAGTTACAAAACTTCTCAAAATCCGAATTCTTGAATTCGGAACCATTATCACTCTGAATTGCTCGCATCGAGTTCAAAGGGAACTCGTTCTGAAGACGCAAAATCAGATTGCGAGCAAAGGAGAAAGTCTCGGTCTTCTCAGCTAAAAAGAAGACCCACGAATATCTCGAAAAGTCATCAACAACAACAAGCACATACCACTTCCCCCCAACCGAGCTCACCCGAGCCGGACCAACAAGGTCCATGTGTAAAAGCTCTCCAGGGCGCTTGGTCATGACCTGAGTCACTGGATGGTGGGGAGCGGCAACCATCTTCCCGTGTCTACAAGAGTGGCAAACAAGATCCTTCTCCATATGCAACTTGGGCAATCCTCGGATTAGGCCAAGTGAACTAAGCCTTGCAAGCAAGTCGAAGCTCAAATGTCCAAGTCTCCTATGCCACTTCCAAAGATCAGAGGAGGAAGGTCCAGCCACAAGACAACGAGAAGTGCCAAAAGACTCTGAGAAATTCGCACAAAAGACTTTTCCAAAGGGCGAAATCAAACACACAAGATTGCCCTGAGGATCCAAAATATGACTGAGATTCGGTTTAAAACGAATCTCATAGTCGTCGTCAAAGAGTTGCGAAACAGAAAGAAGGTTAAAATGCAAGTTAGAAACAAGAGCAACATCGCGCAACACAAAGTGCTCATTAACTCGTACCGACCCGCGAGACAATACCTTACCTTTGCTATTGTCGCCGAAGGTTATGTACTCCTTTCCGGCAACAGGGCTAAGGCTGGAGAACCACTTGGCGTTTCCGGTCATGTGCCTCGAGCAACCGGAATCCACCAACCAAATGTCCTCCAACCGTTTTACCTACATCAATAAAAGACATAGGATGAGCATACGGTCCAACACTGGGGTTAGTGAAGTAGGAAGAATACCAGTGTTGGGCCGGCTGCTCAAAAGAACGGTTAGCAGAAAAACCATTCCTAGCACGTCTACGAGAGGAGCGATCACCACGTAGAGGAAAACGTGGTCCGCTAAGGGAGGAGCGTCCATCGCGATACTCAAACCGCAGTGGGGAAAAATGCTCAACTACAAAACCTCCGCCACGGGGTCCATAGCCTACAACTGCAGGCTCCTGTCGGGCACGCTCTCTACGAGGCCTAGGCCTAGGGACTTGAGGCTCAACACCTCTAGGCCTAGCGACTCTCCTCGGAGCTCTCTGCTGCCTAGGCCTGGGAACTTGAGGTTCTGGACCTCTGGGCCTAGCAGCACGTCTCGGTGCTTTCCTCTTAACATTCGGCACATGTACATCATGGAAAGGATGGTACATGTCCGGGTTGTTCATCTCCCTAGCACGGCGCGCCTCTCTCTTGCGCCTAAAGCAGAACTCGCTCAAGTGTCCATCTCTCCCACAGAAATCACAATGGTACTTCACCGCACGCAAAGGGGGTTGTTGGTACTCATGGCTGTGGGTGTGGATCACTTTGCCCTTCTGTGGCAACTCCTCCTGGATAGGTGGCATTGTGTCCAACTTGTTCTTTAGGTGGTTGGGTTTGGGATGCCACACTTGGTTCTTGGGTGGAGCTCTCGAAGGTTCCTCAAACACCCCATCCTTGGTGGTAGGCTTGACGGGCTCTTTAGGTAGAAGCTTGGTCAGTTTGGGAGTAGTGGTGGAATTGGGCTTCTCACTTGGATTCAGACCACTCGACTCTCCAATCTTCCCAAAAGCAGAAAGATCAACACCCTGAACAAGACCTACACCAGAACCTCCAGCAGCTCGCTTAAATTGGGAGATCATCATCCCGAGCTGCGGCTCACTACAAGAGACCAATGACAAGATGGTCCGAAGGTATGTGTTTTCCTCCTCGGTTTACATCTTGCCATGCTTGACATTCGCAATCTCCATCTCCAAACCCTCACACAAAGCACACTTAACCACACAAGTGTTACCTGAGTTGGCCTCCTCAAGAGACACAATCTTGGCATTCTTCTCTGCCAACTCAGATTGCAAGACAGGACAAGTCTTGCACGCACCCAACAGAGAAGGTCTAGCCTTCAGCTCATCCACCTCTCCTACCAACGCAGCATACTTACCTCTCAAAGTGAGAAGGTCAGTCATGTGCGTGGTGCACATCTCACACTCAACCTCCTCCGACACGACTACGGTGGACTTGGCAAACTCAAGCTCCCTCACCGTGTCCTCCCACTTCTGCCTAAACTCCTTGCGCTCTCTAGCGGCACGCCTAAGCAACTTGTCCTGACTAAGGAGCGCGGCAGTAAGCTTCTCGACCTCAGCAGAAAGCTCGTCGTGGGTGAGAGATACCTGGGAGATGTCGTCGTCGTCGTCGTTCCGAGGGGTGTGCTCCAGCTTGCCGTCGACCTCATCACCAAGCGCCATGGTGCAGAAGCCGTCGTCGTCGGCGAAGAAGCAGAGACCGTTCAGCTTGTCCTCGATCCTCTTCTTCTTCTTGGACTCGTCATCGCTTGAGCAAGTGGAGTCGTCATCCGAGCCGTCGACGTCGCTGAGCGTGGCGAAGAACGCACGCTGCTCAGCCTGGGCCTTCTCCAAGTACTTCTTCTTGATGTACTCCTTGTCGAAACCGCCCCTCCGCTTGTGCCTCGGGGGAACGTACTTCTCCTTGCGCTTGCCGGAGTTATACTTGTGCCCATGATCGCCCTTCCCCGAATGCTTGTTCTTCTTGGGGCAGTTGGCGATGAAGTGGTCGGGGTCGCCGCACTCATAGCATCCTGAGCGTCCTCCTCCGCGGCGACGGTTCATGCGGTTGTTGTGAAACCGCGTGAACCGGTTGGCGAGCATCGCTAGCTCGTCATCCCCTAATGACTCAAGTTGGTCCTCTGTGACAGAAAAGAGAGATGAAAGAGCAAAACCTCCAGAGGAGTTAGAAGAGCCAGAAACCAAAGCCATAGTCGGGCCAGAAGGATTCTCATAAGAAGCCCTCGACATGGCGTCAATCTCACTAGACTTGAGCTTACTAAAGAGCTCGTCGCAGGTGAGGGTCTCATAGTTAGACGATTCGATGATCGCCTGGACCTTTGAGTCCCACACTGACCGATCAAGAGTGTGCAAAAGCTTCAAAGCCTTCTCATGATTGTCAAAAGGCAATAGCTCCTTGTTCGCTCTCATCTTGTTGACAATAACCTGAAAGCGAGCGAATAAACTCTCTATGCTCTCGCCAGGCATATGTCGAAAGTTCTCATACTCCCGCTTGTGCGACTCATAGAGGTGGGATTTGACCTGAATGGTTCCCTCATGGAAGCGCATGAGGGTCGCCCAAATCTCGCGAGCCGTGGGGAGATGAGAAACGCGATCAAACTCGGACATGCTCAAACAGGAGAACAAGGCGTTACGTGCCCGGCTATTGGCCTCGTGCTCATCGATCTGGAGCTGAGTGACACGAGCAGCCAAGACAACGTAATCATCCCTGTTGCAAATCTCCCAAACAGAAGAGCCCATGCTCTGGAGATAGGCCGACATGCGTATCTTCCAATACGCATAGTTCGTCCCATCAAAGAACGGCGGTTTGCCCACGCCGCGATCCATGTCACCTTCCGTGGATCTGGAACCGGCTAAGGTGGAAGATCCTTAACCTGCTCCGATACCAATTGAAGGACCGAGAAGCAACCAGAAAGTGACCAGAGGGGGGGTGAATGGGAGCTTCAAATTTTCCTTTCGGAAACTAGTAGCCACTGACCCAAGAATCAACCCCCAAAGCGAACCTTAGAGCTTGCTAGTTTCCACGACCCTAGATGTAGGGTGGATGCTTCCAAGAAGCACAGCGGGACACTACACAACTCTAGCAAGCCAACGCAAAAGACGGAAACCAAAACCGTCAATGAACGAGCGAACCGCGAACGAAACAACGCAGCACAGACTCGACCGGACTCTGGACTGCGTCCGGTCAGGGAGCACCGGACGCGTCCGGTCGACAGAAAACCAGTTTTAGACCTTACTGTTCGTGACCGGACTCTGGTGTACGGTGCGTCCGGTCAAGTCAGTAGCGTCCGGTCACAAGGACAAAAGCAAGTGAACAGTAAGTACTGTGCGTCCGGTCAGTGAGGGAACGGTGCGTCCGGTCAAGCCCAGAAGTTCAACATGTGATGTTCAACCACCGGACGCTTTGCCCTAGCGTCCGGTCGTCACGAGCGAGCGTCCGGTCACCCCGCAGCAGTGCTGTTCATCCACCGATTCGAATCAAACTCTCCCAAAACGAAACCTCTAGGGTTCAAACTTGGAGAGATGAGTCACAAAGAGTATAGTGAGCTATCTCTAAGAGATCATGGCTCGAACCTATCTCCAAATCGATGAATCGAAGAATTTCGGGGGAAGGGAGAAAACTTGACCCGAAACGAAAATCGATCGATCTCCTAGACCGTGAGGTTGGAGGGGAATTCCTTCGGTGGAAAGAAATGCCTCACGATCTAGAACAACTTGGTTCAAACGGTTTTGCAAAAGATGAACCGAGCAAAGAGATCAAGCGAAGAGAAAATCGTGGAGAAAAAGGATTCCGTGAAGAACACAAACAAAACGCGAATCACAACCACGAATTGCAACCGTGTGACTACCACATGCTACAACAATGAGGATACGGCCTCACTTCCTCAGAATCAACAGTACACAGAGGCAAGTCTCTCTGCGGATCTCAGCTAGCTACAGCAGGGGATGGGAGAGCAGGAAACCCTAAGTGCGAAAGAGCAAATGACTGAGATAGATGGGAGGAGGGTGTCTCCCGACTACTTATCCTACTACTAGCCTAAGTCTATTTCCTACTCTACCCCTCTCTATTCTAATTACAGAGCGAACCAGCTAAACCCTAGGGTTATTCTGGACCAACTCGGTGGTAGGTGTATCCGACGGCCACGCCCGCACAAACCGAAGCGTTGCCTCGACGCAACCTCCAGATCGCCGCCACGTGCCGCCCTCGCCCTGCAGCCCCAGTTTTGTGGCCCAAACTGGGAAACCAGCCTTTTCCAGCCAACCCCCGGTTTTGAGGCCCAAACCGGGAAACCAGCCCATCAGCCTCTGAGTTTTGAGGCCAAACTCAGCAAACCCTCAGTGCCCAGGTTTTGAGGCCCAAACCTGGAAACCGTCCTCAGCCCGAGTTTTGTGGCCAAACTCGGAAACCGTCAGCCCAAGTTTTGTGGCCAAACTCGGAAACCCTCAGCTCGAGTTTTGTGGCCAAACTCGGAAACCGTCCACGCCCAGGTTTTGAGGCCCAAACCTAGAAACCATCCATCCGATGGTTTTTCTCTGGCTCTACCACCAAACCGACGTCGTAGATGGGATGCACCTCTCGTGCACCCCGTCCACCGACACGTGTCCCCAAGTCCACGACTCAGGCAACACATGACCGCACTTCTTCACTTGTCGTTGTCACAGGCTGCCAGCCACCACAGCTGATCCTCAGGCCTCTGGTCCCTCAGTCCAAACCTCACGTCCGCCCTTCACCGCTCGGTACCTCGGCATGGCACGTCCGCCGCACGGCACGCCCATCCTTCACCGCACCCGGTCCGTCGGCACAACACGTCTCAGCTTAACCTTCACCTGCCTTCGATCACTGCATCCATGCTCGACACCTGCACAACACAAGCCAAAGAACATGCGCATCATCCCAGTTGACAATCACTCATCACTCAGAGACCCGGCATACACCCATGTATCCGCACCAAGCTTTGAATAGAGACATTGTTGCGGACGTCAGAGCAAATACTTGACTTAATAAGATAAACACTAAACTAACTAAGCAACCTATTGGCAAAGATCAAACACTAAGCTCACTAGAGATTAACTACTATGGCTAAGTGAATTGATCTATAGGATAGCTAGGCACTCAAGCAATCAATCAAGTATACCACTCAATACTGATAAGTAGAATAAAGTAATACTTGAAATGATGAAATAGAATATAGTAAAGTGCTTGAGTAACAAGAGCAAAACCTAAACTGGAGATGAAGGAAGACTCTTCCCAGCTCCAGGACCGATCACTCGCACGCCTCTACTCTTGAGCTAAGCCTTGAGCAGCGCTTCCGCGAGGGCAAAGATGCCTTCTCTACTAGCTACCTACTTGCCTAAGCTTGGCTAAACCCTAAGCTATCAGCTCTCTAGCTCTAGCCTTGCTTCCCTTGCCTGTGTGTTGCTTGGTTGTGGTGTGTTCTGAAGTGATGCCTCAGGAGGGTATTTATAGCCCTAGTGAGTGAGGGGGGTATTTATAGGGGGCTGCCAGCCGACCGAGGGCAAACCCTAGTGGCGGGCGCCAGCCCTAGGTGGCGGCCGCCACCCCCATCACCGTTGGATGCACCGCCCTTGCTTCAACGACCTCCAGGAGCTCCAGAGAGGCGGTGGTTAGGTCGGTTGCATGTCCGAGTAACCGCCATTTGGTCTTAATCGACGCCACTCCCTCCTGAGCCATCCGATGCCACTGACCTAGTGACCAAGGGCCAAGATTTGGCCTTGGGGTGGTCACACGGATCAGTGATGTGGCAGGGGGGAATGTGGGCTTCACCCTTGTGGCGGGCGCCACCTAGGGGTGGCGGGCGCCACCCCACTAGGGCCCAAATGGGTCCTGCTGAGTGGGCTCGTCTCCTGGTGGGTCCATTCTCCAAATTTGGTCCAAATCCTGCATTCAAACAAAAATCTATGGACATGTGGAATTTGGTTAGTTTGAAACCTATTTGGCTACATTTCATGCCTTTTTGGTGAAGTTTAGGGTAAAATGTTGATGGTAAAACAGGTGTTTAAGGACCATCAACAAGCTCCCCCAAGCTAACATGTTGCTCATCCTCGAGCAACAATGCGGTTTAAGCATTAAGCATGAAGTAGATAGCAACCTAAGATGTATACAAGTGCATATTGTATAGTGAGAAATAACTTAGTATATATCATTAATCATAGCAATGTGGGGCTTATAGCTTTTCACTTCAAACATGCAAGAGTGAAATAAAGTAGTAGATAGGAAACTTTTATCTTGCTTAGGTTTGACTAGGATTTTGTCTGGAGGTTTTAAGGTTTTCAAAAAATAAAAACTTGCTTAAGTCCTCTAAGATTCACTCAATCACTCAATGGTGTTTAAATCCTCACTTAGGCCAAAATGTAGCCTCTCCTATTTCTAAAGAATGATATGTGGAGTTATAGGTAGGCTAAGAATCATGAGCAAATTGCCTAATGTTTATTGCTAAGCTAGACACTCAGATCATAAGGAGCAGCAAATCATCAAAATTGATCAAGATGTGCATGTGTGGTTATGTGGAAGTGTATAGAGGGATATTTCATAATCCTTCCTAGTTAATTTCTGGGGTCTAGAGCTAATGATAACTCTCTCTCTCTCTCTCTCTCTCTCTCTCTCTCTTTTTGGATACATAGTGAGTAGACAAAAAGATGTGTCCTCACCTTTTCTTAGGACATAGTCCTCTCTTGAGCTACTTTGCTCATTTTTTTCTTAGGACATAGTCCTTTCTTGAGCTACTTTGCTCACCTTCTTTTTTGTTATATATCTCTCTTTTTTTCAGCTCTAGATTTCCCCAGATATCTACAGGAAAGGATTTTTGAAATGAGTAGGGAAAGGGAGAGAAATGCTAATTCCCAGTGTAGGAATAGCATAAGGCTAGCAATGGGATGTTTGGCAAGGTATTGCATATCTCCAGTGTAGAGACTGAGCAATTTATTTGGTGGTTGCAAACTTCCAGAGTGGAGAGTAGGCAATTTATGGTGGGTGTGTGAATCTTGATTCAAAAGATATGATAAGCTTCTCTACTAAGATCTATGAGGTCTAACAAAGCTCGACACAGACAAAGCTCTTTGTGGTTTTGACTAACAAATATTTGGCTGGTGGTGGGATGGGATAAAATCTAGGAGGAACTTTTATCAAGGTTTTCATAATTTTTAAAAGAAATCCTCCAGATTAGGTCCTAATTTCACCTTAGCAAGTTTAAAGAATTACTCCATTTCTTACTAACTTTATTCACTAAGCATGAATTCAGTTAAAGCAAGTGCAACCCACAAAAGCTACAACTTAGATAAGACTAGTTATTCAAACCACAACAATAGCATTTGCATGACATATTTCAAATCTTATTCAGGTTTCAACTTGTTTAAGCAGATTTTATCAATTTTATTCATGGAATGGTTATTTAGGCAAGCATGTGACATTCAAAAGATATAGAATTTAAGAATTGAATATAAAGTGTAGGCTTAAGACATACCTTATTGGAGCGGGAGTCTCCACCAAATTGGCTTCTTGCTTGGTGAAGGATCTTCTTCTTCTCAGTCGGAGCTCTTGTTCTCATTTTATTAAAAGGGAAACTATCTAATGTTGTGAAAAGGGAAACTATCCAATTATGATACTTTATTAATCTAGATAAGTTAACATATACCTATGCATATGACTAATGATAACTGATTTTTTTAGTTACATGCATAACATATGTTATTTATTAAAAAAAAGGGAAATTTGAAGGGAAATAATAAAATTAAAAGTAAATCCATACCTTAGGTCCATGGAATTTCATCCTTATTGGGTAGATCTTCTTCCTTGGGTGCTTCTTCTTTAAGTACTCCATCGAGTTCTTCTTCTTTTGGCACCTCTCCCTTGTCATGTGAATCACACAACTCAGGAGAAGGTGGTTCTTCCTTTATGTTCCACCTTGTTCTTGGGCGCCTCTTCTTGGTACGAACGGGTTTTGCTACCTGCATGTTAGCGGCATATGCGGGACCACGGGAAAAGGAGAATATTTCCTTCCTCCCTCCTAATGTCATTTGCATTTTACCACTTCCCACATATATGCAGGCATTCATAGTATTCAAGAAAGGTCTACCTAAAATTAGAGGCACGTCTTTCCTATTTCCCGTATCTAGTATTATGAAATCAGCAGGAACATAGGAACCTCTAATATGAACAGGTAAATCAGTAACTATTCCTTCTACATAGCAAGTGGACTGATCAGCTAGCACAACATAGGCAGATGTGGATGACATGGGTGGAAAGAACAAGTTTTCATAGAAATCTTTAGATATAATGTTCACACTCGATCCTAAATCACACATGGCATTTTTAAAGACTTCACCAATGATTGAGCATCTAATTATGGGACTACCAGGATCACCCTTTTTAACAGTCATGGTTTGATCTTCATAATAGTTAAAATATTTTATTTCAACCATATTTGCAGTTTCCATGTCAGGTTTAGCAGGAATTTTGCCAGGTTCAAAAGATGGTATACTTGCAGCAAGTTGAGCTAATTGGGTTTCTAGCATGTTATTAAAACTTAATTGATTTTTCAGAGCAGATGAGAAATCTTCCAATTTAGCATTTATATTCTCAAGGGTTTTATCATTCGACATTAATTTCTTATTCAAGAATTCAGTAGTTCTACCTTGTGAGTAAACTAAATTTTTCAAGAATGAGAAATTATCATAATTCTGAAAATTTGAGCGAGGGAATGAATTGTTACCTTGAGAATTTGCAGGCTGATTCCATCCTTGATTCTGTTGACGGAAACCGTTGTTGTTGTTGTTGTTGTTGTTGTTGTTGATGAAGTTCAAATCTTCATGTAACTCGGGGCAGTGGTTCCCAGAATGTCCGGTTTCTCCACACACTTCACAAGTCATGTAGGATTCCAGAGATTGGACATTCACTTGTTGGTTCATCTTCTCACAACTGTCCAGCTTCTTTGCCAGCAGGTCCATCTTGGCCACGATCATGTCGGCTTCCTTAAGAGAATGTATACCTTGCTTACGGGGCTGCAGTCTCTCGTCATTCCATCCATGGTTTGACACCATCTTCTCTATGAGAGCCTTAGCATCTGCAACATTCAGAGAAAAGAATGCACCGCCGGCGGCGGCATCCAAATGGCTTCTAGAGAGTGGGGTTAGGCCATGGTAGAAGTTCTGGATCAAGAGCCATTCCTCCATACCATGGTGCGGACAAGCAGCGGCATATTCTTGCGACCTCTCCCAAGCCTCGGGAATAGATTCCTCAGCTTGTTGCGTAAAGCTGGAGATTTTGTTGCGCAGAGCATTCGTCTTGCCCATCGGAAAGAATTTCGGGAGAAAAGCATTGGAACACTTGTCCCATGTGTCTACAGCGTTGCGATCGGTATAGAACCATTGCTTCGCTTTTCCTAGCAAAGAGAAAGGAAAGAGATGAAGACGGATGGCTTCTTGGGTTATCCCCTTAATGGTGAAGGTGCCGCAAATCTCCAAAAATTGTTGGAGGCGAGCATTGGCATCCTCATGAGCTTTGCCACAGAACGGGCTAGCTTGGACCATCATGATCAGAGCCGGTTTCAACTCAAAATTGAGGTTGGCATCGATCACGTCTGGTCCTATCGCAACATTGGCGGCAGAAGGAGTAGAAAACTCATGAATGGTCTTATTGGCCATCGTGAAGATAGAACGAGATAAGAAAGAAAGAAGTTGAAGAAGATGAAGGAAAAAGATAAGGACTAAGGAAAGAAAGAATGGGGTAAGATGAGATTCGCTAAGCAGGAGCTTAAGCGAAGATAAATTCGACACGGAATCAACCGATACACCGAATGCCTTCCCCGGCAACGTCGCCAGAAATGCTTGTTGGTAGTTCTTAGCTTCACTAAAGATAGAGCTAGGCAACTATCCCCGGCAACGACGCCAGAAATGCTTGTTGGTAGTTCTTAGCTTCACTAAAGATAGAGCTAGGCAACTATCCCCGGTAACGGCCCAGAAATGCTTGTTCACACTAGCTAACATCGTTACTAGCAGTAGACTATGGAATCTATTCCCAGCAACGGTGTCAGAAGTGCTTGTAGCAAGTCCGGTCACTATACCTAAAGGTGTGAAGCTAAAGCAGCTTTCTACTAATGTCAAATGGGGTTGTCAATCCTGACACTAGTAGGAGCTAGCTAGAGAGGTTGCAATCTACCAAGAGGAGATTCTGCAAGCGCACAGAACTATCGTAGTAGCGCTTCGCCTGGGAGTACCAGGTGTCGATTTATTTGATCCCAAGGGAAGGCTAGGGTGGTGTATGAGTCGAGTCAAGGAGGGGATGAGAGTCGAAGAAAAGAGAAAAGGAAAAAAGGGGAGAAGGGAATAGAGGGGATGAAAGGCTAGAAAGAATATATGGGTGGATAGGTAAGGATGAAATGGATGGCTAAGGTAAGGTGGATGGATAGATAGATAGAGAGTAACTAAGGGTAACTAAGATAACTAACTACTAACTAATAACTACTCCTAGATGACCACGAAGCAAGATAACTATGAAGCAAGACATGCAAATGTCAATAAAGCAACCTAATTAAGCAAAGTTTTATTCCTATCTTATCAAGTATCGAGGCGTACTAGCCTTTACCACTGACTTAGGTTGAACGCTAGCACAACGAGCCTTACTATTAAACTGGGCCAACTACATGGTGGAATTCAAGGCGCACAGGGCTGTCACCACCTGCTTGCTACCACAACTATCCGGGGGTCCAGCCGTATCTGAAGGTAAGTCTATAACTAAGCACCACGCTTAACTATATTCTAATTATCTCTACCCTAGCTTTGAATAGAGACACCATTGCGGACGTCGGAGCAAATACTTGACTTAATAAGATAAACACTAAACTAACTAAGCAACCTATAGGCAAAGATCAAACACTAAGCTCACTAGAGATTAACTACTATGGCTAAGTGAATTGATCTGTAGGATAGCTAGGCACTCAAGCAATCAATCAAGTATACCACTCAATACTGATAAGTAGAATAAAGTAATACTTGAAATGATGAAATAGAATATAGTAAAGTGCTTGAGTAACAAGAGCAAAACCTGAACTAGAGATGAAGGACCGATCACTCGCATGCCTCTACTCTTGAGCTAAGCCTTGAGCAGCGCTTCCGCGAGGGCAAAGATGCCTTGCTCTACTAGCTACCTACTTGCCTAAGCTTGGCTAAACCCTAAGCTATCAGCTCTCTGGCTCTAGCCTTGCTTCCCTTGCTTGTGTGTTGCTTGGTTGTGGTGTGTTCTGAAGTGATGCCTCAGGGGGGTATTTATAGCCCAAGTGAGTGAGGGGGGTATTTATAGGGGCAGCCAGCCGACCTAGGGCAAACCCTAGTGGCAGGTGCCAGCCCTAGGTGGCGGCCGCCACCCCCATCCCCGTTGGATGCACCGCCCTTGCTTCAACGGCATCCAGGAGCTCCAGAGAGGCGGTGGTTAGGTCGGTTGCATGTCCGAGTAATCGCCATTTGGTCTTGATCCACGCCACTCCCTCCTGAGCCGTCCGATGCCACTGACCTAGTGACCAAGGGCCAAGATTTGGCCTTGGGGTGGTCACACGAATCAGTGACGTGGCAGGGGGGAATGTGGGCTTCACCCTTGTGGTTTGCGCCACCTAGGGGTGGCGGGCGCCACCCCACTAGGGCCCAAATGGGTCCTGCTGAGTGGGCTCGTCTCCTGGTGGGTCCATTCTCCAAATTTGGTCCAAATCCTGCATTCAAATAAAAATCTATGGACATGTGGAATTTGGTTAGTTTCAAACCTATTTGGCTACATTTCATGCCTTTTTGGTGAAGTTTAGGGTAAAATGTTGATGGTAAAACAGGTGTTTAAGGACCATGAACACACTACACGGCTCAAGTTTAACTCAAAAGTGCAATGAGAAACAGTCTCGATACCGTGAGGTACTGACACATGCAATCCCATCTAGATCTTTTCATTTCACTTAGACTTGGTTCAAATTTTAAGCACAAGGTAACACATGAACAAACCAAGCAAGTGAATGACTCAGTTCAAGAGACATAGCAACCTAGCATACAAAAGATAGCACAAGTGATCTCAACACATCATACCCATGCTAGTTGCCAATCTCAATGGTGAACAAATTAAAGGTTTCATAGTTGAATAATCAAGTTCACCATTTGCAAAAATAGCTTAGCTCATAACATGTATCAAGTGATCAAAAAGAGCCTAAGCTACAAGCATCATCATGAATAAACAGGGCATACCAAAAAGAGCATAATCTCATTCTCATTGCTCTAAACATGAAGCTCTAAAATGCACTAAAATACATGACGAGATGCATGCAAAAACTAGTCTATCAAAGACAAAGCAAAACTAGCCTAAAAAGGAAAACCCAAAACAAAAGGGTATTGGAGAAATCCAACTAAGATACAACAAGCAAAATGCTTCCCCAACTAAAAAGGGAAACACACACCAAACTCACAAATAAAGAGCCAAGAAACGCTCAAGCGAACAGCTAGCAGAATCCACATCGAAAAGACCACACAGCAAAAGAGGTCAAGGAAGAAGAGTACCAACACCCGAACTCAGAAGTGTGTCAGAGGTACCTCATGAAGCGCATCACCGCCTGCTGGTGTGATACCCGAGGGGACGCCTAAATCTGCTGAACTCCGGGGCGCCTGCCTCGCCGAAGTCATCTCCCCCTCGCCTGATGTTGTCGCTCCCACAGGTGCAGCTAGTGCTCGCTGGAGAGATGCTCGAACGGAACCCCAAGTCGTGGAAGTGGGATCGGGTCCGTGAGCCGAAATGCTCTCTCCAGGCTCCTGTTCTCCTGCACACTTAAAAGCAGAAGAAAATACAAGGCATTGTCTCGTTGGGTCTCCACGAAAACGGTTAGTCACATAATAAGCATAAGGTGAACTCTCAACAAAAAGAGATCTACCTATGAATGATACCACAAGGAGATCTGAACTCAAACTAGTCAAGACTACCATGCAATAGGATAAAGCACTATAGAGCAAAATGCAACCTAGAGACATGATCAACTCAAACACAGCCTAAACCTCAACACATGCTACAATGCAAGATAATGATAGCAATAGATCCAGAAGCATGTAACATGATAAAATTGTGGAAAGGCTATTGCTCAAACTAAACATGTCAATAGGATACATGTAGCTAACAAAAAACTAGCACTTGAAAAGTGACACCTAATGAACATCATACCACTACAAATAAAGCTCATGGAGAAGAATGGTAAAGCATGGCATAATATTCATGAGGATCACAGACTAACATGAAAAGTGGAATAGCCACCAAAACTGTACACAAAGCTAGCATGACATATGATACAGTAGATAGCACATGCTAGACTAAACAAAACATGATACAAGAGAAAATGTACATGCAAGAACTATACAAGTGAGCACATGAAGAACCATCTCATACCACAAGAAAAAGGTCGTGGATGTACAAGGTATGAGTGTATAAGAAAGCTCACCAAATAGCAAAAGCCTCTTTGGAGGCAACTCTAAGCGGGGTGTAGAGAACCATCAACTCTTGATCACATCTAAAAGATCAAGCTCCATCAGGCGCATGTTCTCCACCCCGCATCCTCATATCTACACACAAGAGGACAAGATGACCCGAGTCTTGGATCCCGAAGGGTTAGCAAGCATGTACTTGGGAACCCAAGACTTGGTCATAAATCTCAATTTATCATGTGGGTTAGCATGATGCAAATGTTGGTTCAAATGGAATTTTGGAACACCCTTGGAAGCATTCCTCAAAAGAACAACTCGAGGAGAAGAATGAGTCGTACCATGGGCAAAGAGGCAAACATCTTCCAAGATTTTTGAGAAGAACCAATAGAAGCACCATGAGAAGCATGACGTGGACCAACACAAGAAGCATTAGAAGCATGTCCACGACCATGATCTAACCCACTAGAAAAGGAGTCATAAAACCCATCAACAAAGAGGGGCTTCTTACTAGGAGCACAAGCGTTCATGCCATGAGAAGGGCTATGAACCACCATCTTCCTAGAAGAGCGAGCTTGGCGCAAACGTTTGGCACGCCGATAGCAAAAGCTTTCTTGATGCCCATCTTTCTCACAAAAAGAGCAATGGTAAAAAGGCCTATCGGAAGGCACACCATTCTCCAACAAGTGAGAAGTCCCTTGGGACTTAGAACAAGAAGCATCAACAACAGACTTGGTGCCAACACAAGGAGCACACGTGCCATGGGAAAGGCTATGTGGCCTCCTAAAAGCCTTAGCTCGAATACGTCTCTCGTGTTTGTCACGGCAAAAGCAAAAATCGAATGAGTGTCCATCTTTCTTGCAAAAGGTGCAATGGAAAATCGGATTGGGAACACGAGTCCCAAAAATGTGAGAAGCACCCTTGTCAAGAGAAGTCCCTTTGCGGTTGCGGATACATGGGTGTATGCCGAGTCTCGAGTGATGAGTGATTGTCAACTGGGATAATGCGCATGTTCTTTGGCTTGTGTTGTGCAAGTGTTGAGCATGGATACACTGATCGAAGGCAAGGTGAAGGTCAAGTAGAGACGTGCCATGCCGATGGACCGAGAGCGGTGAAGGGCAGACGTGAGGCTTGGACTGAGGGACCGGTGGCCTGAGGATCAGCTGTGGTGGCTGACAGCCTAGGACAGCGACGAGCGAAGACTTGCGGGCATGGTGTTGCTTGGGTCGAGGACCTGGGGACACGTGTCGGTGGACAGGGTGCACGGGCGGTGCATCCCCTCTAAGGCTTCGGTTTGGTGGTTGAGCCACAGAAAAACCACCGAGTGGACGGTTTCCAGGTTTGGGCCTCAAAACCTGGGTGTTGCGGGTTTGTCGAGTTTGGGCCACAAAACTCGGGCTGAGGACGGTTTCCAGGTTTGGGCCTCAAAACCTAGGCGCTACAGGTTTCTGAGTTTGGGCCACAAAACTCAGGCGATGGACGGCTGGTTTCCCGGTTTGGGCCTCAAAACCGGGGGTTGGTCGTGAAGGCTGGTTTCCCGGTTTGGGCCTCAAAACCGGGGGCGAGGTCCAAGAAAAGGATGAGCAGAGCGGTGGCGGCATGTGCCGGCAATCGGTGAGGTTGCATCGAGGCAACGCTACCAGTTGTGCGGGCGTGGCCGTCGGATCACCACCTACCACGAGTTGGTCCAGAATAACCCTAGGGTTTAGCTGTGATGAGGGCATGACACCTTCGGATACGACCATTGATTATACGGTGAGCTCATTCCTACATTTACATAGTGATTTTTGGTACATTTCACTTGGTTCCACATGTACATGTCATTATTTGCTTGTAGGTACAAACATATCTCGAAGTGTAAGTCTATCAAAGTTCGTCGGCAGCCCGACAGTGGTTCATTGGGGAGACCATATCTCATCCATCCGGAGTGCAATTTTGGTCAATGAGCACTTGATGGAAAGCTTATTTGATAAGCTTTCAAATAGATATGGTCTCACCTCAATATCATGTCGACAAGGTTTTCAAATTGTCACGACAATCTGCTACTATTTCTGCCGGGTGCTACGACGTCGATATGGGCTCGTCATGCAACCTTGGGACCCTGGCCCAAGAGGGAGCACGCCCAAAACAAGTGAAGAAGAGCACAAGGATGTTCAAGGACGTCCTCCTCCTTGGCCACCACCTTAGAAGGACAGACAAGTCGTCCAACCCAAGTTGGAGGCCCAATCCGTGTCAAGTTCGAGTCCATCTCGGAATCCAGGAGTAGCAGCGGCAAAACGGACGCCCAGGTCACATACAGACTCCGTTTTTTATGATCCACATATGGATGGAAAGATAATTTGATAAGCTAACCAATAACCTTGGTTTGAGATTAAAAATCCTTCGGAATCAACAGGAATCGTCGAAACAAGGTGACATTCATAATCTATCATGGTGCTGCGTCGCCGTCTTTTGGGCCGTTTGGGCCTTGTAACTTGTTAGGGCACCTTAGTGACATGAGTAGGAGTCCTTGGACGCCCTTTAGGCTATATAATCAGTAGCCGCCACCCATGTTAGGGTTTGAGTTTTGCTTAGATTAATCTGTTAAGAACAGTTTCGCCGTTTCATCGGTTTGTGAGACTCCAACTCGTGAGCTTAATCATTCATTTGCAATTTGGTTGCATTCTACCTTGTTCTTCCTTGTGTTCTTCGATTCGCAAGCAAGGATTAGCCTTCTTGGCGAGGTCAACCGTGCAACGCCGGTTGATAACCAGAGGAGACGTGGTGCCGCGATTGCGGGGTTTCGGATCGTGTTGTTCGGAAGCCGGATCGACTTGTGTCTCGTTTCCACCAAATCGAGAGTTACCAGAACCTTTCAGAAGATCGGGCACCCTTGTTCACATCAAGTGGTAATCAAAGCTTCAGGTATACCGTCAGATTCATATCTACCATTAGTTTCGAGTGTTTTTCCATCGTCCCATAGTCCAGTGCCATATTTATTTTCCTATCCTAGAACCTTCCGCGCCATAGCCTTTGCATATTTCAGTTTCAGAGTTCATAGTGTTGAGTTTGTGTCCTAGGTCAAGGTCTTATTGCTGGTTTTGATTGTGTTCTTTACTTGTTTGTGTTGATCTCACTATCCACTATCATCTCGTATCACCATCGGTTTGCATCTTGTGTCCACATAAAACTTTGATTCAGACTGCCTTCCATAAAACAGTCCTAACTTTTGCGTCCGAACTCGAAACGGGGCAAATTTTATATCTATGGAGAACTGTTTCATCCCAGCAAAGCTGGGTTCGTCAAAATTAGAATTGTCAAATTCGATCAGGCAAATCGAGTTTTCAGGTCCACAAGTTTTGACATACCTTTCGTAGAACAATCTTAATTTTCTATAGGCCACATCTTTTATCCAATTGAGCTCAAATTTTTCGTGGTTTGTTCTTGTGTGTTTCTTACTGAGAAAAAAATATCAAAAGGTCAAAAGAAAGAAAAAAAGTTTGAACAAGAAAAAAAAAGAAAAAAAATAGTAAAAGAGAAGAGAAGACAAAAGGAGCACACAAGGAATACATAATAGCTCTGTTATTTGTGGTGTCTTTTGTATTTCCTAGTTGTTGCTATCTTTCATACTTGTTTCCTTTCGTCCTTGTTTCACTCCCTTGTTTATCACAACAGGTGATAGGAACAAATATATAGGCCAGCAACTAGGACAAGTACTTTGGACATTTATTCAATATTGCTATCTATTACTGACTTGTGTGCCACATATATATTATTCTCTTTGTTTGCCTTCCTAGCTCCACATTCTTCAGAACAACAAAGGTTTGTGATCCCTGCAATCGCGATCTACGTCTTACAGGTATCCTTTGCCTTGTGGGTAAGAACACGGGTAAGAGCTTGGTAAGGTGTTTACCTTTTGCTGATCTCGATTGAGAGGCACCACTCCACCCTTTAGTACGATTATTAGGGATAACTTTCACTGTTTGTTGCTTTTTTTGTGTCCACAATGTCAGTTGATGGGGATATAATGCCGAAGAACTTCAAGGAGTGTGTCAGCAAAAAGCAACTACAAGCTATTATAGACAATGGTCAAAAGGAGATGAAGGAGAGTCATCAAGGCTGTCACTGAAGCCATAATTGAGATGAAACTTGCAAATGCGATTGAGCAGATGGACAAAAGATCATCTGAGTTAACTGACAGGGTAAATGCTTGGGAAAACCACCCTGCACACGACGAAGATGGACTGAAAACAACGATGGTGATGAGGTGTATGATGTTGATGGTAATGTTGATCCAATGTCGACGATGCAAAACAGATTGCAGCGTCGTCTTCGCACTAACACCACAGGTATGTGTGGCATTCCACATCACCACCACCATCGAGGCATGTATAATCGAGCTCCTGAAGATCCTTATGCTAAGGTTAAATTTACTATACCTTCTTTTTCGGGACATTATGATGTTGAGAGATATCTTGATTGGGAGATGACAGTAGAGCATAAATTTAGTGCCCACCAAGTACATGAACAACATAGAGTTAGACAAGCCACCAGTGAGTTTAAAGATTTTGCTATTATTTGGTGGATGAGTTTAGACAATTCTACTCCTCGTACTTGGGAAGAGCTTAAGGATGCTATGCGTGATAGATTTGTTCCCCCATCTTATTATAGAAACATTCGTAAGAATTTGATGCGATTAGATCAGGGAGATAAATCTGTGCAGGATTACTATGATTAGCTTCTCGAGGGTTTGTTGCAATGTGCTATAGTGGAGGGACCCGATGATTCTATTGTTCAATTTTATTCGGGTTTGAGACGTGAAATCCAGGATATTATTGATTATAAAGAATTCGATAATGTCAACAAGTTGTTTCAGTTTGCTATGCTTGCAGAGAAGGAGTTGCAGGGTTGTGAGACTACGATAAGCAAGCGAGTGGCCGCTTCTGCCGCTGCAACAACATCTTGACCACCCCCACCCACATCCACTCAAGACTCTGATAAAATTTTAATACATGCTGAAATTATACATCCTGATAGAGAGAGTGCTACTACTAAGAATAAAGAGACTGATATTGAATATGAAAGTCACCAAGTACCTAAATTGAAAGATTCTCTTATGCTTGCTACAAAATCTGATAATGTTGGAATTGGTGATGATGTACTGAATTTATCCACCACTCATGCTATAATAGAGCAACATTTAGGGGACACTAAATCTGATTTACCTTTGTCACAAAATAATTGTCCAACTAATCATTATGATAAAGAAGAGTTGTGTGATAGTGATTTCAGTATACCTGTGTCACAACTAGTGAATGATATTGACTCTATTATTTTGGACCAAAATACATGTGCTGAAAATAAACATTTGTTTTCTATTGCCACTGAACAAGATGAACTAGAATTATTATCTTCTTTAGATACTTTGGGTTATATTGAGTTTGATACTCTATGTGCTTTAAGTAATTTGAAGGAGAAATTTTTGTGCATTGAATTGTCATGGTTGTCTAGATGTACATATCACTTTATTGGCAAGTATAATTGTAAAGGAGAGTATATGGTACACCGGCTTTATATTTGTTCAAATCTGAAATCTCCTTTTGATATGCAACAATATGATCAATTAGAGGGTTTCAATAGCGATAATTATGTCTTATCAAGATCCCCAAGTTTTGTTATAAAACAACATGTTAGATTTCAAGAAAAGGAGCAATATTGGCTACTACCTACAACCTGTCCTCTAACTAAGCTCAAACCGAGGACGGTTTGTTGTCAAGAAGGGGAGGATGATGAGGGCATGACACCTTCGGATACAACCATTGATTATAAGGTGAGCTCGTTCCTACATTTACATAGTGATTTTTGGTACATTTCACTTGGTTCCACATGTACATGTCATTATTTGCTTGTAGGTACAAACATATCTCGAAGTGTAAGTCTATCAAAGTTCGTCGGCAGCCCGATAGCGGTTCATTGGGGAGACCATATCTCATCCATCCGGAGTGCGATTTTGGTCAATGAGCACTTGATGGAAAGATTATTTGATAAGCTTTCAAATAGATCTAGTCTCACCTAAATATCATGTCGACAAGGTTTTCAAATTGTCACGACAATCTGCTACTATTTCTGCCGGGTGCTACGACGTCGATATGGGCTCGTCATGCAACCTTGGGACCCTGGCCCAAGAGGGAGCACGCCCAAAATAGGTGGAGAAGAGCACAAGGATGTTCAAGGACGTCCTCCTCCTTGGCCACCACCTTAGAAGGGCAGCCAAGTCGTCCAACCCAAGTTGGAGGCCTAATCCGTGTCAAGTTCGAGTCCATCTCGGCATCCAGGAGCAGCCAGCGGCAAAACGGACGCTCAGGTCACATACGGACTCCGTTTTTGATGATCCACATATGGATGGAAAGATAATTTGATAAGCTAACCAATAACTTTGGTTTGAGATTAAAACTCCTTCGAAATCAACGGAAATCGTCGAAACAAGGTGACGTCCAGAATCTGTCATGGTGCTGCGTCGCCGTCTTTTGGGCCGTTTGGGCCTTGTAACTTGTTAGGGCACCTTAGTGACGTGAGTAGGAGTCCTTGGACGCCCTTTAGGCTATATAATTAGTAGCCGCCACCTACGTTAGGGTTTGGGTTTTGCTTAGATTAATCTGTTAAGAACAGTTTTGCCATTTCATCGGTTTGTGAGACCCCAACTCGTGAGCTTAATCATTCATTTGCAATTTGGTTGCATTCTACCTTGTTCTTCCTTGTGTTCTTTGATTCGCATGCAAGGATTAGCCTTCTTGGCGAGGTCAACCGTGCAACACCGGTTGATAACAAGAGGAGACGTGGTGCTGCGATTGCGGGGTTTCGGATCGTGTTGTTCGGAAGCCGGATCGACTTGTGTCTCGTTTCCACCAAATCGAGAGTTACCAGAACCTTTCGGAAGATCGGGCACCCTTGTTCACATCAAGCTGGTTTGCTCTGTAATTAGTTAGGGGTAGAGTGGGAAATAGAATTAGGATAAGTAGAGGGAGACACCCACCTCCCATCCTATCTCAGTCATTTGCTCTTTGCCTTCTAGGTTTTCCTGCTCTCCCAATCCCCTGCTGTAGCAACTGAGATCCACAGAGAACCATACCTCTGTGTACTGGAGATTTTGAGGAAGTGAGACCGTAATCTCACTGTTGTAGCGTGTGGTAGCCACACGGTTGCAGATCGATGTGTTGATTCACGTTTTGTTCATGTTCTTCGTGTTCTTCGGTTCTCCATGATTTTCCCATCACTCGATCTCCCTCTCTACTGCGTCTTTTCGAAATCCGTTTGAATCAACTTGTTCTTAATAGTGAGGACATCATTTCCACCGAAGGAATTTATCTAACTCCTCATGAACTAGTAGATCGAGTCGATTTCGTTTTCGTGGCGCTTTTTCGTTCATACACCTTCCCCTTCGATTTCTCGTTGATTGAGTTGTTTTGAGCGGATGATTTCTTGGGGATAGTCTCCTAACTACCTCATGATCGTCTTATCTAAGTTTGGGAACAAGGGATTGTGATTTGGTTCAGATTTGGGAGGATTTGTGTGAAGGGCGACCGAAATTGCCCTCACTGGGTGGTCGCGGACAGTCCGCGGTATCACCGGCAAACAGTCCACGCGTCGGGGACGAGCCGGACCAGTGGCTGTGTTCTTCGGGCGTTTTACTTTTGAGTGACCGGCGGACAGTCCGCAGTGCATGGTCGCGGACAGTCCGGGAAGAGTCCAGAGGACATCAGCAGCAGTGCTGTTTCAGGGATTTTGCCGGTGGACAGTTGTAACATCCCGACCTAAGGCTTAATAGGAATAATAGGATACTCATACCAACAAGTTGCAACTTCTTTTTCGGAAGCCCATCTCCAAAGAACTCTAAAGTTAAGCGTGCTTGGCCTGGAGAAATTTAGGGATGGGTGACCGACCGGGAAGTTCTTCCCGGGTGCGCACGAGTGAGGACAAAGTGCGCAGAAAAGACTGGTGTTGGGAGGACGCCTACACCTCACCTCACATGGAATATATTGAAGGAATATATTAATCAATATCAGTGCTAATGATCGTCGTTAAGCCCTCATGATGGTGATGATGATGCTGCGTGCCTTGGGACTTGCTCCTCGCTTGTTCCCTAGGCAGCAGCAGCACTCATGATGCTGATGGTGGTGATGGTGCTGCGTGCCTTGGGACTTGCTCCTCGCTTGTTCCCTAGGCAGCAGTATAATGGTGTGTGATGCCCGCGGGACTTGCTCCCTGCTGAGTCCCGAGGCGTCTGCCTCAAAAGCATCGACGATGCTCATCCATGGCCGTGCTGATCTACCTGCGCGAGGCGGTGCGCGCAGCTGTGAGATACAAGACGCCGCAGCAGTGTGCCTGGAGACGGCTGGCGAGCATGACGAACGGCGGTGCGTTGGCGCTGCTGGAGCTCGATGGCTGTCCCTGACGTGTCCAAGAATAAAGCTGGTGGTGCTCCTATAAAGCCTTCGCCGGAGAGAATAAAGCTGGTGGTGCTCCTATAAAGCCTGACGATGCACCACCAGCTTTATTCTTGGACATGTCAGGGACAGCCATCGAGCTCCAGCAGCGCCAACGCACCGCCGTTCGTCATGCTCGCCAGCCGTCTCCAGGCACACTGCTGCGGCGTCTTGTATCTCACAGCTGCGCGCACCGCCTCGCGCAGGTAGATCAGCACGGCCATGGATGAGCATCGCCGATGCTTTTGAGGCTGACGCCTCGGGACTCAGCAGGGAGCAAGTCCCGCGGGCATCACACACCATTATACTGCTGCCTAGGGAACAAGCGAGGAGCAAGTCCCAAGGCACGCAGCACCATCACCACCATCAGCATCATGAGTGCTGCTGCTGCCTAGGGAACAAGCGAGGAGCAAGTCCCAAGGCACGCAGCATCATCATCACCATCATGAGGGGTTAACGATGATCATTAGCACTGATATTGATTAATATATTCCTTCATTAGCACTGATATTGATTAATATATTCCTTCAATATATTCCATGTGAGGTGAGGTGTAGGCGTCCTCCCGGCCTCACAACTGATAATACCATTATCAGCTCCGTAGTGTAGAGGGGTCGGGTCCTCCACGCGCGGAGATTGATATATTCATATCAATATTACTGGTTATTCTGGGTTTTATCCATATCCATGTTGCCATCGGATTTGACATCATCTTCAAATAACTTGTATATATCATCATATTCTTTTTTCATTTTATCAAAAGTTTCCTTTATTTCTTCTCTGACTTCTTCTAATATTTCTTGTTTTATTTCCCTTTTCCATATTGGATGTATTTTGTCGAATTTTTCTCCAAGCTTTTGGGAAATGAATTCTTCATTTAGAGGCTCTCTTGTTTTGACCAATATTTCTTTGTATGATCCTTTTGAGGAGGATCCTTCTTCTTTTACTGTATTGGGTGTGGTATTTTCCATGCTTATATTTTGATTTATTTTTTGGCGTTGGATATATTCTTTTGCTGCAGGTTCTATATAGTAGTTAAGACCGCATCCTATTCTTGCCTGAGTTAAGGCTTCATTTATATCAAAATATTTTTTCCATGAAAGTCCTTCTCTGGTTTCCATTTTCATAGCGACTAATTTTTCGAATGTAACATATAATCCTGGCCTTTCTCCATTAAATAACAAATATAAAGGCCTTCTTGCTAGTGGTCTTATATTTGTAGCGGGCTTTTGCATATCATTTATGGTTTCAAAATATTCAGCTAAGCTATTTAATATTGAAAGCATATAACCTTTATCTTCTCTTTTATTATTATATTGATACCAGAAATTATCTAATATGCATTCTTGAACCTCATCTAAGATAATATGATCATTTTTAGGTTTGAATTTAAAGGTATTTGGTGGGAACACCTTTAGCTTATTATCTTGTCCGAAGGTAAAATATTCAGTGCCACCAAAGCCCATTGCTTTCTTCATTCCTGTAATATAGAGGCACGAGAAAATATATCAGGCAAATTGTTATCCTTGCCTTTAATATGCTCAAAGACTACTTTATAACCATTTCCTGTAATAATATCTTCAAAGAGAACCCATCTTCTAGTGGAACTCTTCTTGCTATTAATTTGATTATAATATCTACAAATTGCCTCACAATCTGTTCGGACCGTAAATTCTTTGAAAGCTAAATATAACCTAAAGGCATTTATTGCATGAACAACCGCAAGTATTTCTCTATCGATATTGTTAACTGTTTTTAGTTTGTAGCTTCCTGAGGCATATCTGCATATCTTTTCTTCAGTTTTTGCAGAATATTTATTAGGCTTTTGTTTTAAAATAGCTCCCCATCCTAACTTAGATGCATCTGTTTCTATGATGAAATAATAATTATCTAGTGGTAATTCTAATGGTTTTAGGTTTTTAACTTTTTCCTTTATGATTTGGACTAATTTTATATCTTCAGAATTGAAATACTTTTGACCATTTTTCCTTAATTTAGCATATAAAGGACCAGCAAGTTTTGCTAGGCTGTCTATATAATTTCTTCATAGTTGACAATTCCTAGAAATTGCTGTAAAACCTTTCTATCTTCCATTTTATCAGGAAATTGTAAGACCTTTTTAGCAATATGTTCTTGTAAATATATTTTTCCTTCTCCTATTTCATGACCTAAGAAATTAATTTTCTCCTTGCATATATCCATTTTCTTTTTAGATAATATTAACCCATTTTGTTCTACCTTTCTAAAGAAAGCTTCGAGATGAGAGATATGCTCTTTGTAGGATTTTGAGAATATTAATAAGTCATCAACATAGACTAATATAAAATTTTGGTATTCGTTAAATATGTTTTGCATTTTCCTTTGGAATAATGCTGGTGCATTTTTTAATCCTAATGGCATTACAAGCCATTCATAATGACCTTGAGGACATGTGAATGCCGTCCAAGGTATAGATTCTTCTGCCATTTTAACTTGCCAAAATCCAGCTTTTCAATCAAACTTAGAAAAATATTTGCTACCTTGTATTCTATTCAGCCATTCTTGTTTGTTAGGAATATTATATGCATCATCTATCGTATTATCATTAAGTCTTTTATAGTTGATAACCATTCTAGATTTTCCTCTTACTTCCTCCGTATGATTTCTTACTATGAAGGCAGTGGATCTATGTTGGCTTTTACTTTCTCTGATTGCTCCTAGTTTTAATAATTCTTCTACATGCATTTTAAATTCTTCAATATCTTTAGGGGTAGCTTCTATTGGACATGCTTTAATTATATAGTCTGGATTTATAATATTTATTTTGCATATAATAGGGTTCCTATCCCAATATTTCATGGGTATTTCTCCAATAATTTGTATATCTTCTAGTCTTCTCACAATTTTATCTATATCATTTTTGGACTTTATATCTCTGTACCAATTTGGAGCGAATGATTGTAGCCCAATGCACTCTATACAAGTATTTTCTATATGATATATCTCTAGGTCTGCACTAAGTTCTTCTTCAGAATTTATTTCAGTAATTTTCACATTAGAACTATTTTTAATAGCTTTGTTATATGTCTCTAGAGTTTTCTTTTGCTTATATATTTCAGAAATATACAGCATATTATCTTGGTAAGGAACAAACGTAACGCCTGCTTCATGTATAATAGTAGTTTGTAGAGAATTTTGCAAAAACCTTAGGCCTAGAATCATATCATCATTTATCATGGATAGGTCTCTAATTGTAATTTCATCTATAATATATTTGGTACCATTTATATATGCTTCTATATTGTATGCTAATTGATTATGTAGCTTCTTTGTGCCCGACATATCTGTTGATATTTCGGCTTTATTATCAGATATGGTTTCAACAATTTCTGGACATTTTGCAAAATATTTATCATGAATGATATTCTTCGTACAACCGGTATCTAGTAATGCTAATATTTTATAGGTAATATTTGGCTTCAATATTATTTTTATTGGTATTCTAATCCCTAATATTTCTCTAAAGGGTAATCTGACGATATATCTATTTCCAAAGCTTGTAATTGCATCCTTTAACTGAATTACTTTGTCACCTTTTTTGTCCTTTATAGTTACCATTTGGTCTTTAAGCTCAGTGCTACCAATATTATCTTTACCTGATTCTGTAACTACAGGGGTTTTATTTTGAGCTAGCATATATTTTATTTCTTCTAATTCTGTTTCTAGAGAGTTGACTCTGTTTTCTAGAATTCTAACTCTACTAGACAAGATTCTATCTTCAGGTTCTATTTCTACTTCTTGTCTCCATTTTTGGTTTGTTGATTCAAGACAGGAAACACAGGCTTGTTTTAAACAAATATTGCATGTGCATCTATTGTCTTGACTTGGGTAGTAGATGCAGTATGTACACTTAATATTATAGTCACCCTTTCCTCTAATCCAATCATGATTACATTCTACTTGGTTCATTAACTCAGTTGCCATTCCTTCAATTAAATCTAATTCTTCTTCATTTATGCTATTATATAATTCTAATTCATTTTCACTTATATTATTATATAACTCTTCATAACCTTTAATGAGTGGTTTATCAATTAACTCCTTTCTTTCTTCTTTATGTGGTATATTATTTGTGGATGGTACTATATTCATGTTACATGTGTTTGGCATAGTACTAGTTTTATTCTGGCTTACTTTATTTATTTTTGTAGTGACCAGATTATGTCCCTCACAGACCAACACCAGTCTTTTCTGCGCACTTTGTCCTCACTCGTGCGCACCCGGGAAGAACTTCCCGGTCGGTCACCCATCCCTAAATTTCTCTAGGCCAAGCACGCTTAACTTTAGAGTTCTTTGGAGATGGGCTTCCGAAAAAGAAGTTGCAACTTGTTGGTATGAGTATCCTATTAAGCCTTAGGTCGGGATGTTACATCCTCACCCCCTTAAGAGATCGACGTCCTCGTCGATCAATCCCAAGCCAGGAACGTCCTCTCTTGGCCACGTCCGTGTGTCCAGTGCCAGCACATGTGTCATGCTGTGTGACCACTCCGGGTCCACACCAGCCATGCGCACCATGCCTGACCAACTGCGACACACGTGCCCATGAAACCACGAGAGTCGGCTCTGATACCAATATGTAACGTCCCGCCTCCACGCGGCCGGGCCCACTTACATCTGGCAGCTTTTCTAGGACATAGACTTCCCTCACAGACCAACACCAGTCTTTTCTGCGCACTTTGTCCTCACTCGTGCGCACCCGGGAAGAACTTCCCGGTCGGTCACCCATCCCTAAATTTCTCCAGGCCAAACACCAGTCTTTTCTGCGCACTTTGTCCTCACTCGTGCGCACCCAGGAAGAACTTCCCGGTCGGTCACCCATCCCTAAATTTCTCCAGGCCAAGCACGCTTAACTTTAGAGTTCTTTGGAGATGGGCTTCCGAAAAAGAAGTTGCAACTTGTTGGTATGAGTATCCTATTATTCCTATTAAGCCTTAGGTCGGGATGTTACATCGATATGTAACGTCTCGCCTCCACGCGGCCGGGCCCACTTACATCTGGCAGCTTTTCTAGGACATAGACTTCCCGGTCGGGCCCACTTACATCTGGCAGCTTTTCTAGGACATAGACTTCCCTCACAGACCAACACCAGTCTTTTCTGCGCACTTTGTCCTCACTCGTGCGCACCCGGGAAGAACTTCCCGGTCGGTCACCCATCCTAAATTTCTCCAGGCCAAGCACGCTTAACTTTAGAGTTCTTTGGAGATGGGCTTCCGAAAAAGAAGTTGCAACTTGTTGGTATGAGTATCCTATTATTCCTATTAAGCCTTAGGTCAGGATGTTACATCGTCACCCCCTTAAGAGATCGACGTCCTCGTCGATCAATCCCAAGCCAGGAACGTCCTCTCTTGGCCACGTCCGTGTGTCCAGTGCCAGCACATGTGTCATGCTGTGTGACCACTCCGGGTCCACACCAGCCATGCGCACCATGCGTGACCAATTGCGACACATGTGCCCATGAAACCGCGAGAGTCGGCTCTGATACCAATATGTAACGTCCCGCCTCCACGCGGCCGGGCCCACTTACATCTGGCAGCTTTTCTAGGACATAGACTTCCCTCACAGACCAACACCAGTCTTTTCTGCGCACTTTGTCCTCACTCGTGCGCACCCGGGAAGAACTTCCCGGTCGGTCACCCATCCCTAAATTTCTCCAGGCCAAGCACGCTTAACTTTAGAGTTCTTTGGAGATGTGCTTCCGAAAAAGAAGTTACAACTTGTTGGTATGAGTATCCTATTATTCCTATTAAGCCTTAGGTCGGGATGTTACAACAGTCCGCTATCCCCTCGCGGACAGTCCGCGGTTGAGCCGGACAGTCTGGGACCGTACTGACGGACAGTCCGGGAACTCGCTGAGTGTTGCGTTTTAGTGCGTTTGTTCTCCCGGCTTTTTTCGCTTGGTTTCCGGACTTCTCATTTGGCCCTAGAGTTGATTAAGGAACCTCTCTAGGTATCTTTGCTACTTGTTAGCATCGGTATTTGCGGATTTCTCGACGTAGCCTTCAATCTACGTTCAGAACTTGGTTTGTGAGGGTCAAACTTGAAGCGGTCCTTTTGGTGTTTGGTTCGCTCTTGCTTTGTGGTGCCTCGCTGTGATCCTAGGGATCGTCCACCCTCTTCCAAGGGTCGTGGGCATCACGTTTCGGTCAAAGCTTTTGGAGGTTGATTTTTAGGACAAAGGCCAAAGTTTCGAGAGAAATTTTTGAGCTCCCATTCACCCCCCCCCCTCTGGGGTCGCCTTGCTTTAGCAATCTCGGTCCTTCAATTGGTATCGGAGCAGGTTAAGGATCTTCCACCTTAGCCGGCTCCAGATCCACAGAAGGCGACATGGATCGCGGCGTGGGCAAACCGCCGTTCTTTGATGGGACGAACTATGCGTATTGGAAGATACGCATGTCGGCCATCTTCAGAGTATGGGTTCTTCCATCTGGGATATTTGCAACTCTGCCGATTACGTGGTCTTGGCTGCTCGTGCTACTCAGCATCAGATCGATGTGCACGATGCCAATAGCCCAGCCTGTAATGCTCTTTTCTTATGTTTGAGCTTGACGGAGTTCGATCGTGTTTCTCACCTCGCTACGGCTCGGGAGATTTGGGCATCCCTCATGCGTTTCCATGAGGGAACCACTCAAGTCAAAACCCGTCTCTACGAGTCGCACAAGCGGGAGTATGAGAACTTTTGACACATGCCTGGCGAGAGCATAGAGAGTTTATTCGCTCGCTTTCAGGTGATTGTCAACAGGATGAGGGCTAACAAGGAGCTGTTGCCTTTCGACGATCATGAGAGAGCTTTGAAGCTTTTCCATACTCTTGATCGGTCGGTGTGGGACTCAAAGGTCCAGGCGATCATCGAATCACCTAACTATGAGACCCTCGCATGCGACGAGCTCTTTAGTATGCTCAAGTCCAGTGAGATTGACGCCATGGCGAGGGCTTCTTATGAAAATCCTTCTGGCCCGTCGATGGCTTTGCTTTCTGGCTCTTCTGTTAACCCCTCTGGAGGATTTGCACTCTCTTCTCTTCTTTCTGTCACAGAGGAGCAGCTGGAGTTCATGGGGGATGACGAGTTGGCTTTGCTCGCCAACCGGTTCTCGCGGTTCCACAACAACCGCATGAATCGTCACCACGGAGGAGGACGGTCGGGTTGTTTCGAGTGCGGCGATCCCAACCACTTCATCGCTAATTGTCCGAAGAAGAACAAGCAAGTCTTCGGCAAGGTGGATCATGGGCACAAGTACGACTCTAGCAAGCGCATGGAGAAGTACGTCCCCGCGAAGCACAAGCGGAAGGGCGGCTTCAACAAGGAGTACATCAAGACGAAGTACTTGGAAAAGTCCCAGGCAGAGCATCGTGCTTTCTTCACCACGCTCAGCGACGTCGACGACTCGGATGACAACTCCGCTTCCTCAAGCGACGACGAGTCCAAGAAGAAGAAGAGGATCGAGGACAAGCTGAACGGCCTCTGCTTCTTCGCCGACAACGAGGGTTTCTGCACCATGGCCCTTGGCAAGGAGGTCGACGACGAGCTGGAGGAGATCCCTCGGAACGACGACGACGACGATGACACCTCCCAGGTATCTCTGACCCCCGATGAGCTTTCTGCTGAGGTCGAGAAACTTATTGCCGCCCTTCTTAGTCAAGACAAGCTGCTTAGGCGCGCTGCTAGAGAGCGGAAGGAGTTTAGGCAGAAGTGGGAGGATACGGTGAAGGAACTTGAGTCTGTCAAGTCAACCGTTGTTGTCACCGAAGAGGACGAGTGCGAGATGTGCTCCAAGCACATGACTGACCTTCTCACTCTGAGGGGGAAGTATGTTGCTTTGGTTGGAGAGGTGGATGAGCTTAAGGCTAGATCCTCACTGTTGGGTGTGTGCAAGTCTTGTGCAGGCTTGCAAACCGAGTTGGCAGAGAAGAATGCCAAGATTGTGTCTCTTGAGAAGGCCAGCTCGGGTAGCACTTGTGTGTCTAGGTGCGTTTTGTGTGAGGGCTTGGAGATGGAGATAGCTAATGTGAAGCATGACAAGATGCAAACCGAGGAGGAAAACACATACCTTCGGACCATCTTGTCATGGGTGTCTTGTGGTGAGCCGCAGCTTGGGATGATGATCTCCCAGTTCAAGCGTGCTGCTGGAGGTCCAGGTGTAGGCTTTGCTCAAGGTATTGAGTGTGCTTCATCTTTTGGCAAGATTGGAGAGTCGAGTGGTCTTAACCTGAGTGAGAAGCCCAACTCCACCACTACTCCCAAGCTTACCAAGATTCCACCCAGAGAGCCCCTAAAGCCTAACACCAAGGATGGGGTGTTTGTTGAACCTCCGAGAGCTCCACCCAAGAAAGAGTCATGGGCTCCAAAACCAAACCACCTCAAGAACAAGCTAGACACCATGCCACCTATCCAAGAGGAGCTTATGCCACAGAAGGGCAAAGTGATCCACAGCTGTGACACCCTAGTGTCAAGCACTGCATTAGGAACTACATTTAGCTACTAAAAAGCATAAGTAATGCATTGCATCATTTCATGTGCATAAGAGTGTTTTTTGCTTTTGCTTATTTTATTTGGATTTTGAATTATATTGGACTTAATGGTTTAAGTGGATTTCTGATTTGGCAAATAATTTTATAAAGTAGAGAATAACGAATCTAATACTTTTTATATTGATACCTTGACCTAGTTCAAAATAGTTTGGCAAATAAAAATGAGGTAAACAAAATGATTTATGTCTCAAAAATTGACTTTATTTATGTGGAGGTTGTAAAAATGATTTTCAGAAAAAGTGTCTTATATGAAAGTTGTAGAGAAAATTATTTTGAGCAACTTTTATTTTTGGGTCAAAGCCTAGTTTGCAGTTTTTGAAACTATTTTTGATTGGTCAAAGTTTGAAAAGTTTTTGGAAAAAGAAAAAGGAAAAACCTTTTTATCCCGCGCCCCGTTTCCTCCCCATCCGGCCTTTCGGCCCAGCCCCACACCCGCGCCGGCCCGCCTCCACGCTCGCCCGCGCGCCGCGCAGCGTCGCCCGCCTGACACCGCCCGCGCCGTACGCCGGCCCCGACCGCCGCGTGGCCGCCAAACCCTGCGCCATATCCCGCTCGCCCGATTCTTCCCCGCTCGATCATGCCACGATCGCGCGCGGCCACTCCCCGCTCGCCTCGCTCGTCGTGCCCACGCCAGCGCCTGCGCACGCCTCGCCCGCCACGACTGCGTGGCCCCCGCCATGACCACCGGCCGGCCAAGGCCACGGCCAAAACCCCGAGCGCCTCTCCCGCTCCCTCACTCACCCGCACGCACACTCCCTCGCTCTCGCCCTCACTTCTTTCTCTCAGCGAACGAACGCTCGTGCCCGCCGCCGTTCGACACCGCGATGACACCCCACCGTTCCGACCACACCCGTCCACCACCGTCCGATTCCTCTCGCCAGCCACTCCGCCTTCACCGTGCACGCGCCGTGCGCGCGCCATCTTCCCCGACCAAGCCCCGTCGCCGCCGGAGGACGAAGTGTCCCCTTCGGTCCCCGTTCTTCCCCGACCCGAGCTCCACCGTCCCCATCCTTCGTCTGCGAACCTCACCGAGCGAAGGCAAGGTGAGAACACCCTTCTTCTAGGTCGCTACCGCTCTCTCCCCTCTCTCTCACCCGGCCGAGCGCCATGGGCGCCGCCGCGGCCCTCTCACGCGGCCAAGCTCCTCTGGAGCCATCCGAGCCTAGCCAACCCTCTCACTTAGCTCCCTAGGGTTCGCAAAGCACAGCGCACACGCCAATTTGGCCGGCGACCGCCGGAGATGGCCTAGCCGAGCACCACCGCCACCCTCATCCGCAATTGCTCGCCGCCGGCGAGCTATGGCCGTGCACTGGCCAAACCATCACCACCACTCAGTCTGCCTCGTCAAGGGGAACACGTTGAGCCCGGTCGCACCGTCGGCGACCTCACCGCCGGCGAGAATCGCACGGTCAACCCCTTCCCCTGCCTTGCTCTCTCTGACCGCTGGGCCCCGTTGACCACGCGGACCCACGCGTCAGTCTCACCCGGTCTATGGACCAAGTCCACGAAGCCAGGCCGGGAAAGTTTAAATGTTTTTCCTTTTTGTTTTATCTCCCAGAAAAGCTTATTATTTTTGTGTAGCACGATTTAAAAGTCCAAATGAGGTGCTTCCAATTTTGTTAGCTTCTTCATGAGTAGATCTTTTATGGAAAAATATGAAAGTATTTTTGGTGAGATTTTATATTACTGTTTTTATTTAATTCTGTTTATGTGCTTTTGTTGAGATAAATGGATTTATATGTTTTCTGGTTGAGTTAATTCATGGAAAAATTTGTGTAGGTTTCTTGTCATGTTATGTACCTGTGAAAAATGTATGAGGCACTGTTTCTATAGAAAAAGTATTTGTTAGGGTTTAAAGTTCTTTTTGGCTGTTTTCTTGGAATAAGTGTTAAGGTGTTTTATATGTAAAAGTAAAATATGGGAAAAATTGTGCAGTCTCTGTATGTGATGTTCCAGTTAGACAAAATGTTAAACATAGGTTATTATATGGAAAAATATGAAGTTGTTGTATAAATGTGCTTTTCTATGTTTTTCTTAGGAAATTCATGTAGAGAATAATATAATGTTTCTGTTCATGGAACTTTCTTGATAAATATGAAATGTGGAATAGAATTTTGCAAAAATATAAAAATGAGTTTGTCACCCTTTTCCAGTAGGGTTGTAGTTCAAATAGTTTATTTTGGAATAAACTTGTTAATTTTGTGTAGGTTGATATGTTCATGCTAGAGCAGTGAGTTTTCTGCAGTAGAGTAGTTATGAGTGGAGGAAGCTAGGAAAAATATAAAACCTGCTGTTTGACACTTTTTGTGTGAAAAGTTAGTTCAAAGCATCTATTAAGCAGTTTATTTCATCTTTTTTACCTGCTGTTCTGTATTTTATCTCTTACTGGAATTTGGGCAGTGAAGTCCAGTTAGTGTTAGTTACCGTCCAGTTAGTGTTAGTTACCTTCTGGAATTTTTGTGGATTTTTCTGAGTTCAGAAAAATGTACTTGCAGTTCAAACTTGAGTTTCTTCGATTTAATAAATAGGAAATAGTGGAAATAATGGCTTTGTTTTATGTGGTAATTAAGTAATTTTCCTCAATGTCAAAAGTGGTTCAATAAGTTGGCTTTGTTGGTTTGCAAGAAAATGTTTACATTCATACCACCAAATCTCACACACCGCATCAATGATTTAATTCACCGCATTCAATAGGATCGACAGTTCAGGAGCCCGACCCGGAGCAGGAAGCAAGCGTCGAGCAGGAGATTCCGGAACTGCCCCGCACCAAAGAGGCCAACCCCGCGCAGGAAACTAACTTGCCAGAGTACCCCGCTCATGAGGCCTCGGTCTTCTCTCAAGGCAAGCCCCGGAGCATTCTAAGCCTCCTACTATTTACAATTAATTCAATTGAGTACTTTTATACTGTGATGCATTAGGTATAGGAGTTGTTTGGATCCTAATTGCTACATTGCCATTCCTTGATTATTGATTTATATCTGCCTTGTTATCCTGTTACTTATTTATATGTAGAATTGCTTAGTCTGCTTAATAAAAGTAGTAATTAAGGATGTTCCTGCAATACCCCTGGTGGGTCTTTACTGGATCACGGTTGGCTATATTTGCTATCGTGGAAAAGAACCTGAGTAGTAATAAAATAGGGTCAACTGGAAGGCAAAGCACAAGTTTGAAAACTTGGGGCAGTCCGTCCGTTGGATCGTGTAGGTTTGTATCGATGTTGGCCCTCGTTCATTTTTGAACGCGCCCTTTTACGTAGGGATATGTCGGTGCCGTAATCATCGACCCCAAAGCCGGTTAGAAGCTGTTCGGGCTGGTCTCAACCCATGTCGCACCCTCTAGTATGGAAACACGATCTGTCGCGGAATGGCCATCGTATAGTTCCAATTGGTTGGTCCGTGCTGTGAGCCGCGACGATTACCACCACGAACAAGTATCGAGCGGTTACCCAATGCATGGACCCGATGGGGAAAGTGTGGGTTGGTATTAAAGGTCTTTCACCAGCTGGTTTGGAATTCGATTTGAGTCGCCGTCTCCCCCGGTTAGTGGGAAACTATGGCGAGCTTCACCACGATACAACTCCATGTGATGTTTAAAGGTTCAACTAAAATATGGATAAGTCAACTGGATATGGTTATATTATTTTGTTGCTAGACTCAAGTGTGTGAATAGATCAGGTGCAAAACCTAGATAAAGAGGTAGGTCTAAAACCTGACTAATCATTGATACCATTAAATATTTCTTCCCTCAATTTGAGCTTTTCGCAACTAAATGATCCCAGCTCCACCAAAAAGCCTTGCATACCCTTGGTGTCTTTTATTTTCAGTTGGACGGGTAAGTCTAGCTAAGTACATTCCCGTACTCAGGGTTTATCCCATTTGTTGCAGATGGCCAGGTGTATTATGGCTATTGTAAGCACTACCTCTACCCGGTAGAGGGTGATGAGGAGTAGGCCCAGGGCTGGGTCGTCAAGAAGCTTCCCCTTCTCTTTTGCCGGACTGAGACTCCTAGTGGCACACTATCTGAAAAAGGAGGAGTGAGTTGTGTTGGGTTAAGTTATCAAACAATGTTTTATTTGGACCACATGTGTGGTGGTCGTGTTTCAAAACTGATTTAAGCTTCCGCACTTTTAAATTCGGTATTGTAATAACTCCGTTTAAATTTCGCACTCTGATGTTTTAAATTCGGTTTCGTTTATCTGTGATGTCTCCTTACGAATGCAATACTTGAACGATGTGATCCTGTATGTTGTACGATGTTGAAATCCTTCGAGATTTCCGGACTACCGGGGTTATATGGATTCAAGTACGGGTCGATGTCAGTTGTATTTTGACTAAGACGGTACTTGAGTTCTTATAATCAGGACGGTTCGGCCACAACACCCACTACCATGAGTACCAACAACCCCCTATGAGAGCGGTGAGGTACCATTGTGAGCACTGTGGGAGAGATGGACACTTGAGTGAGTTTTGCTTTCGGCGCAAGAGAGAGGCGCGCCGTGCAAAGGAAATGAACAACACGGACATGTACCATCCTTTCCATGATGTACATGTGCCGAATGTTCAAAGGCGTGCTACTAGGCCTAGAGGTCCAAAACCTCAAGTTCCTAGGCCTAAACCGCGAAGAGGTCGTGTCTGACGGGAGCCTGCGGGTGTGGGCTATGGACCCCGTGGCGGTGGCTTTGTTGTTGAGCGTTTTCCCCCATCGCGTTTTGAGTATCTCTATGGACGCTCCTCCCTTAGTGGACCACGTTTTCCTCTGCGTGGTGATAGCTCTTCCTGTAGGCGAGCTAGGAATGGTTTTGCTACTAACGGTTCTTTTGAGCAGCCGGCCCAACACTGGTATAATTCCCATTTCACTCACCCCAGTGTTGGACCGTATGCTCACCCTATGTCTTTTTATTGATGTAGGTAAAACGATTGGAGAACGTTTGGTTGGTGGATTCCGGGTGCTCAAGGCATATGACCGGAAACGCCAAGTGGTTCTCCAGTCTTAGTCCAGTTGCCGGAAAGGAGTTTATCACCTTCGGCGACAATAGCAAAGGTAAGGTGTTGTCTCGTGGGTCGGTGCGGGTTAATGAGCATTTTGTGTTGCGCGATGTTGCTCTTGTTTCTAACTTGCATTTTAACCTTCTTTCTGTTTCGCAACTCTTTGATGATGACTATGAGATTCGTTTTAAACCGAATCTCAGTCGCATTTTGGATCCTCAGGGCAATCTTGTATGTTTGATTTCGCCCTTTGGAAAAGTCTTTCATGCGAATTTCTCGGAATCGTTTGGATTTTCTCGTTGTCTTTTGGCTGGACCTTCCTCCTCTGATCTTTGGAAGTGGCATAGGAGACTAGGTCACCTGAGCTTCGACTTGCTTGCAAGGCTTAGTTCACTTGGCCTAATCCGAGGATTGCCCAAGTTGTCCATGGAGAAGGATCTTGTTTGCCATTCTTGTAGACATGGGAAGATGGTTGCTGCTCCCCACCATCCAGTGACTCAGGTCATGACTAAGCGCCCTGGAGAGCTTTTGCACATGGATCTTGTTGGTCCGGCTCGGGTGAGCATGGTTGGGGGGAAATGGTACGTGCTTGTTGTTGTTGACGATTTTTCGAGATATTCGTGGGTTTTCTTTTTAGCTGAGAAAACCGAGACTTTCTCCTTTGCTCGCAATCTGATTTTGCATCTTCAGAATGAGTTTCCTATGAACTCAATGCGAGCAATTCGGAGTGATAATGGTTCCGAATTTAAGAATTCGGATTTTGAGAAGTTTTGTAACTCTTTGGTTTTGGAACATCAGTTTTCTTCTCCCTACACACCGCCACAAAATGGTGTTGTAGAGAGGAAGAATCGGACCCTTGTAGAGATGGCCAGGACTATGCTCGATGAGCATAGGACTCCTAGGTGATATTGGGCCGAAGCTATGAGCACTGCATGCTATATTTCCAATCGCATTTTTCTCTGAGCTTTCTTGAAAAAGACTTCTTATGAGTTGCGTTTTGGAAAACTGCCCAAGGTGAGTTATTTTAGAGTCTTTGGTTGCCACTGTTTTATACTCAAGAAAGGCAACCTGGACAAATTTGAGTCTCGTTCTTCTGACGATGTATTTTTGGGTTATGGCACTCATACTCGTGCATATCGTGTACTTAACCTTGATGCTAACCGAGTCATGGAGACATCCGATGTCACCTTCAACGAGACCATGGTTTGTCCATCTTCTCGTTTTGAGCGTGCAGGTGATCATGAGGTTGGTGAGCCTCTTTTTGATGACAAGGACGAGGGTGCAGAAGGGATGGATGATCTAGCACCACCTCCACCTGCTGTACCGCAAGCATCGGCTTCTACTACGACGACTCACGGCCCCAACCCCTCTTCCTCGACTACTTGGGGGCCGTGGGATTCGCCACCTCGTGTTGTACCATTTGTACCCGAGGAGGAGCCAGCTGTTGTTGAGGGGGAGATTTCTTCAGCTCGGGAGGCGCCATGACACATTCAGCGCCAACACCCGCCTCAGCAGATGATCGGCAGCATCGGCGAACATGTCACTCGGTCTAGGTCACAACAAATCTCTCACTTTGCTCATTCTGCATTTGTTGCTGATTTTGAACCTCGAGACGTTGGACACGCTTTATCTGATCTGGATTGGGTCAATGCCATGCATGAGGAGTTGGAAAATTTTGAAAGAAATCGGGTTTGGGTTCTTGTTCCTCTTCCTCCTGACTGTCATCCTATTGGGACAAAATGGGTTTTCAAAAACAAACAAGGAGAGGATGGCCATGTTGTGAGAAATAAGGCCACACTAGTAGCCCAGGGGTATAGTCAGAAGGAGGGGATAGACTATGAGGAGACTTTTGCTCGTATAGCTCGTTTGGAGGCGATTAGGATACTCTTGGCTTTTGCTGCATCCAAAGGGTTTAAACTTTGTCAAATGGATGTCAAGAGTGCCTTCCTAAATGGCTACATAGAAGAAGAGGTGTATGTGAAACAACCCCCAGGTTTCGAAAATCCCAAGTTTCCAAACCATGTTTTTAAACTTCATAAAGCTTTATATGGTTTGAAACAAGCCCCTACAACCTGGTATGATAGGTTGAAAACCTTTTTGCTTTTCTAAGGGTTTTAAAATGGGATGTGTGGATAGAACGCTCTTTCTCCTCAAGCAAGGCAATGACACTCTCTTGGTCCAGATTTACGTGGATGATATCATTTTCGGTGGTTCTTCTCACGCTTTGGTTGCCAAGTTTGCAGATACTATGAGCAGGGAGTTTGAGATGAGCAAGATGGGCGAGTTGACATTTTTCCTCGGGTTGCAAATCAAGCAATCCCGAGAGGGAACGTTCGTGCACCAGGGTAAGTACACCAAGGACATATTGAAGAAGATCGATATGGGTGAGGCCAAGCCTCTTCCAACACCCATGTCGACCACGACGGCCCTTGATGCGGACAAGGATCGAGAAGCCGTGGACCAGAAGGAGTACCGGAGTATGATCGGGTCGCTGCAGTACCTGACGGCGACACGCCCGGACATCCAGTTCGCGGTATGTCTTTGCGCGTGATTTCAGTCATCGTCGCGCACCTCACACCGTCAGGCGGTCAAGCGCATTATGAGGTACTTATGCTTCACACCTAAGTTTGGGATTTGGTATTCTGCTTCTTCCACCCTCTCCCTTTGGGGTTATTCGGATGTTGATTTTGCTGGCTGCCGACTTGATCGCAAGTCCACTTCTGGGACTTGTCAGTTTATTGGTTCTTCTCTTGTATCGTGGTCTTCTCGCAAGCAGTCTAGTGTTGCACAGTCTACCACGGAGGCTGAGTATGTTGCTGCGGCTAGCTGCTGTTCCCAGTTGCTGTGGATGATGGCCACTTTGCGTGATTTTGGTCTGAGCTTTTCTCGCGTTCCTTTGCTTTGTGATAGCACGAGTGCGATTAGCATTGCTAAGAACCTCGTGCTGCACTCTAATACCAAACACATTGATGTGCGCTTTCATTTCTTGCGAGACCATTATGAGAAGGGTGATATCGACCTCCACCATGTCGATACTCATCATAAGTTGGCTGATATTTTCACCAAGCCTTTGGACCAATCAACTTTTGCTAGGTTGAGAGGTGAGCTTGGTGTGTGTTTCCCCTTTTAGTTGGGGGAAACATTTTGGTTTTTGTATCATAGACTGACTCTTTTTCCTTCGTTTTGTTTTTCATGAGTTAGTCTTTGCATTTCATCATGCATATTTACTTTCAGAGCTTCATGTTTATAATCTTTAGAATGTGACTATGCTCTATTTAGTCTATGCTCCGATGCTATATAATGATGCTTGCAGCTTATGCACTTTATGATCACTGATACATGTTGTGAGCTGAGCTATTTTATGAATGGTGAACTTGCTTAATGACTTTAAAACTTGAAAATATTCACCATTGAGATATGCAACTAGCATGTGTAGAATGTGTTGAAATCACTTGTGCTTTTCATATATGCTAGGTTGCTATGTCTCTAGTTCTGAGTCATTCACTTGCTTGGTATGTTCATATTCTGCTTTAATTTTGAACCAAGTTAAGTGAATTGGAAAGATCGAGATGGGATTGCTTGTCAGCACATCACAGTATCGAGACTGTTTCTCATTGCACTTTGAGTTAAACTTGAGCTGTGTAGTGTATGACCGAAACTGTTGCTTTAAGCTTCTGATTGTTTCTGCATAGGCTTCGCACAGTTGAAAAGTTAGGCAATGACAAGCTCTCAACCTCTCGCAATCACATGCTGAAATTTGAACTTGTGTAATTTAACCGCTGCAACTCTGATAAAATTTGAATACACAAGTCTATGTTTCATTCTATAGCATGATGATTGAACCTTGCTAGGGGTAGTTCACTTTGTATACATGTTTAGCACTTGTTTGACTTCCTGTCAATACATGTTTAGTGCTATTTTGATGGTGAATACCTTTTTGGCTAAAAACTGCTCACTTTGCTCAAATGTTCATATTTCGTATTTGGTGATCAGTTTGAGCCTTTGCTAGCATTTTTTGCTTATTATTGAGTCATCGGATCAGCACTCTGTCGAGCATCTTCATATTTTATTGACTATATTCCTGAAGCTGCTAACTTGCATTTTAACTCAAATGCATATGGAGGGGAGATTCCTGATAGTGCATTATCAACTAAGGGGGAGAAATCATATCCTAGTTGTGTGCACTATTGAAGGGGGAGTTCGCTCGGATTTTTAGGATTTTGAATTTTCCAACTGGTTCAGAGCTTTTCTGCTAGTTGTGTTGAGCCTCTGCGCCTCTGTCTTGAGGGACTAGCTATTGTGTCTTTCGATGAGTGTTCAGCTGATTGTGCTATTCAGTTAATTTTGCCTCATTTGATATCGAGCTCTCTTGCAGTTCAGCTGTCACCATTCCAGATTGGATTTTTAGTGATTTCAGTTGATATTGAGCTTTCTCGCTAGCGGTGTTGAGCCTGTTCTACCTCTTCTTGAGGGCTAGCGTTGCTTTGCTTTGTTGTGTCGAGCCGTTGCCCATGTCTTTGGGGACCAAGTTGTTTTGCTCTTTCACTTGACCTTCTTCTGGCTTTGATATGCTTTTGGGTCATTTGGACGGGTTTTCTCATTGTCCTTCTTCTTCCTTCTTCTATTCATTATGATTTGTGTTAGTAGTTGACAATGCACTCATCAAGGGGGAGATTGCAGATACATGGGTGTATGCCGAGTCTCGAGTGATGAGTGATTGTCAACTGGGATAATGCGCATATTCTTTGGCTTGTGTTGTGCAGGTGTTGAGCACGGATACAGTGATCGAAGGCAAGGTGAAGGTCAAGTAGAGACGTGTCGTGCCGATGGACCGAGAGCAGTGAAGGGCGGACGTGAGGCTTGGACTAAGGGACCGGTGGCCTGAGGATCAACTGTGGTGGCTGATAGCCTGGGACAGCGACGAGCGAAGACTTGCGGGCACGGTGTTGCTTGGGTCGAGGACCTGGGGAAACGTGTCGGTGGACGGGGTGCACGGGCGGTGCATCCCCTCTACGACTTCGGTTTGGTGGTTGAGCCACAGAAAAACCACCGAGTGGACGGTTTCCAGGTTTGGGCCTCAAAACCTGGGTGCTGCGGGTTTGTCGAGTTTGGGCCACAAAACTCGGGCTGGGGACGGTTTCCAGGTTTGGGCCTCAAAACCTGGGCGCTGCAGGTTTCTGAGTTTGGGCCACAAAACTCAAGCGATGGACGGCTGGTTTCCCGGTTTGGGCCTCAAAACCGGGGGTTGGTCGTGAAGGCTGGTTTCTCGGTTTGTGCCTCAAAACCGGGGGCGAGGTCCAAGAAAAGGACGAGCAGAGCGGTGGCGGCACGTGGCGGCAATCGGTGAGGTTGCATCGAGGCAACGCTACCAGTTGTGCGGGCGTGGCCATCGGATCACCACCTACCACGAGTTGGTCCAGAATAACCCTAGGGTTTAGCTGGTTCCCTCTGTAATTAGTTAGGGGTAGAGTGGGAAATAGAATTAGGATAAGTAGAGGGAGACACCCACCTCCCATCCTATCTCAGTCATTTGCTCTTTGCCTTCTAGGTTTTCCTGCTCTCCCAATCCCCTGCTGTAGCAACTGAGATCCGCAGAGAACCATACCTCTTTGTACTGGAGATTTTGAGGAAGTGAGACCGTAATCTCACTGTTATAGCGTGTGGTAGCCACACGGTTGCAGATCGATGTGTTGATTCGCGTTTTGTTCGTGTTCTTCGCGTTCTTCGGTTCTCCATGATTTTCCCGTCACTCGATCTCCCTCTCTACTATGTCTTTTCAAAATCCGTTTGAATCAACTTGTTCTTAATAGTGAGGATATCATTTCCACTGAAGGAATTTAACTAACTCCTCACGAACAAGTAGATCGAGTCGATTTCGGTTTCATGGCGCTTTTTCGTTCATACACCTTCCCCTTTGATTTCCCGTTGATTGAGTTGTTTTGAGCGGATGATTTCTTGGGGATAGTGTCCTAACTACCTCGTGATCATCTTCTCCAAGTTTGGGAACAAGGGATTGTGATTTGGTTCGGATTTGGGAGGATTTGTGTGAAGGGCGACCGAAATCGCTCTCACTGGGTGGTCGCGGACAGTCTGCGGTATCACCGGCGGACAGTCTGCGCGTCGGGGACGAGCCGGACCAGTGGCTGTGTTCTTCGGGCGTTTTGCTTTTGAGTGACCGATGGACAGTCCGTAGTGCACGGTCACGGACAGTCCGGGAAGAGTCCAGGGGACTTCAGCAGCAGTGTTGTTTCGGGGATTTTGCCGGCGGACAGTCCGCCATCCCCTCGCGGACAATCCGCGGTTGAGCCGGACAGTCTGGGACCGTACTGACGGACAGTCCGGGAACTCGCTGAGTGTTGCATTTTAGTGCGTTTATTCTCCCAGCTTTTTCGCTTGGTTTCCGGACTTCTCGTTTGGCCCTAGAGTTGATCAAGGAACCTCTCTAGGTATCTTTGCTACTTGTTAGCATCGGTATTTGAGGATTTCTCGACGTAGCCTTCAATCTACGTTCGGGACTTGGTTTGTGAGGGTCAAACTTGAAGCGGTCCTTTTGGTGTTTGATTCGCTCTTGCTTTATGGTGCCTCGCTGTGATCCTAGGGATCATCCACCCTCTTCCAAGGGTCGTGGGCATCAAGTTTCGGTCAAAGTTTCGGTCAAAGATTTTTGGGACAAAGGCCAAAGTTTTGAGAGAAATTTTTGAGCTCCCATTCACTCCCCCTCTGGTCGCCTTTCTTTAGCAATCTCGGTCCTTCAAAGAATCATGAATAGCACAAGAAGTAAGGTAAGCATTTTTATTCAAAGAACACAAGCTACAAGGCCTAGAATTTACCTCATCAATTTCAACCCTAGGATGCTCAAGTTCATCTACACATATGGTGTGAGTCAATTTTAGTTTATTAATTTCAGCAAGCAAAGACTCACAAGAACCACGTGGTAAAGAAGCTTTTGACCTAAGCAAGGCTATTTCAGATTTAGCATAAACAAGGTCCTTGCGCAAGTCAAACCAAACAAGACATGGTATGGAAGCATTTGATTTCAACATTTCATTCTCAGATTTTAAGCTAGCAAGAGAAAAGCATAGCTCATCATTCTTCCTAACTACAAGAGGTGCAAGGTAAAGATGCACTAGACTTCCAATGAAATAGGCCACATTTTAACCTAGTGATAGAGCATTTCAATTTCTTGACCTTTCTACGCAAGGTATCACAAAGCTCATCATATCTCATGTTATCATCAGAGCAAGCTTCAAATTGTTGGGATAAAATCCCAAGACAAGCAGCAAGAATACCTTTCTTCGCCTTGCCAAGTTCGCGTATACGATCCTCCGTTGAATGCTCATCATCTCCTAGGAAGCCTAGCAAAGCATCCACCTCGCGTTCCGCCTCAAGAGTCGTACTCCTCCTTCTTGCCAAAATGTCATCCTCGGTCGCATGTCCAAGACTCAAACCTAAGGACAAAGACACACTGGAAGAAGAACTTGGTGCCATCTCCAAAAGCACCGTTAGTGTTAGACAAAACACAAGCCCAACACCTTGACAAGCAAAGTCGGAAACACAACCGCTCTCAAAAAGGTCGCCTTCGCGGATCCGGAACCGGTTAAGATAGAGAGATCCTTAACTGGCTTTGATACCAATTGAAGGACCGAAAATGCTAAAGCAAGGCGACAAGAGGGGGGTGAATGGGAGCCTCAAAATTTCTTTCAAAATGTTTAGGCCTTTGTCCCAGAAAATCAACCCCAAGAGCAAAGCTGACACGCGTGATGTCCACGACCCAAGAGAATGGGTGGATGTTCCCTAGGAACACAGCGGGACACCACAAAAGCTCCCTCGCCCAAATCCACGCGAGTCAACTAGTGACAAGATGGAGTTTGGGTAACCTCAACCTCCCCCAAGCAACGTGAGGGAGATTCAGGCATTCTTGCAAAGTGGGAAGCCCTGTTTCTGTAGAGCACAGAGTCAGGAATCCAACGCAAAAAGCGGAACTCAAATCCAAACCAAAAGGACGAGCTACGGACAAAACAGCGCGGAACCAGCTGCATCGAACGCTGGGGAGCGTCCGATGTGTTCACGTCGGACACGTCCGATGTGAACAGGACCTCTTTGGAACCTTACTGAGTGGACATCGGATGCTGCTACAGTAACAACTCAGCATCCGATGCGAGCGTCCGATGTGGGGCAGGCGCGTCCGATGTGAACAGTAGCGTCCGATGCCTTGACAACGGACGCGTCCGATGCAAAAAGAGGGTTTCTGAAACTTCACTGCATGACCGTAGCGTCCGATGCCAGCGTCCGATGCCCCTTCAAAAACATAGAAACTGACACGTGGCAACGGCGCGTCCGATGCTACTCGGGTCAGCGTCCGATGCCAAGAACACGAGCGTCCGATGCCCTCGAAACTGTGTTGTTCTTCCGCCGATTCAACTCGATCTCCCTCAAATCAAAAGCTCTAAGGCTCAAACTTCTTGTGAGGGGTCACAAGGATGTTAGTGAGCTACTCCTAAGAGATCATGGCACCAACCTAACTCCAAATTGATGAATCGAAATATTTCGGGGCAAAGGAGCAAGAACGTGATCCAAAACGAAATCCGCCCGATCTACTAGCTCATGAGGAATTAGAGAAAACCCTTCGGTAGAAAGATGTCTCTCACGATGCTCTAGAAGATGGTTCAAACAGATTTGCGAAACTTCCCTCGAAACAAGAAATCTCATGAAGATCGAAAGAGGGGAAAACTTGCAACACGAAGAACAAAATCGCAAGACAAATTAAAGCACGAATTTGATCCTTAGATTCAACAAGATGAATTGTATTAGCACTCGGTGTATTGGGTTACAAGCCACTCCTAGCAACACAAAGCTTGGATGGCAAAAAGCTCAAGAACAAGAGCCCTCTCTCCTCTAACCCTAGCCTTCTCTCACAAGCACAAAATGAGAGAGACACCGTCCAAGGATAGGCTGCCCTAACCAGCCCCCTCACATATATATAGGCGCACGTCCAAAAGACACAAACGCCCTAACATGAAGCACTAACCCAAATACCCCCTAGGGGTAAAACCGTCCAACTCGGGCATTTTCATCCTTCGCTTCGCCTCGACGCAAGCTCCAGGATGCCGCCACGTGCTGTCACCGTCGACCACCGCGCCTTCCTCACCGATAGATTCGCCGCAACGCAAGCCTCTCGGTGCCGCCACGCGTCGACCGTTCCGCATAGGAACCTCCACCCGGTTTTGAGGCCCAAACCGGTAAACCCGTTAGCCCAGGTTTTGAGGCCCAAACCTGGAAACCGTCCACCCCGAGTTTTGAGGCCCAAACTCAGAAATCGGCCACCCCGAGTTTTGAGGCCCAAACTCGGAAACCATCGAGGGTAGATTTTTGAGGCTCAACTACCAAACCCGCCCCGAAGACGGGATGTGGTTCGCACACCCTGACCACCGGCACCGATGCCGATGCATGTCCAGCCTCCACGCCGGGCACAACGCCTTCGCCTTCCTTCTTGACTCGGCCGGCGGCACTTGCGCCGCACGCAAGCCCGTGTCCGACCTCCCGCCAAGTGCCACGACGCCATCGTCTTCCTCCCGACTCGGTCGATGCATCGCACATCCCCATGTGCTCTTGCTTGCCGATGCCACGTGCCAGCTACCACAGCTGGTCCTCCGGCCTCATGGTCCGTCGGTCCAAGCCTCACGTTCGCCGTTCACCGCTCTGGGTACATCGGCATGGCACGTTCGCCGCACGACACGTCCATCCTTCACCGCTCCCAGTCCGTCAGCACGGCACGTCTCTACTTGACCTTCACCTCACCATCGACCACTGTATCCGAGCTCCACACCTGCACATCAACACAGACAAGAGACACATGTTGCACACGCACACCAACACAGAAACACCACAACTCAACGCCACCGGTTAGTCATAAGCATTAAGCGTATAGCGAGATATGGACTAAACCGGGAAAAGCCTCAAACCTTCCTCATCAATGTCAATCATTCATCATATATGTTCTCATGGTGTGTTCGGGAAGCCAGTGTTTTGTATTTATGAGTAAAACTGGAGGAGGCAAAAAGGCATCGATTCAAGAGAACCCTCAGATCCAGATCCTAAGGCGAATCGACTAATGGACGCGAAAGTCGTTTGATACTAATCGGCTAAGCGGTAAAAGATGAAACGAATAAATGATATAGGCTAAGGATAGCTGATAGAGCGTCTTAACATTAACTAAGTAATGGAAAATATGATGTTTAAAAAAAGGGGGATCAAGAGTCAAAGATTACAGGCAAGCAGAATTACATGTTCAGTACAAATTTTAATACCTTCAGAGCATTCAAACGGGTGGCGTGTATGTCATCGATCTCCTTCTGGTCTTCTTCGATTGAACCTGGGATTGGCTTTTTCTTAGCCTTGATGTCTTGGAGCTCACCATGGAGAAGTGCTATCTTTTTCTTCTGCTCGCAAAGTGCAACAGGGATCTTTTCCAAGTTCTCTTTCTCCGATTTGATCTGCTCATTGATGACCTAGAGCTTGCTCAGCAACTGATCCCTTTCAGTTTCTAGAGATGACAGGTTGCCGATGAGGACAGTGGAGTCTGCATTAAGATGTTCTATGGTGTTCTTTGCAGTAACCATGCCAGAGATACAATGTTCTTCATGTTCTGGCAGGAGCACTTGAGCTTCACGTGCCCTGAGCTTGGCCTTGGCCTTGGAGAGCTTCGACCCAAGAAATTCTATGTGGGCAACAGAAGTTAAGATTTCCTTTAGATCTTCTGGTATGTCATTCTTGACCAAATCCAGAATATATCTGATTCCCTTTGCATCTTGCACCAAATCGGCTATATTGACCTCCAGAAGGGGGATTAAGGGTTGAAGCCGAAGCTTAAATTCTTCAGGAAGTTCTCTTGGAGATCTTGGTGCAGGGGTTTCCTCTTCATCCATATAGTCTTTCAAGTTGAAGGGGATGATAGGGGAAGAAGGCTCTCCTTGCTCCTGAAAGGATAGGTGTGTAAGTGATCACGAATGAAAGATTGTTAAAAAAGAGATAGTGTTATTTGAAGCACCTGGTCAGATGGAATGATCTGAAGCTCAGGAGCAGCCGATGAAGACTCAGGAAGAACATCTAGAAAGATTTTCATCAGGTTTTAGGATCACCTATTGAAAAAATAAGATCAATCGACTAAAAGTTATACCTGGTTGAGGAAGCTCTTGATCAATGTCAGGGACAGGAAGCATTTCAAACTCAACATTCTAAGTGTCAACCTGCTCCTGAAGATTAAAAGACAGAAGAAGTTACAGACTAGATAATGAGAGCAGAAAAGGCAGCTTTTCTTACTTCTATATTGACATTTTCAATCAAGGATTGGCTGCCGTCAGAAGTGTCTTTCTTCTTCTTCTTGGATATAACTTTGGTGGTTGGCTTGTCAGTATGCTTCTTAGAAGAACCAACTTTTTTATAAAGGTGCTAAGAGTTTGGTCGTCTGGGATGTCAGAAGCTTTCCTCTTCATCAAAGTTTTGATAGTAGGATCAACATCACATCCAATCCTTGGATTTGGACACGATACATTATAGTTTATTTTTGGAGGGTTCAAAGTGACCAAATCCTACAAGTATTTGCCATGTGATATCAGAAAAGAACAAATGATGAGAGTATAGAACTTGAGAGGAATGAAGTCATACCTCATTAGTTACTTGAAAATCTGAGTTTAGCTTGAGGCAGTAAGTGGCCACAGCCTCATTAAACAGATGGATGCTCCATTGCTGCCACCAGTTTTGGAAAGAAGATGAGGAAAAGGGTCGGCAGCTCCATTCTTTGACCATCTTCAGGGAAACAGACTCCTCTAGTTGAAAAATTCTGTTGTACTCTAAAGCAGAGTCTACTGCTTCCCTTGGTCTGAGCTTATCGACAAAGTAGAGAGCTGGGGGCACTTGGCCATAACCTATTTGCCTAGCTGCCATGACAGGATGATAAAATTCATAGGACATGGGAGGTTTTTCCCTACCATGCCTGATTTCAGTAGGCAGAAGACAAGGCTTCATCAATTGACATAGAATTTTCAAACCTTCATCATCACATTCTCTCTGAAATCTGAAGGTATACTGCAATGTCTGGATATTGAAACCAGCTGAAGATAGCTGCAGGGAATCCTCTATAAAAAATTTTTGAAGAAGAAGCTGGCTGGTTCATTAATAAATATCATAGCAGCAGCTTCTCCAAATAAAGTGCATCTTCTCATCTTGGCATCATCAGCCAGTAGCTTTTCTTGGCCATCTGCATACAATGATGGGAAAGATAAAGTTCTCAAGTCTGGGGTTGTCAGTCTGTGGAGATAGAGATTAAGCCAAAGCTAGAGCAACCACCAAGGTCCAGTTATTGATGGGATACCTTTGTTCTCCATTAAACTTTGAGCTACTTTATTTAACATACTGTATAAGGCACCTAGGAGATACTTTCCCAGAGGTATATCTGAGTTTACAGGCAGCTTTTCCGCTAATGCCAGGAAATTTAAAGTTGGACCGCAGCTCTGCCCACAGAATAAATATTTTTCCAGCCACATATTCAGAAAAATTGTTTGCTCTCGTTCTGAAACACTAGACTAGTAGGTGTTGAAAGAGGCAATGTAACTGGACCAACCACCAGTTTTGAGGTTTCCAAGCTTGATGGAGGGTTTAACTTGAAGACTATGGGGGTTGATTGATCCAGTGATGTTTAAGCCGGTCAGCATATGCACATCGGCTAAAGTTGGGGTCATAAGCCCTTGTTTGAACATGAAAGCGTTGAAGGTACCCGACCAGAAATAACAGGCAACTTTCAGCATTGATTCGTTCCTTTTCATGTCAACTAGAGACAGAGTGACACATTGATCCAGGTCTGGTTTCTTCTTGGCTTCCACTTTAATCAACCAATCCCTCCAGCCTGAGATAATCGATGGCCAGTTCCTAAAGGGAGTTTTGCCCCAATGCTTTGAAACAAAATCAGAGTTCTTGAAGGGAACTCTTTGAGTCTCGGTCGTGATGACTTCAGTAGGATCAAGGTTGCCTACTGGGCTGAGGAAGAAGTTATTTGGACTGTCATGGATTGGGATGAGGATTTGGTCGTGAAGCGCCTAAAAGTTTAAAATATGAGGGATATGCAGAGTAGAAGATCATCAGAAAAGGGAGATGCTAGAGGCCCAAAATTTTTACCTCACGGATGGAATCTTGAGTCACCATTTGACTTACGGGAGCACTGAATTTGAGTTCTCGAAGGATTTTACTTGAATTGAGTGGTGGTGGACTTCTTCAAAAGCTAGGGTTTGAGAATGGCTCTGGAAGAAAGGAATAACGGTTGGGAAGAAGGCTCGGCTGATCGACTAAGGAGAAATTAGTTGATCGGACCTCGAGGAAAGGAAATAGCATTTTTGGAATAAAATAAATTTCATCCAAAAATTGGGGGGCATGTGTTTACACCATATTTTGGACCGAAAAAGTTATTGTTTTGTAGGCACAAACGGTTGATTTGTTAATGAAGGAATCGGACAGAAAAATAAAAGAGACTTGTTTGGACCCGGACATGACTAAAAATTCATGACAGACCAGATGTGACGGACTTTAAGGAGATGTTGGGTTCGGCCGAAGAGTTTGAGTTCGGGTCGGCTTTTATTTTTATGTAACCTAGTCGTGTTAGGACAGGGGTCAACCGCGTTATAAATAGCTAAAAACCCGATTTTTTTGTAATGAATTAATCAATCAACACATCAGCCACCGGCCAAAACCCTAGGAGTAGGAGTAAGGTAGAACTCGGCGGAACCTTCAAACAGGCAGGATTGCATCAGCTCGACCAACCTCCGATTTGCTTGTAAGTTTCACCAATGGCTCGTGTCGTTGTTCAATAAGGCTGTATTTGGCATCGACGAAACTCTTGTTAAGCTATGACATGGCTAGTTATCGGTTTAAGTTCGCCTTTTGTAAGACTGTCTTGACTCCGATCAATCTCTTGCTTTAAGTCGATCTTGACCAGTTATTGGCTCTATTGGTTTTGGTAAGCTAATAGATTCATTAAGTTATCGATGTTGTTTATGTTTTAATGATTTTCTTTAGATTTAAATAATATCTTGCCCAATCAAGATTGACAAAGTAGCTTAAGCTTAAAAGTTGTTTAGTTTTGTCTATCCAAAGGCTTTATACGCTTACACCAAAGAAAATAGTCGATCTAAGCCTCTCATCGACTATTTTATCAATCTTGATTGTTACGTGTTGTGCGTTCGAGATATGTGATAAAATCGAGGTTTGACCTAAGAGAGGATAGATTTGATCTAGCATGTTTATTACGGCTGTATTTTCGAACCCCACTGATATATATGATAGATTAGATTCGTTTGATCTTAAGTCGAATCATGGTTTTAACGGATAGATCTTGTTCATGCTTAATGGACCCTGTATCGACTAAAATAGTTGATCCAGTTATGCTTTATTCATAACGTGTACTTTTGAATGGCCTGGAGTCTACGGATCTACTCATTGCATCGGACGTGATCCAGTTTGATCATCATTATGTCTGTATGGAGACACCCCACTATTGATGTTTAAGCTATTTTATCGATCTATTTGTTATTATGGTTGCATGGAAACACTCCACTGTTAATTAATAGAACTGTCTGTGCAATCAGTCGATCTGTTGATCTCATGCCGTTTAAACGTACATATAGATCTTTATTTTCTTCACAAGTATAAGCTTATCGGCTGTTTTCTTCTTCTAAATATTTCTTTACATATATTATAGTCGTTTTACTTTATATCTTTATCAATACTTTCACGCAATCTTTTGGAAGTTGACTTTGTAGTCAATGTCCTATAAATAATGGCTATATCAGAGCCGCATAATTTGGAACTGTCTGGCACCAAACCGGCAGGTTCCACAATGTGACAACTTTTTCTTCTCCTTGTCAATTACAGGTCAAATTGACTGGCACGTCCGTGGTCGCACTCACCTAGATTCGGCACCGCCACCCTTTTGAAGGTCCAGGAGGTCAAGACACTGCTCCGTACGCCCTCTGAGCACCGTGTTCGAGTGTGTTGGCGCACTTGACCAGTTTTTTGTGTCAACACAAATATTTTACTTTTGACAATTATTTCCATGCTCACTATTTTATTACAAAACTTGTCTCCAATGCTATTACATAACTTGTCCACTACATTATTACATAGACGTGTGGCATATATACATCTCATTTTGGTGCAAGCGCTTTCACGGAACGCTTCTCACCATCGGGACGGGCCCAGAGCTTCATGCGGATACATGGGTGTATGCCGAGTCTCGAGTGATGGGTGATTGTCAACTGGTTTGATGCGCATGTTCTTTGGCTTGTGTTGTGCAGGTGTCGAGCACGGATACAGTGATCAAAGGCAAGGTGAAGGTCAAGTAGAGACGTGCCGTGCCGACGGACCGGGAGCGGTGAAGGGCGGACGTGAGGCTTGGACTGAGGGACCGGTGGCCTGAGGATCAGCTGTGGTGGCTGACAGCCTAGAACAGCGACGAGCGAAGACTTGCGGGGCACAGTGTTGCTCGGGTCAAGGACCTGGGGACATGTGTCGGTGGACGGGGTGCACGGGCGGTGCATCCCCTCTACAGCATCGGTTTGATGGCTGAGCCACAGAAAAACCATCGGCGGACGGTTTCCAGGTTTGGGCCACAAAACCTAGGTGCTGCGGGTTTGCCGAGTTTGGGCCACAAAACTTGGGCTGAGGACGGTTTCCAGGTTTGGGCCTCAAAACCTGGGCGCTGGTGGGTTTCTGAGTTTGGGCCACAAAACTCAGGCGATGGATGGCTGGTTTCCCGGTTTGGGCCTCAAAACCGGGGGTTGGTCGTGAAGACAGGTTTCCCGGTTTCGGCCTCAAAACCGGGGGCAGAGTCCGTGAAAAGGACAAGCAGAGCGGTGGCGGCACGTGGCGGCAATCGGTGAGGTTGCGTCAAGGCAACGCTACCAGTTGTGCGGGCGTGGCCGTCGGATCACCACCTACCACGAGTTGGTCCAGAATAACCTTAGGGTTTAGTTGGTTCGCTCTGTAATTAGTTAGGGGTAGAGTGGGAACTAGAATTAGGATAAGTAGAGGGAGACACCCACCTCCCATTCCATCTCAGCCATTTTGCTCTTTGCCTTCTAGGTTTTCTTGCTCTCCCAATCCCCTGTTGTAGCGAACTGAGATACACAGAGAAGACAATCATACCTCTGTGTTCGTGAGATTTTGAGGAAGTGAGACCGTCATCTCACTATTGTAGCGTGTGGTAGCCACACGGTTGCAAATTCGTGGTTGTGATTCACGTTTTGATGTTGTTCTTCACGGGTTGCTTTTCTCCACGATTTTCCCGGTAATCGATCTCCTTACTCGTTGCATCTTTTGCGATTCCGTTTGAACTGAGTTGTTCTAGATCGTGAGGCGCATCTTTCCACCGAAAAAATTCTTCTCTAACCTCACGAGCTAGTAGAACGGTCAATTTTCGTTTCAAAACAAGTTTTGTCTCCTTTGCCCCGAATTCTTCCGATTCACCGATCTGGAGTTAGGTTCGAGCCATGATCTCTTTGGGATAGCTCACTAACTTCCTTGGAACTCCTCATACCAAGTCTAAGCCTTAGAGCTTTTGATTCGGAGGAGATCGGGTTGAATCCACGGAAGAATAGTGCAGTTTTGGGGGCATCGGACGCTCGGGTCGAGACCATCGGACGCTCAGTTCATCACAATGGATGCATCCGGTGCCACGTGTCGTCTGACAGCAGTTTTAAGGAGCATCGGACGCTGACCAACGAAGCGTCCGTTGCCATCGGACGCGTCCAGGGGTCGAGCATCGGACATTAGGGATTCACTGTAGCCAGCGTCCGATGACCATGCAGTAAGGTCCCAGACTTGATCTTTTCACATCGGACGCGTCCGGTGCCTGACCATCGGACGCAGGGCAGCGTCCGATGTTGTGCCTTCAGCATGTTTTCGTCCGCGGTTTGTTCGTCTATTGTCAGTTTTGATTTCTGGCTTTTGCGTTGGGTTTCTGGAGTTGAGAAGTGTCTCGTTGTGCCTCTCGGAGGCATCCACCCTACATCTAGGGTCGTGGACATTATTCAAGCTCTAGGTTGCTCTTGGGGTGATTCTCGGGACAGTGGCAACAAGTTTCTGAAAAGAATTTTTGAATCTCCCATTCACCCCCCCCCCCTCTGGTCGCTTTCTGGTAGCACTTTCGATCCTTCACTTCATACCGCTCTTGTTGCAATGGTCCTCGACGACCTTTATTTTCTTTGCAAAATCGGTAAAAAACTAGAGCTCTGCATAGTTGTTGTATTGTTCTGGGATCTGGACCCCATCAACTCCATCAATCTGCTGCTTTCCTGACATGACTAGGCCTGGGCGTTCGGTCTTGACCGAACTGACCGGTTCGGTTCTTCGGTCACTTCGAAAGTTCGGTCATCTAAAAATGGAAACCGGTCGGTTAGTTTCAAAACTCAAGACCGAGCAAGTTTGGTCTCGGCTAGTTCGGTTCGGTCTCGGTCATGACCGAACTAACCGAACTATACAAAACATCTACTAAATAGTATAATTTTTAGTAAATTTGGACATTTTGTCCTATTTCATGGAAAAAATAACAATACTATTTAGTAGATTAAATAGAGTGATAAGAGTGATGGTTGATATACACCCACTAAAATAAATATTATATCACTAATAGCAGTCTAAAGTATGAATTATATCAATAAAAACTAGATGTTCGGTCAGTTCGGTTACCCGAGATATATAACCGAACTAACTGTAAAAAGTTTGGTTAGTGTGGACTCAGGACCGAACTAGTGACCAAAAATTTCGGTCTCGGTTATTTCGGTCTCAGTCTCGATTAGTTCGGTTCGATCTTCGGTCTTCGGTCAATTATGCCCAGGGCTAGACACGACCACATGCCACTTTGGGTCCTCCAGATAGATATAGTACGCCACTTGTGCGAAATTGGTTGCAAGTACCCATTGGTCGTCTTTGTACCTGATACTTTTAAGGTTCACGGGGGTTAGCCCGAAACAATCGACTGCAACCGCTTTGGGGTTGACCCAGTGGCACTGGAAGACGGTTATGCATACGTTCTTGTCGTAGTCAAGTTCCCATATTTCTTCGATCTTCCAATAGTATTGCGTTCTCGTGTTTGTGGCCTCGTTGACACCCTCATATCGAACATCGCAGTTCTGTGACATGCTCTTCTTGTCCTTCTCTTTCGTGTGGAACCTGTACCCCTTGACATCATATCCTTGCCATGCCGTGACTTGGCTGGACAGGCCTAGCACAAGGTTTTGGACGGTCTTTGTATCTTCATCATCAGGGCATCTTTCTAGGGGTACGTGTTGCTCTTTGCGCCAGTCTATGAAACTGCTCTTGTGCTTGTTCTGAACCCATGCCTCTGTGCGTTGTCTGTTATTAGCGGTGCGGATCTCTTCTATGTGCTTCTCGACATATTTCTCCATGCTCACCAACTGATGAAGGATGTTGTAATGAGCTTGTTCAACCTCCTTGTATGGTATATCGGTGTGTACTTTTCAGCTTATGCACTCCATCCCCGCGGTTCTACCCTTGTGCTGATGGAAAGGCAACCCAATCGCCCTCACGTCTTTTATGTACCTCATACACCAGTTCACTGCCTCCTCGGTTGTGTATGCCTCGATCATAGAGCCCTCTGGGTAAGCACGGTTATGAACATATCTGTTGAGGGTGGACATGAACCGCTAGTACGTCCACATCTCTTGCAGGTACACGGGGCCCAATTGCTCAATCTGATCCACTATGTGCATCATCAGGTGTACCATAATATCAAAGTATGACAGGGGAAAGCACATCTCGAGCTGGCAAAGGGTCTCCGCAATGAACTCCTTTAGGGCAGGGAGGTCAGCCTTATCGATGACCTTCTGCGTGATGCAGTTAAAGAAGTATGATATCCGAGTGACCACCATCTTCACGTACTCTGGACCGATACCCTTATCACAATTGGAAGGAACAGCGTCAGCATGACGTGGTAGTCATGTGCGTTGTAGCAGGTCAATGTGAGGTCTTTCAAGGAGACGAGGCTCTTGATGTTGGAAGAGAAACCGATCGGCACCTTGATAACCCTGAGAAGCTTGAGCATAGTCATCTTCTTGCCAAGCCTTAGGTTGTAGGCCGCACTTGGGAAATAGACTTTACCATTATGAGGTGACCCAGGGTGAAGGTCCTGCCAGATGCCCTGGTTGAGAAGATCTGTCCGTGACTTTAGACCATCCTTTGTCTTGCCCGGGATGTCCATCATGCCACCGATCGTGCTATCGAAGACGTTCTTCTCGAGATGCATGCAGTTGATGGCATGGGGTGACCCAGTGGCACTGGAAGACGGTTATGCATACGTTCTTGTCATAGTCAAGTTCCCATATTTCTTCGATCTTCCAATAGTACTGTGTCCTTGTGTTTGTGGCCTCGTTGACGCCCTCATATCGAACATCGCAGTTCTGTGCCATGCTCTTCTTGTCCTTCTCTTTCGTGTGGAACCTATACCCCTTGACATCATATCCTTGCCATTCCATGACTTGGCTGGACGGGCCTAGCACAAGGTTTTGGACGGTCTCTGTATCTTCATCATCAGGGCATCTTTCTAGGGGGTACGTGTTGCTCTTTGCGCCAGTCTATGAAACTTCTCTTGTGCTCGTTCTGAACCCATGCCTCTATGCGCTGTCTGTTATTAGCGGTGCGGATCTCTTCTATGTGCTTCTCGACATATTTCTCCATGCGCACCAACTGATGAAGGATGTTGTAATGAGCTTGTTCAACCTCCTTGTATGGTACATCGGTGTGTAATTTTCGGCTTGTGCACCCCATCCCCGCGGTTCTACCCTTGTGCTGATGGAAAGGCAACCCAATCGTCCTCCCGTCTTTTATGTACCTCATACACCAGTTCACTGCCTCCTCGGTTGTGTATGCCTCGATCACAGAGCCCTCTGGGTAAGCACGATTATGAACATATCTGTTGAGGGTGGACATGAACCGCTCGTACGTCCACATCTCTTGCAGGTACATGGGGCCCAATTGCTCGATCTGATCCACCATGTGCATCATCAGGTGTACCATAATATCAAAGTATGATAGGGGAAAGCACATCTCAAGCTGGCAAAGGGTCTCCGCGATGAACTCCTTTAGGGCAGGGAGGTCAGCCTTATCGATGACCTTCTGCGTGATGCAGTTAAAGAAGTATGATATCCGAGTGACCACCATCTTCACGTACTCTGGACCGATACCCCTTATCACAATTGGAAGGAACACCGTCAGCATGACGTGGTAGTCATGTGCGTTGTAGCCGATCAATGTGAGGTCTTTCAAGGAGACGAGGCTCTTGATGTTGGAAGAGCAACCGATCGACACCTTGATACCCCTGAGAAGCTTGAGCATAGTCATCTTCTTGTCATGCCTTAGGTTGTAGGCCGCACTTGGGAAATAGACTTTACCATTATGAGGTGACCCAGGGTGAAGGTCCTACCTGATGCCCTGGTTGAGAAGATCCGTCCGTGACTTTAGACCATCCTTCGTCTTGCCCGGGATGTCCAGCATGACACCGATCATGCTATCGAAGACATTCTTCTCGAGATGCATGCAGTTGATGGCATGGGGTGTTTTCAGTGTCTTCCAATATGATAGGTATTCGAAGAAAATCGACCTCTTCTTGAAAGGAACGACAGGGATAGCCTGTGGTGCTTCTTCCGTCGTGTCTCACTTTCGCTTCCTCATTTGTTTGCTCCCCTCGTCTGGTGGCTTCTTCTTCTTGCCAAACTCCATCTGATCAATATCCTTCACCTCTCATACACCTTTGGGCCCCAACTAGTCTGCGCAGGTGGTTTGACCTGTGGCTCGGCTTGATCGTCGAACAATTGATTCATGACACTTCTTCTATACCTGTGCCTTTTGGGAAGGAACCGCGTTTTCCTCATGTACACCATCTTGTTTGATCTTTTGAGGTAAGTGTAGCATGTCCCGTCGATGCACATTACGCAGTCAGTCTTCCCTTTGATCTGCCCCGACAGTGAGAAGAGACCGGGGTAGTCGGTGATGGTGACAAAGATGATGGCTTTTAGGGTGAACTTCTCTTTGAGGGACACATCCACCATATCGACCCCAACATCAAATAGCTCCTTCATTTCCTCCATTACCGGCTCCAGAAAAACATCGATATTGTTGTCGGGCTACTTCGGTGTAACACCCCAAAAGAAAACAACAAAACCTTCTGGAGTATTACCACATCAAACCAGAAAAAAATAAACAGAAACAGAGTACGCGGAAGCAAATAAGATCATATGGATTAACAAATATGAAAGTCTTTACTGCTCACAATCTACCGTAACTCAAACAAACCATATCCAAGCTTTGATATAAAAGCACAATGATAGATCCAACTAAACCATCATTATTAATGTTGTTATTACAGCATATGTGTCCCAAAATATATATGATTTCATAAGTTATGTGCACAAGTGCCGCTACTCCCATCCCAAGCATGCATCTTCCGAGCTCAAACAGCTGAGAGGGGAAATATGAACGTGTGAGGTTTTTGGAAAACCTCAGCAAGCAAACCGCTTTAACTGAGTTATTCAAATCATAGTTTGATTAAACAACAAATTTAAATAGCATAATTAAAGATTCATCAATATAATGGGTATATCAATATAAAAGAACATCAGTATCTTCATATCATAGAAATATAAATATACACTTCAAAATACATCTGCAAATGGTGCAATGCAATGCAATGCGAATGATACAATGTAATGTATGACTTCACTTCTACCCACACGTCCCAAGAAGAGGGAGTGGGGGCTGCAACCACATTGCTCATCAACGTGCGTTGCTATACCGGTACTTACCGCAATAATTTGGCTGTTGTTTCTTCAAATGCATGTCAACGGGAAGAGTGCAAATGCAAAGTGGTTATGTATGCACTTCATTAACTTCATTAATCAACATTAATACCACAAGATATAAAATTGCATACTCCAAAGTAAACCGAATAACTTATGAGTTCAAATTATATGGCTAGTGTGAAATACTAAAACTTAATGGAGGCAATTCAAACAACAAAGTTAAAGCATGTGGACCATGGAGCCACGTTTACTTGCCTTTATCGAAGATCAAGAATGAGAGCTAAGCATGCTCCGAAGGTGTACCACCTGACCACAAGCAAATCTCAAAACTAACACAATCATATAAATAAATCAACAGCAAATTACACACTAAAGCGTCCCAAAACCTGTCGTTCCAACGTATACCGGTTTCGCTACCGATCATGATAGCAGCACTGTCACTTCTCTTTTTCATATACGTAAAAACATATATCGAAAAATTCTCAAAATATACCAGATGCTAAAAAACTTTATTATCTACAACTTTGATATATAAAGTTTTAGCATATAGGACCTTTAAAATAGCCTAATCATCCTCTTAACATAACAGAACTTCACTGATGATCAACACAGGACAGCATGTTTATAAAATTGATAACTGTAGATATACTCATCCACAAAAAATGATCTATAATAATCTAGAAAGATTACGAAAAACACTACAACTCTTATTCAGACAGTAAATTCAAATTCCTCGGTAAAAAGGTCCAAACATCGATTAGATTTAAATCTGTCCAGATTGTCGTTTCTGCAAAACCATCTATTTTAAACAATCATATCTCCCAAAATACAGAGGATATGAAGGTGATCTTGGAGTAAAAAGAAAGCTAATGAAGTCCTCTAAAACTTTGTCCACACTCACAAAAATTAATAAGGCCACTAAGGTACCATAAAACAGCACCGAACAGAAACTGATTTGTCTGACACAAATTTAGAACATCGACGAAAATTTATTTCGAGAATTTCGGGAATTACTCTATCTAAACCTCCTCTAGAAAGATGATTCGATCCACAAAACTTGATCCAATAAAGAGGACTAGGGTTTAGCATCTCACCAATGAAAACCACAGCGAGCACGATGACCTTCCTCCGACTATCTACTCCTCCCTTCTCCTTCTCACAGCGATCTACGCCGTTAGAACCATCTCATTGTTCCGATCTACGACGAACATGATATGTCCATCATGAACAGTGAGAGAAACAAGAACTTTAAGGACAAAAACAAGAAGAGAAGATGATGCCTAACAAAAACCCGAGAAGAAACGGCGCCACGGACGACGACGACGGAGGCAGACAAACCTAACCCCTCTACTCTTTCTCCTTCTCTCCTCTCTCCCTTTTCTCTTCTGTGTTTTCTCCCACTGCAGAAAACAAAAGGTCACGGTGGTGTCCAGCCAGGTAAGGTCACGTACATGACTTTTTTTATTTAATTACTTTTTTCTTAAATCTAGCGATTAACCTAACTTATCCATCCAATGTCCAATTAATACAAATAAACGGTCAAATAAAATGTATCCGATGAGCCCTACGCATCTGTGGTCTCTATTTGTCCATCCGAATAATGGATCAAAAAGTCAAATTTTTGGTCTCATTAAAAATCAGTCAACCTTTGTCCGATAAAACACTTGATCCATAATAAAATTTATATTTATGTCTTTCATTCTCAGAGTATTACATTCGGTCCTGAGATAAACATGGTCGGCAGAAGATACTTGTGCCCCTGACACAGATGGAGAGGTAGGTTGTAGATGGTGAGTACGACCAGCCAGGTGTTGTGGGAGCTGTTGAGCTTGCCGAACGGATTCATCCCATCGGTGCTCAGCGCGAACCGAACGTTCTTGGAACCTTTGCCAAATTCGGGTAGGTCTTCTTGAAATCTTTCCACTGCTGGGCATCGAAGGGGTGCCACAGCATGCCACGCTAATGAATGCCAGGACATGAGCTTCGCGTCCTCTGGGTTCCCAAATAGCGCACGCAGGCGGTTGATTACTGGTATGTACCACACCAACAGTGCCAGACTTCTCCCCCGCGTGTAACCCTCATCTTGCTCGTCTTGCTAATGAGCCGAGATGCGATTGGCTGCAACACTGCTCTTCTTGGCACCCTTCTTCTTCTTCTTCCTCTGACCACCTCGCAAGGCCTCATTGTCATCTGCATCCACACGCGACAGCCAACATTCCTCTTGTAGCGACTGGCGCCACAGTGTGGACAGCTCATCAAATTCTCATACTTCATGCTCTGATACAAGATGTAGTGGTTAGTGCAGACATCAAACTTTCTAAGCTTCATCGCCACTGGCCGGATAAGCTTCTTCGCCTGATAGGTATTTGCCGAAAGCCTGTTACTCGTCGGGAACATTTTAGCAAGGTAACCTAACAGCTCATCAAAGCTACTGTCAGACCACCCATGCCGAGTGAAAGCTCTAGTTTGGTTTTGGTTGATTGATGAAACTTATTTGGTATAATCCTATTGCTAAGCATGTGTGTAGCTTATAAGAAAGGATTGTGACCAAGCCATGTGGTGGAGCTAGCAAGGTGGCAATCATGGAGGATGGTGATGGCCACAAGCACTCAAGAGATCAAGTGCTCTACCATTGGTGAAACATGAGAAGAAGGGAAGAGATGAGCAAAGAGGCCCGAAGGCAAAGGTATAATCTATAGGGCTCTTTGTTTTGGTGATCAAGACACTTAGTGAGTGTGGTCACATTTAGGATACATAGCCGTACTACTAAGAGGAGATAATTCACAGCTTATGCGATGTTCAAGTGCCACTAGGTGTTCTCCAACATATTGATGCTATAGACCTAGTGAGTGACTAACAAAACCATTGGAAAATGTTTTGCAAAATGCTAACACATGTGCACAAGTGGTGAAACACTTTGGTGTTGGCGCATGGAAGCAAGGGTAGAAGTTAGAAAGCAAAAGATGCTAAATTAGGGGCATCGGACGCTGCAGGAGGCAGCATCAGACGCTGGCCTATGCGTCCGATGGCAAACCCTAGCTACTGACAAATGTTGAAGGAGCATCGGACGCTGGCAATGAACGCTGGAAAAACACTGTTGCAGAGTCTGATGCAGGTGACATGGCGCGAGTTGGTTTTCCAGGGAGCATCAGACGTTGGCTTGCGTCCGATGTGGAACCATCGGAAGCGTCTGATGTGTTTCTGCCCTCTCTAGAACCTTTCTGCATGGTCATCGGACGCGGGGGTTTAGTGTCCGATGCAAGGGTCCCGGTGTGTTCGATGGGGCGCTAATCAATGCTGAAAAGAGCAGTGGCATTGGAGCATCCGATGTCTGGCATTGGCGCGTCCAATGTCACTTTAACCGTGGCACGAAGGTTTGTGACCATTGGAATCAAGCGGTCTGAATTCGTATCAGGGGGACACGTGGTGCTCATCAGAGCATCGGACAGCCCCGACACCGGCGCGTCCGATGGTCGCGTTTTCAGTCCAACGGCTAGGGCAACTTGTGTGGCCTATTTAAGTGGCTTGGCTGACTCACTTGGCTTCCGCTCTTGCACATTTTGATCCCTAAGAATTCTTGTGAGCATAGCCAAGCCTCCACACTCATCTCTAGTGTTGATTTGGTCATACCAAGTGAGATTAAGTGATCTAGTGCTAAGATTTAAAAGAGTTCATTCTAGTGGCACTAGTTCTTCGCATCGGCTTTGAGTTTCTTGTTACTCTTGGCATTTGTCGGTGCCTAGACGGCTTGGATGCGTTGAGGTGGAGTTGGCAAGATTGGTGATTGTTCTTGGCCATCACAGTTTGTGATTGTGAGAGGTTTTGGAGCCTCACCTCGCCGGAGCGGCAAGAGGCATCCTTAGTGGATTGCTCGTGTCATTGAGCTAGCTCACTAGCGGTAGATTCTTGTGGCGCGCTTTGTGAGCTTCGTGTGGTGCCAATTAGCCACCGGGTCACCTAGTGTTGGTTGACACAACTCGAAGTAGCGTGCCGGCAAGCACGTGAACCTCGGGATAAATCATCGTGTCCTAGCTAGTTGATTGAGTTGGATTGATCATATCTTTGATTGGAATTCATACATATCTTGGTGATTGGCTCCACAAGTGAACTTCACATTGGCACTCTTCTAGGCGTTCCCGAAGGCTCGGTGATACACTTCCTAAACTTGTTCATTTCATTATTGCTCTTCTACTTTAATATTCATTTGAGCTAGTTACTTGTATTTTTGTGCTATTACTTTTACTATATATCTTGTGTAGATAACACATAGTTAAATTGTCTCTTGTGTCGTAGTTTATATCTTGTGAAGACTTTTCTTGTCAATCTATTTAGTTGTGTCATATCTTATATCTCTGGTGTAATTTACTTGATTGTGTGACATAGAGATAGTAGGTAGAATTGTTGGTTAGGTGGCTTGCAACACAAACATTAGGCTAGTGCAAAAAACTTTGTCGTTTGTGTTACTAACAAAATTGCCTAAGTCATTTTGTAGAATTTTAATTAGGCTATTCAACCCCCCCTAGCCAATTCGGACCTTTCATTGAGCCTTCATCATCAACATGTGGAGGTTGAAACAGAGCACCGTGCACTCCTTCGGATATTCCCCGCCGTCCTTATATAAAGGATCAAGTGACTGCTTCATCTCTCTGAAATTTTCCAGCCACTTTGGGGAGCCATACACGACGTCGTCTTCGTCGATGTGGTTGAGTAAATCCTAAAATAGCTGCACATCCGCAGGGTCCTGCACTGTAGCGTCCTCAATATCTCCACCATCATCTGTTATATCCTAGAGTACATCCTCCACAGCGATGTAGTCATGAGCACTACTGTCAGTGAAGGTTGGCGCTACTGTTGCTGAAGATGAGACGTGCGCTCCAGGATCTTGGTTCACAGTCATCGACGCCGAGCTTACTCCAGATACCGCCCCGACACTCGGATCATCAACTCTCTCGCTGTGATGAGTCCACACTGTGTAATCCTCCACGAAACCAAAACGAATCAAATGAGATTGCACCGTGCCTTCGTCTTTGAAGGTTGTCAGATTCTTGCAGCGATGACATGGACATATGATTGTCGTCTGGTTCGATCTCTCACGGTCAGCTTTCACAGCGGCAATAAACTTTCTCACTTCAGCAAGATACCACACATCAAGTACTCTATTGATATTGTACATCCATTCCGACCGGTCCATCGTACCTGCGAACCTTACACACATCGATCACAAAACAAAGATGAATTAGAAAAAAATAATGATTTACATCCAAAAACATGAAAAATATTACATCAAAAAAACACATAAAAATAGTGATTCATGCATCCATGATGAATCTAGGGAGAGAAATAACGACAAGAAACAAAATTAATGCACCATGATGAACTTAGAGCAAAAAAAAATACTAGTTTTCTCTCTCCTCCATGAAGCTAGATCTAGAAGGGGAGCTAAAAAGAGAGGAAAAGAGAGGGGAAAGAGGGTGAAGATCATTTGGTTACTTCTTATGGAGTACTTCTCCAAATCAAATAAATAAACCTCAAAAACAAATTATTTGGTGTAAAAGTTAGGAAACCCCCCCCCCCCCATTTTGTGAAATGAGGAAGAAGACATGGCCATGATGGTTCAGGTCGTCGGATTAAATAGCTGCTCCGCAGCGGGAAGCTAAGGAAGCCCGCTGCGGTTAAACGAGATTAACCGCAACGGGTTCTTCGGTGGCCGGCGCAGCGTGGCCGGCCATCGAATAACCGTGGCGGGCAAAAATAGTGCCTACCACGAACGTCTTTTAGGCAACGCTGCGGAAGTTCTTTTTTTATAGTGTTTTTTGGTTCTGACCCTATAACACTTTTGTTGTTATTTGACATATTTTATTCAAATATGGACTAACTAGGCTCAAAAGATTCGTTTCAATATTTACAGACAAATTTTTTAACTATATTTAATGCTCCATGCATGTGTGTTAAAGATTCGATGCGAGAGAGAATTTAAAAAAAAATTGAGAATTGAACATGGCCTAAAGATTTGTCACCGTAAACTTCGGCTCTGTTCGGCATGACTTATCAGTCGGCTGATAAGCTAAAACAACTGATTTGCTGCGAGTGGAAAATACTGTTCCACGGCTAATTGTATGCATTAAAGCTGACTTGTAGCTCAAACCAACAGAGCTTTACTTCAAAGGTGAACATGTGCATACATAAGCTTACCTCTGATCGTTAATGTTGTGGCTAGTTTTTAAGTTGGAATAGAGGAGTTGGGCAACTTTTTTTTTTGACAGGAACATTATATATTATATTAGGCATCGGAGTACATGAGGTTGGGTTCGGAAAACCCAATTACAGGAAAGGCACCACGAAGCGCCATGAGATGAAAATCTACTTTTGGAGAAGCCATCCCCATAGCAGAAACCGAACAAGGAGTTTTAAAAAGGGTGTCTGCACACGATTGATCCAAAAGAGGTGATGAGTCCATGACGTGCCCCAAAAGGAACACGGCGATCTCACCGGTTATTGGAAGCACGGACCATCGAGGGCCTCGCAAGCACCGAAGCTGCAGAGGTTGAAGACTGAGCCGTAGATACAGAAGAAGCGACACCGGGCTCAGAATACTTTTTGTATCGAAGCCTGAATTATGGATTCCGTTGTTGTAGGGAGTAGACGTCTCTTTAAAGTAGCATAGTCGAAGCACTGACGAAGACATAGAGCTCCGAGGGATGGAAGCTGGACCCGAACCCATTGAGTTTCCCCGTACCTGTTATGGAAACGGGTTGGTGACCTGGAGCTCCGACAGACCCAAGCAGGACCCAAACCCGCTGCCAAAACCCGCACCCAAAACAGTAACGGGTCGGGTCTGCACCCGAGAACCCGCTTTGACCTTGCAGGTGGATCTGGATCATGTGGACGGCTGCCGTCACGGCAAGGAGCGGCGCCAGGCCCCGGCGCGCGCGCAACCGGCCAACGCCAGAAGAAACGCTCCCGCAGCCGCGTCCGCAGGAAAAAGCCAGGCGTCATCCGCCTCATCGAGCCTTTGCGGCGAAGGAAATTGGAGATCCTGGGCGGCGGCGCCTCGGGCTCCAGCGTGGGCTGTGGCGGTGACGGTGGCGCCGCGTAGGAGTTGGACAGACGGTGTTGCGGCTCGTGCGGCTGCGTCGGCGGCTTGCTGAGCTCCGGCGCGGGCGGCGAGTCCGGCATCTTAGCGAGGGGCGCGGAGCTGGTGCGCCCGGGTGGCGCGGGCGTGAGGAGCTGCACGATCTCGACGTCCCAGAGCACCCCCATCCTTCGTGGCGGTGCGGTGCGGCACGTCGTGCGTGACGGAGTTCCGCCAGGGCTGGAGGCCGCCATTGGCGCGGAGGAAGTGGCCCGGAGCAGCATGAACACGCCAGCGCTCCACTGGATCTCCATGGCTCCAAACTCGCAGCGGACACGGAGGACGACCCCGCGGCAGCACTGGCAAGCCGCACCGTGACGGAGGAAGTAGCTTCGGCGGCAGCAGCTACTGTTGATACTCGTGAAGGATCTCGCCATCACCTACTCCATCTCCGGCGCCATGGATCGTTGTTCGTAGTGGTACCACCAAGCATCTCAAGAGTTATATTCAGAAATGAAGCCTACGTATCTATTCTTATGTAATACTCTTCGTCCAGCAAAACATGGAACTATAGGTCGCGTATCAGCAAAAGTAGTTTACGCTTGACCAAATTTCAAGTGAGTGTTATTTATATTTATGACTCCAAATTAATTTATTAAAAAATACATTTTATAATGAATCTAATGATATTTATTTGATATCATAAATATTAATATATTTTTATCTATAATTAATCAAACTTGAGATACTAAACCATGACAGTGCTAGAGAATTACATGTTTTTGTGGATGGAGGGATTATTAAGTAGGACTGAAAACTTGTGAATATTTGTGACTTCCTATGTAATGCCCTTTCTGGAGTTGAAACTAAATAATTTCATGTAACTTCTAAGCCGTCAGCAATGTTTTTCTGTATTCGGATTCTGAATTTAAGACTGTTTGGTTTGGAAAGTGTCTTCCTGTTTCAGCTATATTTATTATTTATTTACCTTTTGTATAGAGCACTGAGAAGTCAAAAAAAAACTTTATCCTGGCTACATGCAACACAATTTTATAAAAAAACTTATTTATCATTAATCTTAGTTACATGCAAAACATTAAACTACTTGCATACAATAAAAAGAAACATGAGTTGTATGTCTTGTTTTTTACTTGTCTATGCGATAGATTCAAGACGCTTATAGACAACCCCGCCCACAGAAGGTCGTTTCTATTAATCGAGTTACATTGAAGCTGGGCCTTTACCATGGGCGTTCATCCTCATTAACGGAGGTGGCACGCATTTGGCTCTGGTTGTAACTAATACTGGTTTTAATTCGTACAAATCAGCCGTAGAACATTATTTTTCTGTTAAAAAAATCAGTCATATGAATCAGCCGAACTAGTTTATAGCTCAAGCGAATAGGACTTTTGCATCCAAATATTGAATATGTAGTAGTGTACAACCATAGTATTTTAATTCATTTTTCGGTGAGAATGTTCTGCATGTATTGAGATATTATAAATACTTACAACTCTTTACTTTTTTTTGCGAGTATTTACAACTCTTTACAAATGGTAAGTTTGACAAATTGTTATGTTGGTGGAGATTTTATAGCTTCTCTTCTTTGTAATATTTTATGTACGCACTATTTAATGAATCTTGCTCATGAACCACACACTGGACATGCATGTTGCAGCTGTGAAATGCAAGACGAGGCGGCGAGCAATCCACTTGTAGGAGTACTACAAATTAGCCTCCATTTACACACAAAAGGGAAACCCACCAGTTTACACACATATTGTGTGTTCCCACTCGGTGTCTTCATACCACAGCAGTAGCTATTTTCTCGTGGGGACCTGTTCATCTGTGCTATCCCCAATACATTATTTCTGCCGCATGACACGGAGTGTGCACCGAAAAAAGTTGGGGGCGCTTGGACTTGATGTCCCCGGGAGGCCGGGACTCTGGCGCATACAGGAGGACGCAGGCACTGCTAGTACAAGCTATTGCTACACAAATCACGCTAGTACAAGCTATTGCTACACAAATCACGCCGGCGGCCCCCGACAAAAGTCAAAAGGCTCAAACAAAAACACACACAGCCCGGCGCGCGCGCATGCATCAAACGACGCGAAAAAGAGCAGAAAAAGAATTCGGCCCGCGGCAGCGTGTCTGTGGAGTCGTGTGTGCCTGTGCTGGTCTGCGTGATAATTCGGCTGCCCACCCCGCGTTTGCAAATTGCCACCATGAATGGCGCCAAACATTCCGGATGATTTTTTTTTTTTTCATTCAAACCTTCAAGTAACCACTGGCCAGCTGAGTGCAGTCCAGTAATTTTCCTTGCCATAGCTCATGAATCTTTAGCAGTAAAATTAAGAGCAACTCTAAAAGACTATATATATATCCTTTCTAATTGATAGGAACGGAGATTTTGATAAAAAAAATAATTCCAACAACTTCTTTAAGTAGTAATCTAAATATCTTTTATTTTGAATTTCTCACTAGCCAAAGATAGAAAACGAGAATGACTCTCTAAAATAGTAAAAACAAAATACTCTGTATTCAAAAACTGTTGGAAAGTGGAAGAAAACGATTTTTTATACAAATGCTTCTCAAAATAATAATTTAAAGAGTGAGTTTTGCAAAGACTCTTAAAGATGCTTTTACTATCGGTAGTACTGCTCGATGTGTCAAACTTTTAGCATCAAATTTAGTTTATCGGAAAACACGCCAATATTCACCAAATTATCTATAAAATACATCTTAATAGTAAATTTATTTATTAAACTCGTATGCTAAAAAACAATTCTGCAAAATCAGAAAAGCTTAACTTGGAAATGAGCTAAAGTGACATTGGAATGGCTGAAATGTGCTACCATTCGTTTTGAAGATAACTACTGCTGTTGAATGCTGAGGTCGTTAACTCGATAATGCGTATGTTTTCTCAAATGAAGTTCGTTGTACTCCATATTCCCTCTTTTCTAGCTTTATTAGATACTCAAGAAAATTGCAACCGAAGCTCCTGCTTTTTGGGCATTCCTTTTCCTTTCCGGTTCATATGGGTCTTCTTTTACACTAGAATCGCTTGTTGCTCAAGTATGTCGTGGGTCATTAAATGCTCTAATCCTCTCTCAGACAAGAACACATGTAAATTGGTGGCTCCTTTTCCTTTCGAAAGCAAATTAGAGCTCACCAATAACTAATCATTGAGGATGAAAAATTAGTACGTCCTCCGTTCTAAATTTAAGTCCTTCTAATTTTTGAGAGTCAATGCATCTCAAGTTTAATCAACTTTATATAATAAACTAATAACTTTTATTCCTCAGGAAAAAAACTTATGATAGTACCGAATATATATTATTAGATTCTTTATTAATTATATTTTCATAATATATTTATTTGATGTCATATTTTTTTGTAGTTCTTTCAATTATATTGGTTAAACTTAAAATATTTTGACTATCCTAGAAAGCTGAAATAACTTAAAATTTACTGTAGGACTGAAGGAGCATGTACGCTGCGCACTGCCAGTCTCTTGTCGGTCACTCATAGGGTCTGTTTGGTACAACTCACAACAGCTTCATGAGCTGTTGTGAGCTGTTTTTTTGTCAAACACCATTTTGCAAAGTTGTTTTATTTTCTCTCTCACAAAAACAGCTTCACCCATGAAGCTGAAAAAAGTAGTTTTTCCTAGTTTACACCTTCATTTCTCTCTCCTAACCATGCATGAAGTTGTTGGTGAAGCTGTTTTGTCAAACACTTTTTTCAAACAGCTCAGCTTCACCTAGTAAGTTGCTCATGAAGCTATTTTCTAAAAAAACAGCTTCACTAGTAAAGCTGAGTTGTACCAAACGGAGCTATAGTGTGCTTGTAGTATACTAGAACATTAGGCACCCTTCGGGCGCCCTATCTTGACTATTTAGCTAAATTTAGATATAATAAAGTATTTAGTCAAATTTATAATAACAGTTTTCTCATCGCATAAAGAACAAAATTTGAAAAAAAAAATCTTTTTTGTGTTATACACTAAGATTCTTGCACAACAAAATAAAATTAAACCATGAATGTCATTGGACATCTTTGAAAACTGTCTCACATTAGATGACACTATAAAAAGTCGTTGTATAGTCTTAGAGATCAATTTAGAGGGTGAAATTTGAAAAAAAAACATACATCTTGTCGGGTACATAGAAAAGGAGTACCCTAATACCTCGATTAAAGAAAAGCTAAACCTCGGCAAAATCCACAATCATTTCTCAAACTCAACACCCAAGCCAGTCGCAATTGCAAACCATATTGGGCCGGCCCACGAACGGGTCTCGACGGCTCAGTTTGCGACACCCTCGAGGAATCCCTTCTTGGGACAAAGCCAATCTGCTCGCGGAACACCTCGGTTACGGAAACTTCCCGAGCAAATGACATAGGCTTCGAGTGCAGATCCATTTAGGGTACCCCTCAATTACGAAAATTTCCCGAGCGAACAAGGCACGCCTCGAGCACCCCTCGAGCACTCATCAAGCACCCCTCGAGCATTCCTCGAGCACCCCTCGAGCACCCCTCAAAGGGCACCCCTCGAGCACTCCTAGAGCACTCCTCGAGGGGAACCCCTCGAGCACTCCTCGGGCACCCCTCGAGCACTCATAGAGCACCCCTCGAGGGGCACCCCTGTGACGTAACGGCCCTAATCCCATGGCCCACTGATCACTGTCAACCACTGACAGTCGATCCGTACAGCCAAGAGATTACGACCGGGTTCCGCCACTGGGCTACATCAGTGCCCGATGTCCGCAGGATCATCTCACAATTCAGTTACAATCTCTTGAACATTTTGACAAATAACATCGGAGTAAATAGCGGAAGACTTAGATAACAATAGTTTTACAAACCAGGGTTCAACATAAAATTAAAGTGAAGTTGTTACAGACCATAGTTCGAATAGATAGAGTTGGCAGGGTAGCATATGACAACAACTAAAGATAAAGATACTTCACCCAGCCCGAGGGTGAGTAATCACTCATCGGCCTCATCGGCCTCTTCCTGAACAACAGTCACACAGCAGGGTCCAAGGCATACTGAGGAATCTGCCATACCTGCAACATGGGTAAAAGAACCCTGAGTACAAAGGTACTCAACAAGACTTACCCGACTAAAGAAAAGGGAGAAGACTCAGGAATGCAGGCTTAGGGTAGTCAAGGTAAGGCTTAAGCAAGATCAAGTATTTTGCAGAAAAGCATTTCTGTAAACCTTATTTTATTTTTTGAAAGATTCGGTATTCCTTAAATCTTCATCATTCATGATTCATTTTATATTTCAAAACATTCCTAGTTGAGAACCACTCCCTGTTGACAGTCAGTGACTAAGTCTCCATAACCGAGGAGCAGCGTTAATCCGGATAAATAATACTCAGCTGAGGGTCCCTATCCACACTGCATATGTAGCACCAAAGCTTGCATATGCCAACTCGTCTACCACGATTCCTCCAAGATTGGGCCCGGTCCTACGCCACCCGGAAGTACAGTACACCACTCCAATCCGGGACTTTAACCCACGTGGGTACATGCTACTTCCGCCATCTCTCCACTCCCAGTGCGCGGTTGTCGGTCCAATAAAGGATTCCTCGGAGCCAAAGCTTTCCGTAGTATGTGAATAGTTGCAAGTCTTAGTCAGCAGGCCCCCATACAGGTGGTCCCTAAATTTTTCAGCCAGCGACAAGCACCTCGGGACTCTAACCCGAGAGTACAGGTCCTGTCAGTTTTTCAACCCTGTCCCGGTCGGTGTCAACTGTTGAGTCCCGGACTACAACATGACGGCACCGTACGCAAGGACAACCTCTCCTTCCCATTGACTAAGTACGGATCAGATACTTAGCCAATAGTGGGAGTAAACCAGAAATTCCATAAATATTCTTAAAGTGATCACACTTTTGAAATTGGCATTTTTATCGCAAAACTATCATATAGCATTGCTAAGCATTTTGCAAATAGTTTTTGAAAAGCAGGTATCGGGTGTATCATTGGTCAAGGTAGATAATGCATCAGATAGGATTTCACTCAACTCCTATCAACCTAATGCAATAGATTAACGTAAAACATTTAAGAAAAACTTTATAAAAGCAAGGAAGGGTTTAAATGCACCGGGGCTTGCCTTGGATGGCAAAAAGAGCAGACTCGGGGTAGGTATAGTTGTCGGAGCTCGGGGTCGCCTCGGGGACAGATCCTTCGGTGGCTACCTCGACTTCAGGGCCTTCTTCCTCGGTCACTATACGTGTGCAATGATGCATGCACATGAGATGCTAGTATGAACAAAGGGCACAGGACAAAACTAGAGTATAGCTTTGCAAAGTATGAGTGGTGGTTAAAGTGGTTAATAGATTACTCATCCCTTTTTAGCAATATTAACAAATTAATTAAGCAACTTTTATTAAGCCTAAGTATGGACATAGCAAGACATCACAAACATCATAGACCAAAGGGGTATGGGTCTATGAACATCAAGCAATCCAAAAGTCACATCACAGGGCATTCAACGCTAACCCTAATCCCTTTTTCTATTTTTCTTAATTATTAAAAAGGTCATTTTATGAAGGTACTCCAAAAATTACCAAATTAATCACATAAGTTTGTTATGGTATAAATAGATGGCAAAACAAATTTCATAATTTTTGGAGGTCATTAAGGTGCTCAATTAAATCTAAACATTTAATTAACAAAAGGCACTATTCCTTAATTAAAAATAAAGCTCAAAAATCAACTTGCTCCAAATGACTCCAAAATTTTACCAGAGACTCATCATGACACAACTAGCTTGCAAATTTTATCTCAAGATTTTTGGAGCTATAGAACACTCTCCAAAAATACCAAAGCCTTCATTTTTCAATTAAAAGGGGAATTTTTCATTTTCAAATTTTTGCACAAAACTTAAGTTTCATATTTTTATAAAATACTTCAGAGCATAAAGAGTCTACCACAAAAATTTCAGAATTTATGGATGCACACAGAAAATCATACAAAAAAGAGAAAACAGAACACTATTCATAACTTGAAAAGAAAAGAAAAAAAACGGGCACGGCGGCGCTGCTCGACGCCGGCGACCTCAAACGGGCGGCGCTCGGCACGCCGGCCAAGCCAGGGGGTCCGGGGTGAAACCAAGAGCACAGGGAGCATCAGGGAGCTCACCGGAGTTGATTGGGCAGCTCGGTGAGGGACGGGGATGGACGGTGGAGATGGTCGACGGTGACCGGCGGGAAGCTCGCGGCGGCGACAGGCGTCCTGGCGACCCTGTGCAACAAACGGAGCCGCGATGGCCGGGTTAGAGTCGCACGGGAGTAAGGAAGGTGATGCGGGGGTCAGTGGAGGATGATCAAGGCCGGAGACGGCGAATTCCACGAACCCGAGTTCGCCGGGTTCTCGCCGGAGACGACAACGACGAGCAACGCCGGGCGATTGAGGGCGGTAGAGGTGAAATTGGAGGGTGGGGAAGCAGCACAAGAACACGGCGGAGCTTCTGAGCTAGGTGGTTGAGCACGGGAGGCTCTGGCTGGTGCTGGCGACGGCGGCGGAGGTGAGTGAGGGAGCTCGGGCTCCGGCGGCCTTCTTATAGGCGCGGCCAGAGGCCGGTAGAGACCTCGGGGTTGCGCGGGTAAGGTTCGCGGGGGCGTGCGCACTCGATTGCGCTCTGGCGGATAAGCTGGCGTGCAGCCGGGGCTCGGGCGTGTGCTCGCCGGCGATGGCCACGCGGCGGCGGCGCGCAGAGCTCTGTAGGGGACGAGAGCGCGGGTCAGCGCTCGCGTGCGGGCGCGGAGGGGACAATGGGACAGCGGCGACAGGTTGGTGGCGCGTGGGGAGCAGCCAGGCGCGCTGCACGCGCGACGCCGGCGGGCTGGCCATGGCCGGGCCCCCCTGGCCCTAGCTGGAAGAAGAACAGTGCTAGGGGTAGGGTTTGACTTTGAGCAGGTTTTGTATTTTGCGAATTACTCCCAAAATTTGAACTGGGCAACGAAAACTCAAAACATCAAAGTTGCTCAAAAAAATGAGATCTACAACTTTGTCAATATGAACATTTTCAAATTCCAAATAGTTTCTGAACAAAATTTGAAAACAGAAAAGGGGACACTTTTGCAATTTGAATCAATTCAAAATTACTTTGGATTTTATACTGAAACTTGAAAATCTGCAAATATGGAAGTTGTTCATTTTGCCAAAACCTACAACTTTGCTATTATACACTTTTCCTGAAACTCATTAGTTTTTGAACTCATTTTGAAAACTGAAAAGGGGACAAAAACTGGAGTTTGAATGAATTTGAAATAACTCAAAACTTTGCACTGCAACTTGAAAAGTTGTAAATACCAAAGTTGTTTCTCTTGGACAGATCTACAACTTTGCTTTTTGGACCAACCCCAAATTTTGAATAATTTTTGAATTACAAAAAGAGGGATAAAATCCAGGATTTGGAAATCAGGGTTTTGCAAAGGGATTTGAAATCAAATTCTGATTTTTGAACTTTGGCCAACACAACAAAACTTCAAGACACCAAAGGAACAAGAATTACACAAGGCTAGTCACAGAGATGAAATTACCATTTTGCCCTAGTAGAGAGAAGTGGGCTAATTAGGGTTTTTGCAATAGAGGGACTTCACATAAAATGATGCACTAAGCAAAATGCATACACATGAAATCATGATCAAGATGCTTTAAGATGATAATGATGATATGTCAAGTTAATTACATACTAAACACCAGAGGTGTTACAACCCCTCGAGCACCCCTCGATGGGCACCCCTCGAGCACTCCTAGAGCACCCCTCGAGCATTCATATGGTACCCCTTGAGCACCCCTCAAAGGGCACCCCTCGAGCACACCTAATGATGAGGGACGACCCGATCTTCCGTGAGGTAACTAGTAAGTTCGATTGGTGGAGATCTCGACGTTGGCGATCCGGCTTCAAATCAGACACGATTCGAACCCTGCAACCGTTACACCACTGCTCTGTTGGTTATCAACCAAGCACAGCTTGATTGACCTCGCCAAGAAGGCTTTTCCTGCAAGCGAATCGAAGAGCACAAGCAAGAAGGTAAAGCACGCAATCTGAAATTGCAAATATGAAAGATACGATTATCAATAGAGGGTTCAAGAACACGGTTCCAAAGGACTAATCGACACAGTGGAGGAGATCAAGAATAGGGGCCCTAGATCACTGTAAAAGGATTCGACACCACAGTTATAATGAACGATTCAGTTGTAACACCTCTGGTGATTAATTTGTAATTAACCTGACATGTCATCATCTTAAGTCATAATCATTCTTGTCATGCATTAATGTTTGTCTAATGATTTCTTGCCTTTACCCTTCCTAAAGGTATTTTGTGTGTAGTGATTCCTTTTTCTAAAACCCTAAAAGCCCAAATCTTCCTATAAGGGCAAAATGGTAATTTCACCTCTGTGTCTGGCTTTGTGTAATTCTTGTGCAGTTTAGTGTCTTGAAGCTTTGTTGTGTTGTTCAAAAACCAAAATCAAAAACAGATTTCAATTTCCTTTTGAAAAACCCTGATTTTCAAACCCTGGTTTTTACCCCTCTTTTATTAATTTAAAAACGATTCAAAATTTGGAGTTGGTCCAAAAAGCAAAGTTGTAGATCTGATCAAGAGAAACAACTTTGGTATTTACAAATTTTCAAGTTTCTGTATAAAGTTTGAAGTAATCTCAAATTCATTCAAACTCCAGTTTTTGTCCCCTTTTTAGTTTTCAAAATTATTTCAAAAACTAATGAGTTTCAGAAAAAGTGTATAATATAAAAGTTATAGGTTTTGACAAAAGGAACAACTTGCATGTTTACAGATTTTCAACTTTCAATATAAAATCAAAAGTAATTTTGAATTTATTAAAATCCCAAAAGTGTCCCCTTTTCAAATTTCAAATGTGATTCAAAAACTATTTGGATTTTGAAAATGTTCATATTGACAAAATTGTAGATCTCATTTTTCTGCACAACTTTGGTGTTTTGAGTTTTTGCTGCTCAGTTCAAATTTTGGGAGTAGTTTGCAAAATACAGAAATCAATTCAAAGTCAAACCCTAGACCTAGCCCTGTTCATCTTCAACCTAGAGCTAGGGGGGCCCGGCCATGGCCGCCTCGCCGGCGCCGCGTGCACCACGCGCCTGGCAGCCGCTCGCCTGCTCCCGACCTGCCGCCCTCGACCGTGTGATCATTTCGCCCCCTCACGCGCAAGAGCTGACTTTGCCCCGTCCCCCTCCGACCCTTGCGCGTCGCCGCCGCGTGGCCGTCGCCGGCGAGCCCAGCGCCCGGGTCCCAAACTGAGTTCCCGTCCTTCTTCATCATGCGATCGATAGCACGCGCCACGGGCATTCTTATCCACCCCCGCGCGCTCCCTGCCTGCCCCTGGCCGCGACTATAAAAGGTCCGCCGGCCGGCCGGAACTCCTCACTCCCTCCGCCACCGCCGCGAGCTCGTTCCAGTGCCTCCCTCGCTCAACCATCTAGCCCAGCAGCTCCGCCTTGAGCTCGCAAAGCTTCCCAGCACTTCATCTCCACCTCTACCGCCTCCCATCGCCCGGCGTAACCCCGTCTTCCCAAACTCCGGCGAAGGACCGGTGAGCTCGGGTTTGAGAAATACTCACTCCCCGGCCATGTTCTTCCTTCCCCGACCCCTGTTTCATCTCCTCATCTCCTTGCGATTCTAACCGCGCCATTGTGACCTCGTGTGGTGCGCAGGACCGCCGGAACACCGCCGCGACGCGGATTCGTCCGCCGTCGAGCCCTGCTCCGTCGACCTCCCTGCTCCGCCCGCCCTCTCGCCTCGCCACCGCCCGTCACCGACCGCCGGTGCCCTACCCTTGGTTTCGCCCGTGGACCCTTGCCGTGGCCGGAACAACGCCGCACCGCTGTCGGCCGAGCGCCGGCGAGCGGGGGAAGAAGCACAGTGCTTCTTTCCTTTTTCTGTTTTATTTTATATATAAATGAATAGTGTTCATTTTTCATCTTTTTGTGTGATTTTCTGTGTTGCTCCAAAAATTCCGAAAATTTGATGGTAGACTCTTTATTCCTTGTAGTATTTTAGAAAAATATGAAACTTGAATTTTGTGCAAAAATTTGAAAAATGAAAAATCCCCCTTTTAATTAAGAAATGAATGGTTTTAGATTTTTAGAAAATCATGTATAGCGTCAAAAATCATGAGATAAGTTTTTATGAGCTAGTTATGCCATGTTTAGTCTCTGGTAGAATTTTTAGGCCTTTTGGAACAAGTTGATTTTTGGGCATTTAGTTTAATTGTTAAATAGTGCCTTTTGTTAATTAATGACTGATTTTAATTGAGCACCTTAATGACCTCCAAAAATTATGAAATTTATTTTGCCATCTTTTTATACCATAATGAACTTATGAGATTAATTTGGTAATTTTTGGAGCAACTCCATAAAATGACCTTTTTAAATAATTAAGAAAAATAGAAAAGTGATTAGGGTTTATATTGAATGCCCTGTGATGTGACTTTTGGATTGTTTGTTGTTCATAGAGCCCCACCCAACTGGTCTATGATGATTGTGATGCCATGTAAAGTTTGTGCTTAGGTTGGGTAAAATGATGCTTAATAAGTTTGAATAATCTTGCTTAAGGGTAGAGATAAGTAACTTTATGTCCATTCTAGAAATTACTTACACGATGAGAAGTTGTACTCTAGAATCAGTGGAATTGTCCTGTGCCATATTGTTCATGTCAGCATCCTCATAAGCATACATCATTGCATCCGTATAGTGACCTAAGGAGAAGGCATCAAAGCCGAGTCAGCCGCTTACGAGCCTACCACCGAGGTGACCCCGAGCTCCGACGCCTACACTGCCGACCCTGAGCCTGTCCTCTTTGCTCTTCAAGGCAAGCCCCGGTGCATTTTAACTCTTCCTTGTTTTTATAAAAGGTTTACTTAAAATGCCCTTGAGTTAAACTACTGCATTAGGTTATAGGAGTTGTGTGATGACCTATTACCTGCACTGTTTACCTCCACCAGAAGATCCACCTGCCCTGTTTAAAAACTATTTGCAAATGCTTAGTGATGCTATACAATAGATTTGCAATAAAAATGCCAATTTCAAAAGTGTGATCACTTAAAAAAAAATTTTATGGGAATTTGGTTTTACTCCCCGGCCATTGGCTAGGTATCTGATCTGTACCTAGTCAATTGCGAGGAGAGGTTGTCTGAGCGTACGGTGCCGTCATGTTGTAGTCCGGGACTCAACAGTTGACACCGACCGGGACAGGGTTGAAAAACTGACAGGACTTTTACGCTTGGGTGCGATATAACCAAGGTATAGTTCTGACAGAAAAATATTAGGGACCATCCGTATGGGGGCCTGCTGATCAAGACTTGTAACTATTCACATACTTCGGAAAGCTCTAGCTCCGAGGACTCCTTTATTGGGACCGACAACCGCGCACTGGGAGTGACGAGATGGCGGAAGTAGCTTGTACCCACGTGGTCGTCGTACCTGGATATGAGTGGTGTACTGTACTTCCGGATGGCGTAGGACCGGTCCAATCTTGGAGGAATCGTGGAAGACGAGTTGGCATATGCAAGCTTGGGTGCTACATATGCAGTGTGGATAGGGATCCTCAGCTGAGTATTATTTATCTGGATTAACGTTGCTCCTCGGTTATGGAGACTTGGTCACTAACTATCAACGGAGAGTGGTTCTCAACTAGGAATGTTTTGAAAGGTAAAATGAATCATGAACAATGAAGAATTGAGAAATACTTGAATCTTTCCAAAAATAGAACAAGGTTTACAAAATGCTTTTCTGCAAAATACTTGATCTTGCTTAAGCCTTACCTTGACTACCCTAAGCCTCTCATCCCTGAGTCTTCTTCCTTTTTCTTTAGTCGGGTAAGTCTTGTTTAGTACCCCAGTACTCAGGGTTTTGTTACCCATGCTGCAGGTATGACTGAGTCCCCGATGTGTCTTGCGCCCTGCTGCATGACCATCATCCAGGAAGAGGCCGATGAGGCCGAAGAATAAATGTGCACCCTCGGGCTGGGTGGTTACAAGTATCTTTATTTCGTTGTACTCCGCTACGTTGCCTATTTTCGATTATCCGAACATGGTTTGTAATAACTGCACCTCTCATCTTATTTGGAACCTCGGTTTGTAAAACTAATGTTATTTAAGTCTTCCGCTCTGTATTCCGATGTTATTTGTAAAAGTATCCAATGCTGTAACCGAAAGGTGAGATGATCCTGCGGACAATGGGCACTGATGCAGCCCGGTGACGAACTGCCTTGGTCACGTGGAACATAGGTTCGGCTGTCAGAGGTTGACAGGGACCCGTGGGCCATGGGATTAAGACCGTTCCGTCACATCAGTTTCTCGATGGAAAACTAAACTCTAGACAAAACCCAAGACCTAACGACGACGACGACGACGATGGCTAATTATAGGGTTTAGGATGTCATCCCTGTTGGACGTGCCCCCTAATGGGCTCTAAGACGATACACGGCCCAACGGACCAAAAGACTGTGTCGCAGCACCCTGGCAGATTCTGGACGCTGACTTGTTTTGACGATTCCCGTTGACTCCAGATGTATTTTGATGTGATTCCAAAACCATTGGTTAGCTTATCAAATTATATTTCCAAGCATATCTGGTTCGTCGAAAATGGAGTCTGTATGCGTCCGGGGCATTGATTTTACCCAGGACCGCTCCTCGATTCCGAGGGTAACGCGGAAGCTGAGTTGGAGACGGATTGCAACTTGGGGAAGACCATGGCGTCGGTGTGTCCAACGTGGCGATGTCCTCATCACCTAAAGCACCCCTCAAGAGGCACCCCTCAAGCTCTCCTCGGGCACCCCTCGGGCACTCCTAGAGCACCCCTCGAGGAGCATCCCTCGAGCATTCCTCCAACCTCGGGGTCAGCGAGGTTGATGATGGAGATTTGCGCATTGGGGATTACCTTGTGCAGGCGACGAGGCATGGTCCGCCACGCTCGCTAGCCCTTCTCGGCCTCGATACAGATCACACAGGGCACGGATGAGGCCACCGACGACGACGCGGCTGAGGTCGGGGACGCCATAGCCTGTGCCACCTGATCTGTCGGCCCCGGATCTCGTGGAGTGAAGGGAGGTGATGGCGGCAATAGAGAGGAGAGAGACAACACGGTGTGTGCGGCCTGTGGGGAGATGCAGGAGCGGGTCGAGCACCCCTCAAAGGGCACCCCTCGAGCAATCCTAGAGCACCCCTCGAGGGGTACCCCTCGAGGTCTCCTCGGGCACCCCTCGAGCACCCCTCGGGCACTCCTAGAGCACCCGTCGAGGAGCACCTCTCGAGCATTCCTCCGACCTCGGGGTCAGCGAGGTTGATGACGGAGATTTGCGCGTTGAGGATTACCTTGTGCAGGAGACGAGGCATGGCCCGCCATGCTCGCTAGCCCTGCTCGGCCTCAATGCAGATCACGCAGGGCACGGATGAGGCCACCGACGATGGTGCGGCTGAGGTCTAGGACGCCAGAGCCTGTGCCACCGGATTTGTCAGCCCCGAATCTCGCAGAGTGAAGGGAGGTGATGGCGGCAGTAGAGAGGAGAGAGACAACACGGTGTGTGCGACCTATGGGGAGATGCAGGAGTGGGGCGTCCATGGCGGTGCGGTTGTTTCCATGACCGCGGAGAGGCGTAGATCCGGTGTTGGTCGGGGTAGATCGACGCCTTATGGAGTTGGATCTATGTCGGAGATGATGAACGCTAGAGCTCGGCGATGGTGCCCAAGCTGGAAAGAGAGAGAATGGGGGGAAAGGACTGGAGAGAGAGAGAGAGAGCCGTGAAGGAGAGGAGCTTGAGTGGTTGGGGAGACGACGGCGATAAATGACTGCGGGACCTCGCACTCCAGCGATGGTGGCCAACAGGGAGGCGGGCACAGCGGCGGCAGGGAGAGAGAAAGAGGAGAGAGCCAGAGAGGGAGAGATCACAGATGAGATGGGCGTTGAGGTAGGGTTGTGGGGACTTGGGCGTACGCCTCTGCGGGGGGATCTCTCTGCAAATATTCAAGGAGGTGTCTGCAAAATGGTTACACTATCAAATTTTATCTTCTTCACGTCGAATTAAGATTTACAAGAGGGCTCGATTCATAAAACATCAAAACGCGTTTACTATTTAAAAGGGAAAGGTTGGACGGCGGGTTGATTTGTTTCAAGTTAGAGGGTTTTTTTGCAAAATATACAGTGACACATGTCCGCACGCCGATGAGCCACCAATGCTCCAATTTCTTTCGTGCGTGCGGAACTAAGTGGGTTTAAACAACCCCTGATATTTAAAAGGGAAAGGTTGGACGGCGGGTTGATTTGTTAAGTTCGAGGGTTTTTTGCAAAATATACAGTGACACGTGTCTGCATGCCGATGAGCCACCAATTCTCCGATTTCTTTCGTGCGTGCGGAACTGAGTGGGTTTAAACAACCCCTGATGTGTGTGAAAGCTTGCATGGGCAGGTTTTTTTTTATCAACAATTGGTTAAGTTCAATCGGATTTGTTTAGATCTAAGACAAAATTCGTCCTTGTGATTTGCAGCCTACTTTGACTTCGCGCAGGGGAGATTTCCCATACCAAACATCCCGATTCTTGTGTCAATGCAAACAAAAAGTAAAACACATGATGTGGCAAATGCCTTACTTATTGACCATACTGGCATACTGAATGTTTTTTTTGTCACAAGAGATAAATGGTCTATTTGGAGTCGTGAGCTGTGAAGAAAAAACTATATAAGCTATGAAAAGCTGTTGTGAGATATATGTTACGTAAAAGTTATAAACTATTTGGTTGAAACAGCTAGAAAACCTAACCCCCTCTATTTATTTTATTCAAAACAGTCATAAATATCTATCTATTTTCACCCAAAACGGTCATAAATATCTATCTATTTTCACCCAATTGGAAAAGCAAATTTAAAGTGTTGCAAAAAAATGTACTTCACAAAAATAACTGGTTTTAAGAAAACAACTTTAGTTTCAACAGAAGCAGTTCGTCGAAGCTAAACCAAACACAACCGAAATCTCATAAGCTAAAATCAACAAGACCAGTGTAAACTGATTGCAACAAAGGAGCATATCATCTGTTCCTTTTAATTTTCTTTATTTAGTTATTAAAATTCGAACTGTAGGTGCCTGTCCAGTTTTTGTGACTCAAGATTCAAGAATGTATAGAAGAAATGCATGCCCCAAAGAGAAAAGGGGACAAAAAAGAAGAAACCTGCCGCATCATGAGGATACAAGGGGTTTCTTTTCTTTTTTTTCTTTAATTTTTTGAATGATCCACTTGCTAAAGTATGAAAGGTGATCGATCGAGATGCAGTGCACAAGTAGTCAAGCCCAGCTTTGAATCTCTATCCATGTCCCCTGTTCCCTCCAAGGCTCCAATTTATAAATACCCTGGTTTGAGCTCCCACCAAAGCCAACCAGAGATCCCCTGCCACTCCTCACTCACTGGTGCACTGCCAAGGCCATGAACGTGATTGCGCTACTTGGCCTCTTGGCACTTGCATCGGTGGTGAGGACGTCTTCCGGGGCTGGCGGCCATGACTATGCCGCGGCATTGAAGAAGACCATCCTCTACTTCGAGGCGCAGCGGTCCGGCGTGCTCCCGCCCAACCAGAGGGTCACCTGGAGAGAGAACTCCGGTCTCTTCGACGGAAAGGCCAACGGAGTATGCACAATGCGCTTCGTAGCATTAGTCATTCATCAAAGTTCAACACGATTGCTAGCCAGCATTCCATTATGGCAGGGTGTGTTGCTATGCTGAACAACATTTTCTTTTTGTTCTGTTCTAATTGTCTCGCCGGCCAGGTGGACCTCGTCGGAGGGTATTACGACGCAGGGGATAACGTGAAGTTTGGCCTGCCGATGGCGTTCACGGTGACCATGATGTCGTGGGGCATCCTGGAGTACGGCAGGCAGATGGCGGCGGCCGGCGAGCTGCGGAACGCCATGGACGCCGTCAAGTGGGGCACGGACTACTTCATCAAGGCCCACCCGGAGCCCGAGGTACTGTACGGCGAGGTGGGCGACGGCGACACGGACCACAGCTGCTGGCAGCGACCCGAGGACATGTCGACGAGCCGCCAGGCGTTCCGCATTGACCCCCAGAACCCCGGGTCCGACCTCGCCGGAGAGACCGCCGCGGCCATGGCCGCCGCGTCCCTCGTGTTCCGCAACACCTATCCAGGCTACGCCAACCTGCTCCTTGAGCATGCCAAGCAAGTATTGCACTGTACCTCCAAAATGCTCAGCCCAATTGAGCAGAAAATCATGTCATAACATTCCATTCCACTTCCACCTCTGTCTGATTTGCAATTATGTATGTGGTCGTTTTCAGCTGTTCCAGTTCGCCGACAAGTACCGCGGCAAGTACGACGCCAGCATCACCGTCGCTCGCAACTACTACGGATCCTTCAGCGGCTACGGGGTGAGTCAACTAAACGGAAAACCATGCCTGCACTGGCCTTCAGTTCAATGTCGCAGTACCTGAATACCTGGGTTCCTATGGTGCAGGATGAGCTTCTGTGGGCGGCGGCGTGGTTATACGAGGCGACAGAGGAAGGGTGCTACCTCGAGTACCTGGCCCGCAACGGCGACGCTCTCGGCGGCACGGGCTGGTCCATCAACCAGTTCGGCTGGGACGTCAAGTACCCCGGCGTACAGGTCCTGGCAGCCAAGTTCCTCCTCCAGGGGCGCGCCGGCGCGCACGCCGCGGCGCTGCAGCGCTACCGGCAGAACGCCGAGTTCTTCGTGTGCTCCTGCGTCGGCAAGGCCTACGTGAACGTGCTGCGGACCCCGGGCGGCGTCATGTACCACCAGCGCTGGAACAACCTCCAGTTCGTGACCAGCGCCTCGTTCCTGCTGACGGTGTACGCGGACTACGCCACGGCGCTGCCCGGCAGCTCCGGCGGCGCCGTGCGGTGCCCCACGGGCGCCGCGAGGCCCTTCGAGATCCTCGCCTTCGTCAGGTCCCAGGTGAACTACATCCTCGGCGACAACCCGCGGGGCACTAGCTACATGGTCGGCTACGGCGGCAACTTCCCGCGGCAGGTGCACCACCGCGGGGCGTCCATCGTGTCCTTCAGGACGGACCCGTCTTTCGTCAGCTGCCAGGAGGGGTACTCTGCCTGGTACCCGCGGCAGGCCGGCAACCCCAACGTCCTGGAGGGCGCCATCGTCGGCGGGCCCGACGAGTACGACGACTTCGCCGACGAGCGGAACAACTACGAGCAGACGGAGGCCGCCACCTACAACAGCGCGCCGCTGCTCGGCGTCCTCGCCCGCCTCGCCGGCGCCTGCGGCACCGGGCTGGAGGAGTACCAGCTGTCGCCGCCGGAGGCCGCCGCGAACCAGACATCGTCGTCGTCACCGCCGCAGTCTCACCGTCGTCGCCATCATCACGTGCCGCCGTCCCCGATCGAGATCGAGCAGAACGTGACGAGGACTTGGGCGAGGCGCCGCACGACGTACTACAGGTACTCGGTGACGGTGACCAACCGGTCCAGGAAGACCGTCCGGGAGCTCCACCTCGGAGTCTCGGAGCTCCGCGGCCGGCTCTGGGGCCTCGACAAGGCGCGGTACGGGTACGTGCCGCCCAAGTGGCTGCCGGCGTTGCGCGCAGGTAAGAGCCTCAGGTTCGTGTACGTCCAGCACGGGACGCCGGCCAACGTCTGGGTCACCGGCTACAAGCTACTCTGAAGTGATCGACGTACTGTGGTAGTGTACGTGCTAGTAGCAAAGCTAGGATTGGAGTTTGATTGGTGAGTTTGTTTAGCTGCACCGCGATTTGGTTAGGTTGCTGAGGATGGAGTGAAGAGACCATAAATTATGCGCGCGTGCTCATCCTCTTCCTCTCGACACCAAGACTCAGAGTATCAGTGCATCCTATTTTGGTTAGGTTGGCGAGGGACTTTGAGAGATGGAGTAATAAGTGTTCATCCTGCCCTTGCGAGTTATCGAATGTTATATTCACGAGTGGACGATCATATTTGGAATGCGAATCCAAAGGGATAATTTAATGTCAACTGAGAGTTTCTATTTTGGTTGTGTTTCTTCTAGCATTCTGTCCGTGCGAGAACAAATGAAACTGCAAGTTGCGACCGCCGCGACTCCGCTCTAACACCAGGCCGCAGATCCAGTCCATTGAAGTCTCGCACCGGTCACCACCGTCTCCTACATTGGTTGTACTGTCCAAATGGGCCTCCCAGGCACGACATTATGACTTCTAGATCGTATCGTGTCATATCACTAGACACGGTAGCTCGGCAGCCGGCAGCCGGCAGGCTAGTGCCAGTACGGGCACTACAAGTGTCAAACAACTTCATGGACTAAGAAAAGTATCAATGTTTCAGATCCAAACTTTAAATTTATAGAATCAACCTCACTCACAGAATCACATATAAGTCGACAGATTACATGCACTGATTCACAGAATCATATACATACATTTAAACTTCACATTCACAGATCAAGAATACATATCACAGCAAACAACCCACAGGTACCAAACAACCAATTAAGTAAGGAAATGTGCAATGACTGTCGTATTAAAAATATGTCTAGCTAAAACTCACACGAGAAATTCAGACATGAAAAAAGAGTATGTTAGGGTGCCTATGGTGGCTCAACATAGCAGGTCTCAAGCCCTGGTTAAGGAGGAGGATTGTGATAGGCTTGGCAAGCTAACGTAAAAACCTAGCTACCATTATAGAGATGAAACCCAAAAGAACCCCGTTGGGGGCATAACCCTCTTAGCAATGCACCATGTCGGAACCCGGGCATGGTGTCAAATGAGTAAGGGCCGGGTCGTCACCCCCGTGTCGTGATCTGGGCATGGTCCCAAGTGAGCAAGGATTGAGTCGTCACATCCTCAGTGGCGCACCACATCGGCGCCCGGGTGTGGTGAAAAACGTGTAAGGGTCTTCTCATCTAACTCGGTGGGTGAGAAGGGTAAGGAAGCTAGTCGAGCCAACTAGGATTCGTTTAGGCAGCTGGAACGTAGGGTCCCTTAGGGATAAGTTAAGAGAGTTAGTTGATACAGCGGCTAGGAGGCGTGTAAATATCTTGTACGTCCAAGAGACAAAATGGAAGGGTCAGAAGGCGAAGGAGGTGGACAATACTGGCTTCAAGCTCTGGTACATAGGGACAACTTCAAATATTAATGGAGTAGGAGTTTTGATTGACAAGAGCCTGGATGGAGTAGTGGAGGTGAGAAGGCGAGGAGATAGGATTATCTTAGTTAAACTTGTCGTTAGTGATATGGTTCTAAATGTAATTAGTGCTTATGCCCCTCAAGTAGGCCATGATGAGAGTGCTAAGAGGCAGTTCTGGGAAGAGTTAGATGGCTTGGTTAGAGCTGTACCTAGCAGCGAGAAGCTCTAAATAGGAGGGGACCTTAATGGCCATATAGGTTGTTCAAGTGCAGGTTTTGAGGCAGCACATGGTGGTTTCGGTTATGGTAGTAGGAACCAGGAGGGAGTGGATGTCCTAGATTTTGCTACGGCTTTCGATCTAATGATAGCCAACACTTTCTTTAGAAAGAGACTTTCCCATTTAGTGACCTTTAGTAGTGGTCGTTTCTCTAGCCAGATCGACTTTGTCCTTACAAGAAGGGGGGATAAACACACTTGCGAGGATTGTAAGATGATACCTGGAGAATGTGCGGTTTCTCAGCACAAGCTAGTGGTGGCCGATTTTTGATTCCTGGTGCAAGTTCTCGTTGGGTCAAACAAGCCAAGAGTGCAAGGACAAAGTTGTGGAAATTAAAAGGAGAAGCATTGAAGGGCTTCAAAGAAAGAGTTATTGAAGAGGGCCCTTGGAAAGACGAAGGAGATGCAAACAACATGTGGGAGAAGATGGCAACTTGCCTTCGGAAGGTTGCCGCAGAGGTGCTTGGAGTGTCTAAAGGAAGTGGACACGATCCGAAAGACACTTGGTGGTGGAATGAAGATGTGCAAAAGGCTATTAAGGAAAAGAAGGAATGCTATAAGTTCTTGTACCAAGACCGGTGCGCGGACAACATAGAAAAGTACAAGGTGGCAAAGAAGGTTGCAAAATGAGTGGTGGGGGAGGCGAAGGGGCGAGCTTACGAGGATCTTTACCAACGTTTGAATACGAAGGAAGGAGAGAAGGACATTTATAGGATGGCTAGGGCTCGTGATAGGAAGACAAGGGACTTCAACCAAGTCAAGTGCATTAAGGATAAGAGGTAGCATCTCTTGGTGAAGGAAGATGAGATTAGACATAGGTGGCAAGAATATTTTGATAATTTGTTCAATGGGGAGAATGAGAACTCCACCATTCGGTTGGATGACTCGTCTGATGACACATAGGCGCTATGTACGGAGGATCTAGGAGTAGGAGGTTAGAGAAGCTTTGAAAAGGATGAAAGTGGATAAAGTGATGGGTCCTGATGGTATTCCAATCAAGGTGTGGAGATGCCTCGGGGATATAGTTATAGTATGGCTAACCAAGTTGTTTAACAATATCTATCGATCAAACAAGATGCCTCAGGAGTGGAGAAGAAGCATATTGGTACCAATCTACAAGAACAAGGGAGACATCCAAAGCTGCACTAATTATCGGGGAATTAAGTTGATGAGCCACACAATGAAGCTGTGGGAGAGAGTTATTGAGCATAGATTGCGAGGATCGATGCAGATATCCATGAACCAATTTGGTTTCATGCCTGGAAGGTCAACCATAGAAGCAATCTTCTTAATAAGACAAGTTATGGAGCGGTTCAAGGAACAAAAGAAGGACCTACACATGGTTTTCATTGACTTGGAGAAGGTGTACGACAGGATACTGTTAACACCAGATTTTCGCACACACAAGGGAATGACAGATGGGCCAGTGTGCGAGAGATGGTCGTATGATGCATTCGACAAATGACCAAGATCAGTTAATTCTTGAGGTTTCGGCAAGTGCATGAGCGGTCGGCTATCTTGCAAGGCGGTGATTTTATTCGGGAAGCAAATATGGCAAGTGGAGCCGACTTGCACGAGAAGACACGTGGCGATGGAGGACGCCAAGAGGAAAATAGGGATAGGACTCGTATTTTCCTAGTTTCCTTGTAGAAGTCGTAGTCTTCTAGAACTCGTTTTTCGCCCAGGGTATAAATATAAACCCTCGGCCATTGTAAAATTGTTCACAACCATATCAATACAAACCGGCCCCGTGCCACTGTTGACGTTTATTAACTATCATTATTTATTGTCAACAAGACTTGAATAAATGTCAAAAAGGATTGCCAACTTAGAAATAGGAGGTTTAAACTAACAAATTCCATGAGTTTTGGTGATTCTACATTTTCCAGAGATTAAAGCAGGAAAACCAACTACATTACTTCCCCAAGAAGGAACCCGACGCAGATTTCTTCACCGCCACGTCGGGATACTTCTAGAAGACTCCAGAGGACTCCACAAGACACCACGAGACGGGGCACCACAGGAGGCTTACCTGTGGGACCGACCGGTCCCACAGGGCCCACCGGTCGGTCGGCCATAGAGCCGCCACGCCTCCGTCTTCTGCAAGCTACTTCCACCGACCTCTAGGATGCATCTCGACCGTACCTCGAGTCGGTTTGATCCAACGATCACGATTCCTCGCCCAGGGCTATATAACCAGACCCCTGACCCCCTCCAGATCATCATCAGATCAAGATCAGAAGACAAGATAGAAATTAGGGTTTTAGAGAGAGAGAGTTAGAGCTCTACATCAAGATTAGAGTTTAGTCTAGTTAGATTTAAGTAGAGGCAGGCGACTTCGTCGGCATATCCGGCTAGAAGCTTCGTCTGAGTCTCCGGATCATTGTTGAAGACTCGGTAATTTGTATCTTTATTTGACTTTATGCTACTTTAATATATTTCAGTTTATTCAGTTTTGGAGTTTATTCTAGTTGTATATTTAATATAGATCTGATTATGATAGAGTTTATGGTCATGTTCATAAAGTACTTAGCTTTATTCCGGATAGAGTTAAGTGGTCAAACTGGTGTAAACATGGTGTTTAGGCTAAGTTTACCTGCGAATACATCCTATGTTCCGGGTCGAGAGGTAGATCGCAAGAGTGATAGTCCTGTTGAGTCCTTTGTAGTCCTCCCCCCGAATGTAGATCTTAGTAGGACGCAGTTGCAAGTTAGAATTCATTACTCTGTTCTTGATTCTAATTTAGTAATGTCCCTTGATCATAGATGATAGATTAATTAGCTATAAATGATTGTATATTAATTAGAGTAATCACTAGGCTTAGTAAATATGAAGTAACTTAGGATTTGAATCTCTTAATTAATCTCCTGACTCTCTGCTTGATCTATGTAGTTCGCTCTATCTCTAGAATTCTCGTTTTTTATCAATTATTATCTTTACCTTGTCTTACCCCTGCTTAGACATGTGAGTGATGAATGAATGATAATCTCTGCCACTTTTACTAGTTCCCAGCTTCGTTACTACCTTCGGTAAAATATAAATAACGATACCTAGATAACCTGGGTGAAATGCTGCTACAACAGGTATATTTATCTGTGCGCTTGCGGATAAATATTTGTTTATATCTTTTGAGCTAGTGTCACATATAATTTACATTTCATGTATCATGTTAGGGATGACAACTTGACTTGAAGTGATGCTAGGAATGTCCTGTACATTTCTGAAGGCTTTTGCTAGAATCAGTTCATCAAAGTTTATTAAAAGCAATTGCATTAAGAAGTGTCAACAGCCACCTTCGAGTCCTTAGTCGTGTCATCGAGTTCTTCGAGAGGAATCATCGATCCGTCGACCTCCGTAAGTCCCGACAACCTTGTTATCATGTCTAGTATCATGCGGTGGATTTAGATGTGATGCAAGTAGTCTTGTTTGTTTTCAATGGTCGTGCGGCGGACCCTTGTTAGCGATCAAGAAGTCTTTGCTTATGCTTTGCTTATGGGTAGATACCGTGCAGCAGACGTTTATTCATATGTTTAGCAAAAGTGAGATAGTTATCGGCTCTATTAGATTTGGCAAGATCTAGTAGATTCATCAAGTTATCATGTGTTGCATGTTTTAATTAATTTTGTAACACTCTTTTGCCCAATCTAGATTGATCTTTGTTCGGCCTTGCTTTACAAGTTTACTTGTGTTCCAATAATTGCATGATCATGATGGCCGAATCAATTTCCAATCTAGGTTGTTACATGTTATGGGTTCATGCATGTCAATCACGTTTGAGCTTTGATAAAACTAGGTATCGTGCGACAGATGCAGGATTTAGATTGGTTTAACCATGCTTGTTTGTATGTTCCTTCTTCATGGACCCCAACTCGGCTAGTTCGCCGGGCTTGGTTAAGCTTGCACAAGTAATGAATGTTTATAGAACTGTTCAGATATATACACGCTTTTAGCTTCTTATTGTCAGATTGTATCATGCGGTGGATTGGTTTGACCATAGGAAGTGGCGTAGACTTATAGCGAGCATTAGCCTCGCTTGGGTTTATGCTTGACGGGTTTATGAAGATTAGACGTGCGGCAGACTAGTTGGATTAACCTATGCATGTGTTGTTTGAATAGATTTATATTCACAAGTTACCTGTTTATAATTCTTCATGTCTTGATGACGTCTGAGTAATTCTCATTTACTCAAGCATGTATTTTCATACATGTGCATTCGGCAATCAACGTGTTTACATGCTTTCTTTTTATATTTGCCGAATGACTCTATAAACATGTTCGGCAGACAGCTTCTATAGTTGTATGCTGTTGTGAGTGGCTTCAGGACCGTAAATATGGAACTGTCTGGTCTCATCCGGCATGTTCCAGTTTTATTCTCATAGTTTTATCCCTTGTTGGCTTTCAGGTTAAACCGACTGGCACGTCTCCGGATTTCAAACCGTCCGGGCACCCGATTGAAGCCACGCTTTTTCCGGCTTGCTGTGTGTGAGGCGCAACGTACCACATTTTGCGTCAACACACTTTTTGGCACACCCGGTGGGACACTCTATTTCAAGATGCCTGAGATCAACGACACTCAAATTCTGGAAGTGACCATGGATGAGTTGCTACCAGACTCGAAACATTTCGTACAACAAGCTTGTGACGAGTTTCAACGCAAGTGCTTGATGTCCTTCTCGAAGAACAAGAGCAACAAGGTTTTTCAGAAGCAACCACTCCCAAGAGGTCTTTTTCCTCACAAATCTGATAGCACCGATGAGGAAGATGTTCAGAAAATGACCGAATTGGTGTATAAGGCGATGTCGCAGGCCATGACCAATCAGCAATCAGCTTTCTTGAATACTTTTCGTGCCATCATGGTTGGTATCTTCGGCACGGCAGTTGATAAACGTTTTGAGGAAGCCGCTGGTCCGATGCAGGGACCACTGTTATTCCCCGTGCCTCAACCCCAGAGGAGAATTGCTGAAGACAGCGGAGTTGGTTCGAGCAGAGATGGGATGGTCATTCACCAAGCGCAGCAGCCTCCCACGACTCAAGGCCAACTTGCATTCGGCACAACGGGAAATGTTCCACCATCTGCTTTCAGAGTGTCTCCAACATCAAATAGGTTGCAGAAGAATATGTATGGAGGTGGATATCAGGGGTTCGTTGATTACAGTGCAATTGATGCTTTCCCGAATCTAGGTTATAAAAATTCAGCAGGGGCATTCCCTGGGGGGCAAGCACAAGCAGCTCCAGATTCGAGTGTCGACCTCATCATGCATAGGATGGCCGACATGATGCAAAATCAATTCGGCCTGAAGCCAAAGAATCAGTCTTACGCTTACAAGTCTCCTTACCCAGAGTGGTACAACTGAGTAGCGCTTCCTCCGAGGGTGAAGCCTCCTGCTGATTTTAGCAAGTTTTCAGGTCAAGATGACACCAGTACTATAGAACACATCAGCCGTTACTTGATGCAACTTGGAGAGGCATCTGCAGATGAAGCCTGGAGGATTCGGTACTTCCCATTGTCATTAACAGGACCAGCCTTCTCATGGTTCACCTCTCTGCCAGCAAACTCTATTAATACATGGGCAGAGCTGGAACAGAAGTTCCACGCGTATTTCTTTACGGGCACCAATGAGAAGAAGTTGGTTGGTCTCATGAGTCTGAGGATGAAACCTAACGAGACGCCGCAAGAATATTTGCGCAAATTCAGGGAAACTAAAAACCTTTGTTATTCCCTGAATTTACCAGATGATCAATTGCCAGGAATAGCTATAGCCGGCATGTTGCCGAATATCAAGGAGAATTTATTCGGCATGGAGTTTGATGATCTCGGACAATTATCACAACGTTTGGCAATGATGAGTAGTCAGGCTCAAGGGTTCAGGAGGAATAATCAATTCCAGAAAGGTGATGTGGCTGCTGAGATGTATCAGGCTTTCTTAGAAGAAGCAGCGGAGTACGATGATGAAGATGAGGTAGCTGCAGCCGAGTTAGTCTGGGCAAAAGAGCCAACTCAAGTCAATCAACGATGGCTGAGGCAGCAAAAAGGTACTTACGACTTTGATGTTTCCAAATTAGATAAAGTATTTGAGTACTTATTGAAGGAGGGACGCATCAAGTTGCCGGAAGGTCATCCCATGCTGCACCCTGAGGGGGTTAAAGACAAGAAGTATTGTGGTTTCCATAATACCAGATCTCACTCTATAAATGATTGCCGAGTGTTCAGAGTGCGGATCTAGAAAGCTATCCAGGAAGGGCATTTGAGGTTCGATGGAAAGATGAAAGTTGATGGTAGCCCTTTTGGACAGAATACCGTATCCTTCTCTGTTAATATGGTTAATGCAGCTGATCTCGGGGGGCAAAAGCAAGATGAAGTTGTTAACCTCTGATAGAGCGAGAGAAACTAGTGCTGTTGACCCTGATCAGCAAATCACAAACGAAGAATTTCGGCAACAAGTCCATTTCTAGAATAGCCGAACTGAAAGGGGTGAAACCTCCAGGCCCAGGGCCACGACACGTATTTTATTGAACAAATGGCATCGGGAGCGGGAACGATACCAGAAGCAAAGGTTTTATGAGGAACAAAAGTTCATAAGAAAGCAACAGAAGTATGAAGAAGAGATATACCAAGAGGAACGAGAATATATGAGAGATCAAGAGCAGTCTCATTGGGAATGCTCATTCTTCAAGTATTGTTGGAATGAAGGCTTGAAGCTGCCTGCCAAGAACAATTGCCCTGAATGCAGTGATCAATATTCTGAATACAGGCAGTCTCGAGTCAACCGCCATTCGGTCCATGAAAGGCTTGGGGTTTGAATCCCTGAGGACGATCGGTGCTTAAAAATAAGTAATTCCGAAAATCGGCAAGGGAAAAGATTTGCCGATCGAGGTTGGGCACGTGCTGGAGAAGAAGAATACCGCGAATATGTTTGGCAGAAAGGACAGTGGTGTCCACCAGGATTGAGAAAGAGCCAAAAAAGAAGAGTGCAACGCCTAAGGAACAGGGAATTGACACAAACGGGCGCCAAGATGAAACAAATTTGGCGTCCTAAAGAGAAGCCTAATGGGGGTGACCGTTCGGCTGATACGTGCATGGCATTCTTTCTTCCATCGGAATTCATAGCTCCCGGAGATCAGGATGTTCAGGAAGAAGTGTATTCGGATTTTGATGAAGACGAATACCAAGATCTGTTGGCTCAGCTTGTTTTAGCTCAACGAGCCATTTTTGATAAACCAGCTAAGCATCGACACTTGAGGCCACTTTATATGAGGGGGTATGTCAATGGCAAGCCACTAACCAAAATGTTTATTGATGGAGGAGCTGCCATAAATATCATGCCATATACTACCTTCAGGAAACTTGGGATGACAAGTGAAGAATTATTGAAGACTGACATGGTGTTGAGGGACTTTGCTGGTAATTCTTCTGATACTCGAGGGGCAGTTAATGTTGAGTTAACGATCGGGTCAAAAACTTTGATTACTACCTTCTTCGTCATTGATGGCATGGGGGCATACAATTTGCTCTTAGGAAGGGATTGGATACATGCAAACTGCTGTGTTCCGTCAACTATGCATCAATTCCTCATCCAGTGGATTGGAGATGACGTCGAAATTGTCCATGCTAATGATTCAGTGAGTGTTGCTAATACAGAGCCCATTTACTGGGAATATGATGGTGTTGAGTGCTTCTCTGGAAGAGTTTGGGAAGTAGGTCCTGTGAATGTTTTTGACAAGGACCAACAGCCGAATCAAACGATCGGCTCTCAGAGCAATTTTTGAAGAAGTAATCCGATTGATGGTAATGGAGAAAAGTTCGGACCAAGTTTCATGTCAGCTGATAAGGAATAAAGTATTGGTGATGAAGCCAAAACAAAATCAATATATGCAGGTTTGGATCCAGATTATAGATTGGAATTGATAAACCTTTTGAGAGAGTTCTGCCCTTTTCTCCGTTGCTGAAGTTCAAGAAAGATAAGAAAATGTGTATAAGGTGACATACAACAGAAGGTTTTTGATGAGATTGAAAAATATATGAAAGCACTTCAACAACTTGGTAATCATTTCAAGTTGTACGTGGCGGCCGATGGCCTTACAATAGGATCGGCCCTTGTACAAAGTTTAAAGGAAAAAGGAGTAATAGCTTGCCTTAGCCGAAAGATGTTAGGTGAGGTATTCGGCTATTGGGAAATTTTGTTCATATGTGTGTTACTCATGAACCGAGCTTCGGCACTACTTGTTAAATGCCGAACGCGTGGAAATTGTATGTGAAGCAGATTTAAGAATATTTGTATACAGCCGATGTAAAGCATCGTCTTTAGTAAAAAAAATTTGCTCCAAGAAATTAAAATATAGCCGATATTGTTTGTATCGACTTTAGCACAAAAAATGTTCATAATCCTGGTGACCCTAGCATTTTTCAAGATAGCAGGTTTATCGGGAGAAGAGAAAGGTGAAGTGCAGTAAATAAGATGCCGAGTGACATGACATGTCAGAGCAAGATCTATTCGGTTAAGATGACATCATGCGTTCGGGAAACGTTTCTCTGAAGAGGTGTTACGATCGGGAAGTACAAATGGACATTATTCAGAAAAGAAACAAACTTCATTTATTCGTTTGCAGATCTGTCCTAGTACAAACTACCCTTGGAATAATTTGTTCAGAACAGACTGCGGATCGGTAACTTCGGCAATAGCGGCGACATGATCATCATAAACTTCAATGTCTTTGATTTCATCTAGTTTTCTGCCTGCGAAGCCAACTGGTAAAAAGGAATAGTCCTCTTTGGTCCAAGAGCTCATCGCCGCTAGCCCGAGGGAGACGCCAAGATGCACACCTTCGATGACGGCCTGATCTATGCGGCCATCTGCGGCATCAAGGCTCGCCTCGGCTGTGTCCCCGTGGGCATTCACCTTGTCGGCAACTTTGTTTGTTGTCGCTCTCAGATGGTCATTCTCCACAGAAAGAGCTGACAAGAGAAAAAATGCATCAGGCAGAGCAAGCTGAATCAGAAGAAGGGAATCGAGCGAGAATTTCATTAACCTGTGATAACGTTGCAGAGCTGTTTCTGCTGGTCCGCCCATTCAGCTTCCTCGATGCAGTACTTCTTGGATACATCTTCCAACTCCTTCTGTACCTTGTCCCTCTCTTCGCGGTACTGGAGAGCATCCAACGGGTATGCTAAAGTAAGTCATCAAACTCAGAATCTGATGGCCTAGGAAAAGGATTGAGAGAGGCTATTGGAGCTACTGTTTCTGGAAAAGGAACCCAAGCTTGGCTGGAGGAAGACCTCACCCTGGAGGGGAAGTGGACAGTGAATTAGGAATAGATAAACAAGAAAAGCTACCGCAAGGGGGCAAGAAATCAATTTTTTACCCATAACGCCGGTGGGTTGATGTTTGGCTCCCTCCTGCTTCGTCTCCAATGGGATGCCTGCCGTGGTCACCATTGCCTGCCTTTGATGGGAACACAAGCGAAGGATTTTCTATCTGGCTTGAGCTAAAAGCCGAGAAGTGGAGAGTTTGCGAGTCAAACTGTTCGATTGGAGTCAAGAGTGACAGCCTGTGTAGGGTCATATTTATAGAACCATGGCTTGCACACTGGAAATCGAGCATCGGAGTAGAGTTTTTCACAGTTTATGGGCCGTTATTGGGCCAGGCCGGATTTTTGATGACTAGAGGAAGTCATGACTCCAGAATCGGGAGGCTCATAGGATTCGACTAAGAGTTGTTCCATTTCAGTTGATTGTTTGGGAACTCATGTTACCGATTGGCACTGAGGACAGAAAGCTAAAAACGAAAAGTCCCTTAAGGAATACTATCCTAACATCGTCATGGATCGAGAAATTAAGAGAAGACTGAAAACTTTGGATCTAAAGTAATCAATTACAGCAATCGCTTACATGACAGAGATGATCAACATGATTATCAGCAATAGCCGATGTAATGTACATCGCCGCTAGAGTAAAGATAAGTCAATGGCTGATGCACGAAGTGGAACATACGCTGATCTCGAAGAATCAGTCACAGATTGATTTTGGAGATCAAACAGAAAGACTTTTTATTTACAAAGAAAGGGGATACAAGATTACAATGAGGACGGTTAGTTCGTCCACCCCATCCTACACCTAATCGGGAGAGTATGATCAAAAGAATCGGCCAGATCTGTTTCGGCTTCCTTCATGTCATCTACAGAGTGTTCTACCCTATATTCCAGCCCTCGCTCATAGACATCAAATCTGCGGTAATCAGCACCGGAGTGAATCCGCACGACATTGAAGGCGAGCGCCACGCCGTACCCCATGCCGGCCCTGGAGATGTCGAGGAGGATTCAGTTAACCTCATTTACCTGCTTCACGGCCGTCGTACCCGTCACGTCAGCCGTGATGGCAAGCTTGGCGACAGCGGCTTCGAGGGCATGGAGTTTGGCCGCCAGAGCTGAAAAGAAGAGTAAGTAAAGGCAGACGAGGAAAACAAGAAAAGAGATGATGAAAATATTCACCGGTGGCCCGAATCCGAGTGACGTCGCGCTCCCGAGAAATTCGGATAATCTCCCGATCCTTCCCCTCTAGATCAAATTGAAGGTCTATGACCTTCTGAGTCAAGTCCTCGGGGAGGTCATCGTCGATCCTCCTAAACAGAAGCAACAATATAAGAACAACTACTTCATTTTTGAGACAAAAGCAGTAAAGAGCAACCTCTTCTTAGAGGTGCTGGAAGCACCAAGCTCGGAGCTATGTCGGCTCGCTTCGGAAGACATCTTCTAGATTGCATTGGAAGATGATAGGAGGAGGGTTTTTTGGTTTTGAAGGTTGAAACAGGGGAGTTTGAGAGAGTAAGCCGAAACGAAGTGAAGGGTGACTTAAAAAGACCCCAAGAAATGCATCGGGAGATGAATCGGCAGATAAAGTAATTATGACATGCAAGATTCCTACGAAGGTGGATGCTTCCGGAGGTTCCACGTATGTATACGGGAAAAAGGAATTTTGGAACAAATATTTATCCCAAAATTAGGGGGCATGTGTTAACACCAGATTTTCGCACACACAAGGGAATGACAGATGGGCCAGTGTGCGAGAGATGGTCGTATGGTGCATTTGGCAAATGACCAAGATCGGTTAATTCTCGGGGTTTCGGCAAGTGCATGAGCGATCGGCTATCTTACAAGGCGGTGATTTTATTCAGGAAGCAAATATGGCAAGTGGAGCCGACTTGCACGAGAAGACACGTGGCGATGGAGGACGCCAAGAGGAAAATAGGGATAGGACTCGTATTTTCCTAGTTTCCTTGTAGAAGTTGTAGTCTTCTAGAACTCGTTTTTCGCCCAGGGTATAAATATAAACCCTCGGCCATTGTAAAATTGTTCACAACCATATCAATACAAACCGGCCCCGTGCCACCTTTGAGTCCTTAGTCGTGTCGTCGAGTTCTTCGAGAGGAATCATCGATCTGTCGACCTCCGTAAGTCTAGACAACCTTGTTATCATGTCTAGTATCATGCAGTGGATTTAGATGTGATGCAAGTAGTCTTGTTTGTTTTCAATGGTCGTGCGGCGGACCCTTGTTAGCGATCAAGAAGTCTTTGCTTATGCTTTGCTTATGGGTAGATACCGTGCGGCAGACATTTATTCATATGTTTAGCAAAAGTGAGATAGTTATCGGCTCTATTAGATTTGGCAAGATCTAGTAGATTCATCAAGTTATCATGTGTTGCATGTTTTAATTAATTTTGTAACACTCTTTTGCCCAATCTAGATTGATCTTTGTTCGGCCTTGCTTTACAAGTTTACTTGTGTTCCAATAATTGCATGATCATGATGGCCGAATCAATTTCCAATCTAGGTTGTTACATGTTGTGGGTTCATGCATGTCAATCACGTTTGAGCTTTAATAAAACTAGGTATCGTGCGGCAGATGCAGGTTTTAGATTGGTTTAACCATGCTTGTTTGTATGTTCCTTCTTCATGGACCCCAACTCGGCTAGTTCGCCGGGCTTGGTTAAGCTTGCACGAGTAATGAATGTTTATAGATCTATTCAGATATATACATGCTTTTAGCTTCTTATTGTCAGATTGTATCATGCGGTGGATTGGTTTGACCATAGTAAGTGGCGTAGACTTATAGCGAGCATTAGCCTCGCTTGGGTTTATGCTTGACGGGTTTATGAAGATTAGACGTGCGGCAGACTAGTTGGATTAACCTATGCATGTGTTGTTTGAATAGATTTATATTCACAAGTTACCTATTTATAATTCTTCATGTCTTGATGATGTCTGAGTAATTCTCATTTACTCAAGCATGTCTTTTCATACATGTGCATTCGAAAATCAACGTGTTTACATGCTTTCTTTTTATATTTGCCGAATGACTCTATAAACATGTTCGACAGACAGCTTCTATAGCTGTATGCTGTTGTGAGTGGCTTCAGGGCCATAAATATGGAACTCTCTGGTCTCATCTGGCATGTTCCAGTTTTATTCTCACAGTTTTATCCCTTGTTGGCTTTAAGGTCAAACCGACTGGCACGTCTCCGGATTTCAAACCGTCCGGGCACCCGATTGAAGCCTTGCTTTTTCCGGCTTGCTGTGTGTGAGGCGCAACGTACCACATTTTGCGTCAACAGATACCAAGGAATGTTATGTGGTGGGCTTTGGACAAACATAAAGTCCCAACAAAGTATGTTACCCTCATCAAGGACATGTGCAACAATGTCGAGACTAGTGTGCGAACAAATGATGGTGACACTGATTACTTTCTGATTAAAATAGGTCTTCATCAAGGGTCAGCATTGAGCCCATATCTCTTTGCCTTGGTTATGGATGAGGTTACGAGGGACATACAAGGAGACATCCCTTGGTGTATGCTTTTTGCAGACGATGTAGTGCTAGTTGATGAAAGTCAGACATGAGTAAATAGGAAACTGGAGTTGTGGCGACAGACCCTTGAGTCCAAAGGGTTTACAATAAGCAAGACTAAGACTGAATACATGAGATGTGATTTTGGCAATGCTGCATAGGAAGAGAGAGAGGTGAGCTTGAAAGGCCAAGTGGTGCCTAAGAAAGATGTCTTTCGGTATCTAGGATCGATGTTACAGAAGGATGGAGATATTGATGCAGATGTTAGCCATAGAATCAAAGCAGGGTGGATGAAGTGGCGCCAAGCATCTGGTGTTCTCTGTGATAAGAGGGTACCACAAAAGCTCAAAGGCAAGTTTTATAGGACGACAATTAGACCAGCTATGTTGTATGAAGCAGAATGTTGGCCTACTAAAAGAAGACATATCCAACAAATGAGTGTTGCAGAAATGCGTATGTTGTGCTGGATTTGTGGCCACACAAGGATGGACCGAGTTCGAAATGACGATATTCGCGACCGTCTAGGGGTAGCACCAATTGAAGAAAGGTTGGTCCAACATCGGTTGAGGTGGTTTGGTCATGTCCAAAGGAGACCTTCAGAGGCACCAGTGCATTGTGGAGTTCTAACTCAAGATTTTAATGTGAGGAGAGGTAGAGGAAGACCAAAATTGATGTGGGGGAGGCAATAAAGAGAGATCTGAAAAGTTGGGATATACCTAGAGATCTATGTTTGGATAGGAATGCATGGAGAGCAGTCATTGACGTGCCTAAACCGTGACTAGGGCCTCTTGTTGGGTTTCAACTCTAGCCTACCCCAACTTGTTTGGGACTAAGAGGCTTGGTTGTTGTTGTTGTTGAAAAAAGAATACAACCAACTCCATAAGTTTCATTGTTCATTACAACATCAACTAAATAGCCAAACTCTTAATACAGAACCATTACATAAATATCATCACTCATCAATATAGAGTGATTCAAAGGCCTCTTCTAGCTCCTTATCCTCCACCATGTGTTGAAGCCTTGAATCTGTAGCCTCCAAGTCCTTGATGAAGGCGAGTTCCTTCACACTTTCAGGCCATCGCTGCTCCTTGATAATCCTGCCAGTTATGCTAAAGGTAGATTCTAAAGAAATAGTTGGAATAGGCCCACTTAAAATGTCTTTAGCAAGTTGGTTCTCTCGGCTAATCAAGGTTGAAGGTTCCAACAGTTAAAAACAAATTAATACACTTGTGGGTTCGGGCACTAACCACTCCCCACAGGTACATAACTTTTTAAAGTGTTTTTTACAAGAGCACATGTCACATACTAACTAACTCTCTAGCTCATTACCACCGGGTCTATGTCTTCAGCAAGTTTGGTGGCTGCCTCCTCCACTTCTCCTCCAGCTTGACAACCTTCTCCATGTTGGTTCCCTTCGTGAAGCCGGTTCCCACCCCCCCGGTCTTCACCGCTGAAAGGATCAAGATGTCCAAGAGGGGGGTGAATTGGGCTAATCTAAAATTTCTCGCAAGAATTAAGACCTACACTAGCCCAACTTCACCCCTTTGTGCCTTGAAGTGTGTTTTCACTAATCTACCGAACAAAAGACTTACACCTAGTTCCAATCCTACTCTAGCATGGCAATTTTATGAAAGTAACTTCTAAGAAATGAATTGCTCAAAGTAAATGTCAAAGTAAAGAGAGAAGAGAAGATGTCGCGATGTTTTCCCAAGGTATCGAGGTGTCGGCGCACCCCTAGTCCTCGTTGGAACACCCACGCAAGGGTATCGCTCCCCCTTGATCTGCGCAAGGATCAAGTGCTCACTATGAGCTAATTCTTCGCCACTCTGGCCCAGTGAATCGCCCACTACCGGTCACAACTTGAGTTGGGTCATCCACAAACTCCTCCGGATGATCACCAAGCTCTCCAACACATCAGACGCTGGCAGCGTCCGATGCCACCCCATCAGACACGTCCGATGGTGAAACTACCATTTTAAAACCTCTCTGCATGGTCATCGGATGCTGCCTCAGAGCGTACGATGTCAGCGTCTGATGCGATACTGATTTTCACTCCCAAGTGAATAGTGTTACTGTTGCATCCGATGCACCCCCTCCGGTGTGTTCGATGCATCGATACCCTCGCTATGCACTTCATGTTGGCATCGGATGTGCGTCCGATGCTAGCACGGGCAATGTCTGATGCCCTTCTGAGGGCCTAAATGAGTGTTGACGGTAGATAACTCCTATTTTAAACCGTCAACTAACCTCATAAATGACCTAGAATGATCCAAAGAGTGTAGCTATAAGGTTTTATTCTAACGAGTTCCACGAGTTGTGTTGTTCTCACTTGTTGTGCAGGACATTCCATATTTCATCATAAGAAAGTATCCCAAGTGAAGAATAAGAGCACACCATTGAGACGAGCTCATTGATATGATCAAAATGGACATATCACTTGCCATATTTGGAGTCCCGGAGCGAGAGTCCTCAATCAATACGACTTGGAAGACTCTGGAAACCTCTAGAAGCATTATCCATATAAAGATCAGGGGTGTAACAGACAAGATTCCATCAGCTATAGAATACTAGATTTATCGAGGGACCAGACAGGAAGATGACGACAAGGAATCCAACCACGCGATGACTCGTTGCGCAAACCAATCGAACAAGGACTCTAGGAGAATAAGGAAGGTCCCAGAAGACAACTCAGCGAAGACGGAACCTGGAAGGTCCCAGAAGGTCCCACCCCCGGGCCGACCGGCCTGGGCTAGGCAACTCCCCGTCCCATGTTCGTGGAACGTGACCTAATCGACCTCTGCGACGTATCTCGACCATTGTTCAAGGTCGGTTTGATCTGAGGGCTATGGTTCATCCCACCGGGCCCCCTTCTAGAGGCATCACATCATATCTCAATCACCAGATCAATCAATCTTCAGATCATTTAGTTCAGAGGTAGCCTAGACAACCAAGAGCTCCACCATCCTAGGGCATAGCTAGAATAGAATTAGAAGAGTTAAGGGAAGCTTGGATTCTGGATCTATTCAAAAGGAGGCTAGGTAATTAGCCTTGTAACTTCTCTCTTGTATCAACATTGTTCTTCTATTTGTCTTCTAGTTCATCATCTTTGTGTTCTAATTGTGTTCTAGTTCATCTTCTAGTTCATCTTTGTGCTCTAATCTAGTTCTAATTACCTTTCTAGTTCATCCTTGTGTTTCTAATCTACTTATAATTATTCATCTAGTTCTTATTCATCTTCTAGTTCTTGTTCTAGTTGATACTTGTCATGACTTGTTACTATTTCGTGTTCATTGTCTACTTTGATTATATGACTAGCATAGCTAGGGTATCTTTATGTTTATGCACTTGTTTGTATAGCGCTCATTCTGATGATCAAGGGGTGAGTGGTCAACATTGTGTAAGCGTGGTGCTTATACATTGTTTACCTGCGAATGCACCCTATATTTCGGGCTAGCAACTGGTAGTTCGCGAGGGTGACTCTTATAGCCTCGTTGATTCCTCTATAGTCCACTCCCCAAATATAGGCCTAGTAAGACACGGTCACCCGGTGGGGATAGACTCTGGATCTGAACCTCCATGTGTGATGTCTCCTGCGTATAAATAAAAGTTATTCTAACCGTGGTTGCTAAACATAATTGCACTAATTGACGTAGTCTATGACCTATAGTTAGAACCATATTAGGAAGTTAATTTGTCTCTTTCTAGTCCTAGTTATGATCTAACCTTGGATCAGAATGCTCTGTGGAACTCTTTTGGGTTTACTCTGTTCTATTTCATTTACCTTATTTATCATATATGATTGATTCCTGTGTTGAGTGGATCTAGTGGAACTCTTATCATAATCATACATGTGTGTGTTATAGTTTGTAGATGTTTATCTCCTGCCACTCTCTTGAGTCTTAGAAGTAGGGGCATAATATAAATAACGATACCTTGGAAACTCTCCTAGGTGAAATGCTACAACAGATTTCTTTTATCTGTGCGCTTGAGAATAATCTCATTTCATATTTTATAAGGGCATGATCATAAATACAACCACGTCTCTAGTGTCGCTGCTAGTGGTGACAGCCTAGCGTTAAAGGTAATGTTATTAGATTGGTCTAGCCACATTTCTGGCACCATTATTTGAAGTGATGCTAAGAGATGTCAACAATGACTTGGGATCACGACGCTGCCTACACGACTTTTGATCCTCGCGACATATAGGCTATTTTTGAGCTACCTAGAGCTATGAAATACCAAGTGTGCACCACACCTACCTCAATAGACTCACCTAGGTCAAGCTACTCATTCACACTCCCCTTTATAGTACGGCCAAAGGAAAAACAAAAACCTAAACTAATCGAAGTGTCTCTCAACACCAAATGACACTTAGAACTAGCCTATCTCTGTCTTCATCGATATCCTTTGAAAACTGAATCGATTTCCATCACTTAGGGGCATGAAAACCATTTGCCCATATCGTCGCCATTATTGTGACCTAACACTCTCCGTTTCTGCAAAACACACGTTAGTCATAATAATCTTATGCTATCATCAATCATCGAAACCCACTAGGGCCTAAATGCTTTCAATCTCCCCCTTTTTGGTGATTGATGACAACACGTCCTCGAGTATAGAGAGATTAGGTTTTCAAATTATGATATCTATGAAGTTGCTATAAACATGATAAAACTTGTTAGAGGAAAGTTCGTACACATCATGCCAACATCCTGCACTTAACGGATACTCCCTCCATATTGAAAAAGCTGACGTTTTGGACAAGGTTTGAGTCAAACATTGGGAATATAAATCATAAATAACTTTTAAATTATTAAGTCTAGAGATGTAAAAATCATATAAATAAATTTGTCTTGAAAAGTACTTTTATAAAAATATGCATATACCACTTTCCAATAAATATTTTCAAAGAAACAAGTGGTCAAAGTGATGTTTTGGAGATCGTGTCGCTGTCTGAAACGTCAAGTTTTACAATATGGAGGGAGTATGAGTGAACAACAAGTGCAAGAGTAACGAAGCTCAAGTACATAAAGATATAGAAATAAGCACATGTAATTGAGCGAAAGTAATGACATGTCATATAAAATATTGTAAGTGAGTATAAGCATGTCAAACGAGGTCCATAGGCACACATATCATACAAATGCAAGACATAAGTAAATATGACAAGCATGCAAAAGAGAGTCACACACATAAGAACTAGAACCCATCTCATGACATTCCCCCTATATCTATACTCGACTCTCTCCCCCTTTGGCATCAAGCACCAATGCTAAGGATCTGTAGGCGGCATGAGAGCAGACGAGTCGGGAGCTGAGGCTGCAGGAGAATGTGAAGCTATCTCAAACTGAGCAATCAGTGCCTTAGAGTCGGACGACGAGGACGGAGCTGGCTGACCCTCTGGAGCTAGTAGCTGGGGAGAAGCGGCTCGGGTCTGCTCTGGAGCTAGTAGCTGTGGTGAAGTAGTACGGATAGCCATGAGCTCAGCCTCAAGCTCTGTATAGGGCAACCAGTAGTCAAAATTCATCGGTGCAACAAGGAAATTTCAGAACATCTACACAAACAAGGCAACAACACTACCTTTATTTTGCTCGCCAAGCATGCCAAACGCCTTAGACAGCGACTGTTTCTCAGCCTCCATCATGCCTTGCTTCTCCCGAGCTCGGAGAATTCTGCCTCTAATGTCTTTACAGATGCCTTGAGCCTCTCATTCGCTTCGCCCATCTGTAGCAGTTGGTTGAGGTTCCGACGTTGCTGCTCAGCTGTCATCGCAATGGCCTACAAGTGCAACGCTTAGACATACGAACGAGCATAAAGCTACTTTTGACTAACCGCCACTCACCATAGCCTAGTGAACGACCGACTCCATGATTTGTTTCAACTATTCAACTGCCTCGCTGGTGAATTCTTCCTCTAGCATGATGAAGTCGTCCTCATACCTCTGGAAGGTATGGACAACATTCGGCCTGGGCTCTTGGGGGATCACGCTCGATCTCCTCAACCTCATCGGCGGACATCACCTTTGGCTCGTCCCTATAGCGACATGGTGGCATCGCAGGTCGGCCAAGGGACCACACCGAAGTTGCCTTTGCCTCGGGCTGCGACTCCGGTCTCGCCACGGCTCCTGAGCCTAGCCTTGCCACCGATCGCGCCACCAGATGCTTTGGTGGCTGCCCCGATAATCGAAGCATCTGCATGGCCGCTGGCACCTCAGTGCCTGCTGCAACCCTCGAAGCATAGGTCGACACCTCTCCTTCAATTTTGGCCATCTCGACCTCCACAAGGGCCACCGACTCCGCGTTGCAATAACGTCAAGGGAATCAGCTCCAAGCAATAACAAAGCATCGTATACAACACCATTCAACAAAGGAGAGTAAGCACTACTTACAACTCGTCATCCTAAAGTAGCGTCACCGACTCGAATTCCCTTGCCCTCCCATCGAGCAAACGGGAGCCTTCAGCGTTAGGGGACGCTCTAGCCCGACCTCCCCGAGGCACCCTCCGTTGTTGGCTCGGGGACTACCCAAGCAGTCTCTTGGGCCCGGTGCTGCCCCCTAGTCTCCTGACCAACCCTTGGATCCTCGGCTAGGGTAGGGACCACCACCGGTTGGTCGTCGTCTGATTAGTCCTCTATTGACGACTATTGACTTCCCTGAGGGGCGCCCTCCTGCAGTTTTATTCTCCCTCAATGGGATGAGGCCGTATTATTTCTTTTTCTTCGCGGGGGGGGGGGGGGGGGGGGCTCCTCCATAGCCGGGTGTTTCCCTCGCTTCTTCTCCTAGGCTTTTGGGGCAGCTGTTGACATTTCTTAGCGTCATTACTAGAAACGGAATCCATCCCTAGCAACAACACTAGAAAGCCAGTTGGTATGTGTAATGCATACATACAAACCCACAAGCGCATGGATACTATTGTAGCTTTCGCCTAGGAGCAGTGGCGAAGCTAGAGCAAACTAGAGGGGGTGCAATTGGCTTGTGGGTGCATATACATGTGTTGTAGGGGGTGCATATATGGTGAAATTTTAAGTAAATCTACTATTTTTTAAAATTTTGGGGGGTGCATTTGCATCCCCTAGTCTTAACTAAGCTTCGCCCCTGCCTAGGAGTATTCCAGGGTATCGTATTTATATCCTCAGGGAACCAATGTGTAAAGAGTTTAATAATTGACGATCATGTATCTACTAACTTAGTGTACCGACTAGATTAAAGTGGGGACAAGTGGTAACATATATGATTGATAGGTAAATGACACACAGAAGAACTCCATAAAAAGATAAAGAGCAGACAAGCAAAGTTGGGAGGTCATCGGAAGAGTTCAAGGTTCCTATATACTTCTCCATTACTATGGTTCTAATCTAGATCAAGCCAAAGGGATTAACTAAAGCAAAGGTCAAGCATAACGATCACACTAAGGCACTGAGCAGCAGTTCCTTTCTGGTTCTCGAAGAGACTGGGAAGGGGTAACCGGGAGAAGGCTGCCAAAAGCTCTACGAAAACACCAACCCGAACGTGGTGGAATACAAAGGCCTGGTCGGAGCTGTCACCCCCAGGGCTACCACAACTATCCGTGGGGTTGGGCGCAACCTCAGGTAACCGATAGTCTAGACACCACGTTCATACTACCAATTACTACTGTAGCCACATATAATAACTAGAGCACTCAGTCGAGCGGAGATATGTCAAGGTGCAAAACATTAAACAAACTATGCTATAGCTAAAACATAAGATAAGAACTAGATAACCATGTAAGCGAATCAAGTAATTAGAGAAGATAAATATATTGAATACTCGAGTCTTACAAAGAAGCAATACAAGATTATACCGATCCTCCAAGGAGTCCTCCGAAACTTGAGCATTTCTCCCTCACTCTCAACCAGAGCTATTCTACTATTACATCTTAGCAATATGGTGAAGATAACTCCTTATGGTGTATATCATCTACGTGATGATTATGATGATATATGATGTGTCATCATTTGAGAGGGAGCCCCTACCCCTACTTTTATACTACAAGAGGTCAGTTTCGGAGGATCTAAACATGGAAACCTCAGGGAACCGCCTCTGCATGCCGTCATGCAACCGCCATAGGAGGTCGGTGGCCAGTGGGGCCAGGGGCGGTGCGGCCGCACCCCTGATGGGCCCGCTGGTCACCGCCTTTGCGTGGTGGGTCATGGGCATGGTGCTTGTGGTTGCCATGGTGGTCGCTAGCCCAGATTTGATCTTTAGGTGGGCTTCTTCTTTATTTCTTGATTATACGTTTTGTCGGAAAGCGTATTCTTCTTGCCTTTTCCACTGTATTTTTTTGTTGATGTCTGTAAAATAATGATTCTCCAATACTTGTGGAACTTGTAAGATATAAAAGCCCTAATTCTAAGTTTGGTGATCATTTCATGTGGTAGTTGGTGGTTATAATTAGACAATAAGGACCGCCAGCAATAGCCACCACCTTGTCCTGTTCACCAGCTGACCACTCCTCCTCAAAGACTGGTTGGTTGCGTGCCTAGGACTGGGTATCCTTGGCAGGGGCGCACTCATCCCCCATCATGCCAAAAAATAGACCGCCCGATCCTGCACACCGATCCCCAGCAAACATTAGTAAGATAGTCAATAAGACGATTACGACAACTAAGAGATCAAACTAGTCTCACTGCCAGCGGGGGGAGTCAATGTTGAAGGCCCTCACATGGCCCTTGTTGGTGATATGGGTGTCGGAAGCAAAAAGCTTGCTGCACCAATCCAACACCTGATCTTGGGCAAGGTTCTCCGAATAGCTGCGCATGTTGTCCATAGGTCAGGAGAACTCATACGCAAGACGCACCATATCCTTGGAGGGCTGCACTCTTCGAAGGACAAAATTCAAAGCCACTGTGACCTAGTTAGCTTCTAGCAGTCGAACAGGCTGAGTAGTTCATTAACCTGCTCCATCTCTATGTTGCTCGGTCTCGCCGATCAGTACTTATTGTTGACCGGGACATGGTCAACGCTGCAGTTGGTGCGGGGCTCCAAGTTTGGCACATAGAACCACTCGACATTCCACCCCTTCAGTGAGGTGTTGAGTGGGACGAAGATATACTCATTCATCATCGCCTCGCGCAACTGCAGAATCACACCACCTGCAACCCTAGATCCAGCTCCCCTTGTCTTAAGACAAAAGAAATGGTGGAAGAGATTGAAGTGAGGGGATCTAAAAGGTCCAAATTGGCTAGAGGGGAGTGAATAGCCTAATTAAGAATCTACAAAAATCACTTAGGCAAACACTATTAGTAAAACAAATGGCGAAGCTTTTTGCACTAGCCTAATAGTGTGATGCAAGCCACTTATCCAACAATTCTACCTAATAAGTCTATGTCACAAAATCACCTTAGAACTAGAATCTAATGCGAAACAAATAATCTAGCTCTAGCACAAATATGATATGCACTAGATGTAAGAAAGACAAGTATGTGCGGAAGATAACCTTAGAGAGCTTATTACAACTAGCTACACAAGGGATGAATCAAAACAATATATGAAAGGAATTTTCACAAATAAAATAGCTCAAAGAGAATACACAAAGTAGATAAGCTAGATTGAGGTGGTTTCACCAAGCCTTCGAGATCGTCTAGTAGAGAACCAATCACCGGTGAAATCCACTTGTGAAGCCAATCACTGGTGAAATCCACTTGTGAAGCCAATCACCAAAGATGTGAGTGTGAAGACCAATCACAATAAGCATGCGGGAGACAAAGATTTATCCCCGAGGTTCACGTGCTTGCCGGCACGCTACTCCCCATTGTGTCGACTAACACTAGGTGACCCGGTGGCTAATTGGCACCAAGCCAAGCTCACAAATAGCGCCACAAGAATCTACCACTAGTGAGGTAGCTCAATGACACGAGCAATCCACTAAGGATGCCTCTTGCCGCTCCGACGAGGTGAGGCTCCAAAACCCCTCACAATCACGAACGGTGGTGGCCAAGAACAATCACCAATCTTGCCAAATCCACCTCAACACCTCCAAGCCATCTAGGCACCAACAAATGCGAAGAGTAACAAGAAACTCAAAGCCAATGCGAATAACTAGTGCCACTAGAATGAACTCTTTCAAATCTTAGCATTAATCACTCAATCTCAGTAGCAAATGATCAAATCAACACTAGAGATGAGTTGGGAGGCTTGGCTATGCTCAAAAGAATGTTTAGGGATCAAAATGTGGAAAGGTGAACTCATGTGAGTCGGCCAAGCCACTTATATAGGCCACACAAGTCGGTCTAGTTGTTGGGCTGAAAACGCAGGCATCGGACCCAACGGTGTCGGGGCCATCGGACGCTCCCCCAGCGTTCGATGCTCCGATGAGCACCACGTGTCCCCCTACTATGAATTCAGGCTGCCCGATCCCAACGGTCACATTTCTTCGCGCCACGGTTAAAGTGACATCGGACGTGCCGATGCCAGGCATTGGACGCTCCGATGCCGCTGCTCATTTCAGCAGAACAACGCGCCACATCGGACGCGCCGACACCCTTACATCAGACGCTCAACCTCGGTGTTCGATGACCATGCAAAGAGGTTCCAGAGAGGGCAGAAACACATCGGTTGTGTCCGATGGTTCCACATCGGACCTAGGCCAGCGTCCGATGCTCCCTGGAAAACTAGCTTGCGCAACGTCACCTGCATTGGACTCTGCAACAGTGTTTTCCTAGCGTCCGTTGCCAGCGTCCGATGCTCCTTCAACATTTGTAAGTAGCTAGGGTTTGCCATCGGACGTGCAGGCCAGCGTCCGATGCTGCTGCCTGCAGCGTCCGATGCCCCTAACTCAACATATTTTGCTTTCTAACTTCTACCCTTGCTTCCATGCGCCAACACCAAAGTGTTTCAACACTTGTGCACGTGTGTTAGCATTTTGCAAAGAATTTTCCAAGGGTTTTGTTAGTCACTCACTAGGTCTATAGCATCAATATGTTAGAGAACTCCTAGTGGCATTTGAACACCGCATAAGCCGTGAATTATCTCCTTTTAATAGTACGACTATGTATCCTAAATGTGATCACACTCACTAAGTGTCTTGATCACTAAAACAAAGAGCCCTATAGGTTATACCTTTGCCTTCAGGCCTCTTTGATCCATCTCTTTTCATTTCACGAATGGTAGAGCAGTTGATCACTTTGAGTTGCATATGGCCATCATCATCCTCCTTGGTTGCCACCTTGCTAGCCCACCACTTGGCTTGGTCATAATCCTTTCTTATTAGCTACACACATGCTTAGCAATAGTATTAGACCAAATAGGTTTCATCAATTAACCAAAACCAAAATAGGGATTTCAATCTCCCCCTTTTTGGTAATTGATGTCAACCTGTACAAAGATATATGATTTAAAATTGAGTAACCACATTGACAATATTAATTAGCTCCCCATACATATGTTCTATAAAGTTTGGTTCTAAATTTGGCACATATGTATGGATATGAAATGTGGGTGCTCAATACTACCATTGATGATGCTAAGGCATAAGAATGAACCTTTGAAGCGTGATACCAATCGAAGTGCACATATTATACGATCCTTAGCATCATTTGCCACTAGACATACATCAAAACTTAAGAACCCCGTGAGATCAACATTTATAATGAGGCTCTTGATTCACTTGAAATACAAATATGTCTAGTTACAATCCTATACATGCTAGTAAGTCATATCATCAATCATGTTCTAATACTAGCATTCACCACATAAGCATGGATATCAATATAAATAGCTAATGCAATGCATTCAAGCATATGAGTATGCACATATCAAATGCAGCATACATGTTCATGAGCTTGCTCCTCCTATTTGTATGCTCAAATTTCCTATCCCATTTGAAAAGCTACTTAGCATTTCTTTTATCTTTGTTTTACATTGTCCTCCCCATTTTCATTAGAGCTATCTTTGTAACATTTTCTCCAGTTTGTCAACAATTATCATAAAAGGCGGGGCAAATTTTAATGAAAGGAGGCAACTTTTAGCATGAGATACACATAAGGTGATCGAACTAAGTCAAGTTGTGGCTTAATCTAGCTCATAGGCATAAGATATTGAACACGGTTTGCTCTAGAGTAAGCTTCTTCACTCATCTTTCAATGGTTATCTTACTCACGTCGGTTAAACATTTATTGCTCACTTACTAGATCAAACATTAGAGTTACAAGCTCACAAATGAGTTATATGCTATCACTAGATCAAGTCAAGCATGAAAGCAATAGTGATATCATATATACTCCAAATTCATTTGATTTACCATGAATGTTCCTAAATAAGCAATGTGATGGCTATATGAGTTAAATCACAACCTAATAGGAATGAATGCACATGCCAAACAATTTCACCTTTGCTTTCTTGGAGGAGAGGCATGTGACAAGTGGGGGTGCATTCAACTCATGTTGGAGAAGTCTAGGATATTCAATTCATTTCTTAGCTTGCAAAACCTTCTTTCATCTAGTGGCTTGGTGAAGATATCGGCAAGTTGATCATCGGTGCCCACACTTTCAATGGATGTCTTTCTTTGCTTGATGATCTCTAATGAAGTGATGCCTTATGTCAATATGCTTTGTCCTTGAATGTTGAACCGGGTTGGTGGCTATTTTGACGGCACACTCATTATCACAAAGCAATGGGACTTGTCCAAACTTGACTCCATAGTCTTGTAATGTTGCTTTCATCCATAGCAATTATGCACAACAACTACCCGTGGATATGTATTCGACTTCGACGGTAGAGAGTGCAACACTATTTTGCTTCTTTGATGACTAGGAGACAAGTGATCTTCCAAGCAATTCACAAGTGCCCCATGTGCTCTTTCTATCCACCTTGCATCCCGCATAATCGGAATCCATATATCCAATCAATTCAAATTGAGGTCCCTTGGGATACCATAGTCCAACATTTGGAGTGTGCTTTAAATATCTCAATATTCTTTTAGTTGCGTTCAAATGACTTTCTCTTGGTGAGGCTTGGAACCTTGCACACATGCACACACTAAACATGACATCCGGTCTAGATACGGTCACATAGAGTAAACTACCAATCATTGACCGATATAGCTTTAATCCACCATGTCACCACTAGAGTCACTATCCAAATGTCCATTTGTGCCCATTGGAGTGGTTATTGCTTTAGCTTCATCTAACCCAAACTTCTTGAGCATGCCCTTTATATACTTGCCTTGACTGACAAATGTGTCTTTCTTCATTTGCTTGATTTGTAGTCCAAGGAAGTAACTAAACTCTCCAATCATTGACATCTCAAACTCTTTAGCCATCATCTCCCCAAACTCTTCACAAAAGTCTTGGTTGGCTGATCCAAAGATTATATCATCCACATAGATTTGCAACACAAACAAGTCACTTCCAATTTTCTTGGTGAAGAGAGTGGTGTCAACCTTCCCAATCTTGAACCCTTTAGCTAACAAGAAGTCTCTCAATCTTTCATACCAAGCTCTTGGTGTTTGCTTCAATCCATATAATGCCTTCTTGAGCTTGTACACATGGTTGAGCTTTTTCAACTCTTCAAATCCAGGAGGTTGCTCAACATACACTAGGTCATTGATGAATCCATTGAGAAAAGCACTTTTCACATCCATTTGATAGAGCTTGATGTTGTGAGAACAAGCATATGCAAGTAAGATTCTAATTGCCTCCAATCTAGCAACCGGTGCATAGGTTTCTCCAAAGTCAATACCTTCCAATTGAGTGTACTCTTGTGCAACCAATCTTGCTTTGTTTCTTGCAACAATGCCATCTTCATCTTGCTTGTTCTGGAAGACCCATCTTGTACCAATAACATTTGTGTTCTTTGGTCTTTCCACTAATTCTCAAACATCATTGCTGGTAAAGTTGTTTAATTCTTCATGCATTGCATTTACCCAATCTACATCTATCAAAGCTTCATCAATCTTGGTTGGCTCAATAGATGATACAAATGAGTAGTGTTCACAAAATGATGCCAATCTTGATTTTGTTTGTACACCTCTTCTTATGTCACCAATAATTTGATCTAAAGGATGATCTCTTGCAATATGTGTTGGTTGAAGCACTTGTTGCGGTTGGACACTTGCACTTGCACTTGCACTTGGATGAGCCACTTGAGAGCTACTAGTATCTTGTTGATCATGAGAACCACTAGAGCTTGCAAGATCATTGCCATGCATGGTTGTAGGAGAGAGCACTTGATCTTTGTCATCTTCAATGTCAATTACTTGCTTTGGCCTAATATCACCAATGTCCATGTTCTTCATAGCTTCTACCAATTGTGTTCCTCTCACATCATCTAGATTATCTTGTTCTTCATGAGAGCCATTGGTTTCATCAAACTCAACATCATGGACTTCTTCAACTATTCTTGTTGTGTTGTTCCATACTCTATATGCTTTGCTTGTGGTGGAGTAACCAAGTAGGAACCCTTCATCACACTTCTTCTCAAATTTGCCAAGTTTTGTGCCCTTTTTCAATATATAGCACTTGCACCCAAAGACCCAGAAATAAGCAATGTTGGGCTTTCTATCATTGAGGAGCTCATATGGTGTCTTCTTCAATAGAGGGTGACAATAGAGCCGGTTCCTATAATAGCATGCCGTGTTGATTGCTTCGGCCCAAAAGGAATCACTCAAATTGTATTCACTAAGCATAGATCTTGACATATCAATGAGTGTCCTATTCTTCCTTTCAACTATCCCATTGGATCGAGGAGTGTACTTGGCCAAGAATTGATGCTTGATTCCAAACTCATCACATAGCTCATAAACTCTTGTGTTCTTAAATTCACTTCCATTGTGACTTCTCACTTTCTTGATTCTTCTATCAAATTCATTTTGGCTTCTCTTGACAAAGGTTTTGAATATCCCAAACACTTCACTTTTGTCAATGAGAAAGAAGACCCATGTGAATCTTGTATAGTCATCCACTATCACAAAGTCATACTTGTTTCCCCTAATACTTGCATATGTAGTTGGTCCAAACAAGTCCATGTGCAACAACTCAAGTGCATGTGTAGTGCTCATCATTCCTTTGTTCGGATGGGTGTTTCCAACTTGCTTTCCCATTTGGCATGCACTACATAGCTTGTCCTTCTCAAAATGAACATCTTTTAGCTGTCTCACCATGTCATGCTTCACTAGCGTCTTTAGTTGCTTCATTCCAACATGTCCCAAGCTCCTATGCCATAGCCAACCCATACTTGATTTGGTGAATAAGCATGTTGTCAATTGGGCTTCACTTGCATCAAAGTCCACCAAGTAGAGATTCTCATATATAAATCCTTTGAAGACCAAATCACTTCCATCAACACTCACTATCTCCACATCATCAACACCAAATATGCATTTGAATCCCAAATAAATCACATAATTGTGGCACGAACAATAGGTTGAAGTTGAGAGATTCCACCAATAGCACATTGGAGATGCTCAAGTCATTGGGTATTGCGATCTTGCCCAAGCCTTTGACCTTGCCTTTCTTGTTGTCACCAAATGTGATAGCATCCGCATAATTATTGCCACTAGTGTTGATTGATTTGAACATTCTACCATCTCTGGTCATGTGTTGAGTGCACCCACTATCAAACACCCAATGCCTTCCTCCCACTTTATAGTTTACCTACAAAAGAAATAAATTATTTTTAGGTACCCAAATCCTGTTGGGTCCTCCAAGGTTAGTCACCAAGCTCTTAGGCACCCAAATTGTAACACCCGATTTTCCAAAGAATACCAAGTGCTCACTATATGTGTGCCCAAGAAGTCCACAAGACACATATAGCAACAATATGGAATTTCTCAAATACAATGCTTTATTATATAACGAAACATAGATACAACAAGGCTTACATCTATTACAAAGCAGTGCGCAAACTATCTTATAACTACTCTTCGGGCCTCCAAACTTCACAAGGACGGTTGACTGGGGGAAGACTCGCCTAGAACTCTTGGAACATCTTCTGTAACTTCTCACTTGAATCCACCATTTGGTACCCATCCGGGATTTTCATTGATTGTATGCAAAGCAAGGGTGAGCGCACCATACTCAACAAGTATAACATGAGGGATGCAAGGCTCAAAAGGCTATACACGGTTGAACTGCGGTAAGCATTTTTAGTTGGTCATATTTTATTTATTAGACCTATGTCTCTATGTCATGCTTAAGCTCCCATGGTGAAAGTATAATTAAGTATCATCAAGATTATCATCACCCACAATATTTCATAGAACTGTCTCAAAAAGGATCCAGGCCGCTCATGACCGAGAGCACGACTGATATATCAGTTTTAAATAACTCTGCAGAGTGTGTACAACTTTACCCATGAGTCGTGTTGTCCATATGCCCGAGGTGATCAACCTCTTGACTCACTTCCAAGGTAAGTCGGTAGGGTTCATTATGAAGCCTTTCGAAAGTCCCTCTAACAAGTTAGTAGCTGCTTAGGTTTCAGTGGCAAGTGTGCATAGGTGTCTCCCTGCAAGAGGCACACGTGAATGCTGCACAGTACACACCAAGGTAGGGAAACAACCATACACCATGAGGCACTCCCCTCTTGCGCCTTCCGGTAACCACTAACAAGCTAGAGAAGTTCAGTTTACTTAGCTAAAGCCAGAGCCATATAGCCCTCATGGTTGTACGGTAAATCCTGGGTTGCCGCTTTAAGATTCAGAACCAACATTTGTTCCATAAATCATTAAACAAGATTATCGTTTTAATATTCGATAATTGCAGGCTAAGCAGTACTACCCATATGCACAACCCAAGGTAACATGGAATACAGGGTAACAAGGTTCTAGGTAATATCTCTAAGGGTTCGTCATATTAGACACATGCATATGAAAAGTTGATTAAAAGGTTACTGGGTAACAAAGGAACTCATGTTAAACTTGCCTTCCAATAAATCGTGTTGATGGTTCCACTTCTTTGAAGATCTTCTTCTTGACAACCTTGAACAACTTGAACTCTAAACGGGTTCATCGGCACCACACAATTATCCAATCCAATCATCACATGCAAATAAATAGTATTCTATTAGAATAGTACACCAAACAGTACTAAAAAAGATAAAAAGCTTATAAAACTATTTTACACGTCGATACGATCACATGAACGTAAAGATCACTCTAATCGGATTTAAAACGAGAAAGTTATGTTGAAAACAAGGTTCAGATGGCACTTTTGTAAATAACCAGAACTTCTTTTTGGATTTAAAACAATTAAAAACGTATTTTCCACGCTAACTGGACCACGGGTTCTAATACCAAAAACTACAGGGGCTAGAACAAATAAAAACAAGGCTTTTTAGAACTGGAGTGGATGGTGGGTTGATATTGGCAAAGTAGTTTTCACAAATGTGCGCTGGCGTGTGTGCTGATCGGGGCACTGGCTGACGTGGCGGCCACGTGGCGCCACGCGGTTGGTCGGGTTCCCCATGACAGTGTGGACAGGGCGCGCGGGAGCTGTGGACTAGGTCCACGGTTTCTCCTGTGGACCGGTTACATAACCCCAAAGGGATATCTAATCTTGGTCGTCCAGGAAGCAACCGACGGTGCTAAAGGAGCAGGGGAGGGGTGATCACCGGGGAAGAGGCTCCCCACGGTGGCACCATGGGTGATAGAGGTCCGAGCTCGCCGGAGGACCATCGGATCTGAAGGACCGAGAAGCTAACCGAAAGCGACCAGAGGGGGGGGGTGAATGGGAGCTTCAAAATTTCCTTTCAGAAACTAGATGCCACTGTCCCAAAATCAACCCCAAGAGCGAACCTTAGAGCTTGCTAATGTCCACGACCCTAGATATAGGGTGGATGCTTCCTAGAAGCACAGCGGGACACTAGACAACCCTAGAAAGCCAACGCAAAAGACGGAACTCGAATCCGATTAAGAACGAACGAGCCGCGAACGAAAACGCGCGAAACTGGATCGACCGGACTCTGGCCAGCGTCCGGTCAGCAGGGACCGGACGCGTCCGGTCAACAAAAATCGGCTCTGGAACCTTACTGTTCGCGACCGGACTCACGAGTACGGAGGGTCTGGTCGAGAGCAGTGCGTCCGGTCAGAAACAAACAAGCGCGATGAACAGTGGATCCTGCGCGTCCGGTCAGCTGACACCGGATGCGTCCGGTCGCTGAAAAACCGATCTGGACCCTCTCTGTTCTTGACCGGACTCACGGAAGGGAGCGTCCGGTCGATTGAACAGAGCGTCCGGTCACACGCAAACAACCACAGCGGTGTTCAACCACCGGACGCATGACCTGAGTGTCCGGTCGGCCCGAGCAGCGTCCGGTCACCCCGACAACCCTCTGTTCTTCCACCGATTCGACTCAAACTCACTCAAAACGAATCCTCTAGGGATCAAACTTGGTGAGTGGAGTCACAAAGAGTATAGTGAGCTATCTCTAAGAGATCATGGCTCGAACCTATCTCCAAATCGATGAATCGAAGAATTTTGGGGGTGAAGAGAAAAAGTGACCCGAAACTAAAAATCGATTGATCTCCTAGACCGTGAGGTTAGAGGATGATTCCTTCGGTGGAAAGAAGTGCCTTACGATCTAGAACAACTTGGTTCAAACGGATTTGCAAAAGATGAACCGAGCAAAAAGATCAAGCGACGGGAAAATCGTGGAGAAAAGGATTCCGCGAAGAACACGAACACAACGGAAATCACAGCCACGAGTTCGAATCAAGGACGCAAATCAAGCCAACGATCTGTGCTCCAAGGTGAGGATACGGCCTCACTTCCTCAACTCAACAGTACACAGAGTGGAGTCTCTCTGCGGATCTCAACTAGCTAAAGCAGGGACGGGAGAGCGGGAAACCCTAGCAAATGAAAGCACTAACTAAGATAGGGAGGAGGGTGTCTCCCCTGGACTACTTATACTAACCTAGACTAAGCCTATTTCCTACTCTACCCCTCTCTAAACTAATTACAGAGCGAACCAGCTAAACCCTAAGGCTATTCTGGTCCAACCCGCGGTGGTAGGTAGATCCGACGGCCACGCCCGCTCGAACCGAAGCGTTGCCTCGACGCAACCTCTGGATCGCCGCCACGTGCCGCCCTCGCTCTGCACCCCCGGTTTTGTGGCCCAAACCGGGAAACCAGCCTTTTCCAGCAACCCCCGGTTTTGAGGCCCAAACCGGGAAACCAGCCTCCAGCCTGAGTTTTGTGGCCCAAACTCAGAAACCCGCAGCGCCCGAGTTTTGAGGCCCAAACTCGGAAACCGGCCCATCACCCGAGTTTTGTGGCCAAACTCGGAAACCATCCGCGCCCAGGTTTTGTGGCTCAACCTGGAAACCGAGCACCCGAGTTTTGAGGCCCAAACTCGGAAACCGTCCACCCGGTGGTTTTTCCCTGGCTCAACCACCAAACCGGAGCTGTAGAGGGGATGCACCGCCCGTGCACCCCGTCCACCGACACGTGTCCCCAGGTCCTCGACCCGAGCAACACCGTGCCCCGCAAGTCTCCGCTCGTCGCTGTCCCAGGCTGCCAGCCACCACAGCTGATCCTCAGGCACTCCGGTCCCTCAGTCCAATCCTCACGTCCGCCCTTCACTGCTCGATCCATCGGCATGGCACGTCCGCCGCACGGCACGCCCATCCTTCATCGCACCCAGTCCGTCGGCACGGCACGTCTCAACTTGACCTTCACCTTGCCCTCGATCACTGTCTCCGTGCTCGACACCTGCACAACACAAGCCAAAGAACATGCGCATCAAACCCGTTGACAATCACTCATCACTGAGAGACTCGGCATACACCCATGTATCCGCAATCTCCCCCTTGATGAGTGCATTGTCAACTACACACACAAATCATAAAATGAAAGAAGAAGGTAGGAGGAAAGAGAGGAAGAGAACTCAACCAAATGACCCAAAAGCATAGCAAAGCCGAAGAAGGTCAAGTGGAAGAAGCGAGAACTTGGTCCCCAAAGACATGGGCAACGGCTCGACGCGACCAAGCAAAGCAAAGCTAGCCCTCAAGAAGAGGTAGAACAGGCTCAACACCGCTAGCAGAAAACCAATTGAAAATCGGAGCTAAAAAATGGCAAGGTGCTAGTCCCTCAAGATAGAGGCACAGAGGCTCAACACAACTAGCACGAAAACCACTCCGAACCAAATGAAAAACAATCGAAAAGTCTTCGAACCAATCGAAATCAAACTCGATGCCAAATGAGGAAAATGTTTGCTAGTCCCTCAAGATAGAGGCAACGGTTCAACACAACTAGCAAACTCCCCTCGACAAGTGCAAGCAACCCGGGACTCCCCCTTAGGTCCAACAAGAGAAGAACATAAAGATCTGAAAATCTCCCCCTTAGCAAAAACTCCCCCTTAATTGAACGCCAGGAGACATATGATTTGCAAAAACTCTCCCCCTTAGTTGAAAATGCACTTATCAAGCACAAACTCTTCCCTTGAGCCAACAAAACTCCCCCTTCTAAAATGCATATGAAGTCAGAAATGCAAGTTAGCAGCTTCAGGCATATAATCAAAAGAGTGCAAAAAATGCTCTAATCGGTATAGCTCCAATGGCACAACTAAGCACTCAAATAGCGAAGGCTCAAACTGATCACACATACGGAATATGAAGCATATGAGCAAGTGAGCAGTTTTTAGCCAAAAAGATAGTCACCATCAGAATAGCACTACACATGTATAGATAGGAATCCAGACAAGTGCTAAACATGTATACAAGGTGAACTACCCCTAGCAAAGTTCAATCATCATGCATAGGAATGAAGCATATACTTGTGATTTCATTTTTATATTGGAGTTGCAGCGGTGAAGACTTCACAAGTTCAATTATTTAGCATGTGATTGCGAGATGTTGAAAGCTTGTCTTTGCCTAACTTTTCAACCGAGCGAAGCCTATGCCGAAGCAATCAGAAGCTTGAAGCTACGGTTTCGGTCATACACTACACGGCTCAAGTTTAACTCAAAGTGCAATGAGAAACAGTCTCGATACCATGAGGTGTTGACAAGCAGTCCCATCTCGATCTTTTCAATTCACTAAAACTTGGTTCAAATTTTATACATGATATGAACAGACCAAGCAAGTGAATGACTCATAACTAGAGACATAGCAACCTAGCATATATGAAAAGCACGAGTGAACTCAACATATCCTACACATGCTAGTTGCATATCTCAATGGTGAACATTTTCAGATTGTAAGTTATTAAGTAAATTCACCATTCCAAAATAGCTCAGCTCATAACATGTACTAGTGATCAGGAAGAGCATAAGCTACAAGCATCCATATAAGCATCAGAGCATACTAAATAGAGCATAGTTACATTCTAGTGAATATAAACATGAAGCTCAGAATGTAAATGCGTATGCTAAAATGCAAAAGAAAAGAAAGACAAAAGAGTCAGTCAAATATACAAGATCCAAAATGTTTCCCCCATCTAAAAGGGGAAACACACACCAAGCTCACCCCTCAACCGATTAAAGGTTGATTCGTCTAAAGGCTTGGTGAAAATATCAGCCAGTTGATGATGAGTATCGACATGGCGAAGGTCGATATCACCCTTCTCTTGGTGGTCTCGCAGAAAATGAAAGCGCACATCAATGTGTTTGGTCTTCGAGTGAAGCACGGGGTTCTTAGCAACGCTAATGGCACTCGTGCTGTCACAAAGCAAAGGCACGCGAGAAAAGCTCAGACCAAAATCACGCAAAGTGGCCATCATCCAAAGCAACTGGGAACAGCAGCTAGCCGCAGCAACATATTCAGCCTCCGTAGTGGACTGAGCGACGCTAGACTGCTTGCGAGAAGACCACGAAACAAGAGAAGAACCAATAAACAGGCAAGTCCCAGAAGTGGACTTGCGCTCTATACGACAACCAACAAAATTGAAGGACCGAGAAGCTAACCGAAAGCGACCAGAGGGGGGGGGGTGAATGGGAGCTTCAAGAATTTCCTTTCAGAAACTAGATGCCACTGTCCCAAAATCAACCCCAAGAGCGAACCCTAGAGCTAACTAATGTCCACGACCCTAGATGTAGGGTGGATGCTTCCTAGAAGCACAGCGGGACACTAGACAACCCTAGAAAGCCAACGCAAAAGACGGAACTTGAATCCGATCAAGAACGAACGAACCGCGAACGAAAACGCGCGAAAACAGTCACATCGAACGCTGGCCTGCGTCCGATGCCAGACCACCGGACGCGTCCGATGCAAACTGGGCGGTTCTGGAACCTTACTGTTGCACCATCGGACGCTGTGAACAGTAATCACCCAGCGTCCGATGCAAAGACTCCGGCGCGTCCGATGGACAACGGACGCGTCCGATGCATAGCGTCCGATGCAAACTAAAACGCTGAAAACGTGACACGCGTCACCGGAGCGTCCGATGCTAGGAACCCTAGCGTCCGATGCTCCCGTGATAGCGTCCGATGCCCCCGAAAATAGCGCAGTTCTTTGATGATTCAACCCGATCTCCTCCGAATCAAAAGCTCTAGGCCTAGAATTCGATCTGAGGGGTCACAGGGATGTTAGTGAGCTATCTCTAAGAGATCATGGCTCGAACCTAACTCCAAATCGGTGAATCAAGAAATTTCGGGGCAAGGAGGCAAGAACGCGATCCAAAACGAAAATCGATCGATCTCCTAGACCGTGAGGTTAGATTTTAATTCCTTCGGTGGAAAGAAGTGCCTCATGATCTAGAACAACTTGGTTCAAACGGTTTTGCAAAAGATGAACCGAGCAAAAAGATCAAGCGACGGGAAAATCGTGGAGAAAAAGGATTCCGCGAAGAACACGAACGAAGCGCGAATCACACCCACGAATTCGAATCAAGGACGCAAATCAAGCCAACGATCTGTGCTCCAAGGTGAGGATACGGCCTCACTTCCTCAACTCAACAGTACACAGAGTGGAGTCTCTCTGCGGATCTCAACTAGCTAAAGCAGGGACGGGAGAGCGGGAAACCCTCGCAAATGAAGGCACTAACTGAGATAGCTAAAACTGAGATAGGGAGGAGGGTGTCTCCCCTGGACTACTTATACTAAACTAGACTAAGCCTATTTCCTACTCTACCCCTCTCTAAACTAATTACAGAGTGAACCAGCTAAACCCTAAGGCTATTCTGGTCCAACCCGCGGTGGTAGGTAGATCCGACGGCCACGCCCGCTCGAACCGAAGCGTTGCCTCGACGCAACCTCTGGATCGCCGCCACGTGCCGCCCTCGCTCTGCACCCCCGGTTTTGTGGCCCAAACCGGGAAACCAGCCTTTTCCAGCAGCCCCCGGTTTTGAGGCCCAAACCGGGAAACCAGCCTCCAGCCCGAGTTTTGTGGCCCAAACTCGGAAACCAGCAACGCCCGAGTTTTGAGGCCCAAACTCAGAAACCGGCCCACGCCCAGGTTTTGAGGCTCAACCTGGAAACCGTCGTGCCCAGGTTTTGTGGCTCAACCTGGAAACCCAGCACCCAGGTTTTGAGGCCCAAACCTGGAAACCGTCCACCCGTTGGTTTTTCCCTGGCTCTACCAACAAACCGACGTCGTAGAGGGGATGCACCTCCGTGCACCCCGTCCACCGACATGACCGCATTTCTTCACTTGTCGTTGCCACAAGCTGCCAGCCACTACAGCTGATCCTCCGGCCTCTGGTCCCTCAGTCCAAGCCTCACGTCCGCCCTTCACTGTCCGATACATCGGCATGGCACGTCCGTCGCACGGCACGCCCATCCTTCATCACGCCCAGTCCATCGGCACGGCACGTCTCAACTTGACCTTCACCTGCCATCGACCACTGTCTCCGTGCTCGACACCTGCACAACACAAGCCAAAGAACATGCGCATCATACCCGTTGACAATCACTCATCACTCAGAGACTCGGCATACACCCATGTATCCGCAATCTCCCCCTTGATGAGTGCATTGTCAACTACACCACAAATCAACAAAGTAACAGAAGGAGGAAGAAGGAGAAGGAGAGGAGAAAACCCAACCAAATGACCCAAAAGCGTATCAAAGCCGAAGAAGGTCAAGTGGAAGAAGCAAAAACTTGGTCCCCAAAGACATGGGCAACGGCTCGACGCAACCAAGCAAAGCAAAGCTAGCCCTCAAGAAGAGGTAGAACAGGCTCAACACCGCTAGCAAAATACCAATTGAAAAATCAGAGCTAAAATGGCAGAATGCTAGTCCCTCAAGATAGAGGCACAGAGGCTCAACACAACTAGCACGAAAACCACTCCGAACCAATTGAAAAACAAACGAGAGGTCTCCGAACCAATCAAAATCCATCTCGACGACAAATGAGGAAAAAGTTTGCTAGTCCCTCAAGACAGAGGCAACGGCTCAACACAACTAGCAAACTTCCCTTGACAAGTGCAAGCAACCAGGGACTCCCCCTTAGGTCCAACAAGAGAAGAGCATAAAGATCTGAAAATCTCCCCCTTAGCAAAAGCTCCCCCTTAATTGAACGCCAGGAGACATATGATTTGCAAAAACTCTCCCCCTTAGTTGAAAATGCACTTATCAAGCACAAACTCTTCCCTTGAGCCAACAAAACTCCCCCTTCTAAAATGCATATGAAGTCAGAAATGCAAGTTAGTAGCTTCAGGCAGATAATCAAAAGAGTGCAAAAATGCTCTAGTCGGTATAGCTCCAACAGCACAACTAAGCACTCAGATAGCGGAGGCTCAAACTGATCACACATACGAAATATGAAGCATATGAGCAAGTGAGCAGTTTTTAGCCAAAAAGATAGTCACCATCAAAATAGCACTACACATGTATAGATAGGAATCCAGACAGGTGCTAAACATGTATACAAGGTGAACTACCCCTAGCAAGGTTCAATCATCATGCATAGAAATGAAGCATATACTTGTGATTTATATCGGAGTTGCAGCGGTAAAGAATTCACAAGTTCAATTATTTAGCATGTGATTGCGAGAGGTTGAAAGCTTGTCTTTGCCTAACTTTTCAACCGAGCGAAGCCTATGCCGAAGCAATCTGGAGCTTAAAGCTACGGTTTCGGTCATACACTACACGGCTCAAGTTTAACTCAAGGTGCAATGAGAAACAGTCTCGATACCGTGAGGTGTTGACAAGCAATCACATCTCGATCTTTTCAATTCACTAAAACTTGGTTCAAAATTTATACTTGATATGAACAGACCAAGCAAGTGAATGACTCAAAACTAGAGACATAGCAACCCAGCATAAATGAAAAGCAGGAATGGACTCAACACACCTACACATGCTAGTTGCATATCTCAATGGTGAACATTTTCAGATTGTAAGTTATTAAGTAAATTCACCATTCCAAAAAAAAACTCAGCTCATAACATGTACTAGTGATCAGGAAGAGCATAAGCTACAAGCATCCATAGAAGCATCAGAGCATACTGGATAGAGCATAGTTACATTCTAGTGATTATAAACATGAAGCTCGGAATGTAAATGCGTATGCGAAAATGCAAAAGAAAAGAAAGACAAAAGAGTCAGACAAATATACAAGATCCAAAATGTTTCCCCCATCTAAAAGGGGAAACACACACCAAGCTCACCCCTCAACCGATTAAAGGTTGATTCGTCTAAAGGCTTGGTGAAAATATCAGCCAGTTGATGATGAGTATCAACATGACGAAGGTCGATATCACCCTTCTCCTGGTGGTCTCGCAGAAAATGAAAGCGCACATCAATGTGTTTGGTCTTCGAGTGAAGCATGGGGTTCTTAGCAACGCTAATGGCACTCGTGCTGTCACAAAGCAAAGGCACACGAGAAAAGCTCAGACCAAAATCACGCAAAGTGGCCATCATCCAAAGTAACTGGGAACAGCAGCTAGCTGCAGCAACATATTCAGCCTCCGTAGTGGACTGAGCGACACTAGACTGCTTGCGAGAAGACCACGAAACAAGAGAAGAACCAATAAATTGGCAAGTCCCAGAAGTGGACTTGCGCTCAATTCGGCAACCAGCAAAATCGGCATCGGAATAACCGCAAAGCGAGAGGGTGGAGGAAGCAGAATACCAAATCCCAAACTCAGGAGTGAAACGAAGGTACCTGAAGATGCGCTTCACCGCCTGACGGTGAGAGGTGCGCGGCGACGCCTGAAAGCGCGCGCACAGACACACCGCGAACTGAATGTCCGGGCGTGTCGCCGTTAGGTAGAGGAGCGACCCGATCATACTGCGGTACTCCTTCTGGTCCACTGCTTCTCCGTCCACATCCGCATCCAGGGCAGTCGTCGTCGACATGGGTGTTGGAAGAGGCTTGGCCTCACCCATATCGAACCGCTTCAGCAAGTCCTTCGTGTACTTGCCCTGGTGCACAAACGTCCCCTCCCGAGATTGCTTAATTTGCAACCCGAGAAAGAATGTCAGCTCGCCCATCATGCTCATCTCGAACTCCCTGCTCATAGTATCTGCAAACTTGGCAACCAAAGCGTGAGAAGAACCACCGAAAATGATATCATCCACGTAAATCTGGACCAAAAGTGTGTCTTTGCCTTGCCGGAGGAGAAAGAGCGTCTTATCTACACATCCCATTTTAAAACCCTTAGCAAGCAAAAAGGTTTTCAACCTATCATACCAGGCTCTAGGGGCTTGTTTCAAACCATATAAAGCTTTGTGAAGTTTAAAAACGTGGTTTGGAAACTTGGGATTTTCAAAACCGGGGGGTTGCACAACATAAACCTCCTCCTCTATGTAGCCGTTTAAAAAGGCACTCTTGACATCCATTTGAAAAAGTTTGAAACCCCTGGATGCAGCATAAGCCAAGAGTATCCTAATAGCCTCCAAACGTGCTACAGGAGCGAAGGTTTCCTCATAATCTATCCCTTCCTTCTGACTATAGCCTTTTGCTACAAGCCGGGCCTTGTTTCTTACAACGTGGCCATCCTCTCCTTGCTTGTTTTTAAATACCCATTTTGTCCCTATAGGCTTACAGTCAGGTGGAGGTGGAACTAGAACCCAAACCCGATTTCGCTCAAAATTTTCTAACTCCTCATGCATGGCATTAACCCAATCCGGATCCGTCAAAGCGTGTCCAACATCTCGGGGCTCAAAATTAGCAACAAAAGCAGAATGAGCGAAGTGAGAGATGTGCTGTGACCTGGAGCGAGTGACTCGCTCGCCGATGTCGCCGATCATCTGTTCAGGGGGGTGCTGGCGCTGGATATGTCGTGGCGCCTCTCGGGAAGAAGTGACCTCCCCCTCAACAGCAGCTGGTTCCACCCCGGGTACAAAAGATACCGCGCGAGGTGGAGGATCCCACGGCCCCCAGGAAGAAGAGGTGTCGGGGCCGTGAGTCGTCGTAGAGACCGCTCTTTGCGGCGCGGCAGGTGGAGGGGGTGCTGGATTATCCATACCTTCAGCACCCTCGTCCTCGTCATCAAAAAGAGGCTCTCCAACCTCATGATCACCTGCACGCTCAAAACAAGAAGAAGGAGAAACAAGAGTCTCGTCGAAGGTGACATCTGATGTCTCCATGACTCGGTTAGTGTCAAGGTTAAGTACACGATAAGCTCGAGTGTGAGTGCCATAACCCAAAAACACACCGTCAGAAGAACGAGATTCAAATTTGTCCAAGTTGCCTTTTTTGAGTATAAAACAGTGGCAACCAAAAACTCGAAAATAACTCACCTTGGGCAGTTTGCCAAAACGCAACTCATAAGAAGTCTTTTTCAAGAAAGCTCTCAGAAAAATGCGATTGGAAATATAGCATGCAGTGTTCATAGCTTCGGCCCAATAGCGCCTAGGAGTCCTATGCTCATCAAGCATCGTCCTGGCCATCTCAACAAGGGTCCGATTCTTCCTCTCTACAACACCATTTTGGGGCGGTGTGTAGGGGGAAGAAAACTGATGCTCCAAGCCAAGGTGGTTACAAAACTTCTCAAAATTCGAATTTTTGAATTCGGAACCATTATCACTTCTAATAGCTCGCATCGAGTTCAAAGGGAACTCGTTCTGAAGACGCAAAATCAGATTGCGAGCGAAGGAGAAAGTCTCAGTCTTCTCAGTCAAAAAGAAGACCCACGAATATCTCGAAAAGTCGTCAACAACAACCAAAACATACCACTTGCCACCAACCGAGCTCACCCGAGCCGGACCAACAAGGTCCATATGTAAAAGCTCTCCGGGGTGCGAGGTCATGACCTTAGTCACTGGATGGTGGGGAGCAGCAACCATCTTCCCATGTCTACAAGAATGGCAAACTAGATCCTTCTCCATCGAAAGCTTGGGCAATCCTCGGATTAGGCCAAGTGAGCTAAGTCTTGCAAGCAAGTCGAAGCTTAAGTGACCGAGCCTCCTATGCCACTTCCAAAGATCGGAGGAAGAAGGACTAGCCAAAAGACAGCGAGAAGAACCAAACGACTCCGAGAAATTCGCGTGAAAGACTTTCCCAAAGGGCGAAATCAGACATACAAGATCGCCCTGAGGATCTAAGATGCGACTAAGGTTCGGTTTAAAACGAATCTCATAGTCATCATCAAAAAGTTGCGAAACAGAAAGAAGGTTAAAATGCAGGTTAGAAACAAGAGCAACATCGCGCAACACAAAGTGCTCATTAACCCGCACCGTCCCACGAGACAATACCTTACCTTTACTATTGTCGCCGAAGGTTATGTACTCCTTTCTGGCGACTGGACTAAGGCTGGAGAACCACTTGGGGTTTCCGGTCATGTGCCTCGAACAGCCGGAATCCACCAACCAAATGTCCTCCAACCGTCTCACCTACATCAATAGAAAGACATAGGGTGAGCATACGGTCCAACACTGGGGTTAGTGAAATAAGGAGAAAACCAGTGTTGGGCCGGCTGCTCAAAAGAAGGGTTAGTGTAAAAACCATTCCTAGCACGTCTAAGAGGGAAGCGATCACCACGTACGGGAAAACGTGGTCCGCTGGGGAAGAAGCGCTCACCGCGGTACTCAAACTGCGGTGGGGAAAAGCGCTCAACTAAGCCTCCGCCACGGGGTCCATTACCTGCAAAAGCAGGACCCCGTCGGGCACGCTCTCTACGATATCTACGCCTAGGAGCCTGGGGCTCAACTGCTCTAGCGTCTCTCCTCGGAACTCTCTCCTGTCTAGGCCTAACAAACTGAGGTGCTGGACCTCTAGGCCTAGTCTCCCTCATAGGAGCTCTCATCTCCTGCCTAGGCTGGGGACCTTGACGTCCGGACCTAGCAGCTCTCCCCTGAGCCTTCGGCACATGTCCACCATGAGCTGGATGGTACATGTCCGGGTTCTCCATTTCCCGAGCACGGTGCGCCTCTCGCTTGCGCCGGAAGCAGAACTCGCTCAAGTGACCATCTCTTCCACAAAAATCACACTGGTACCTCACCGCACGCAAAGGGGGTTGTTGGTGACCAGGGCTGTGGGTGTGGCTCACTTTGCCTTTGCCCTTCTGTGGCAACTCCTCACGAATGGGTGGCATAGCATCAAGCTTGTTTCTGAGGTGGTTTGGCTTGGGTGCCCAAACTGGGTTCTTGGGAGGAGCTCTCGGGGGTTCCTCAACCACACCATCTTTGGTGATAGGCTTGGCTGGCTCTTTGAGTGGAAGCTTGGCAAGTTTGGGAGTAGTGGTGGAATTGGGCTTCTCACATGGGTTCAGACCACTAGATTCTCCAATCTTCCCAAAAGCTGAGAGATCAACACTCTGAGCAAAACCTACACCAGGGGCACCAACAGCTCGCTTGAATTGGGAGATCATCATCCCGAGCTGCGGCTCACTACTGGAGACCCATGACAAGATGGACCGAAGGTATGTGTTTTCTTCCTCGGTTTGCATCTTGCCATGCTTCACATTGGCAATCTCCAACTCCAGGCCCTCACATAAAGCACACCTCGAGACACAAGTGCTATCTGAGCTGGCCTTCTCTAAAGACTCAAGCTTGGCATTTTTCTCTGCCAACTCAGATTGCAAGACAGGACAAGTCTTGCACGCACCCAACAGCTGCGGCCTAGCACGGAGCTCATCCACCTCTCCAACCAACGCAGCATACTTACCTCTCAGAGTGAGAAGGTCAGTCATGTGCGCGGTGCACGACTCGCACTCAGTCTCCTCCGACACTACCACGGTGGACCGAGCGAACTCAAGCTCCTTCACCGTGTCCTCCCACTTCTGCCTAAACTCCTTGCGCTCTCTAGCGGCACGCCTAAGCAACTTATCTTGGCTAAGGAGGGCAGCAGTCAACTTCTCAACCTCGGAGGAAAGCTCGTCGTAGGTGAGAGATACCTGGGAGGTGTCGTCGTCGTCGTCGTTCCGAGGGGTACGCTCCGGCTCGCCGTCGACCTCATCTCCGAGCGCCATGGTGCATAGGCCTCCGTTGCCGGCGAAGAAGCACAAGCCGTTGAACTTGTCTTCCAGCTTCTTCTTCACGGACTCGTCATCGCTGGAGCCAGCGGAGTCGTCATCCGAGCCGTCGACGTCGCTGAGCGTGGCGAAAAACGCACGCTGCTCAGCTTGCTGCTTCTCCAAGTACTTCTTCTTGATGTACTCTTTGTCGAAGCCGCCCCAGTTTCTTGTGCCTTGGGGGGACGTGCTTCTCCTTGTACTTGGAGTCGTGCTTGCGCCCATGTTCGCCCTTGCCCGAGTGCTTGTTCTTCTTCTTGGGGCAGTCGGCGATGAAGTGGTCGGGATCGCCGCACTCGTAGCATCCCGTGCGTCCTCCTCCACGACGGCGGTTCATGCGGTTGTTGTGGAACCGCGAGAACCGGTTGGCAAGCAAGGCCAACTCGTCGTCTCCCAAAGACTCCAGCTGGTCCTCTGTCACAGAAAAGAGAGAAGAGAGCGCAAAGCCAGCTGAGGGGTTAGAGGAAGAGCCGGAAACCAAAGCCATGGACGGGCGAGAAGGATTTTCAAAAGAAGCCCTCGCCATAGCATCAATCTCACTGGACTTGAGCTTACTGAAGAGCTCGTCGCAGGTGAGGGTCTCATAGTTCGGCGATTCGATGATTGCCTGAACCTTGGAGTCCCACACCGAACGGTCAAGAGTGTGCAAAAGCTTCAAAGCACGCTCATGATCGTCAAATGGCAACTGCTCTCTGTTATCCCTCATCCTGTTGACAATCACCTGAAAGCGAGCGAATAAACTTTCTATGCTCTCGCCAGGTTGATGTCTAAAGTTCTCATACTCTCGCTTGAACGACTCGTAGAGTCGGGTTTTGACTTGAGAGGTGCCCTCATGAAAACGCATGAGAGTGTCCCAGATCTCCCGAGCCGTAGCGAGGTGAGAAACACGATCAAACTCACCCATGCTCAAACAAGAAAAGAGAGCATTACGGGCTCGGCTATTAGCATCGTGCTCATCGATCTGTTGCTGAGAAACACGAGCAGCCAAGACCACGTAATCAGCAGAGTTGCAAATATCCCAAATAGAAGCGCCCAAACTCTGCAGATAGGCCGACATGCGTATCTTCCAATACGCATAGTTAGTCCCATCAAAGAACGGCGGTTTGCCCACGCCGCGATCCATGTCGCCTTCCGGTGGATCTGGAACCGGCTAAGGTGGAAGATCCTTAACCCGCTCCGATACCAATTGAAGGACCGAGAAGCTAACCGAAAGCGATCAGAGGGGGGGGGGTGAATGGGAGCTTCAAGAATTTCCTTTCGGAAACTAGATGCCACTGTCCCAAAATCAACCCCAAGAGCGAACCCTAGAGCTAACTAATGTCCACAACCCTAGATGTAGGGTGGATGCTTCCTAGAAGCACAGCGGGACACTAGACAACCCTAGAAAGCCAACGCAAAAGACGGAACTTGAATCCGATCAAGAACGAACGAACCGCGAACGAAAACGCGCGAAAACAGTCACATCGGACGCTGGCCTGCGTCCGATGCCAGACCACCGGACGCGTCCGATGCAAACTGGGCGGTTCTGGAACCTTACTGTTGCACCATCGGACGCTGTGAACAGTAATCACCCAGCGTCCGATGCAAAGACTCCGGCGCGTCCGATGGACAACGGACGCGTCCGATGCCTAGCGTCCGATGCAAACTAAAACGCTGAAAACGTGACACGCGTCACCGGAGCGTCCGATGCTAGGAACCCTAGCGTCCGATGCTCCCGTGATAGCGTCCGATGCCCCCGAAAACAGCGCAGTTCTTTGATGATTCAACCCGATCTCCTCCGAATCAAAAGCTCTAGGCCTAGAATTCGATCTGAGGGGTCACAGGGATGTTAGTGAGCTATCTCTAAGACATCATGGCTCGAACCTAACTCCAAATCGGTGAATCAAGAAATTTCGGGGCAAGGAGGCAAGAACGCGATCCAAAACGAAAATCGATCGATCTCCTAGACCGTGAGGTTAGAGTTTAATTCCTTCGGTGGAAAGAAGTGCCTCACGATCTAGAACAACTTGGTTCAAACGGTTTTGCAAAAGATGAACCGAGCAAAAAGATCAAGCGACGGGAAAATCGTGGAGAAAAAGGATTCCGCGAAGAACACGAACGAAGCGCGAATCACACCCACGAATTCGAATCAAGGACGCAAATCAAGCCAACGATCTGTGCTCCAAGGTGAGGATACAGCCTCACTTCCTCAACTCAACAGTACACAGAGTGGAGTCTCTCTGCGGATCTCAACTAGCTAAAGCAGGGGATGGGAGAGCAGAAAACCCTCGCAAATGAAGGCACTAACTGAGATAGCTAAAACTGAGATAGGGAGGAGGGTGTCTCCCCTGGACTACTTATACTAAACTAGACTAAGCCTATTTCCTACTCTACCCCTCTCTAAACTAATTACAGAGCGAACCAGCTAAACCCTAAGGCTATTCTGGTCCAACCCGCGGTGGTAGGTAGATCTGACGGCCACGCCCGCTCGAACCGAAGCGTTGCCTCGACGCAACCTCTGGATCGCCGCCACGTGCCGCCCTTGCTCTGCACCCCCGGTTTTGTGGCCCAAACCGGGAAACCAGCCTTTTCCAGCAGCCCCCGGTTTTGAGGCCCAAACCGGGAAACCAGCCTCCAGCCCGAGTTTTGTGGCCCAAACTCGGAAACCAGCAACGCCCGAGTTTTGAGGCCCAAACTCGGAAACTGGCCCACGCCCAGGTTTTGAGGCTCAACCTAGAAACCGTCGTGCCCAGGTTTTGTGGCTCAACCTGGAAACCCAGCACCCAGGTTTTGAGGCCCAAACCTGGAAACCGTCCACCCGTTGGTTTTTCCCTGGCTCTACCAACAAACCGACGTCGTAGAGGGGATGCACCTCCGTGCACCCCGTCCACCGACATGACCGCATTTCTTCACTTGTCGTTGCCACAAGCTGCCAGCCACTACAGCTGATCCTCCGGCCTCTGGTCCCTCAGTCCAAGCCTCACGTCCGCCCTTCACTGTCCGATACATCGGCATGGCACGTCCGTCGCACGGCACGCCCATCCTTCATCGCGCCCAGTCCATCGGCACGGCACGTCTCAACTTGACCTTCACCTGCCATCGACCACTGTCTCCGTGCTCGACACCTGCACAACACAAGCCAAAGAACATGCGCATCATACCCGTTGACAATCACTCATCACTCAGAGACTCGGCATACACCCATGTATCCGCAAAAATCAGCATCCGAATAACCGCAAAGGGAGAGGGTGGAGGAAGCAGAATACCAAATCCCGAACTCAGGCGTGAAACGAAGGTACCTGAAAATCCGCTTCACCGCCTGACGGTGAGAGGTGCGCGGCGACGCCTGAAAGCACGCACACAGACACACCGCGAACTGGATGTCCGGGCGTGTCGCCGTCAGGTAGAGGAGCGACCCGATCATGCTGCGGTACTCCTTCTGGTCCACTGCTTCTCCATCCACATCTGCATCCAGGGCAGTCGTCGTCGACATGGGTGTTGGAAGAGGCTTGGCCTCACCCATATCGAACCGCTTCAGCAAGTCCTTGGTATACTTGCCCTGGTGCACAAATGTCCCCTCTCGGGATTGCTTGATTTGCAACCCGAGAAAGAATGTCAGCTCGCCCATCATGCTCATCTCGAACTCCCTGCTCATAGTATCTGCAAACTTGGCAACCAGAGCATGAGAAGAACCACCGAAAATGATATCATCCACGTAAATCTGGACCAAGAGCGTGTCTTTGCCTTGCCGGAGGAGAAAGAGCGTTTTATCTACACACCCCATTTTAAAACCCTTAGCAAGCAAAAAGGTTTTCAACCTATCATACCAGGCTCTAGGGGCTTGTTTCAAACCATATAAAGCTTTATGAAGTTTAAAGACATGGTTTGGAAACTTGGGATTTTCAAAACCGGGGGGTTGCTCAACATAAACCTCCTCCTCTATGTAGCCGTTTAAGAAGGCGCTCTTGACATCCATTTGAAAAAGTTTGAAGCCCTTGGATGCAGCAAAAGCCAAGAGTATCCTAATAGCCTCCAAACGAGCTACAGGAGCAAACGTCTCCTCATAATCTATCCCCTCCTTCTGACTATAGCCTTTCGCTACAAGCCGGGCCTTGTTTCTAACAACGTGGCCATCCTCTCCTTGCTTGTTTTTGAAAACCCATTTTGTCCCAATAGGCTTACAGTCAGGTGGAGGTGGAACTAGAACCCAAACCAGATTTCGCTCAAAATTTTCTAACTCCTCATGCATGGCATTAACCCAATCCGGATCCGTCAAAGCGTGTCCAACATCTCGGGGCTCAAAATTAGCAACAAAAGCAGAATGAGCGAAGTGCGAGATTTGCTGTGACCTGGACCGAGTGACCCGTTCGTCGATGTTGCCGATCATCTGCTGAGGCGGGTGCTGGCGCTGGATATGTCGTGGCGCCTCCCGAGCTGATGTAGCCTCCCCCTCAACAGCAGCTGGTGCCTCCCCGGGTACAAATGGTACCGCTCGGGGTGGCGGATCCCACGCCCCCCACGAAGAAGAGGTGTCGGGGCCGTGAGTCGTCGTCGAGGCCGCTCTTTGCGGCGCGGCAGGTGGAGGGGGTGCTGGATCATCCATACCTTCAGCACCCTCGTCCTCGTCATCAAAAAGAGGCTCACCAACCTCATGATCACCTGCACGCTCAAAACGAGAAGAAGGACAAACCATGGTCTCGTCGAAGGTGACATCGGATGTCTCCATGACTCGGTTAGTGTCAAGGTTAAGTACACGATAAGCTCGAGTGTGAGTGCCATAACCCAAAAACACACCGTCAGAAGAACGAGATTCAAATTTGTCCAAGTTGCCCTTTTTGAGTATAAAACAATGGCAACCAAAAACTCGAAAATAACTCACCTTGGGCAGTTTGCCAAAACGCAACTCATAAGAAGTCTTTTTCAAGAAAGCTCTCAGAAAAATGCGATTGGAAATATAGCATGCAGTGTTCATAGCTTCGGCCCAATAGCGCCTAGGAGTCCTATGCTCATCAAGCATCGTCCTGGCCATCTCAACAAGGGTCCGATTCTTCCTCTCTACAACACCATTTTGGGGCGGTGTGTAGGGGGAAGAAAACTGATGCTCCAAGCCAAGGTGGTTACAAAACTTCTCAAAATCCGAATTTTTGAATTCGGAACCATTATCACTTCTAATAGCTCGCATCGAGTTCAAAGGGAACTCGTTCTGAAGACGCAAGATCAGATTGCGAGCGAAGGAGAAAGTCTCAGTCTTCTCAGTCAAAAAGAAGACCCACAAATATCTCGAAAAGTCGTCAACAACAACCAAAACATACCACTTGCCACCAACCGAGCTCACCTGAGCCGGACCAACAAGGTCCATGTGTAAAAGCTCTCCGGGGTGCGAGGTCATGACCTTAGTCACTAGATGGTGGGGAGCAGCAACCATCTTCCCATGTCTGCAAGAATGGCAAACTAGATCCTTCTCCATCGAAAGCTTGGGCAATCCTCGGATTAGGCCAAGTGAGCTAAGTCTTGCAAGCAAGTCGAAGCTTAAATGACCGAGCCTCCTATGCTACTTCCAAAGATCAGAGGAAGAAGGACTAGCCAAAAGACAGCGAGAAGAACCAAACGACTCCGAAAAATTCGCGCGAAAGACTTTCCCAAAGGGCGAAATCAGACATACAAGATTGCCCTGAGGATCTAAGATGCGACTAAGGTTCGGTTTAAAACGAATCTCATAGTCATCATCAAAAAGTTGCGAAACAGAAAGCAAGTTAAAATGCAGGTTAGAAACAAGAGCAACATCGCGCAACACAAAGTGCTCATTAACCCGCACCGTTCCGCGAGACAACACCTTACCTTTACTATTGTCGCCGAAGGTTATGTACTCCTTTCCGGCGACCGGGCTAAGGCTGGAGAACCACTTGGCGTTTCCGGTCATGTGCCTCGAGCAACCGGAATCCACCAACCAAATGTCCTCCAACCGCCTTACCTACATCAATAAAAAGACATGGGGTGAGCATACGGTCCAACACTGGGGTTAGTGAAGTAAGGAGAATACCAGTGTTGGGCCGGCTGCTCAAAAGAACGGTTAGTGTAAAAACTATTCCTAGCCTGTCTACGGGGGTAGCGATCACCACGTACAGGAAAACGTGGTCCGCTGGGGAAGAAGCGCTCACCGTGGTACTCAAACTGCGGTGGGGGAAAGCGCTCAACTAAGCCTCCGCCACGGGGTCCGTTACCTGCAAAAGCAGGACCCCGTCGGGCACGCTCTCTACGAGATCTACGCCTAGGAGCCTGGGGCTCAACCGCTCTAGCGTCTCTCCTCGGAGCTCTCTCCTGCCTAGGCCTAACAAACTGAGGTGCTGGACCTCTAGGCCTAGTCTCCCTCCTAGGGGCTCTCATCTCCTGCCTAGGCCGGGGACCTTGACGTCCGGACCTAGCAGCTCTCCCCTGAGCCTTCGGCACATGTCCACCATGAGCTGGATGGTACATGTCCGGGTTCTCCATCTCCCGCGCACGGCGCGCATCTCGCTTGCGCCGGAAACAGAACTCGATCAAGTGACCATCCCTCCCACAGAAATCACACTGGTACCTCACCGCACGCAAAGGGGGTTGTTGGTGACCAGGGCTGTGGGTGTGGTTCACTTTGCCCTTCTGAGGCAAACACTCCTCTCTAATGGGTGGCATAGCATCAAGCTTGTTCTTGAGGTGGTTTGGCTTGGGTGCCCAAATTTGGTTCTTGAGAGGAGCTCTCGGGGGTTCCTCAACCACACCATCTTTGGTGGTAGGCTTGGCCGGCTCTTTGGGTGGAAGTTTGGCAAGCTTGGGAGTAGTGGTGGAGTTAGGCTTCTCACATGGATTCAAACCACTCGACTCTCCAATCTTCCCAAAAGCAGAAAGATCAACACCCTGAGTAAAACCTACACCAGGAGCCCCAGCAGCTCGCTTGAATTGGGAGATCATCATCCCGAGCTGCGGCTCACTACAGGAGACCCATGACAAGATGGTCCGAAGGTATGTGTTTTCTTCCTCGGTTTGCATCTTGCCATGCTTCACATTGGCAATCTCCAGCTCCAAGCCCTCGCACAAAACGCACCTCGCCACACTAGTGCTACCTGAGTTGGCCTCCTCAAGAGACACAATCTTGGCATTCTTTTCTGCCAACTCAGATTGCAAGACGGGACAGGTCTTGCATGCACCCAACAGAGAAGGTCTAGCCTTCAGCTCATCCAGCTCTCCTACCAACGCAGCATACTTACCTCTCAAAGTGAGAAGGTCAGTCATGTGCGTGGTGCACGACTCGCACTCTATCTCCTCCGACACAACCACGGTGGACCGAGCGAACTCAAGCTCCTTCACCGTGTCCTCCCACTTCTGCCTGAACTCCTTGCGCTCTCTAGCGGCACGCCTAAGCAGTTTATCTTGGCTAAGGAGGGCAGCGGTCAACTTCTCTACCTCAGAGGAAAGCTCGTCGTGGGTGAGAGATACCTGGGAGGTGTCGTCGTCGTCGTCGTTCCGAGGCGTATGTTCCAGCTCGCCTCCGACCTCATCTCCGAGCGCCATGGTACACAAGCCTCCGTCGCCGGCGAAGAAGCACAAGCCGTTGAACTTGTCCTCTAGCTTCTTCTTCACGGACTCGTCATCGCTGGAGCCAGCGGAGTCGTCATCCGAGCCATCGACGTCGCTGAGCGTGGCGAAGAAGGCACGCTGCTCAGCTTGCTGCTTCTCCAAGTACTTCTTCTTGATGTACTCGTTGTCGAAGCCGCCCCGCTTTTTGTGTCTTGGGGGAACGTGCTTCTCCTTGTACTTGGAGTCGCGCTTGCGCCCTTGATCGCCCTTCCCCGAATGCTTGTTCTTCTTGGGGCAGTTGGCGATGAAGTGGTCGGGGTCTCCGCACTCGTAGCATCCCGTGCGTCCTCCTCCACGACGGCGGTTCATGCGGTTGTTGTGGAACCGCGAGAACCAGTTGGCAAGCAAGGCCAACTCGTCGTCTCCCAACGTCTCCAGCTGGTCCTCTGTAACAGAAAAGAGACAGGAAAGAGCAAAGCCAGCTGAAGGGTTAGAGGAAGAGCCGGAAACCAAAGCCATGGACGGGCGAGAAGGATTTTCAAAAGAAGCCCTCGCCATAGCATCAATCTCACTGGACTTGAGCTTACTGAAGAGCTCGTCGCAAGTGAGGGTCTCATAGTTCGGGGATTCGATGATCGCCTGAACCTTGGAGTCCCACACCGACCGATCAAGAGTATGCAAAAGCTTCAAAGCACGCTCATGATCGTCAAAAGGCAACTGCTCCTTGTTAGCCCTCATCCTGTTGACAATCACCTGAAAGCGAGCGAATAAACTTTCTATGCTCTCGCCAGGCTGATGTCGAAAGTTCTCATACTCACGCTTGAACGACTCGTAGAGTCGGGTTTTGACTTGAGAGGTGCCCTCATGGAAACGCATGAGGGTGTCCCAGATCTCCCGAGCCGTAGCGAGGTGAGAAACACGATCAAACTCCCCCATGCTCAAACAAGAAAAGAGAGCATTACGGGCTCGGCTATTAGCATCGTGCTCATCGATCTGTTGCTGAGAAACACGAGCAGCCAAGACCACGTAATCAGCAGAGTTGCAAATATCCCAAATAGAAGCACCCAGACTCTGCAGATAGGCCGACATGCGTATCTTCCAATACGCATAGTTAGTCCCATCAAAGAACGGCGGTTTGCCCACACCGCGATCCATGTCGCCTTCGGTGGATCTGGAACCGGCTAAGGTGGAAGATCCTTAACCTGCTCCGATACCAATTGAAGGACCGAGAAGCTAACCGAAAGCGACCAGAGGGGGGGGGGTGAATGGGAGCTTCAAAATTTCCTTTCAGAAACTAGATGCCACTGTCCCAAAATCAACCCCAAGAGCGAACCTTAGAGCTTGCTAATGTCCACGACCCTAGATATAGGGTGGATGCTTCCTAGAAGCACAGCGGGACACTAGACAACCCTAGAAAGCCAACGCAAAAGACAGAACTCGAATCCGATTAAGAACGAACGAGCCGCGAACGAAAACGCGCGAAACTGGATCGACCGGACTCTGGCCAGCGTCCGGTCAGCAGGGACCGGACGCGTCCGGTCAACAAAAATCGGCTCTGGAACCTTACTGTTCGCGATCGGACTCACGAGTACGGAGGGTCCGGTCGAGAGCAGTGCATCCGGTCAGAAACAAACAAGCGCGATGAACAGTGGATCCTGCGCGTCCGGTCAGCTGACACCGGATGCGTCCGGTCGCTGAAAAACCGATCTGGACCCTCTCTGTTCTTGACCGGACTCACGGAAGGGAGCGTCCGGTCGATTGAACAGAGCGTCCGGTCACACGCAAACAACCACAGCGGTGTTCAACCACCGGACGCACGACCTGAGCGTCCGGTCGGCCCGAGCAGCGTCCGGTCACCCCGACAACCCTATGTTCTTCCACCGATTCGACTCAAACTCACTCAAAACGAATCCTCTAGGGATCAAACTTGGTGAGTGGAGTCACAAAGAGTATAGTGAGCTATCTCTAAGAGATCATAGCTCGAACCTATCTCCAAATCGATGAATCGAAGAATTTCGGGGGTGAAGAGAAAAAGTGACCCGAAACTAAAAATCGATTGATCTCCTAGACCGTGAGGTTAGAGGATGATTCCTTCGGTGGAAAGAAGTGCCTTACGATCTAGAACAACTTGGTTCAAACGGATTTGCAAAAGATGAACCGAGCAAAAAGATCAAGCGACGGGAAAATCGTGGAGAAAAGGATTCCGCGAAGAACACGAACACAACGGAAATCACAGCCACGAGTTCGAATCAAGGACGCAAATCAAGCCAACGATCTGTGCTCCAAGGTGAGGATACGGCCTCACTTCCTCAACTCAACAGTACACAGAGTGGAGTCTCTCTGCGGATCTCAACTAGCTAAAGCAGGGATGGGAGAGCGGGAAACCCTAGCAAATGAAAGCACTAACTGAGATAGGGAGGAGGGTGTCTCCCCTGGACTACTTATACTAACCTAGACTAAGCCTATTTCCTACTCTACCCCTCTCTAAACTAATTATAGAGCGAACCAGCTAAACCCTAAGGCTATTCTGGTCCAACCCGCGGTGGTAGGTAGATCCGACGGCCATGCCCGCTCGAACCGAAGCGTTGCCTCGACGCAACCTCTGGACCGCCGCCACGTGCCGCCCTCGCTCTGCACCCCCGGTTTTGTGGCCCAAACCGGGAAACCAGCCTTTTCCAGCAACCCCCGGTTTTGAGGCCCAAACCGGGAAACCAGCCTCCAGCCTGAGTTTTGTGGCCCAAACTCAGAAACCCGCAGCGCCCGAGTTTTGAGGCCCAAACTCGGAAACCGGCCCATCACCCGAGTTTTGTGGCCAAACTCGGAAACCATCCGCGCCCAGGTTTTGTGGCTCAACCTGGAAACCGAGCACCCGAGTTTTGAGGCCCAAACTCGGAAACCGTCCACCCGGTGGTTTTTCCCTGGCTCAACCACCAAACCGGAGCTGTAGAGGGGATGCACCGCCCGTGCACCCCGTCCACCGACACGTGTCCCCAGGTCCTCGACCCGAGCAACACCGTGCCCCGCAAGTCTCCGCTCGTCGCTGTCCCAGGCTGCCAGCCACCACAGCTGATCCTCAGGCACTCCGGTCCCTCAGTCCAAGCCTCACGTCCGCCCTTCACTGCTCGATCCATCGGCATGGCACGTCCGCCGCACGGCACGCCCATCCTTCATCGCACCCAGTCCGTCGGCACGGCACGTCTCAACTTGACCTTCACCTTGCCCTCGATCACTGTCTCCGTGCTCGACACCTGCACAACACAAGCCAAAGAACATGCGCATCAAACCCGTTGACAATCACTCATCACTTAGAGACTCGGCATACACCCATGTATCCGCAGGATCGACGCTCCTCGCCATTCCAGACTAAACCGAGAGCACTAGGATGGTCGTCGAGGTCAGGCGAACTCGTTGGGAGGGGTTTTCGGGGGTGGAGAATGCCGGAGTGGCACCCTGTTGCTCTGGCGCCATTGGAGAGATCTCGGAGCTCACTATACTGGTCAAACCGAGCCCTAAACTCGAAGGGAAGGATACGGGAAGGGAGAGGAGATTACCACAGCCTCGAAAAGGGGGCTCGCGACACCGGGGAAACACTCCGAGCTGATGCCGAGCGGAGGAGGGAGAGATGGGAGCTCGGTGAGGGAGGGGTGAAATGGAGAGCTTGACCCGGGGGTTTTATAGGGGAAAAGAGCGCAGAGGGTGCGGCGGTTACAACCGGGGTGTCAAGGAGGGTCTTGATGGCCTCCTTGAAGGCCTTCATTGCTCGGGGCGAGTTATGGCGCCAGTGTAAAGGAGAGGGAGGACGACATGGACTGCTCGGCGGAGAAGAAAGGGAAAGCCGCTGACATGCAGGCCCAATAGTCGGTGAGAGAGGTGGTGGGGTTGCGGTGTCAGAGAAAGAGGGAGAGCAGCGAGAGAGAGCAAAACAGGTCGTGAACTGGGCCGAAAACGAGTTTCGCGCGCGGGGAGAGAGGGCCACGAGCAGGCCTGCGCGTGCAGTGGAGGAGGATGGGGCGCAGGCGCTGAGCGGGCTTGCGCACGCGCCGGTGGGAGAGGATGGAGGCGGGCTGTTGGCTTTGAGCTTGGCCAAACCCACGCGGAGAGAGGGGGGAAAGGGAGAGCAGGCCGGGTGTTGACGCTCACTAATGCTCATAATTAACCATCAACTATTGCATGAAATGGCACTAAATGAATTACAAAGCATAGTTGTAGGGTTTGAAACTAACACGTTCCACGAGTTTTGGTGAATTGTGATTCTGCAGGGACTAAACCAGAAAACCAGCACTGATTGCTTCCCCTAGAAGGAAACCGACGCGAGATAACGCAACCGGCACGTCAGGAATATTCCAGAAGGTTCTAGAGGACACCACGAGGCGGGACACCTCGAGAGGCCGCCAGGTGGGACCGACCGGTCCCACCCTTAGACCGGTCGGTCTCCCCCCAGGCCCGCTGGCTTCCGTCTTCTGCAAGCTTCCTACACCGAACCCTAGGACTCATCTCCACCGTCCCTGAAGTCGGTTTGATCTAACGACCGCGGTTGATCCCTCAGGGCTATATAAGCAGCCCCAGACCCCCCTCTCCAGGCATCTCCATCTTAATTATTCATCTCCACATCAGAAACTAGGGTTTCAATTAGAAGTAGAGGTCCCTCTAGATGAATCTCTTCTAGTTCATCTAGAATTAGATCTAGTTCATCTAGTTGTAATCAAGAGCCAGCTATCAAGTAGAAGACTAGTTACCCCTCTAGTTAGGTTCAAAACCTAGTCTTATATTAGAACTAGAAGAGAGAGAGAGAGAGAGAGAGAGAGAGGAAGAGATCAAGAAGGAGCTTTGGCCTGTCAGATCCACTTCTTCATCTTGTACCTGTGGATTCAAGTTCATCATCAACTTCAGCGATTGTTTCGGTAATCAACGTCTGTATTTAAGTTTGAGCTATTGTTCTTATTATTCTTAAGGTTTAAGACTCTCTTTTGATTACTTTAATTCTAGTCATTCTAGAGTTAGAGTAGTTGGATAGTGTAAGCGTGGTGCTTAGACTTGATAGCTCATATATGCCTCCTATAACGCCGGTAGTAGTGGTTGTTCGCAAGGGTGACTCTTATAGCCTTGTTGATTCTTCTATAGTCCACTTACCCGTGTGTAGGCTCGGTAGGATTATACATTTGCATAAAAGACTCATACTCTGTTTGTGACCTTTTATGGCAACTTCCTCACTAAGAATAATATAAACATATCACTCTTAAGTTGGATTTAGATAGCCTTAGTGATCCCCTCTATGCTTCTAGATTCTCCGTCCTTGTTAGCTACTCAGGGGATAGACTTTAAGACTTAACACTATCCGTTCCTTTGGGTTCGATATTAAAACTGGGTTACTCCGGTGAAGTGCTACATCGGTAGATCTTATTTGTGCGCTTGCGGATAAAGTAGAGTGTGCGTTAATTTATACCAACACCGGGCGGTCGCTGGGCCATTTCTGGACGATGGGCTACAAAGAGAGGAGGAGGGAGGGTGAGTGCAAGTCGGGCCGATTCTGCAGATGGGCTAGATAGGAGGGAGGGTGAGAGAGTTTAAAAGAAAAGCTTTTCATTTTCCAAAGACTCAAAGCTTGATCAAATTTGAAATTAACCGCAACCAACCTATTCCTACACTCAAACAAAATTATATGCACCGACATGAATGCAACAAAAATGTTTCTAAGCCCTAGGGTTTATTTTTAAAAAATTCCAAAATTATTATTTTTGACCTAGGTTAGATGCTCAGAAAATTAAATAAAACGCAAATTTATTACTAACTTTGGAAAATGAAATTTTAGGGTGTCACACAAATTGCCTTCTTCTTTAGGCCAACCATGGGTGCACCAATGTACTTAGCCTTTACACCATTAGTGCCCTTTGTAAGCATATAACAAGAATCAAGTCTAATGGATGGAACATGAGCACAATTCTTGTTTTTATTCTTGTTAAAACAATTTTGCTCTATGTGCCCGGATTGCTTACAATTATTGCAAAACCGACCATTGCTCTTCACAAAACTAGTCTTGTGAGTAGCAAAGGCCGCTTTGCCCTTCTTGGGGGTACAACCAAGTCCCTTTTTGTTGTGTGGGAACCTTTGACTACCCAAGCACTTAAGCAAGAGGGCATCTCCACCATAGGCATTGCCTAAAGCATGAGTGAGCTCATTAACCTTGTTCTTTAGGTTCTCATTCTCTACCACTAATGATGAATCACAAGTAGTAGAAGTAGGCATTTTAGTTGAGCTAGATGATGATGATGCATTTGTGGGAGCAACAATAATAGGAGCATAAAATGATTCATAAAATATATCACATGTAACTCCTACATTGCATGTCTCTACAACATCCTCAATCTTACTTTGATTAAGGAGGGAGGAGTGGGCTTTCTTAAGCCTTGTGTGAGATTGATCAAGCTTCTCATGGGCTTCCTCTAGCCTCTCATGAGTGGACTTGAGCTCATCAAAGGATTGGCTTTGCGCAATTCTTTGCACTCCTTCCTGTTAGTCTCAATGTAAGAGTGAGCATCTTGTAGCATGCTCATGAGGTCCTCCTTTGTGTACTCCTCATCATCATCACTCTCACTTTCACTCTCATTGGATGATACCTTAGTGCCCTTAGCCATGAAGCATGTCGATGGAGTGTTGAAGATAGAAGGCATGCATGACATAGCAAGACTAGCCATAGCCTTCTTCTTGGTGGTCTTCCTTTCATCATCACTAGAATCATCATCATCACTTGAGGAAGCATCACTATCCCATGTCACAACATAGGAAACACCCTTCTTCTTTTCCTTCTTCTTCTCCTTCTTTTCATTTCTTTCTTTCTTGTCCTTCTTCTTGTTCTTCTTGTGATCATCATCTTTGTCGATTACATGAAAAAGGGGTACCCCCAAAACCTCCACTTCGAAAAAACTAATCCATGATAAAGACCACACTTAGCCTTCAACCACCATGACGCAATTGGCCCAAGTACCAACCCAAGAATGGGTCGGCACACAAACTAACCTCAATGGCCCACTAGGCCCACGAAAGACTCCCCCTCAAGGTTACCTTGGCACACCCCCGTGGCACGGTGACGGAAGTTCCCGGGCGAACAAGGCAAGGCCTCGACCGCCTCACCGTATGTTTCCATCACTCCTCGAGCAGGCCTCGACCGCCAAGCCTTCCTAACAAAGGAAGCAAGCCTCGACCGCCAAGCCTTCCGAACAAAGGAAGCAGGCCTTGACTGCCTTATACCTACTTTCGGTACGACCCAAGGAGCATTTAATGCGCTCCACCGACTCCCGTCTAAGTCGCGTGGCTACAGTGTATGCCATAGTGAGGCGTACCTCGGTCAAATCCGCCTCATCAGCCCATACCCGGGAAACGAGTCCAAGGCACAGCGCGGTGGCCCCATGCTACACGTTGTGTCCCATCGGACGCCTCCTCGAGGCACGATTTGTCAACACTTCTTCCGTTTCTTCCGGCGCACGCACTATCCGCAAGGACCTCGACCATCCTTCATCACCACAAGTGAAGGACCGATAATGCTACCAAAGGCGACCAGAGGGGGGGGGGGTGAATGGGAGCTTCAAATTTCTTTTCAGAAACGTATAGCTACTGTCCCAAAAATCAACCCTGAGTGCAAACCCTAGAGCTTGATAGTGGCCACGACCCTAGATGTAGGGTGGATGCTTCCGAGAAGCACAAGGAGGCACTATACAACTCTAGAAACCCAACGCAAAAACCCGAAGCCAAATCGGAAGTCGGACGAACGAGCTGCAGACGAAACTGTGCAGAACTCAGAGCATCGAACGCTGGCCTGTGTCTGATGTGTTCCTGGCGGACGCGTCCGATGCAAAATAGGCAGTAACAAAACCTTACTGCATAGCCATTGGACGCTGCTATAGTGTAAGCTTAGCGTCTGATGCTGAGGCCTCGGTGCGTCCGATGACAACGGAGCGTCCGATGCCTAGGCTTCTACTGCGTCCGATGCAAAATGAATGTTTTCAAACACTCACTGCATGACCATCGGACGCTGGACTATAGCGTCCGATGTCAGCGTCTGATGCTCCTTTAAAAGCACAGAATCTGACACGTGGCAATGACGCGTCCGATGTGATGAACACAGCATCCGATGCCCTCGTGTTCAGCGTCTGATGCTCCCAAAATTGCACGGTTCTTCCGTGGATTCCATCCGATCTCCTCCGAATCGAAAGCTCTAAGGCTTAGACTTGGTATGAGGAGTTCCAAGTATGTTAGTGAGCTACCCCTAAGAGATCATGGCTCGAACCTAACTCCAAATTGGTGAACCAGAAGAATTTGGGGGCAACGGAGAGAAAAGTCGTTCCAAAACGAAAACCAACCGATCTACTTGCTCGTGAGGTTTGAGTTGAATTCCATTGGTGGAAATGATCTCCTCACTTCAAAGAACAAGTTGATTCAAGTGGATTTGAAGAAGACGCATCGTAGAGGGCGATCGAGCGATGGGAAAATTGAGACAAAAAGGAAAACGCGAAGAACAACTCAAGAACACGAATCACAATCTCAATTCCTAGCCGAAATTCGTCCCCACGAGGAGACAACAGGAATCCAGTCACGTTTCCACAAAATCCAATTACACAGAGGTATGATTCACCATCTCTGTGGATCTCAGTAGCTACAGCAGAGAATGGGAGGCAAGAAAACCTAGAGTGAAAATAGCAATAGCTAAGATAGTTTGGAGGGAGGGGGTCGCCTCTCCAAATATAGCCTAATACAATTATTCCCCTTCTACCCCTACTGCTAATGAACGAGCAGGCTAACCCTAAGGGTATTTCTAACCAACTCAAAGTGTAGTCGATCCGACGGCCACGCCCGCACATGAGGTAGCTTCGCCTCGACGCGACCTCACCAGATGCCGCCACGTGCCGCCACTCGTCGTCCGTCTTTTCCTGGACCTCCCCCTGGTTTTGAGGCTGAAATCGAGAAACCAGTCCTCAGGCTGAGTTTTGTGGCCCAAACTCAGAAACCCGCCATCGCCCAAGTTTTGTGGCCCAAACCTGGAAACCGCCCTCAGCCTTAGTTTTGAGGCCCAAACTTGGAAACCGGCCAGCACCCAAGTTTTGATGCCCAAACCTGGAAACCATCCACCCGGTGGTTTTTCTGAGGCTCAACCACCAAACCGACGCTGTAGAGGGATGCATCGTCCGTGCACCCCGTCCACCCACATGTCTTCACTTGTCGCTGTCCCAGGCTGTCAGCCATCACAGCTAATCCTGCGGATACATGGGTGTATGCCGAGTCTCGAGTGATGAGTGATTGTCAACTGGGATGATGTGCATGTTCTTTGGCTTGTGTTGTGCAGGTGTCGAGCACGGATACAGTGATCGAAGGCAAGGTGAAGGTCAAGTAGAGACGTGCCGTGCCGATGGACCGGGAGCGGTGAAGGGCGGACGTGAGGCTTGGACTAAGGGACCGGTGGCCTGAGGATCAGCTGTGGTGGATGACAGCCTGGGACAGCGACGAGCCGAGACTTGCGAGACATGGTGTTGCTCGGGTCGAGGACCTGGGGACACGTGTCGGTGGACGGGGTGCACGGGCGCTGCATCCCCTCTATGGCTCGGTTTGGTGGTTGAGCCATAGAAAAACCGCCGAGAGGATGGTTTCTGAGTTTGGGCCACAAAACTCGGGCTGAGGACGGTTTCCAGGTTTGGGCCTCAAAACCTGGGTGCTGAAGGGCTTCTGAGTTTGGGCCACAAAACTCAGGCGATGGACGGCTGGTTTCCCGATTTGGGCCTCAAAACCGGGGGTTGGTCGTGAAGGCTAGTTTCCCGGTTTGGGCCATAAAACCGGGGGCGGAGTCCGTGAAAAGGACAAGCAGAGCGGTGGCAGCACGTGGCGGCAATCCGTGAGGTCGCGTCGAGGCGAAGCTACCTATTGTGCGGGCATGGCCGTCGGATCACCACCTACCACGAGTTAGTCCAGAATAACCTTAGGGTTTAGCTGCTTCGATCTGTAATTAGTTAGGGTTAGAGTGGAACTAGAATTTGGATAAGTAGAGGGAGACACCCACCTCCCATCCTATCTCAGTCATTTGCTCTTTGCCTTCTAGGTTTTCCTACTCTCCTAATCCCCTGCTATAGCAACTGAGATCCGCAGAGAACCATACCTCTGTGTACTTGAGATTTTGAGGAAGTGAGACCGTAATCTCAGTGTTGTAGCGTGTGGTAGCCACACGGTTGCAGATTGATGTCTCAATTCACGTTTTGACTTTGTTCTTCGCGTTCTTCGTTTCTCCGCTATTTTCCCGTCGCTCGATCTCCCTCTCTACTGTGTCTTTTGGAAATCTACTAGAATCAACTTGTTCTTTATAGTGAGGAGATCATTTCCACCGAAGGAATTCATCTAACTCCTCACGAACAAGTAGATCAGGTCGATTCAACCTTCGTGGCACTTTTTTGGTTCATATTCCCTTCCCTTTGATTCCCGTTGATTGAGTTGATTTAAGCGGATGATTTCATGGGGATAGTCTCCTAACTACCTCGTGATCATCCTCTCCAAGTTTGGGATAAAGGGATTTTGATTTGGATCATTTTGGAGGAGATTTGAGTTGAGGGCGACCAAAATCTCCCTTTCTATTCATCCGCGGACAGTCCGTCGTTGGTGGCGCGGACAGTCCGCCGTTGGTGGCGCGGACAGTCCGCGCGTCGGGCTCCGACCGAGTCAGTGGTCGCGCGGCTCGGCTGTGTTGTCTCGGATTGACCGGCGGACAGTCCGCAACAGGAATCCGCGGACAGTCCGGGAGTCGTCCAGGGACTGTTCAGCAACGTTGCTGTTTTGCTCTTTTGGCCGGCGGACAGTCCGCCACCTGAGCTCGGACAGTCCGCCGTTGGATAGACTGTCCGCGGTCTGAACCCCGGACAGTCCGCGAGTTGGCTGAGTGCTGAGGTTTAGTGTGTTTGCTCTCCCGGCTTCTTAGCTTGGTTTTTGGACTTCTCGTTTGGCCCTAGAGTTGACCTAGGAACCTCTCTAGGTATCTTTGCTACTCGTTAGCATCGGTATTTGGGGATTTCTCGACGTAGCATTCAATCTACGTTTGGGACTCGGTATTCAGGGGTCGAACTTGAGCCGGAGCTTTTGGTGTTTAATCGCTCTTGCTTTGTGGTGCCTCGCTGTGATCCTAGGGATCATCCACCCTCTTCGAGGGGTCATGGGCATCACGTTTTGAGCAAAGATTTTGAGGGTCGATTTTTGGGAAAAAGGCCAAAGTTTCGAGAGAAATTTTTGAGCTCCCATTCACCCCCCCTCTAGTCGCCTTGCTTTTGCATTCTTGGTCCTTCAATTGGTATCAGAGCGGGTTAAGGATCTTCCACCTTAGCCGGTTTCAGATCCACCGAAGGCGATATGGATCGCGGCGTGGGCAAACCGCGATTTTTCGATGGGACGAACTATGCGTATTGGAAGATACGCATGTCGGCCTATCTTCAGAGCATGGGTTCTTCTGTCTGGGAGATTTGCAACAAGGATGATCACGTGCTCTTGGCTGCTCGTGTTACTCAGCTGCAGATCGATGAGCACGATGCCAATAGCCGAGCTCGTAATGCTCTTTTCTCCTACTTGAGTGTTTCTGAGTTTGATCGGGTTTCTCATCTCCCCACGGCTCGTGAGATTTAGGTGACCCTCATGTGCTTTCATGAGGGAACCTCTCAAGTCAAATCCTGTCTCTACGAGTCGCACAAGCGGGAGTATGAGAACTTTCGACACATGCCTGGCGAGAGCATAGAGAGTTTATTCGCTCGCTTTCAGGTGATTGTCAACAGGATGAGGGCTAACAAGGAGCTGTTGCCTTTCGACGATCATGAGAGAGCTTTGAAGCTTTTGCATACTCTCGATCGGTCGGTGTGGGACTCAAAGGTCCAGGCGATCATCGAATCGTCTAACTATGAGACCCTCACGTGCGACGAGCTCTTCAGTAAGCTCAAGTCCAGTGAGATTGATACCATGGCGAGGGCTTCTTATGAAAATCCTTCTGGCCCGTCGATGGCTTTGCTTTCTGGCTCTTCTGCTAACCCCTCTACAGGCTTTTCTTTGTCTTCTCTTCTTTGTCACAGAGGAGCAGTTGGAGTTCATGGGAGACGATGAGTTGGCTTTGCTCGCCAACCGGTTCTCGCGGTTTCACAACAATCGCATGAACCGTCGTCGTGGAGGAGGACGCGCTGGGTGCTTTGAGTGTGGTGACCCCTCCACTTCATCGCCAACTGCCCCAAGAAGAACAAGCAAGTGGCGGGCAAGGGCGATCGTGGCCACAAGTATGACTCCGGCTGGCACAAGGAGAAGCACGTTCCTCCCAAGCATAAGCGGAAGGGCGGCTCCAACAAAGAGTACATCAAGAAGAAGTACATGGAGAGAGCCCAAGCCGAGCAGCGTGCTTTCTTCGCCATGCTCAGCGACATCGACGACTCGGATGATGACTCCGCTTCCTCAAGTGACGACGAGTCTAAGAAAAAGAAGAAGATCGAGGACAAGCTGAACAGCCTCTGCTTCTTCGCCGACAACGAGGGCTTTTGCACCATGGCCCTCGGCAAGGAGGTCGACAGTCAGCTGGAGGAGACCCCTCAAAACGATGACGACGACGACGACACCTCCTAGGTATCTCAGACCCTCGATGAGGTTTCTGCTGAGGTCGAGAAACTTACTGCCACCCTTCTTAGTCAAGACAAGCTGCTTAGGCGTGCTGCTAGAGAGCGAAAGGAGTTTAGGCAGAAGTGGGAGGATACGGTGAAGGAACTTGAGTTTGCCAAGTCCACCGTAGTTGTCTCTGAGGAGGGTGAGTGTGAGATGTGCACTACACACATGACTGACCTTCTCACTTTGAGAAGTAAGTATGCTTTGTTGGTAGGAGAGGTGGATGAGCTTAGAGCTAGATCTTCGGTGCTTGGTGCGTGCAAGTCTTGTGCAGGCTTGCAATCCGAGTTGGCAGAGAAGAATGCCAAGATTGTGTCTCTTGAGAAGGCCAGCTCGGGTAGCACTTGTGTGACTAGGTGCACTTTGTGTGAGATCTTGGAGATGGAGATAGCCAATGTGAAGCATGACAAGATGCAAACCGAGGAGGAAAACACATAGCTTCAGACCATCTTGTCATGGGTGTCTTGTGGTGAGCCGCAACTTGGGATGATGATTGCCCAGTTTAAGCGTGCTGCTGGAGGTCCAGGTGTAGGCTTTGCTCAGGGTGTTGAGTGCGCTTCATCTTTTGGCAAGATTGGAGAGTCGAGTGGTCCGAACCCGTGTGAGAAACCCAACTCCACCACTACTCCCAAGCTTACCAAGATTCCACCCAAAGAGCTTCTCAAGCCTAACACAAAGGATGGGGTGTTTGTTGAACCTCCGAGAGCTCCACCCAAGAAACCAACATGGGCTCCCAAACCAAACCACCTCAAGAACAAACTAGACACCATACCACCTATCCAAGAGGAGCTCATGCCACAGAAAGGCAAAGTGATCCATACCCACTACCGTGAGTACCAACAACCCCCTATGAGAGCGGTGAGGTATCATTGTGAGCATTGTGGGAGAGATGGACACTTGAGGGAGTTTTGCTTTCGGCGCAAGAGAGATGAGCGTCGTGCAAAGGAGATGAACAACACGGACATGTACCATCCTTTCCATGATGTACATGTGCCGAATGTTCAGAGGCATGCTGCTAGGCCTAGAGGTCCAATGCCTCAGGTTCCTAGGCCTAGGCCGCGAGGAGGACGTGCCCGGTGGGAGCCTACAGTTGTAGGCTACGGACCCCGTGGTGGTGGCTGTGTAGTTGAGCGTTTTCCCCCATCACGTTTTGAGTATCGTGATGGACGCTCTTCCCTTAGCGGACCACGTTTTCCTCTACGTGGTGATCGCTCTTCCCATAGGCGCGCTAGGAATGGTTTTTCTACTAACCGTTCTTTTGAGCAGCCAGCCCAACACTGGTATTATTCTCATTTCACTCACCCCAGTGTTGGACCGTATGCTCACTCTATGTCTTTTTATTGATGTAGGTAAAACGATTGGAGAACATTTGGTTGGTGGATTCCGGTTGTTTGAGGCACATGACCGGAAACGCCAAGTGGTTCTCTAGTCTTAGTCCGGTCGCCGGAAAGGAGTTTATCACCTTCGGTGACAATAGCAAAGGTAAAGTGTTGTCTCGTGGGTCGGTGCGAGTTAATGAGCACTTTGTGTTGCGTGATGTTGCTCTTGTTTCTAACTTGCATTTTAACCTTCTTTCTGTTTTGCAACTTTTCGATGATGACTATGAGATTCGTTTTAAGCCGAATCTCAGTCGTATCTTGGATCCTCACGGCAATCTTGTATGTATGATTTCGCCCTTTGGGAAAGTCTTTCGTGCGAATTTCTCGGAGTCATTTGGGATTTTTCGTTGTCTTTTGGCTGAACCTTCCTCCTCTGATCTTTGGAAGTGGCATAGGAGACTTGGTCACCTGAGCTTTGACTTGCTTGCAAGGCTTAGCTCACTTGGCTTAATCCGAGGATTGCCCAAGTTGTGCATGGAGAAGGATCTTGTTTGCCATTCTTGTAGACATGGGAAGATGGTTGCCGCTCCCGACCATCCAGTGACTCAGGTCATGACTAAGCGCCCTAGAGAGCTTTTACACATGGACCTTGTTGGTCCGGCTCGGGTGAGTTCGGTTGGGGGGAAGTGGTATGTGTTGGTTGTTGTTGACGATTTTTCGAGATATTCGTGGGTTTTCTTTTTAGCTGAGAAAACCAAGACTTTCTCTTTTGCTCGCAATCTGATTTTGCGTCTTCAGAATGAGTTCCCTTTGAACTCAATGCGAGCTATTCGTAGTGATAATGGTTCTGAGTTTAAGAACTCGGATTTTGAGAAGTTTTGTAACTCTTTGGGTTTAGAGCATCAGTTTTCTTCCCTCTACACACCGCCACAGAATGGTGTTGTAGAGAGGAAGAATCAGACCCTTGTAGAGATGGCCAGGACGATGCTCGATGAGCATACGACTCCTAGGCGATATTGGGCCAAGGCTATGAACACTGCATGCTATATTTCCAATCGCATTTTCCTCAGAGCTTTCTTGAAAAAGACTTCTTATGAGTTGCGTTTTGGAAAACAACCCAAAGTGAGTTATTTTAGAGTTTTTGGTTGCCACTATTTTATACTCAAGAAAGGCAATCTGGACAAGTTTGAGTCTCATTCTTCTGACGATGTATTTTTGGGTTATGGCACTCATACTCGTGCATATCGTGTACTTAACCTTGATACTTACCGAGTCATGGAGACATCCGATGTCACCTTCGACGAGACCATGCTTTGTCCTTCTTCTCGTTTTGAGCGTGCAGGTGATCATGAGGTTGGCGAGCCTCTTTTTGATGACGAGGACGAGGGTGCTGAAGGGATGGATGATCCAGCACCACCTCCACCTGCTGTGCCGCAAGCATCGGCTTCTACTACGACGACTCACGGCCCCTACCCCTCTTCATCGACTACTTGGGGGCCGTGGGATCTGCCACCTCGGGCTGTACCTTTTGTACCCTAGGAGGTGCCAGCTGCTGTTGAGGGGGAGATTTCTTCAGCTCGGGAGGCGCCACGACACATTCAGCGCCAACACCCGCCTCAACAGATGATCGGCAGCATCGGCGAACGTGTCACTCGGTCAAGGTCACAACAAATTTCTCACTTTGCTCATTCTGCATTTGTTGCTGATTTTCAACCCCGAGATGTTGGACACGCTTTATCTGATCCTGATTGGGTCAATGCCATGCATGAGGAGTTAGAAAATTTTGAAAGAAATCGGGTTTGGGTTTTGGTTTCACCTCCTCCTGAGTGTCACCCTATTGGTACAAAATGGGTTTTCAAAAACAAACAAGGAGAGGATGGCCACATTGTGAGAAACAAGGCCGGACTTGTAGCCCAGGGGTATAGTCAGAAGGAGGGAATAGACTATGAGGAGACTTTTGCTCTCGTAGCTCGTTTGGAGGCGATTAGGATACTCTTGGCTTTTGCTGCATCCAAAGGATTTAAACTTTTTCAAATGGATGTCAAGAGTGCCTTCTTAAACGGCTACATAGAAGAAGAGGCATATGTGAAACAACCCCCCGGCTTTGAAAATCCCAAGTTTCCAAACCATGTTTTTAAACTTCACAAAGCTTTGTATGGTTTGAAACAAGCCCCTAGAGCCTGGTATGATAGGTTGAAAACCTTTTTGCTTGCTAAGGGTTTTAAAATGGGATGTGTGGATAAAACACTCTTTCTCCTCAAGCAAGGCAATGACACTCTCTTGGTCCAGATTTACGTGGATGATATCATTTTCGGTGGTTCTTCTCACGCTTTGGTTGCCAAGTTTCCAGATCTTATGAGCAGGGAGTTTGAAATGAGCATGATGGGCGAGTTGACATTCTTTCTTGGGTTGCAAATTAAGCAATCCCGAGAGGGGACGTTCGTGCACCAGGGCAAGTACACTAAGGACATATTGAAGAAGTTCAATATGGGTGAGGCCAAGCCTCTTCCAACACCTATGTCGACCACGACGGCCCTGGATGCGGACAAGGATGGAGAAGCTGTGGACCAGAAGGAGTACCGGAGTATGATCGGGTCGCTGCTGTAACTGACGGCGACACGCCCAGACATCCAGTTCGCGGTGTGTCTTTGCGCGCGATTTCAGTCATCGCCACGCACCTCTCACCGTCAGGCGGTCAAGCGCATTATGAGGTACTCATGCTTCACACCAGAATTTGGGATTTGGTATTCTGCTTCCTCCACCCTCTCCCTTTGTGGTTATTTCGATGCCAATTTTGCTGGTTGCCGACTTGATCGCAAGTCCACTTCTGGGACTTATCAGTTTATTGGTTCTTCTCTTGTATCATGGTCTTCTCGCAAGCAGTCTAGTGTCGTCCAGTCTACCACGGAGGCTGAGTATGTTGCTGCGGCTAGCTGCTGTTCCCAGTTGCTTTGGATGATGGCCACTTTGCGTGATTTTGGTCTGAGCTTTTCTCGCGTTCCTTTGCTTTGTGATAGCATGAGTGCTATTAGCATTGCTATGAACCCCGTGCTCCATTCTAAGACCAAACACATTGATGTGCACTTTCACTTTCTGTGAGACCATTGTGAGAAGGGTGATATCGACCTTCACCATGTCGATACTCATCATCAGTTGGCAGATATTTTTACCAAGCCTTTGGACCAATCAACCTTTGCTAGGTTGAGAGGTGAGCTTGGTGTGTGTTTCCTCTTTTAGTTGGGGGATTATTTTGGTTCTTGTGTATCATAGACTGACTCTTCTCTTTTTGTTTGTGCATTTCATCATGCATCTTTGCATTTTCAAGCTTCATGTATATAATCCTTAGAATGTGATTATGCTCTATCTAGTTTTGCTCTGATGCTATATGATGATGCTTGTAGCTTATGCTCTTTCTGATCACTGATATATGTTGTGAGCTGAGCTATTTTGTAAATGGTGAACTTGCTAAATGAACATAAAACTTGAAATTGTTCACCATTGAGATATGCAACTAGCATGTGTAGGATGTGTTGAATTCACTCGTGCTTTTCATATATGCTAGGTTGCTATGTCTCTAGTTCTGAGTCATTCACTTGCTTTGTATGTTCATAAACTGTTATAAATTCGAACCAAGTCTAAGTGAATTGAAAAGATCGAGATGGGATTGCTTGTCAACACATCACGGTTTCGGGTCTGTTTCTCATTGCACTTTGAGTTAAACTTGAGCCGTGTAGTGTATGACCGAAACCGTTGCCTTAAGCTTCTGATTGCTTTTGCATAGGCTTCGCACGGTTGAAAAGTTAGGCATTGACAAGCTTTCAACCTCTCGCAATCATATGCTGAATTCTGAACTTGTGTATTTTCACCGCTGCAACTCCGATTAAATCTGAAAACACAAGTATATGTTTCATTCTACAGCATGATGATTGAACTTTGCTAGGGGTAGTTCACCTTGTATACATGTTGAGCACTTGTTTGACTTCCTGTCTATACATGTTTAGTGCTATTTTGATGGTGAATGCTTTTTTGGCTAAAAACTGCTCGCTTTGCTCCAATGTTCATATGTTGTATTTGGTGATCAGTTTGAGCCTTTGCTAGCATGATGTGTATGTTGTTGAGTCATTGGATCAACACTTTGTATAGCATCTTGTCATTCTATCGAGTATATTCTTGAAGCTCCTAACTTGCAATTTTGACTCATTCATTTGGAGGGGAGATTCTTGATAGTGCATTATCAACTAAGGGGGAGAAATTTGACAAATCTTGTTCAGTTATGTGCACTATTGAAGGGGGAGTTTTGAGTTGGCTCGAATTTTGAGGATTTTGAATTTTCCAATTGGTTCGGAGCTTTTCTGCTAGTTGTGTTGAGCCTCTGTGCTTCTGTCTTGAGGGACTAGCAGTTGTTGCTTTTCGATGAGTGTTCAGCTGATTGTGCTATTCAGTTGATTTAGCCTCATTTGATATTGAGCTCTCTTGCATCTCAGCTGACACCATTTCAGTTGGTTTTTTAGTTGGTATCGAGCTTTCTTGCTAGCGGTGTTGAGCCTGTTCTACCTCTTCTTGAGGGCTAGCTTTGCTTTGCTGGGTTGCGTCGAGCCGTTGCCCATGTCTTTGGGGACCAAGTTGTTTTGCTCTTTCACTTGACCTTCTTCTGGCTTTGATATGCTTTTGGGTCATTTTTATGAGTTCTCTACTTCTCCTTCTTCTTCCTTCTTCTACTTCATTATGATTTGTGTTGGTAGTTGACAATGCACTCATCAAGGGGGAGATTGCAGATACATGGGTGTATGCCGAGTCTCGAGTGATGAGTGATTGTCAACTGGGATGATGCACATGTTCTTTGGCTTGTGTTGTGCAGGTGTCGAGCACGGATACAGTGATCGAAGGCAAGGTGAAGGTCAAGTAGAGACGTGCCGTGCCGATGGACCGGGAGCGGTGAAGGGCAGACGTGAGGCTTGGACTGAGGGACCGGTGGCCTGAGGATCAGCTGTGGTGGCTGATAGCCTGGGACAGCGACGAGCGGAGACTTGCTAGACATGGTGTTGCTCGGGTCGAGGACCTGGGGACACGTGTCGGTGGACGGGGTGCACGGGCGGTGCATCCCCTCTACGGCTCGGTTTGGTGGTTGAGCCACAGAAAAACCACCGAGAGGACGGTTTCCAGGTTTGGGCCTCAAAACCTGGGCGCTGATGGTTTCCGAGTTTGGGCCACAAAACTCGGGCTGAGGACGGTTTCCAGGTTTGGGCCTCAAAACCTGGGTGCTGACGGGTTTCTGAGTTTGGGCCACAAAACTCAGGCGATGGACGGCTGGTTTCCCGGTTTGGGCCTCAAAACCAGGGGTTGGTCGTGAAGGCTGGTTTCTGAAGGACCGAGAATGCAACCAGAAAGTGACCAGAGGGGGGGGGTGAATGGGAGCTTCAAATTTTCCTTTCGGAAACTTGTTGCCTCTGTTCCAGAGAATCAACCCCAAGAGCAAACCTAGAGCTTGCAAGTGTCCACGAACCTAGATGTAGAGTGGATGCTTCTAAGAAGCACAGCGGGACACTACACAACCCTAGAAACCCAACGCAAAAGACGGAAACACAATCCGACAATGGACGAACGAACTGCGAACGAGAATGCGCAAAACAACACTGACCGGACTCACCCTGCATCCGGTCGAGCAAAAACCGATTTGGGACCTTACCGGATTGGACCGGACTCTGGTAGACAGAGCGTCCGGTCGAAAGCACAGCGTCCGGTCACAGAGACAAAAGCCGTGAACAGTGTAAGACAAAAGCACAACTGGTAGCGTTGCCTTGACGCAACCTCACCGATTGCCGCCACGTGCCGCCACCGCTCCGCTTGTCCTTTTCCCGGACTTCGCCCCCGGTTTTGAGGCCCAAACCGGGAAACCAGCCTTCACGACCAACCCCCGGTTTTGAGGCCCAAACCGGGAAACTAGCCGACTATCGCCTGAGTTTTGAGGCCCAAACCTGGAAACCGTCCTCAGCCCGAGTTTTGTGGCCCAAACTCGGAAACCATCAGCGCCCACGTTTTGAGGCCCAAACCTGGAAACCGTCCACTCGGTGGTTATTCTGTGGCTCAACCACCAAACCAAGCCGTAGAGGGGATGCACCGCCCGTGCACCCCGTCCACCGACACGTGTCCCCAGGTCCTCGACCCAAGCAACCCGTGCACGCAAGTCTTCGCTCGTCGTTGTCCCAGGCTGCCAGCCACCACAGCTGATCCTCGGGCCACCGATCCCTCAGTCCAAGCCTCACATCCGCCCTTCGCCACTCTCGGTCCATCAGCACGACACGTCTCTACTTGACCTTCACCTTGCCTTTGATCACTGTATCCGTGCTCGACACCTGCACAACACAAGCCAAAGAACATGCGCATTATCCCAGTTGACAATCACTCATCACTCAGAGACTCGGCATACACCCATGTATCCACAATCTCCCCCTTGATGAGTGCATTGTCAACTACCAACACAAATCATAAAGGAATAGAGGAAGGAAGGAAGAAGGAGAGAGAACTCGACCAAATGACCCAAAAGCATAGCAAAGGCGAAGAAGGTCAAGTGGAAAGAGCAAAACAACTTGGTTCCCAAAGACATGGGCAACGGCTCTACGCAACCAAGCAAAGCAAATCTAGCCCTCAATAAGAGGTAGAACAGGCTCAACACCGCTAGCGAGAAAACTTGACACCAATTGGAAAATCAACTGAAAATCAAGCAAAACAGAGCTAGCCCTCAAGAAGAGGCAGAACAGGCTCAACACCGCTAGCGAGGAAGCACGATACCAAACAAAGAAGGCTAGAGATCAGCTGACGAGCATAAAAGACCAAAAGTGCTAGTTCCTCAAGAAAGAGGCAAAGGCTCAACACAACTAGCTACCAAAAATGTTTCGAACCAACTGTTACCAACTCGAAAACGCAGCAACGAGCAAACTAGCAACGAGCAAAACTCCCCCTTGAATGGTACACACAACCAGGAAATTTCCCCTTTAGTTCAACTCCCCCTTAGTTGAACCCAGAAGACACTCATGATTTGCAATTTCTCCCCCTTAGTTGAAAATGCACCATCAAGCAAGGAAAAATGCACCATCAAGCTCGCCTCTCCCCCTTTCAAAATGCATATGAGTCAAAATGCAAGTTAGCAGCTTCAGGGATATAGTCAGGAGAATGCAAAAGATGCTTTACAAAGTATAGCTCCAATGACACAACCACACATATGCCAGCAAAGGCTCAAACTGATCACCAAATACAAACTATGAACATGTGAGCAAGGTGAGCAGTTTTAGCCAAAAGCATTCACCATCAAAATATCACCAAACACGTATAGACAGGAAGTCAAATAAGTGCTAAACATGTATACAAGGTGAACTACCCCTAGCAAGGTTCAATCATCATGCTACAAAATGAAACATAGACTTGTGTAGCCAAATTTTATCGGAGTTGCAGCGGTTAAAATACACAAGTTCAAATTTCAGCATGTGATTGCGAGAGGTTGAAAGCTTGTCATTGCCTAACTTTTCAACTGTGCGAAGCCTATGCAGAAGCAATCAGGAGCTTAAAGCAACAGTTTCGGTCATACACTACACAGCTCAAGTTTAACTCAAAGTGCAATGAGAGACAGTCTCGAAACTGTGATGTGCTGACAAGCAATCCCATCTCGATCTTTCCAATTCACTTAACTTGGTTCAAATTTTATCTCAGAATATGAACATACCAAGCAAGTGAATGACTCAGAACTAGAGACATAGTAACCTAGCATAGATGAAAAGCACGAGTGATTTCTACACATCCAACACATGCTAGTTGCATATCTCAATGGTGAACATTTTCAGATTTTAGGTTCATTAAACAAGTTCACCATTCATGAAATAGCTCAGCTCACAACATGTATCAGTGATCAGAAAGAGCATAAGCTACAAGATAAAGCATCAAAGCAAATACTACACAGAGCATAGCCACATTCTAAAGATTATATTCATGAAGCTCTAAATGTAAATATGCAAGATGAAATGCAAAGATGCATGAAGAAACCAAATGAAAAACACAAAGTCAGTTTATATTACACGAGTCAAAAATGTTTCCCCCATCTAAAAGGGGAAACACACACTGTTGACACTGGTTATCTATCAAAATTAAAGGATAAATAAATATGAAAAGGGCATGAATTCAATCACCAACAAAGGTTTAGGGTTTTAATTGACAATATTCCATGAGTTTTGGTGAATTGTGATTCTGCAGGGACTAAACCAGGAAACCAGTGCTGATTGCTTCCCCTAGAAGGAAACCGACGGGAGATAACGCAACCGGCACGTCAGGAATATTCTAGAAGACTCCAGAGGACACCAGAAGACACCAGGAGGTCGGGCACCGCGGGACCCTGCCAGGTGGGACCGACCGGTCCCACCATGAGACCGACCGGTCTCCCCCCGGGCCCGCTGGCTTCCGTCTTCTGCAAGCTTCCTCCAACGAACCCTAGGACTCATCTCCACCGTCACTGAAGTCGGTTTGATCTAACGGTCGCGGTTGATCCCTCAGGGCTATATAAGCAGCCCCAGACCCCCTCTCCAGGCATCTCCATCTTCATTATTCATCTCCACATCAGAAACTAGGGTTTCAATTAGAAGTAGAGGTCCCTCTAGATGAATCTCTTCTAGTTCATCTAGAATTAGATCTAGTTCATCTAGTTGTAATCAAGAGCCAACTATCAAGTAGAAGACTAGATACCCCTCTAGTAGGATTAGAACCTAGTCTTATATTAGAACTAGAAGAGAGAGAGAGAGAGAGGAAGAGATCAAGAAGGAGCTCCGGCCTGTCGGATCCACTTCTTCATCTTGTACCTGTGGATTCAAGTTCATCTTCAACTTGCTTCAGCGATTGTTTCGGTAATCAACGTCTATATTTAAGTTTGAGCTATTGTTCTTATTATTCCACTACAAGGTTTTTCCCCTTTAGCATCAACGAAAATACGTTGTAATAAGCCAATTTTGGTTGCAATATGAGCAATTGCAACCAAACCATTTCGTTAAATGGTGTTGAGTAAAGCCCGGTGGTATTAACCATTTAGCCACGACTGTCTTTTGGTGGTTGCAGGAGGTTACGTATTGCAACACATTGAGGCGTTGGAACAAGCATCTAGCGCCACGCTCGAGTTGGTTGCCATGCATCCTATCGCAACCACATTAGGTGATGCCAGATGTTTCAATTGCACCATCTATAAGCGTTGCAATGTGTAAAATGAAGCGTTGCAAAAATGTTGTATTGCGACACCCCAATTATGGTTGCTACAGGGACAACCCCTCTATTGCCACAAACTGGAATTGGTTGTGATATGTGGGTTCCTATGTTGCCACGAAATGGATCTAGGTGCAATAGGGGTGCCCTTTCTATTGCTACCAAGTGTGTTTGGAGGCAAGAGGTGGGACACTCTATTGCCACATAACGTGATTGGTTGTTACATGTGACCTCCTCTATTGCTTCCAAAAATGTTTTGGTTGAGTAAAGTTCATGCCTCTATTACCGCCATGATAAACTGGTTGCAACATGTGTATCTCCCTTTGTTGCCACGACCCGTTATGACATCGAAAAAAGTAGGTTGCAACTTGCGTACCTCTCTTTGTTGCCACGATCTGTTGTGACATCGAAACAAGTAGGTTGTGATAGAATAAATTATCTTTTGCAATGAATGGTGTCGCTTTTATTATTTTTGTACATACTGCCACGTGTCACCAACAATTAAAAATAATATTATATTATAAATCATAACAATTAAACAATCAAACATGCATCAAAACCCAATTTAACCATAAAAGTAGTAATCCAATTACAACACACCACATACTTAAATGTTTCGCACTCCATCCACACCACACATGTAGCACTTTCCTACAAAAGTTTGCGACCACCACACACACACTCCTCCACTGGTTCAAAGAAATCTAAATGGCGACTTGATATGATCGAAATGAATATCATCCTAGGCTAATTGATACGAAATGAAGCACTTCATCAACACTCCCATCACGTGATCAGCAAGATGATGACTCCAAGACGATCCCATCACTTGTCGCTCCATCGCAAAGCCTTTACCTTCCTGGATAGAATGAATGACATATGTTTTAGCATCAAGTAAACTAAAATTAACATTAAGGGTACATAGCAGCAGACACTAAACCAAAGTTTTCATTATTGATCATAAACTTTTATGATTTGCTCATCAAAAAATTATATGAATTGACCATCAAAAAATTATTAGAATGACAACATGTAATGAACTCAACTATAAACACTTTAACAGCTGAAACAGAAACAATCACCTGCTGGCTTCTTGCTGGTGTTGTCGTTTCGTTTCTTACTAGGTTGCTGCTTCAACTGCTGTAGAGTAACGAATCTGCCCGCTGCTGCCTTAGATGGTTCATTTTTTGCAGCTCTAGCACTTCTTGTTTGCCGAGCGACAATTTTCCTTTCTTGAGAATCCTCCGGGTTGCCTTCAGGCTCCTTGTCCTGGGAACAAATTAGATGCAAGGATAAAATTTATTAGGCACCATTTTGTGCAGTATTAGATGATAGCATTAAAAAGTTGTCAATTCAAAGTCAACCTGATTTGAGTCCACTAACATCTCTGAGGTAGGGTCATCAACTTGAGTACTTGTGTTGTCTCCAACAGCCATCTCCTCTGCAATTGCAGTGACATTGTTGTTTGGCTGGACAAATAGAGATGGTTAGTTATAGACCCAAAGGAAATAAAGTCATTCAATGACTAGGTTTTACAAATTAACATTTTGCATTACTAGTACCTGCTGCAACACTGGCTGAGCTTGTCCTGCTAGCAATGCTTGGATCTCTTGCCTAAAGGCTTCTTTATCAGCCTCCCTTGCACTCATAGTTTCTTGAATCTGTCCTGCATAAAATGCCCTTTGAGCTTCCCTTTCAGCTGCCAATTCAGCTGCCCTGTCAGCTTCCCATGCTTGCATTTGTTGTTGTAGCCTGCCAAATTCTTCCATGAGCTCGAGGTGTTCTTCATGCTGTTGTTGTTCCCTACGATTTTGTTCCTCGCGTTCCGCATTCAGCAGCTGCCTTCTAGTTGGGTTTTTTGCAAGGTACCCATTGCCATGCAACTTTTTTGATTTGCACTTTGTCACTTCCTTGTATGCCTCCTGGAAAAGGTCGTTCCTCTCATTTAGTGAAAGGAAGTTTCCCTCTGCCTTTGATTCCTTATCACAAATAATCCTCCTTACTGTATCCTAAAATTTACAAGGCATAGATGAAGGAGTTAGTTGATGACGACATTGCAGGCACTCTCTACTTGCATGCACTACAAACTTATGCACAAGTTCATTGGGAACTTACATAGACTTCTTCAGATGATTGGTCTTTCCATGCCCCATTCTTAGTGTGAGTAATGTACCAAAGGTCCAAGTCATTGGGCTCCTCACCAGTTACTGGGTCCCTCTGATATGACAAGAACAGAACAAATTAGAAAATCATGCAGTAAGAAAGCTTGTAGATGTGCTTCTCTAGTTATTACCTTCTCATAGCTCTAGTGAGAAAAAGGCTTAGAGCCTGACAAATGTGTGGTCTTTTTCTTGGATCGATTCCCAGCGTTCTTCATGCTCTTTTCCTACAGAATGCAATTTGAATAGACATCTCATTAATGAGTTCCACATCGCCATTCTTCCTAATTTGCTAATGTTAAGAACAGTCAGAATGTGAAACAAACCTGGAACTTTGCACTTTTAAAATACTTCAACAAATAGTGCCATTCTACAATGTCCAATTCTTCAGGCATATGGCTCATTCTCTCCTCGTAGCTGTTGTATGCCTTGGCTGTAGCACTTAACGTTGCACGCCACCCTTTGTAACGCTCTTTAGCAATGACCCATATCTTCATCTTTGAATCATGTGCATCCTCAAGGTCCCACCTAGCCTATTATATAATTACAAGGGCATGCAAATACTTGGTCAGTTGTTACGCTATTGTATAATTAAAATGTATACACAAGCAAAGAATGTTACCAATATGTCAGATGCTATTGATTGTTTTACATCATCATGGATATCTTTCCATGTTCTCACTCCAATGAGTAGCGCCCTCTTCCTTGTAAACATCACTATTTCATCAGTGAACGTGCGCGCGTTCTTACCTACCGCTCCTTTGAGTCTGGAGAACTCAACATGGAGCTTCTGATTGCCAGCCTTGTGTCTCTTGGAGAGTGCCTTTAAGCATTTTAGGGTACCACGTCCTCTTTTCTTCCCATTTTCTGAGCCTATTCCATGGAAACAAGAGGTTACAATTGATATTAAATGACAGCAGTTGAGGGTACCACTCCTTCTTTTCTTCCCATTTTCTGATCCTATTCCATGTAAACAAAATGTTACAAATTGATATTAAACAACATATTGCCTAAGCTCAGAGCTAAGAGATCAAAGAAAATTAGTTTGTCTTTATGTCTACAAAACTTTTTTTACTAAAGCATATTAGATGACATAATACCTAAGCTCAGAGCTAAGAGATCAAAGAAAATTGGTTTGTCTTTATGGCTCAGAGCTTAGAGATCAAAGAAAAATACCTTGAACTGATCTAAAACGCCGAGCATGAGATGGTCCCTTCTCTGTTGTTGATCGGTTGCTGTCTTGACTGGAATGTATCTGATTGCTAGGATCCTTAAAAGCATCTGCATACAATATTTTCACATGATTAGCTAGCATAATTAGAACTTTGCAAAAGAATTGTAATTTGTTTGGCAATTAGGATAGGGATATTACTGATGTCATCAAGATCTCCTTGAACCTTCAACCATTCTATGAATGTATTGATTGTGTCCTCCCTGTATATATCTTGTAACTCTGAAAAAGAACAATAATATGAGTGCACATTTCAAAATCCATATATATACACACAAGGGATTTTTTTTAACTCACCCAAGGCTTCGTCCTTGGAATGCAGATAAGCTAGCCAATCTTTGTAAGCATCTAAATCAAAAGCTTCGTCTTCTTCATCATCAGAGGTACCTTTCTTCTTTTTGATGGGTGTTATGGCAACACATAGGTCTGTTGCTGGATTCTTTGAAAAAACTAATCTAATCTCCCTCTCATCCTGGCAACTATCTACCATGTCTGATGCATCAACATCGTATTCAAGTTCATTTAGTGTTGCTGACTCAGGATCATCAATAGTTCTCTTCTTGAAATACATGTAGTCCCTGGACCCATACCCTAGTTTTTATTTCAATGTTGTTAAGTTACCTAGATTGATTTCTCTCTTGTCAATAGAAAATGCCTTATAAAACTGTTCTCCCTCTTCAGTCCCCTTGCAGACAACATGTATTGTCCATCTATCTTGCATGCTGCATATTAAGTGATGACACTTACATTAAATCGGTAGCATAGAATGATAGAACACACTACTGAAAATATTAATAGGAAATTGCATAGGGATCACATTTACTTATTACTCAAATATAAGTGTCATAGACCTAGCTCATGGTAATTAATAACAACAAGATCCAAAAGATTCTCTACTTGCATTCACAAGATCATGTCACAATACTTACTGCAGATGCTTTTAGTATAATCCTAGCAAACAAATCTAATACATTCCAAAGAAAACTAATATAGCAACGACCCTATTAATTACGTACCTGTTCTCGATCTCGTCCTGAGACGAAGGTACTGAATCTTATGGATGTTGGCCGTCATGGATTGTGTCGTCGTTGGACAAACTCTTTTCCCGAAAGAGCAAAGCCGTCACCTTACATCTGGTGGGCGCGACCATGGAAGGTGCAGTCGTTGGTGTCACCATGGTTGTAGGCAGCATCGCCGACGCAGGTGTGCGCAGCGTTGTCGACGACGAGGGGGTCCCCCTTGTCGCGTCGCTCGACGTCGGCATCTAGGCCAGGAGATGGGAAGACGATCGAAAACACAGTGTGGTCGCGGCGGCGGCGTCTGTGGAACCCTAAACGAGCGAAAGGGGATTAATTAAGATGGGATTTGAGGAGTGGGCCTATATATCAACGCGGCAGTTCAGCTTAAACATGGTCATTGGCGCGTTAGTTTGGCACTCTTGCTAAATAATTTCGGAGGGAAAAAATGGCGCCACTTTTGGTTCCCACTCATCAGCGCGCCAGCTACAAAATTTGGAAAGAAAAAAATCAGGCGCGCTTTTGTAGCTTCTTGCTTTTGAACATAGGCAAGCGTTTGTAGTTAGTTGCTGGCACTCAAGACGTGATCTTCTGGCCAAGTTTAGTTTCGGAAATTTCCAAAAACAGCTGACTAAGAAAATGCGCTAAAATTTATATTTTGGGATGTGCCTCGAAAACACTTAATAAAATAAAGGATTTATTAATTTTCTAAAATTTGTCCAAGAATGTTTTCGAGATTGAAAAATACAACTTTCAAATTTTTTTATTTTTCAAATATTTTGTTCTTGTGTAAAATTTAATTTTGAATATCATGTCACTAAAATAAGTTCATCTTTTGAAATATTTTGTTTTGTGTACAATTTTATTTTGATTATCATGTGCCTAAAATAAGTTAATCTTTTCAAATATTTTGTTTTGTGCAAAATTTATTTTTGAATATTATTTGCCTAAAATAAGTTAATCGTACACAGTACAACTACTACTACTACAACTACTACTACTACCACTACCACTAGCACTACTACTACTACTTACTACTACTACTAGCACTCCTACTACTGCTACTACTCCTACTACTACTACTATACTAGTTACTATAATTATTTGTTGATTTTCTAAAGGAAAAATGAAATAAATACCTAAAGTCCATAGAAAATTCTAAAAATTTGCATGGGCATATAGTTTAGGTGTGTTATGATGAGGAAAAAGTATCAACCAATTTTGAGAAAGTGGTCATGGACATGCTTACAAAGGCACCCATCTCTCTCACATGTCCTAGTCACTATGCAAAGAGGTGTAGAGGGATATGGGGATGTGTAGCACAACTTTCCCCAAAACCACTTTTAGCTTTTTTGAGATGTTTATGTAGGTGACTTGTGATGTTGTGTGCACCTGGACTTTTTTTGACAAAGTTTACCAATTACTATAATTATTTGTTGATTTTCTAAAGGAAAAAGAAATAAATACCTAAACTCTATAGAAAATTCTAAAAATTTGCATGGGCATATAGTTTAGGTGTGTTATGATGAGAAAAAAGTATCAACCAATTTTGAGAAAGTGGTCATGGACATGCTTACAAAGGCACCCATCTCTCTCACATGTCCTAGTCACTATGCAAAGAGGTGTAGAGGGATATGGGGATGTGTAGCACAACTTTCCCCAAAACCACTTTTACCTTTTTTGGATGTTTATGTAGGTGACTTATGATGTTGTGTGCACCTGGGCATTTTTTGGACAAAGTTTACCTATTACTATAATTATTTGTTGATTTTCTAAAGGAAAAATGAAATAAATACCTAAAGTCAATGCATGGTCAATATTTGTCAAATGACGCCAGGAATCTTTGAGGGTGGGGCCCACACGTAATTTGACCCATGAAAACAGGGGCACGCCACTTCACTTCCCCAACCGCGGGAGATTAGCACCAATCTGTCGCATCATCTTCCCTCTCTTCTCCCTCGACGCACTCGCCGCGCAACCGCCATTGGCAACATGGCCGGCGTTCGCAAGACCCGCTCCCGCAACTGCTCTCCCCGATCCCCTGCTGCGCCCACCAGAGCTTCGCCGGCATCAGTGCACCACTCCATCAACCAGAACCGCGACAGCAGGGGAAGGTTCGCGAGCAAGACGAGCGGGACGCCGCCGGCGATTCGGAGGTGCAATCTCATGGCGGGGTTTGCGGCGGCGGCTCGAAGTGGTCCCGATGTTCCTCCTGGCTTCTCGCCGCGCGACCGCGACGCGAATCGTATCCAGGCGGCGGCACAGCCTCCCTCCCTCCAGGAACCCCAGGTTGGTAGGGTTTTCTTGGTCTACCGTTGATCCTATGCAAGTGCAGATTTGGTGCTTTATTTTCTAGTTTCGAATCTATTGGATGTCTATCATTTATGTGGAAATGATTTAGTGCCTATAGGATTCTGATCTAGATTGGATTAGGGAGATTAAATCTGTTATGAAGAAAACCCAAATCTATTTGAATTCTTACTATATATGGTATAAGTAAGGATTAATTTATAAGTGCTGCAGAATTGCTTTGAATTCTTACTATATATGGTATAGTAAGGATTAATTTATAAGTGCTGCAGAATTGCTTTGAATTCTTACTATATATGGTATAGTAAGGATTAATTTATAAGTGCTGCAGAATTACTTTAAAATTTTTCTATATATGGTATAGTCAGAATTCTCACTATCATAATTTAGCACTTGTAATCATTCATGTTAAATTGACAGTCCTATATATAGTCTACTTGGAATTGTTTGTTGATTAAATTAGCATTTGCATTAATCCCTGTTTCAGATTCTAATTGAGAGTCTAATTTTGTTTATGAAGGTTCCTGTTCCTGAACACCCTAATGTGTTCATTGTCAATTCGAAAATTGCAATCCATTGCACATTTTCTCACGAGAGCGACGAAGAGACCGAACCCTATCCCATCCCATGGAACAGGGAGGTAATATGGCTCCTCTATAGCTTAAGTATTGGTTAGTTGCTGCATGGCAATGTTAATGGATAAAGTATATGCTAACTTGCCCCAATTTGAACTGACAGCTCAAGAAATTGGGTGAGAAGATGCGAGTCTGGCTGAAGCGCAAGTACCAACACAGGGAAGAGGTATTCACCATCCCCGAAGACGATGGCGGCGGCTCCTTGTCCTCCTTCGGATCCTCCTCCATGTGATGCAAGTGAAGAAGATGGTGGCCTGTGTCTCTAGCTTTTGTTGAAATGAAGTTCATGTAGTGGTCTCTAGCTAGGATTAAACTAAGTAGTTGACAATTAAGTTATATTTAGTTAAGTATTTGGTGAAACTGCATGATCTGGGCGAAGCTGATAAGTAGTTTACAACTTGTTGAATTCTTGTTGTTTGGCAATGTACTAAAAGGGGGTCAAAATTTGGGCTAGTGCACTGGAGCATGCATGCACTTGCATGGAGGGCCCAATCTGTGCAACAAAAATTTTGTGTGCAACAAAAAAAATTGTGCAGCCAATATAGGCCATTCTCCCGCTATGTTACAAGTGTAATTTTCATTTGTTTCAGACATTTCAGAGGCGTGTTGCAATGCTTTCCTACAAATGTTGCAGAGTCAGATTTGGGGATATTGCATGTCAGTATGTTTCATGCTGCAAGTTTATAATCATAGCTTAATTTTGATAACATAATCAATGTTTAAGTATAATCAATGTTCATTGTTGAGGACCTCACATAATCAATGTTGAGGACCTCTCAATGTTTTTGCTTAAGATTTTGATAACATAATCAATGCAAGATCACATAACATAGTCCTCATTCTCATTTAGCTGTAAGATTTTGATTTCCAATAAACAGTAGTTATACTATTTATGCTTAAGTATATATGAATTTTGGATGTACGTTATACTATTTTATATTAGCGTTGTATAATGAACTATGTAATTTTATGTTTTTATTCTTGCTCCCGTCGCAACGCACGGGCACTCGTCTAGTACGTTTAGTTTAGGAAATTTCCAAAAACTTTCACCTAGCTGCAAAAAAAATAAAAAAATGCACCTAAACCAAGGATCGAACCCAGCAGTTCAAGTACGTTTAGTTTAGGAAATTTCTGTCTATGTTTAGGAGGTGAAACAACATTTAAACCTGGCCGCCACTAGTACGCATGTCTTTGCGCCGCCAATTGAAGCAACTTCAATTCATCGTCGATCTTAAGTCTTAGTTTATCCTTGTAATCATACTTTTATCTTTTCCTTTTTTGTCCCAGTCTTTTCATTATTTTTGTTTTCATTCTTATGAATGTTGTTTTTGAATTCCACTCTTATCTATCACTACTCCATGAGCAAGCTATAACCAGTAGAATCCTTACACCCCATCATAATACCTGGTTATGAGCTATGCCTACCTTTCTGCTACACTGTCCTTGTAATGAGCATAGAAATATAATTATGAAAATATTCCTTCGGGTATTTTGTCACTAACCTTTCTAGGTCTGGAGCAGAAAAGAACGAAGGAACAACAAACACAAGGTATGTCCAACCAATCATCATGTAACATTAAATTACATTCATCCAATCTTGATTTGTGCAAACACCAAGTTTGGGGGATACACTTTGTAAGAACATCTCTTGCCATGTTGCTATGTTGGTTGTCCCAACTTTAAGATATGCTCGTATACTAATCATGCTCTTCCATCACGATCTGAATAAATCTCTATAACACTTTCATGCTACCCTCATTCGCTATATTATATGTTTAGGTTTGAAGTACTTTCATACATCTCTTAAATGAAGCATGGTGCCTAGTTTAGGAGTGGGTGATCTTGCTTTCAAAGGCCTTTTAATTTAAGCATGCTTAGGTTAGAATGCCCTCTTAAATCAAATAAGACGTGGTGTCTAGGTTGGTTTCTGAGCCGACAGTATGCTATAGTGGATGTTGGATATTTTGTTGGACTAACCCCTGCAGGGAAACTTTCAATATCAATTTGGGAAAGTCCGGAGATGAACTCACGCTGGAGATGAAGAGACACATGAACTTCAACAACTTTGCACAATGAAGACTCAGCTCATTCATCATGGATGAAAGAACTGTGAGTATCAAAGTTTATTTATTTTGTCTTCTACTGCAAGTTATCTTTTGCCTTGAATCATGTTAAAGTGCAGCCAACACATAATAGTCTATGCTAAAACAATCCTCAAAACATCTTTTTATTAGCATAGATGCAAAATACATAAGTTATGGATAACAACCCATGCTTAAAATTCTTGCAATCCTTCGGGTATATGTCCACTAACATTATGCAGGAGAGAAATTTTGCTCATCCATGGTTTGGTGTGAACAATGAAGATCCAAAACTCAAACCATAGACACACAAACCTACTCTCAGATCACAAAAGGTGCTAGCCTAGCTTTGAGTCTTGCTTGGGCACTGATGACAAACAAGATGCAACTTACCTCGTATGAGACAACCTATGCCTGCAACCATCATTGCCCAAGACATCAAGACAAGAAGTGGGAAGTTATCCTCTTTTCTAATCAAGAGCTAGCTTGGGAGACAGGATGGTACCACTACAACAATAGCAAGATCTACAAGTCAAACACATGAACAGGTTGTTGGGAGTCCATCTACATCACAAGCCAGCCTGGGAGAGACAATTCTGTTGTCTAGATGTGTTTGACAATCAAAGGGAGGAAGGAGAAACCAGCTTCAAGACATATTGATCTCATACCTATCACTTTGATCAGTACAAACCACTAGATGTTGTCCCAGTCGAGAAGAAGAATATGATCCACCACTCATTCTTGGAAGATTGTTCTTAAACACCATCAATGTTATTGTGGCAGAACGTCCCGACAATGTGGCCCACCTGCACATATCATCATCTCCCAGAGCTCTGATGACCGTGCACGTGTACCACGTTACTGGAAAGATCCGTCGGGTGTCCCCGAGAGAACCTCGAATTATCCACGAGTTACAGGATCATCCTCTATTTGAGTGAAATAAGTACAACATTACAACAGTTGATACAAAAATAACATCGGAGAGCGGAAGCAAGGTAAGATAAACTTTTGCAAAACATGAATAAGTTACATTTCAAATAAACTTTACTTGGACTGCGGAAGAAGAGCAGCACTACAGAGCCTGACATAGGTAGAGCACCTAAGTCGAAGAGAGAAGCACCGGATCATATCGAGCCCACGGACATGATCCAGATAGACACCATAAGCTAAAACCTGCAACAGGGGATTAACAAACCCTGAGTACATGAGGGTACTCAACAAGACTTACCCGACTAAGAAAAAGACACCAAGGGCATGCTGGCTTAAGGGATGTAGTGGGGCTAGCAGAAGAGAAGAGCTTTGCAGAAAAGCTTTCTACTAGTTCATCCTATTTTCAAGTTTTAGCGGTGCATTAAGTTATTAAGCAGTATCCACTTTGCACCTATCTAAATCAAACACTTGTCTAAGCATCACATCTCATGATAAACTTTTCTTGCCATCATCTTCACTTGATTAAACTACGCTGAAGGTGCGAGGACGAGTCTCCTTTTCTCGTGGAGCAAACGACGATTCGAACCGCTTGATCTACCCAGCTGGGGCTTCCTTATCACACGACATATGCAAGACCGAACTTGCATATATCAACCGTCCCGTGGATCCGCTCAGACCGGACCGGAGCCGCGCCACCCGGGAGTACAGTACACCACCGCCCTACCTCGGCCTTGCTGAGTCCGTCCAACAGGGGACCGAGCAGGGTGGGTACACGCTACTCCCGCCATCTCTCCACTCCCAGTGCGCGGGTGCGCCGTTCCAGTAAGAGCATAGCCACAGTAGGGCTTACCGTAGCATGTGACCAGTACTAACAAATAGTTCTCGATCCAACGGGCCAACAGCGGACGGGCCCTAGGTGACACAGGCGGAAACACTACACCAGGACTCCATTCCTGTGCAAGTTACCCGCCCGGTCTCAGTTTAATAGTTATCATCATATTGGGGTTCTCACGACCCATAGACAGAGTCGAAGAAAGAAAAGGTAAAACCTATATCTCGCGAACGATGAAACCATCGATCGACTTCTACCGAAGTCTAAGCATTGCTAAGCATTTGAGATCGTCTTATGACTACTGATAGGATATCATCAGGGGATTATCTGGAAATCAAGGTATTCATGCAGCAGCGGTTTCGTTCAACTCCTACTTACTTAATGCACATTCCACAAGACCTACAGTGTAATAAAGTATTTGTAAAACAGAGAGTGGGCGTATGCACCGGGGCTTGCCTGTGTTGCAGAGAAGACTAGGATCTCCAAAAGATCCACAGAAGTTAGTTCCTTAATGACTTGAAGTTGAATCTTCTCGAAGAAGGTTGTCTGACGAGGTTCTCCTTCTGAGGCTTGATCATCTGTACCTCCTCGATCTGAAGTTTGCTCAACGCAACCTTCCGAAGCTTGCTCAACACGACCATCGACTCTCTCGTATGAACTACACGTATACAATGATGCATGCTTTAGTATGATGCAATGCATGCTAAGGTGCAGGACAAACAAATGCATAACGAAAGTTAACACAAGATAAGAGAGGTCGAGGACAACTTTCCACCACGGTAAAGTTGCAAACCAACAAAACCAACTTGTAACCTACTAACTAGTGTTCCTAGGGTAGTGTGTTATTTTCATAAAATATCTTTAGATGGATTAACTAAAGTGTTTAAGAGTGTATCACAAACATCATCCACAGCCATGGGATCTCGAAGTGGGGATGTCCCATGGTTTTCAATCAAGACATTAACCATACAAATATGCAAACCAAAACTTAATTATTTATAACCATTTTTACAGTTGTTGGAGCAGACTACTCTAGTTCACCTTAAGCAATGATAGGTTATACTAACTTTTCTAAAAGTTCATTAAGTTAGCCATCACTTCATTTTTATCATCTTTAAGTGATTCTAGAGTTAACTAAGTCAAACAATACAATCAAATACTGCTGTCCAGATTTTGGACAGATTTACACAATCAAATTGAACTATCAATAACTAGAGTTCCAGACCTCCAAAAATAGTGGTTGAGGACAATTTGGAAAGCTTATATAAATGTCTACAAACTTGTTATTAACATGGAAGGTTGATTCTAAACTTAACAAGATCAAACAGTGCAAAGAAGAAGTTCTGTCCAGAATTTGGACAGATTCCAACACTGCACAAAGAACAGCCATATCTGGAGTTTCAAAATATTTCAAACTATGAACCTAGACTTTTCGGAAAGCTTAACAAATTCTCTACAATTTTTCTATAATACACAACAGCTGATTCCAGGATCATATGGACCAAACAATTCATTTGGTTAAACCTGTCCAGATTCTGGACAGATTCAAACACTACTGTTCCACAGACCATATCTGGAGCTCAGAAATATCAACATACGTGATCTAGACCATTCTGGAAAGCACATGAAGTCCTCTACATCTTTCTTGTAATACACCAGATCAGATTCACAAGCTAACTACCCCAAACAGTTCAGTTTGCACAAACTGTCCAGATTTCTGGACAGCACTGCATACCCAGTTTGTACATAACGTAACTCCCAGTATACACATCCAACCATTACGAAATTTTAGGGGCAGCTAGATATATAAAAGTGCTACAACTTTGCTTTACAACACTTTGACAGAAAACCACATGATCATGGTGTTCTCAAATTTCCAACAAAACTGACTCCAGAATTTGATAGGAACATTGCAAAGGCTAAACTTCATGTCAAAGGCATGATCACAAAGGTCAAGTCCTTAACCATAACATAGACATTCAGTATAGACCCATCCAGATTACAAATGAAATATTCCCCTTCAAGATTTTCATTTAACAAATATATACTTATGTAATACAATTTGTTAGTTTAACAATCACTTATTTAGGTTGATCATAATCATGGTGTCAACAAAAGGGCTTTCATTTAACCCAAACTTTTGGTGTGAATAACCCCTAAACTATATAACCATGTCACATTACTTCTTGGACATTAAATAGAATAATAAAACAATAAGACCCAATTAGTAATTAATTATTCATTATTTAATAAAAGGGATTAATGATTAAGGCCAGAAATTATTTTCACATGAGGGGTCCATAATTTTTGTAAAGGTGTGTGTCAGGTTGACAAGTACTACAAAATTGGTTTCACAATTTTTGGACTTTGGGAAAAGCCTACTAAATTATTTAAAGTGCTTAAACCATTTATTTAACTATTTTAATACCCCAGTAAAACTTGTCCAAATTCAAAGTTTCATATTTTTACAATTTTCTTCACATCTCAGAGAGGCTACACAAAAAATTTCATGATTTTAGGAACTATAATAAAACTACAGCAAAAATAACAAGTTGCTGCACTATTCACATGCGCAAAATGAAAAAAAACCTAACGCTAAGCCACTGACAAGCGGGACCGGGTCGTCAGGCCGGCCTCGGCCTTGACCAGCGGCGCGGGGCGCGAACTCGAGGCTTAGGCTCGACCTCGAGGGTCAGGCTCGACCTCGGCCTCGACCAGCGGCGCGGGACGCGAACTCGAGGCTTAGGCTCGACCTCGAGGGTCAGGCTCGACCTCGACCTTGACCGCGGCGCGGGGCGTGAACCCGAGGGTCAGGCTCGGCCTTGGCCTTGACCGCGGCGCGGCGGCGCTGACCGCCGGCCAAACTCGCCGGCGGTGAGGCCAGGGGCTCATCCGAGGCTACCTACGTGTTCGGCTCGGCCTCGCGATCACACCCAAGGTCTCGGTCGGGCTAGGGGGTGAATGCAGACGGAGCTAGCTTCGGCTACGAGAATGGCGGCTCGGTTCCGCCGTTCCCGACGCTCGCCAGCGTTCTAGCCAACTAAGGCGGTCGAGGCTACACGAACGCGAGTATCGGCATCAGAGACCTCACCTAGGGTTGGTGCTCGCGTTGGATAGGTCGGAGGTGCTCGGGGAGATGAAGGTCGACGGTGGCGGCGAAGATGGCGGCGGACAGGGGCTTTACGGTGGCGTTCTGGCCCCTCCGGCGCGGTAGCGACCTGAAGGGTGAGCCGATGCGAATCAGTGAGTTGAGGCGGAGCTAATGGCGCAACCAATTTGACCCGAGGGTCTCCTTACCCGCCGGACGACGACGAGCGTGGCCGCGGCGGCCGCTCGCCGGAGCTGGGGAAGAAGAAGCTCGACCGGGCAATGTGGGCGACGAGGACTTGATTCAGTGGGTCAGGAAGGTGGTCAGGGTTGTGGCGAGGCTGTGGATGAGCGAAGGCCGGTGGTGGAAGCTCGTCGGTGACGAATTTTGCCGCCGAAAACTCACTGCTCTCGCCGGCGGAGAACAGAGAGAAGAGAAAGGAGAGGAGTGCGGCAACGGTGAGGTTTTTATAGGCGAAGGGGTGTGCGGACGGTGTGCCAACGCATTGCGCATGCGCGTGCACGAGCGGGCGCGTGGAGGCGGCGTGTCGACGCCGGACGCGCGCTACGTCCGCGACGGCCGTCGTGGTGGCCATGCAGAGTGCCATGGACTGTAGCCACAGTGCATTTTGTCCCCTTTTGAATTGCGACCAAAACTTGAACTAAAGTGAAAAATCTATAAGAATGAAAGTTGTTCAGAATTTTGTGATCTACAAACTTGCTTAAAGAACCATGTTCCAATTCGGCCTAGTTTTTGAATTATGGTTTGAATTCAAATTTGCCCCAAACTGAATTCTCAAATTACTTTAAAATTTTCTGAAGAAGTTCAAATTCTGTGAACATAAAAGTTGTCACATTTGTGATTCCCTACAACTTTGATTTAAGGACCCAGGTCAGATTCTTAATAGATTGAAAGTTGTAGTTCAAGGGTAGATTCTAAGGTTTAAACAAGTTTGTTTTAATTCAAATCCTGTGCAGAATCTGTGTTAACTTTATATACCAAAGTTGTTTATTTCATCAGTATCTACAACTTTGTTTTAAGGGCCATGTCTAGATTCAGCTTGAATTTTAGTCTTTATCATAGAGCCACTATAAGGACTTGTTCTCATGAACCATATAACCCTATTGGGCTATCTTCACTATTGGTTAGAGCAAAAGTTGACCCAACAAATAGTGCCTTAGTTGCCCCAAGTTTATTTAAGAAAGTTCATTTTAGAATTAGCCAAAGTTTCTTAAGTATGGTTTTGGGATGGTCATTTCATGTGACACACATTACACACTCATACAACACACATGATTCAACATGGAAATCATCACACATGATATGCTTATATGTCCTGACACTAGATGATTATGCATACTAATGGTCATACTTAGAGTTTTAATTAACGCTTAACACCGGGGGTGTTACAGTTATCATCTTTATCGGACCTGGAGAAGTCAACTTTTGGATCTTTCGCTACACCTTCAACATCTACATCACTAATGAGCAGCCAAAGAGAACCAAGAGAAGACATCGAAGGGAGAACCAACTGCCAAGAATTGAGGAGGGCATCATGAAGGATGAAGCCACTGCACCACATGAGTTAGAAGATGGAGAGATAATACCTGAGCCAGTAAATCAAGAAGAACAGCCGATAAGATCTCCATCATCAAGACACTATTGAGAGGACAAGTCTCAGTTGTGACATTACAAGACAAAAGACTCTCATGGAGGCACTCGAGTAGCAGCTCTAAATTCAAGTCTCTTGCCAACCCAATAATTAAAGGAAAACAAGAAAGGTTGACAAGAGAAGAATACGGAATTGTCCCCACATCCTCATAGTACAAGAAAGAGAGAGGATCCTAGTCAGCATACTCGAGGAACAATGCGCCTTCACTCATAAGTCGACACAAGAGAAGGAAGGTCGATACCTCTAAAGATGATTCCACTGTGATCTTCCTCCTCTCAAGCATACTGTGAGACAAACAAGAGAAGACAAGCCAGCTAGACAAGAGAAGCTTCCACAAGGTGGTTCGACATATCACTCTTCAATGACAAAGTAACATTTCAAGGTAAGTAACCATCACTTTAAAAGCTTCTTCTTGATTCTAGTATGAACATAGATAAAGAACAAAACATGTTTAAGTTGCACCTCACTTGATCCAACCTAATCAACTCAACATGTTTAGTCCTTTGATCTTTGTTCCTAGCTTTACTCTCTTGAATCTCACTGTCTTAACTACATGAGCTAAAATGTTGTGCATCTAACCTTTGGAAGATGATATATCTTAATCATGAAAAGATCGACACTTTATGCATAGAATATCCTTCCTTGGGTTAAGTAATTTGATCTGTTAAATATTTTAAGATGCTATTTTCATGCTCATCCTCTGATCCTATCACTCATGTTAAAATTGAATAGAAAACATAAACAACAAGTTTGTCTTGTGCAATGTGCCCAAGGTTAGAGGGGAATAAACAAAACTTTTGGTTCTGTTGGTGTTTTTCCACCAACAGAGCCCATGCACTTGATCTCTACCTTGTCTTTATGAGCAGGACACACTCTTGAGCAAACATGAAGAAGTTTATCACTTCCAAAATCTACATAGTAAAGGTCCTAGATCTACAAGAACATGAACACTGAGCAAGATGCTGCCAGCTTCCATAATTAACGCTTCATTTCAAACTGCTGGACGAACGAAGAACAAGAGTGACACCATATCAAGAGGAATAAACAAGAAGGAATGATGGAAGACGTCGTAGTCAAAATTAGAGGTCATGAAGTCCCCACAGACTTCTTGATCTTCGACATAGGAGAAAACGATGATGTCCACCTCATCCTAGGAAGACCATTCCTCTACGCTACAAGTGCAATCATTTACAAGAGGAAATCCATTTTCACTTTCCTAGAGAAAAAGCACGATGCAACTTCATCAATTACATGGCCAATGAAGCACCCAAGAAGAATAGAAGTGAAAGACGCCGCTCTCAACGCCAAAGAAGACAAACTATCAAGAATAGAGAGGTCAATCACGAAGAAGAAGCTATCGACACTGTCCCCGAAAAAGAAAGGAAAGAAATCTCAAGACAGTGAACCACAGGAAGTGAAGACTCAGACCAAGAAAATATGGAAGAAAATGTCTGCACCTAAGAGGTACAATCAATAACAACTTTCCAAACGTCTGGCATACCTTGGGAGGTCTAAACCAAGGGAAGGTCCGGTTCGTCGGACCTAAATATCCGAACCTTCGTCAAAAGATAAAAATCGGTAGTTATCCTCATATTTATTTTCCTGCATATTTCTCATATTTAATTCTTAGTTATTCATTGCATCATCATATTTAATTCATAGACATTTTAATTTCTGCATTGCATTAGAAAAGAAAATAAAAATATTGCATTTGTTACACTACATCATAAACCATAAAGCCCCATGTGAATAATTCTATGGTGTGTAAAAACCCACAGGAATGTTCACCGTGGTGGCATAAAAAAATATAATAATAATAATACTAAAAATAAATATGCATACATTCATCCTGTTGCATTTTCTCTTGCATCATAAAAATATAAAAACATAAAAATATTGAGAAAGAGATCTTACTGAAATTCTGGACAACTAAGGCTTGAGTGGCCAACCGCTAATGCTTAATCTGTTCCACAAGTTTTGTTGTCTATTTGAGTTTCACAGGATTTGAAAGGCCAAGAAAAGCTGACGAGCAAGTGAATGCTCCATCCACTGTTGGAGCACTATCTCAACAAACATCAACATCAATCAAACTCTAATAGAGGAAGGACATATCCACTGCCAGTTTGCTACATTGCAAGATCGAACGATTATGTCAACATTCAGCTTGGGGGAAGGCACCCCCATGTATCCACGTAAGTATCTTTATCCTCTTAAGTTTTTTATTCTATAAATAAAATGAAAACACCAAAAATATGTGAGCACATGAAGGCTCACCATTAATTAAAAAAAAGAGAGACAAAAATATATGGGCACATGAAGGCTCAACGCTATTAAAGGAACCAGCTTGGGGGAGACGCACCCCCGTTATCTTCGTGATCCAGGTATGTCTTATTCATTATCTTAGTTATTTATAATAAAGTGTGTTAGGTTAAATAAATACTATGTTAAGTTTGCTTAGATTATTTTAAGAAGTTAATAATAAAAGAAGAACCCTCTCTCTCTAATCTTTTGCATGGAAATGATGAATAGTTGCTCTATCTAATTTCTTTCAAGTACCTAGCCTTCAAAGCATGAGTTCTCCTAATTAATAATGACGCCTTAAAATAAAATTAAATACATGGATGGCAAATACTTAATCTAAGGTCTAGGTAATTGGGATATGACATGTGATGATCTAAGCTGCTATTATCCTGTTCTAAACAACCCTAGCATTCCGGAGATTTCTAAATATAAACATGACTAATAATTGCATTGAGTTAAATTAAGCTTGTTGACCCTATGAGTAGTTTATCATACCATTGAATTGAGATCACTTACACATTTCATCCATCTTCCGCATAAATGCTCATAATTATCTGATGCTATACTCTCTGAAGTTTGTTGGAAGCATGTGGCTATCATTAAAAAAAAAGAGAGAAAGATCCGAGGAAATAAAAAGGGACAAGTGTCTGAAACCTCAAAAAGATAGATCCCGAGGAAATAAAAAAGGGACAAATGTCCGGAACCTCGAAGAAAAAAAAAGTCAGAAGAAAAAAAAATGGGCACATGCCCGACAGTAGAATTAGCCTGATAGACATATGTCTCTGATAGACCGAAGAGAGTGAATATATTCAAAAAAGCATCCGACTCCATTTTTCCATACACATGCACTTCTTGATTCAATGGCTGGTTGACTTTCTCTTTGGATCCATTGTTTAATTTGACAACATATGTATTAATGCTTTTTAAAATTAATTAAAACTCCGGGATAAAGGTGAAGTGAAAGAACTAGAGACATAGTGCTTGATTTGATCGTTCAATCTCTCAATTATTTAGGATCTAAGGTAGAAGTAATAAGCCCCATGAAGAATAACATGATATGTTTCGGAGAACTTTTGTTTAACAGCAGTTATACTTGTTAGAAGTGAAGATATTGTAGCAACTCCTGATCCATTGTTAAGTTTTGGTTTTGCTAAGGGACTAGCAAAAGGTAAGCTTGGGGGAATTGTTGACACTGGTTATCTATCAAAATTAAAGGATAAATAAATACGAAAAGGGCATGAATTCAATCACCAACAAAGGTGTAGGGTTTTAATTGACAATATTCCACGAGTTTTGGTGAATTGTGATTCTGCAGGGACTAAACCAGGAAACCAGTGCTGAATGCTTCCCCTAGAAGGAAACCGACGGGAGATAACGCAACCGGCACGTCAGGAATATTCTAGAAGACTCCAGAGGACACCAGAAGACACCAGGAGGTCGGGCACCGCGGGACCCTGCCAGGTGGGACCGACCGGTCCCACCATGAGACCGACCGGTCTCCCCCCGAGCCCGCTGGCTTTCGTCTTCTGCAAGCTTCCTCCACTGAACCCTAGGACTCATCTCCACCATCCCTAAAGTCGGTTTGATCTAACGGCCGCGGTTGATCCCTTAGGGCTATATAAGCAGCCCCAGACCCCCCCTCTCCAGGCATCTCCATCTTCATTATTCATCTCCACATTAGAAACTAGGGTTTCAATTAGAAGTAGAGGTCCCTCTAGATGAATCTCTTCTAGTTCATCTAGAATTAGATCTAGTTCATCTAGTTGTAATCAAGAGCCAGCTATCAAGTAGAAGACTAGATACCCCTCTAGTAGGATTAGGACCTAGTCTTATATTAGAACTAGAAGAGAGAGAGAGGAAGAGATCAAGAAGGAGCCCCGGCCTGTCGGATCCACTTCTTCATCTTGTACCTGCGGATTCAAGTTCATCTTCAACTTGCTTCAGCGATTGTTTCGGTAATCAACGTCTATATTTAAGTTTGAGCTATTGTTCTTATTATTCTTAAGGTTTGTGAATCTCTTTTGAGTACTTTAATTCTAGTCATTCTAGAGTTAGAGTTGTTGGATAGTGTAAGCGTGGTGCTTAGACTTGATAGCTCATAAATGCCTCCTATAATGCCGGAAGTAGTGGTTGTTCGCAAGGTTGACTCTTATAGTCTTGTTGATTCTTCTATAGTCCACTTACCCGTGTGTAGGCTCGGTAGGATTATACATTTGCATAAAAGACTCATACTCTATTTGTTACCTTTTATGGCAACTTCCCCACTAAGAATAATATAAACATATCACTCTTAAATTGGAATTAGACAACCTTAGTGATCCCCTCTATGCTTCTAGATTCTCCGTCCTTGTTAGCTACTCAGGGGTTAGACTTGAGACTTAACACTATCCATTCCTTTGGGTTCGATATTAAAACTGGGTTACTCTGGTGAAGTGCTACATCGGTAGATGTTATCTGTGCGCTTGCGGATAAAGTAGAGTGTGCGTTAATTTATACCAACACACACCAAGCTCTCCTCTCAACCTAGCAAAAGTTGATTGGTCCAAAGGCTTGGTAAAAAAATCAGCCAACTGATGATGAGTATCGACATGGCAAAGGTCGATATCACTCTTCTCATAGTGGTCTCGCAGAAAATGAAAGCGCACATCAATGTATTTGGTCTTAGAGTGCAGCACGGGGTTCTTAGCAACGCTAATAGCACTCGTGCTGTCACAAAACAAGGGAACACGAGAAAAGATCAGACCAAAATCACTCAAAGTGGCCATCATCCAAAGCAACTGGGAACAGCAGCTAGCCGCAGCAACATACTCAGCCTCCGTGGTAGACTGGGCGACACTAGACTGCTTGCGAGAAGACCACGATACAAGAGAAGAACCAATAAACTGATAAGTCCCAGAAGTGGACTTGCGATCAATACGGCAACCAGCAAAACAGGCATCAGAATAACCGCAAAGGGAGAGGATGGAGGAAGCAGAATACCAAATCCCAAACTCTGGAGTGAAGCATAAGTACCTCATAATGCGCTTGATCGCCTGACGGTGAGAACTGCGTGGCGACGACTGAAATCGCATGCACAGACACACCGCGAACTGGATGTCCGGGCGTGTCGCCGTCAGGTACAACAGCGATCCGATCATACTCTGGTACTCCTTCTGGTCCACAGCTTCTCCATCCACATCCGCATCCAGGGCCACCGTGGTCGGCATGGGTGTTGGAAGAGGCTTGGCCTCACCCATGTCGAACTTCTTCAGGATGTCCTTGGTGTATTTGCCCTGGTGTACGAACGTCCCCTCTCGGGATTGCTTGATTTGCAGCCCGAGGAAAAACGTCAACTCGCCCATCATGCTCATCTCAAACTCCCTGCTCATAGTGTCTGCAAACTTGGCAACCAAAGCGTGAGAAGAACCACCGAAGATGATATCATCCACGTAAATCTGGACCAAGAGAGTGTCATTGCCTTGCTTGAGGAGAAAGAGCGTTTTATCCACACATCCCATTTTAAAACCCTTAGCAAGCAAAAAGGTTTTCAACCTATCATACCAGGCTCTAGGGGCTTGTTTCAAACCATATAATGCTTTGTGAAGTTTAAAAACATGGTTTGGAAACTTGGGATTTTCGAAACCAGGGGGTTGTCTCACATACACTTCCTCTTCTATGTAGTCGTTTAAGAAGGCACTCTTGACATCCATTTGAAAAAGTTTAAACCCTTTGGATGCAGCAAAAACCAAGAGTATCCTAATTGCCTCCAAATGAGCTATAGGAGCAAAAGTCTCCTCATAGTCTATCCCCTCCTTCTGACTATACTCATGGGCTACAAGTCTGGCCTTGTTTCTCACAACATGGCCATCCTCTCCTTGTTTGTTTTTGAAAACCCATTTTGTCCCAATAGGGTGACACTCAGGAGGAAGAGAAACCAAAACTCAAACCCGATTTCTTTCAAAGTTTTCTAACTCCTCATGCATGGCATTGACCCAATCTGGATCAGATAAAGCGTGTCCAACATCTCGGGGTTCAAAATCAGCAACAAATGCAGAATGAGCAAAGTGAGAGATTTGTTGTGACCTTGACCGAGTGACACGTTTGCCGATGCTGCCGATCATCTGTAGAGGCAGGTGTTGGCGCTGGATGTGTCGTGGCGCCTCCCGAACTGAAGTAGCCTCCCCCTCAACAGCAACTGGCGCCTCCTCAGGTACAAAAGGTACCGCTCGAGGTGGCGGATCCCACGGCCCCCAAGTCGAAGAAGAGGGATCGGGGCCGTGAGTCATAGTAGAAGCCGCTCTTTGTGGCACAGCAGGTGGAAGTGGTGCTGGGTCGTCCATCCCTTCAGCACCTTCTTCCTCATCATCAAAAAGAGGCTCGCCAACCTCATGATCACCTGCACGCTCGAAACGAGAAGAAGGACAAACCATGGTCTCGTCGAAGGTGACATCAGATGTCTCCATGACTCAGTTAGTGTCAAGGTTAAGTACACGATAAGCGCGAGTATGAGTTCCATAACCCAAAAACAAATCGTCAGAAGAATGAGACTCAAGTTTGTCAAGGTTGCCTTTCTTAAGTATAAAACAGTGGCAACCAAAGACTCTAAAATAACTCACCTTGGGCAGTTTTCCAAAACACAACTCATAAGAAGTCTTTTTCAAGAAAGCTCGGAGAAAAATGCGATTGGAAATGTAGCATGCAGTGCTCATAGCTTCGGCCCAATATCGCCTAGGAGTCCTATGCTCATCGACATCGTCCTGGCCATCTCTACAAGGGTCCGATTCTTCCTCTCTACAACACCATTCTATGGCGGTGTGTAGGGAGAAGAAAACTGATGCTCTAAACCCAAAGAGTTACAAAACTTCTCAAAATCCGAATTTTTGAATTCGGAACCATTATCACTCCTAATAGCTCGCATCGAGTTCAAAGGGAACTCGTTCTGAAGATGCAAAATCAGATTGCGAGCAAAGGAGAAAGTCTCGGTCCTCTCAGCTAAAAAGAAGACCCACGAATATCTCAAAAAGTCGTCAACAACAACAAGCACATACCACTTCCCCCCAACCGAGCTCACCCGAGCCGGACCAACAAGGTCCATGTGCAAAAGCTCTCCAGGGCGCTTGGTCATGACCTGAGTCACTGGATGGTGGGGAGCGGCAACCATCTTCCCATGTCTACAAGAATGGCAAACAAGATCCTTCTCCATAGACAACTTGGGCAATCCTCGGATTAGGCCAAGTGAGCTAAGCCTCGCAAGCAAGTCAAAGCTCAAATGTCCAAGTCTCCTATGCCACTTCCAAAGATCAGAGGAGGAAGGACTAGCCAAAAGACAATGAGAAATGCCAAAAGACTCCGAGAAATATGCACGAAAGACTTTTCCAAAGGGTGAAATCAAACACACAAGATTGCCCTGAGGATCCAAAATACGACTGAGATTCGGTTTAAAACGAATCTCATAGTCATCATCAAAGAGTTGCAAAACAGAAAGAAGGTTAAAATGCATGTTAGAAACAAGAGCAACATCGCGCAACACAAAGTGCTCATTAACTTGCACCGACCCACGAGACAACACTTTACCTTTGCTTATGTCGCCAAAGGTGATAAACTCCTTTCCGGCGACCGGACTAAGACTGGAGAACCACTTGGCGTTTCCGGTCATGTGCCTCGAGCAACCGGAATCCACCAACCAAACGTTCTCCAATCGTTTTACCTACATCAATAAAAAGACATAGGGTGAGCATACGGTCCAACACTGGGGTTAGTGAAGTAAGGGGAATACCAGTGTTGGGCCGGCTGCTCAAAAGAACGGTTAGCGGAAAAACCATTCCTAGCACGCCTATGGGAAGAGCGATCACCACGTAGAGGAAAATATGGTCCGCTAAGGGAGGAGCAACCATCGCGATACTCAAAACGCGGTGGAGGGAAACGCTCGACTACAAAACCACTGCCACGGGGTCCATAGCCTGTAACTGCAGGCTCCCGCCGGGCACGACCTCCTTGCGGTCTAGGCCTAGGAACTTGAGGTTTTGGACCTCTAGGCCTAGCAGCACGCCTCTGAACATTCGGCACATGTACATCATGGAAAGGATGGTACATGTCCGTATTGTTCATCTCCTTTGCATGGCGCGCCTCTCTCTTGCGCCGAAAGCAAAACTCACTCAGGTGTCCATCTCTCCCACAATGCTCACAATGGTACCTCACCGCTCTCATAGGGGGTTGTTGGTACTCACGGTAGTGGGTATGGATCACTTTGCCCTTCTGTGGCATAAGCTCCTCCTGGATGGGTGGCATGGTGTCTAGCTTGTTCTTGAGGTGGTTTGGTTTTGGAGCCCATGACTGTTTCTTGGGTGGAGCTCTCAGAGGTTCAACAAACACCCCATCCTTGGTGTTAGGCTTGAGAGGCTCTTTGGGTGGAATCTTGGTAAGCTTGTGAGTAGTGGTGGAGTTGGGCTTCTCACACGGGTTCAGACCACTCGACTCTCCAATCTTCCCAAAAGAAGAAACATCAACACCCGGAGCAAAACCGACACCAGGACCTCCAGCAGCACGCTTAAACTAGGAGATCATCATCCCAAGGTGCGGCTCACCACTCGACACCCATGACAAGATGGTCTGAAGGTATGTGTTTTCCTCCTCGGTTTGCATCTTGTCATACTTCACATTCACAATCTCCATCTCCAAACCCTCACAGAGAACGCACCTAGACACACAAGTGCTACCCGAGCTGGCCTTCTCAAGAGACACAATCTTGGCATTCTTCTCTGCCAACTCAGATTGCAAGCCCGCACAGGACTTGCACGCACCCAACAGCAAGGATCTAGCCTTCAGCTCATCCACCTCTCCTACCAACGCAACATACTTACCTCTCAAAGTGAGAAGGTCAGTCATGTGCGTGGTGCACATCTCGCACTCAACCTCCTCAGAAACAACTACGGTGGACTTGGCAAACTCAAGTTCCTTCACCGTATCCTCCCACTTCTGCCTAAACTCCTTGCGCTCTCTAGCAGCACGCCTAAGCAGCTTATCTTGACTAAGGAGGGCGGCAGTAAGTTTCTCGACCTCAGCAGAAAGCTCGTCGGGGGTCAGAGATACCTAGGAGGTGTCTGTTGGCATTTCTTAACGTTATTACTAAGAATGGACCTTACGATCCATCCCTGGCAACAGCGCCAGAAATGCGCGTCGACACTTACTAACGTCGTCACTAAGAATGGACTTTGCAATCCATCCATGGCAACGGCGCCGGATATTGGCATAGAAATGGACCCGAAGATCTATTCCCAGCAACAGCGCTAGAAGTGTCTGTTCGATGTCTCTTAACAAGTTGCTTAGAATGGCGCGTTTCCAGCAACAGTGTTAAGCATGCATCTATACGATAGTTCGTAGGTTTGGAGTTTAGGTCCGCAAGCGCACGGAATTATCGTGTAGCATTTCACCCGGAGATATACCGAGTATCGTGATTTATTGGTTCGCTCGAGGAAGGCTTTGTATGTATCAAGTTCTAGGATAAACATAGTACCAAATACCATGATAGCAATAATGGATCAATTGTCATAACAGGTGATAAACAGTGATGATTTGAATAGTGGAGAAACACAATCTTGAGCATGGCAAGAGGGCAAAGAGTAAAAAGAGACTAAAAGAATAAATGAATAAAAGAATAATTGAATAACCTAATAGAGCAGGCATGGTCTGGATACAGGTCATACACAGAACAAGTTAATCATGCAATCATATGACATAGAACTAATCTCATGCTTCAGATGGTTCGGGAGATTACGCGAGTACTGGTCTGCCAGCAACCTCTCGTAACAATTTAGACTCCTACACCCTAGCCGAACGTGGGGGAATGCCAAGGACGGACATGGCTGTCACCACCTGCCGCCATCCCCACTACCGTGGACTAAGACCATGCAATTACCCGGCCTCTACATCCAAGCACCATGCTTGCATGCACAGAACCCACTCAGACTCCCCCGGGTCCCCGACCCTACGGATCGACAGGTAAGAAGCCTGAGCCTACTCAGAAGAGCATGATAAACCGCCACCCTTGACATAAGCTCATTTCTAATCATATAACAAGCATGAAGCAATTAGACTAATTTTCTATGTGAGAATAATACAATACACACTTAGCTCTAATTCATATAATACACTACTAACCCTAGGGTAGCAATATATTATAAGAACTATACACTAGAATGTATATTATACTAATTCCACAGGAACTATTCATAAGTTCATATACTAGCAACATGATATAAGACCTAAGATCTAAGTCATATACCAAAATACTAGAACAAGAACTATACTCTAGTTCATATGAAGAACTGTATCGAAAGAATGAAGACAGGGCTTTGGAGATCAGATCTATCTTATTCATACCCAATATCTCTCCAAGGAGCCAAGTCCTCCTTGATAGCTTTGCCTAGCTCTCTCTCTAGCACAAGAACAAGGAAAAACTAAGAAGTGGTAGTGCCCAAATGTGTAGCTCAAGAGGTGATTGTGTTCTTGTTCATTTTGCGCATTTCGGCGTGTTGGATTGCGCCTTTTTGGTTGTTATCCACCTGTATGCATGTTTATGATCTGCAAAACATAACTTTGCACTACATGTGGAACTTGGTTAGCAATAAATGTATATATGAGTAAAATACATGCTTTTCTCCTTTTATGTGGACTATGTTGGCGGGATAAATATGTCGATAAGAACCGCCAACAGTGTCGTCGTTGTCGTCATTTTGAGGGGTCTCCTCTAGCTCGCCGTCGACCTCCTTGCCGAGGGCCATGGTGCAGAAGCCCTCGTCGTCGGCGAAGAAGCAGAGGCCGTTGAGCTTGTCCTCGATCCTCTTCTTCTTGAGAACACAAGGTTGATATGTGCCCTTGTGGTTCCCTTCCTGAGTGATGAGTGATCCATCAACGGGCAACATGTCTCTTGGCTATGTTGATGTGTAGTTGTGGAGCTCGGGCAGTGGTCGAAGGTGAGGTGAAGGTCAAGTAGGGACGTGTCGTGCCGACGGACCGGGAGCGGTGAAGGGCGGACGTGGAGCTTGGACCGACGGACCGGGAGACCTGAGGACCAGCTGTGGTAGCTGGCACGTGGCGTTGACAAGCAAGAGCACATGGGGATGTGCGGTGCATCGGCCGAGTGGGAGGAAGGTGATGGCGTCATAAAACTTGGCAGGAGGCCGAGAAGGATGGCGAATGCACTATGCCCGGCGTGGAGGCTGGACATGCTCCGGCATCGGTGCTGGAACTCGGTGCTGGAACTCGGGGTGCGCTAGACATACATCCCGTCTACGGCGCGGGTTCGGTAGCTGAGCCTCTAAAAGCTACCCTCGACGGTTTCCGAGTTTGGGCCTCAAAACTCGGGGTGGCCGGTTTCCAAGTTTGGGCCTCAAAACTCGGCGTGGAAGGTTTCCAGGTTTAGGCCTCAAAACCTGAGCGCGCGGGTTTCTGAGTTTGGGCCACAAAACTCAGCCTGAGGACAGGTTTCCCGGTTTCAGCCTCAAAACCGGGGGAAGGCCCAGATTTCCCAGTTTCGGCCTCAAAACCGGGGGGAGGTCCGCAAAAAAGGACGGTCGACGTGTGGCGGCGTGAAGAGGCTGGCGCGGCGGCGCAGCTATTCGCGAGGTAGGTGCGGCGGTCGACGGGGCGGCACGTGGCGGCATCCTGAGGCTTGCGTCGAGGTGAAGCTAAGGATGAGATGGGCGCGTGGCCGTCGGATCGACAATCAGCAGAGTTGGACCGGGATACCCCTAGGGTTGGCCGCTTCGCTCTTGTATCTAGGAGTAGAAGGGGATTAGTGTTTTAGGCTATAAATAAGAGAGGCACCCCTCCTCTCTCCTCATCCTTGCAGTCATTTGTTCCTGAGCTCTCTCTCTCTCTAGCCCCCGCTTAGGTTCTAATCATACCTCGCTACAAGCGATCCGCAGAGACGGGAATCATACCTCTGTGTATTTGGATCTTTTGAGGAAACGAGGACGTATTCTCGTTGTCTCCTCGTGTGGAGGAATTTCGGCTGAGATCAAATCGATTCGTGTTTGTGTTGGTGTTCTTCGCGTTTTGGTTTTTCATCTCTCGAAGATTTGCCTCGTTCTCCCTCTCTGCGAGATGATTTTCGATTCCACTTGAATCAATTTGTTCTTGGTCGTAAGCCCCTTCTTTCCACCGAATGATTTCTCCTCTAACCTCACGAATCCATAGATTGGGTCGATTTCGTGTTCATTCTTCGTTCTTCCCCCTTTATGGTGTTCCACGAATTTCTCTTGATTGACTTGGTTTGGTGCGATGATTTCTTAGGATTAGCACCCCAATACATAGAGGAACACCTGGGAGGAGTTTGATCGAAGTCCCTTTCGATTTGGTTGAGTTTGATTCGAATTTGGTTTGAACCCGAGCATCTTTCTGCTTTCTGGGTGTTGGCGGACAGTCCGCGACCCTGACGGCGGACAGTCCGCGCATCGGGTCTTGGCCAGGTTAGTCAGGCGCAGTCCCCTGACTGTTCACTGTCGAGTGAACGGTGGACAGTCCGTGGTACAAACCCGCGGACAGTCCGGGACCTGTCCAGCGGACTTGCAGCACTGTTCTGTTTCTGCGTTTTGGCCGACGGACAGTCCGGCTCCTAGTCGCGGACAGTCCGGGACTTAACGGCGGACAGTTCGGGACTCTGACCCCGGACAGTCCGTGATTCTACTGTTTGTGCAGTTTTGCTCCGAGGCTTTGGCAGTTGGTTTTGGTGTTTCTCCGGGGGTTCCACTGTACCACTAGGACATCTCCTAGGGTATCCACCTACTTGTAGGTCATGAACTCTTCGGTCGTTTCGAGTCGTTGCTTTTGGGGTGATTTTCTGGGACAAGGGCCATTCTATTCACGAGTTGAATTTGAGGCTCTCATTCACCCCCCCTCTGGTCGCTAATCCGGTCCTTCAATTGGTATCGGAGCTAAAACAAAACCAAAAAGACTCAAGACCCAAAAACAAAAAGGATCAGAAAGTCAGTCTATGGTACATCAAGCACAATGCTTCCCCCATCTAAAAGGGGAAACACACACCAAGCTCACCTCTCAACCTAGCAAAAGTTGAGAGATCCAAAGGCTTCGTGAAAATATCTGCAACCTGATTATGGGTGTCTACATGCCTAAGATCAATGTCGCCTTTCTCATAGTGATCACGAAGAAAGTGAAAACGAACATCGATGTGTTTGGTCTTAGAGTGAAGAACAGGGTTCTTTGCTACACTAATGGCAGAAGTGCTATCACAAAGCAAAGGGACCCGACTGAAATCTAGACCAAAATCACGCAAAGTAGCAACCATCCATAAAAGCTGCGAAGCACAAGAGGCAGCGACAACGTACTCGGCTTCTGTAGTAGACTGGGCTACATTCGACTGTTTGCGAGAAGACCAAGAAACTAGTGAAGAGCCAAGAAACTGACAAGTCCCAGAAGTAGACTTACGCTCAAGCCGACAGCCGACAAAATCTGCATCGGAATAACCACAAAGCGAAAGAGTCGAAGAAGAAGAGTACCAAAGTCCGAACTCAGGAGTGTATCGGAGGTACCTCATGATGCGCTTGACTGCTTGCCTGTGGGAAGTCCGAGGCGACGCCTGAAAGCGAGCGCACCGACACACAGAAAACTGTATGTCCGGCCTTGTTGCCGTCAGGTACAGGAGCGAGTCGATCATGCTCCTGTACTCCTTCTGGTCAACAACCTCTCCGTCCTCGTCCGCGTCCATCGCAGCAGTCGTCGCCATGGGCATCGTAAGAGGCTTGGCCTCGCGCATGTCAAACTTCTTCAGGATGTCCTTCGTGTACTTGCCTTGATGCACGAACGTCCCGTCTCGGGTTTGCTTGATTTGCAACCTGAGGAAGAAGGTCAACTCACCCATCATACTCATCTCAAACTCCCTGCTCATAGTATCTGCAAACTTGGCAACAAGTGCATGAGAAGGGCCACCAAAGATGATATCATCCACGTAAATCTGGACTAACAGGGTGTCATTGCCTTGCTTGAGGAGAAATAAAGTTCTATCGACCCGTCCCATTTTAAAACCCTTGGAGAGTAAAAAGGTTTTCAAACGATCATACCACGCTCTCGGGGCTTGTTTCAAACCATACAAAGCTTTTGAAAGTTTATAAACATGGTTTGGAAACTTGGGATCCTCAAAACCAGGGGGTTGCCTAACATAAACCTCTTCCTCTATATACCCATTCAAGAAAGCACTCTTGACATCCATCTGGTAAAGCTTAAAACCCTTCGAAGTAGCAAAGGCTAGAAGGATTCTAATGGATTCTAAACGGGCTACAGGGGCAAAGGTTTCCTCATAGTCTATCCCCTCTTTCTGGCAGAAACCCTGGGCTACTAGACTAGCCTTGTTCCTTACTACCATCCCATCCTCACCCTCTTTGTTTTTGAAAACCCATTTGGTACATATAGGGTGGCATTCAGGTGGAGGTGGAACTAGGGTCCAAACTTGGTTTCTCTCAAAGTTTTCTAGCTCCTCAGGCATGGCATTAACCCAGTTAGGATCAGAAAGTGCATGTCCAACATCTTTGGGCTCAAAAGAAGCAACGAATGCAGAATGAGCAAAGTGAGAGATTGCATACGCTCGCGACCGCGTGACTCGCTGGTCGATGCCGCCGATCATCTGCCGCGGGCGGTGAACTTGCTGAACGCTTCGGGGCGCTTGCCTCGCCGAAGTCGCCTCCCCCTCGCTAGATGCTGTCGCTCCCTCAGGTGCAGCGGGTGCTCGCTGGAGAGGTGGCTCAAGAGGACCCCAAGAAGAAGACATCGTGGGATCAGGTCCTCGAGCTGATGTAGTCATCGCAGGGTCGACGGGAGCAGCCAGTGGAGTTGGCTCGGGATCACCCCAATCGGCATTCTCCTGCTCCTCCTCCACAAAGATGGTCTCTCCCAGCTCCTGTTCTCCTGCAACATCAAAAGCAGAAGAAACACAAGGCATAGTCTCGTCGAATGTGACCTCGCAGGTCTCCACTATCCGGTTAGTCTCTAGGTTAAGAACTCGATAAGCACATGAATAAGAAGCATAACCAAGAAACACCCCATCAGCAGAGCGAGATTCAAATTTGTCCAAATTGCCTTGCTTCAGGATAAAGCACTTGCACCCAAACACCCGAAAATGAGACACCTTGGGTACCCGTCCAAAACGCAACTCATAAGAAGTTTTCTTCATGAAAGCCCAAAGAAAGATGCGATTTGAAACATGGCAAGCGGTGTTGATCGCCTCGGCCCAAAAACACCTAGGAGTCCTATGCTCATCGAGCATCGTCCTGGCCATCTCAACAAGGGTCCGGTTCTTGCGCTCAACAACGCCGTTCTGCTGGGGAACATAAGGAGATGAAAACTGATGCTCGATTCCATTAGAAGAACAGAAAGAGGCAAACTGAGAGTTATCAAACTCAGTACCATTGTCGCTACGAATAGCTCTAATGGTATCAGGAGGAAACTCAGTTTTCAACCTCAGAATCAAATCGCGAGCAAAAGGAAAAACTTCATCCTTACCCTCCATAAAGAACACCCAAGAGTACCTCGAAAAATCGTCATTGATCACTAGAACGTACCACTTCCCACCCACTGAGCAAACCCGAGCTAGACCCACTGTGTCCATGTGTAAAAGCTCGCTGGGTCGCTTTGTCATCACTTGATTAACAGGTGGGTGAGAAGCAGCAACCATCTTCCCATGACAACAAGGATGGCAAACAAGGTCCTTCTGAAACTTAAGCTTAGGCAATCCTTGGATTAGGCCAAGTGAGCTAAGTCTTGCAAGCAAGTCAAAACTCAAGTGACCGAGCCTCCTATGCCACTTCCACAAATTAGAGGAAGGACCAGCCATCAAGCATCTAGCAGAGCCGAAAGAATGAGAAAAATCGGCTCTGAAAACATGGCCAAAAGGGACGATCCGACAAACAAGATCTCCCCGAGGGTCTAAAACATGACTCAGACCCTTCTTAAAACGCACTTCACAATCATCCTCAAGAAGTTGCGAAACAGAAAGCAAATTGTAATGCAAGTTCGAAACCAAAGCAACATCCTTAAGGACAAAGTTCTCATTGAGCCGAATAGCTCCATGAGAAACAACCTTACCTCTACTATTATCCCCGAAAGTGATGTACTCCTTGTGCATCACGGGGCTAAGGCTGGAGAACCATTCCTTCTTTCCGGTCATGTGGCGCGAACACCCGGAATCCATGAGCCACATGTTCTCCAACCGAAGTTCCTGCATCAATAGAAAGGCAGGAAGTGAGCGTATGGCACAACACTAGGGTTAGTATACTGAGAAGGATACCAGTGCTGTGTCATAGGCCCAGAAAAAGTGTTAGAAGCAACACCAAACTGTCCTCATCCCATGGGTGGATAGCGATCACTACCAACCTGAAATGGTGGTCCGCTATGGAACGGAAAGCCTCCAAACTCACCATTATGTCCCATCTGAGCAAAGCGATCACCACCATACTGAAAAGGTGGTCCGCTATGGGACTGAGCAGCAAAGCCTCTTACACCCGGCACACGATCGTATTGAGGACGACCGGAACCGCGATGGGCACGACCACCACCCCGTGGTCTAACTGCCTGGGGCCTAGCTACCTGATGGGGTGCACCTCCAGGCCTAGCGCCCTGCCTCTGAACTCCCCGACCTGGCACACAATGGAGAGGGTGGTGCCTGGCCTGGATGTTCAGCTCCAACTCCTTCCTAGCGTCTCTCTTCCTCCGAAAGCAAAACTCAGCTAGGTGACCCTCACGGTGACAGTACTCGCACTCGAAGCTCACCACTCTCTTGGGTTGTTGGTTCCTAGGGTTGCGAGGGTTGCTCACTCTGGCTAGCTGCTTGCCTCTCGGAAGGGGATTACTAGAGACGTCAGGAAGGGTGTCAAGTGTGTTCCTAAGATGGTTAGGTTTGGGAACCCACACTTGCTTGCAAGGTGGAGCCTTGGGAGGTTCATCAAGGATGCCATCCTTGGTGATAGGCTTGGGAGGCTCAGGTGGGGTGATCTTGGTAAGCTTAGGGATAGCAGATGGCTTCTCACTGGGGCTCACTCCACTAAACTCACCGAGCCCTTCCCACCTGAAACAAAGCCTACTCCCAAGCAATCAGTTCCCCTCTTGAACTGACTGATCATCATGCCTAACTGCGGCTCACTGCATGACACCCAACTCAGGATGGACCAGAGGTATGTGTTGGCCTCCCCGGTTTGCATCCTGTCATACCGACAGTTGGCAATCTCAAGCTCCAACCCCACGCATCGCTCACACGGAGCGGACAAGGTGCTAATTGAGCTGGCCTTCAAGGCTTCAGCAAGCTTGGCATTAACTCCAGCCAACTCAGTTTGCAAGCTAGGACAAAGCTTGCATGCACCCAACAGAGAAGGCCTCGCCTTCACTTCCTCCAGCTCATTCTTCAGGGAGGGACATTCTTTGCAATCACCCACCAAGTCTAGCCTACTCTTCAGCTCATCATACACCTCAATCAAAGAGGCATACTTGGTTTGCAAGGTGGCAAAGTTTGTCATATGCATCATGCACTCCTCACACTCCTCCACATCGGTCACCTTCACCTCGGACCTAGCAAACTCAAGCTCCTTAAGCGCCTCATTCATCTTAGCCTTAAACTCGTTGCGCTCTCGGATAGCTCGCTTGAGTTGCTTGTCCTGACCGAGAACTATGTTGACAAGAGAATCGCGCTCACCGGTAAGATGATCGACAAGAGAAGAGGTTGATACCTTGGAAGCATCATCGTCGTGGTCGTCGTCGTCGGTGTCGGCGTCCTTTGCCTGGCACTTGAGGTCCTCTTCGTCAAAGGCCATGGTGCAGAGGCCCTTGGTGGAGTGGCCGAAGAAGCAGAGTCCGTTGAAGCGTTCTTCTGTCTTGTGCTCGGACCCATCGTCGCTGGAGTCACCGTCGGAGGTCTTCTCGCCGTCGCTGATGGTGGCGAGGAAGGCACGCCGACCGGCGTCGAAATCCTTCTCCATGTCCTCTCGGCGATAGCTGCCCTTCTTCTTCTTCCCGGCCTTTTTCTCCGGCTTGCCCTTGCGCTTGAAGTTGCGGTTCTTGCCGGGGAAGCTCTTGTCGTTCTTGGGGCAGTTCGCCATGAAGTGGTCTAGATCACCACACTTGTAGCAGCTCTCGCGTGCGCCACCACGCCGGTGGTTCAGGCGGTTGTTGTGAAACCGCGAGAACCGGGTGATGATGAGGGCGAGCTCGTCGTCTCCAAATGCCTCCAACTGCTCCTCCGTGACTGTAAGCAAAGAGGACAAGGAAAACAGAGGAGGTGAAGCGTCAGCAGAGAAAGTCGATCCACCTGTGCCTGAGACCAAAGCCATGGAATATGAAGATGGGTTCTTCAGCTTGGCCTGAGTCAGGTGATCAATCTCGGTGGACTTGAGCTTGCTAAACAGCTCGTCCACGGTGAGGGTGTCATAGGATGGAGACTCTATGATGGTCGACACCTTCACCTCCCATACCCTCCAATCCAGGGCGTATATCAACTTGAGAGCCCTCTCATGATCGTCATAGGGTAGGTTAGCCCGATTGGCATGCATCTTGTTCACAATCGTTTGGAAACGAGCGAACATGGCATCAATTGTCTCTCCCTCCAACTGAACAAAGTTCTCGTACTCTCGCTTGTAGGTCTCGAAGAGTCTGGTCTTGACCTGAGCGGTCCCCTCGTGATAGCTTTGAAGCTTCACCCAGATCTCTCGTGTCGTCTCAAGCTTAGAGACATGCTCGAACTTAGGAAGGGAGATGCTGGCCAAAAGAGCATTACAAGCCTTGGAGTTGGCCTCGTGCTGGTCAATCTGGATCTGACCCACACGAGCCGCAAGGACTACATACTCAGCATTCTCACATATCTCCCAGACAGAAGATTCGATGCTGTTGAGATAAGCACGCATCTGAATCTTCCAATAGGGATAGTTCTTTCCATTGAAATAGGGAGCCTTGCCGTTCCCTCGATCCATGTCGCCCTTAGGATCCGAAACCGATTAAGGTAGAGAAGATCCCATGTTCACCATTCAGATTGGCAACTAGCATGTGTAGGATGTGTTGAGGACACTTGAGCTATTTCATATATGCTAGGTTGCTATGTCTCTAGTTCTAAGTCTTTCACTTGCTTGGACTGTTCATATTCTGTTTAAAATGAACCAAGTGTTAGTGAATTGAAAAGATCGAGATGGGATTGCTTTGTCAGCACATCTCGGTATTGAGACTGTTTCTCATAGCACTTTGAGTTAAACTTGAGCCGTGTAGTGTAAGACCGAAACTGATGCTTTAAGCTTCTGATTGCATATGCATAGGCTTAGCACGGTTGAAAAGCTAGGCTATGACAAGCTTTCAACCTCTCGCAATCACATGCTGAATTTGAACTTGTGTTAATAACCGCTGCAACTTCTCCGATAAAATCTGAAAACACAAGTCTATGTTTCACTCTATAGCATGATGATTGAACTTTTCTAGGGGTAGTTCACCTTGTATACATGTTTAGCACTTGTTTGACTTCCTATCTATAGATGTTCAGTGCTATTTTGATGGTGAACCTCCTTTCTGAATGGCTTAAAACTGCTCACTAAGCTTATGCATTCATATCTTGTATTCGGTGATCAGTTTGATCCTTTGCTAGCACTTTTGCATGTTGCTTTGAAGTCAGATCAGCACTCTTTAGAGCATTCTTTCACTCTTTCGAGTATATACCTGAAGCTGCTAACATGCATTTTTGACTCATGTGCATTTGCTTGACTCCGATAGGTATGACCTAGCTCCGTTGATTTACTTGAGTCCTTTTCCCCTCTCTTTTGATTGCAATTTGCCCCCAAGGGGGAGAATGTTTCCGGTGGTGTCAATTTGCAATTTATGCTTCACTTGCTGAGGGGGAGTTCTTTGAGTGAGGGGGGAGTGTTTCTGCCTGCTCCGAGTCGGTTTTTATTTGATATCGATCATTTCAGCTAGTTGTGTCGAGCCTCTGTGCCTCTGTCTTGAGGGACTAGCAGTAGCTGCTTCTTATGCAGTCTTCATTTGGTATCGAGCTTTCAGCTAGTGGTGTTGAGCCCTTTCTGCCTCTTCTTGAGGACTAGCTTGTTTCTGACTTGGTTGCGTCAAGCCGTTGCCCATGCCTTTGGGAACCAAGTCCTGTGCTCTGATTTTGATCGAGTTTTTGCTCTCTGATGAGTTGTTGCTCTGATCTTTGCTTGGTTGTGTTGAACCGTTGCCCATGTCTTTGGGGACCAAGCTTAGCTTATCTCGAGTTGTTCTTCTTTGGCATTTTCTCTGGCTTTTGGACATCTTGAGTAAGCTTTTTCTCCTTCTATCTAATTCTACTTTTCATTTTATTCTGGTTACGGTTACTATGAGTTGACGATGCACTCATCAAGGGGGAGATTGAGAACACAAGGTTGATATGTGCCCTTGTGGTTCCCTTCCTGAGTGATCAGTGATCGATCAACGGGCAACATGTCTCTTGGTTGTGTTGATGTGCAGGTGCGGAGCTCGGGCAGTGGTCGAAGGTGAGGTGAAGGTCAAGTAGGGACGTGTCGTGCCGATGGACCGGGAGCGGTGAAGGGCGGACGTGGAGCTTGGACCGACGGACCGGGAGACCTAAGGACTAGCTGTGGTAGCTGGCACGTGGCGTTGACAAGCAAGAGCACATGGGGATGTGCGGTGCATCGGCCGAGTCGGGAGGAAGGTGATGGCGTCGTGACACTTGGCAGGAGGCCGAGAAGGATGGTGAATGCACTGTGCCCTGTGTGGAGGCTGGACATGCTCCGGCATCGGTGCTGGAACTCGGGGTGTGCGAACCATATCCCGTCTATGGCGCGGGTTCGGTAGCTGAGCCTCTAAAAGCTACCCTCGATGGTTTTCGAGTTTGGGCCTCAAAACTCGGGGTGGCCGGTTTCCGAGTTTGGGCCTCAAAACTCGGCGTGGACGGTTTCCAGGTTTGGGCCTCAAAACCTGGGCGCGCGGGTTTCTGAGTTTGGGCCACAAAACTCAGCCTGAGGACAGGTTTCCCGATTTCAGCCTCAAAAACGGGGGAAGGCCCAGGTTTCCCGGTTTCGGCCTCAAAACCGGGGGGAGGTCCGCAAAAAGGACGGTCGACGCGTGGTGGCGTGAAGAGGCTGGCGCGGCAGCGCAGCTATTGACGAGGTAGGCGCGGCGGTCGACGGGGCGGCACGTGGCGGCATCCTGAGGCTTGTGTCGAGGCGAAGCTAAGGATGAGATGGGCGCGTGGCCGTCGGATCGGCAATCAGCAGAGTTGGACCGGGATACCTCTAGGGTTGGCCGCTTCGCTCTTGTATCTAGGAGTAGAAGGGGATTATTGTTTTAGGCTATAAATAAGAGAGGCACCCCTCCTCTCTCCTCATCCTTCCAGTCATTTGTTCCTGAGCTCTCTCTCTCTAGCCCCCACTTAGGTTCTAATCATACCTCGCTGCAAGCGATCCGCAGAGACAGGAATCATACCTCTGTGTATTTGGATCTTTTGAGGAAACGAGGCCGTATTCTCGTTGTCTCCTCGTGTGGAGGAATTTCGGCTGAGATCAAATCGATTCGTGTTTGTGTTGGTGTTCTTCGCGTTTCGGTTTTTTATCTCTCGGAGATTTGCCTCGTTCTCCCTCTCCGCGAGATGATTTTCGATTCCACTTGAATCAATTTGTTCTTGGTCGTAAGCCCCTTCTTTCCACCGAAGGATTTCTCCTCTAACCTCATGAATCCATAGATTGGGTCGATTTCATGTTCGTTCTTCGTTCTTCCCCCTTTACGGTGTTCCACGAATTTCTCTTGATTGACTTGGTTTGGTGCGATGATTTCTTAGGATTAGCACCCCAATACATAGAGGAACACCTGGGAGGAGTTTGATCAAAGTCCCTTTCGATTTGGTTGAGTTTGATTCGAATTTGGTTTGAACCCGAGCATCTTTCTGCTTTCTGGGTGTTGGCGGACAGTCCGCGACCCTGACGGCAGACAGTCCGCACATCGGGTCTCGGCCAGGTCAGTTAGGCGCAGTCCCCTGACTTTTCACTGTCGAGTGAACGGCGGACAGTCCGCCGTACAAACCCGCGGACAGTCCGGGACCTGTCCAGCAGACTTGCAACACTGTTCTATTTCTGCGTTTTGGCCGACGGACAGTCCGGCTCCCAGTCGCGGACAGTCCGGGACTTAACGGCGGACAGTCCGGGACTCTGACCCTGGACAGTCCGCGATTCTGTTGTTTGTGCAGTTTTGCTCCGAGGCTTTGGCAGTTGGTTTTGGTGTTTCTCCGGGGATTCCACTGTACCACTAGGACATCTCCTAGGGTATCCACCTACTTGTAGGTCGTGAACTCTTCGGTCGTTTCGAGTCGTTGCTTTTGGGGTGATTTTCTGGGACAAGGGCCATTCTATTCACGAGTTGAATTTGAGGCTCCCATTCACCCCCCCCCCCTCTGGTCGCTAATCCGGTCCTTCACTTCTTCTCGGACTCGTCGTCGCTTGAGGAAGCGGAGTCGTCATCCGAGTCGTCGACGTCGCTGAGCGTGGCGAAGAAAGCACGCTGCTCAGCCTGGGCCTTCTCCAAGTACTTGGTCTTGATGTACTCCTTGTTGAAGCAGCCCTTCCGCTTGTGCTTCGTGGGGACGTACTTCTCCTTGCGCTTGCCGGAGTTGTACTTGTGCCCATGATCCGCCTTGCCGAAGACTTGCTTGTTCTTCTTCGGGCAATTGGCGATGAAGTGGTTGGGATCACCGCACTCGAAGCATCCTGAGCGTCCTCCTCCGCGGCGACGGTTCATGCGGTTGTTGTGGAACCGCGAGAACCAGTTGGCGAGCAACGCCAGCTCGTCATCTCCCATGAACTCCAGCTGCTCCTCTGTGACAGAAAGAAGAGAGGAAAGTGCAAAGCCTCCAGAGGTATTAGCAGAAGAGCCAGAAAGCAAAGCCATTGATGGGCCAGAGGGATTTTCATAAGAAGCCCTTGCCATGGCATCGATCTCACTGGACTTGAGCCTACTGAAGAGCTCGTCGCACGTGAGGGTCTCATAGGTGATTCGATGATTGCCTGAACCTTGGAATCCCACACCGACCGATCAAGGGTATGCAAAAGTTTCAAAGCCATCTCATGATCGTCGAAAGGCAACAGCTCCTTGTTAGCCCTCATCCTGTTGACAATCACCTGAAAGCGAGTGAATAAACTTTCTATGCTCTCACCAGGCATATGTCGAAAGTTCTCATACTCTCGCTTGAACAACTCGTAGAGATGGGTTTTGACTTGAGAGGTTCCCTCATGGAAATGCATGAGGGTAGCCCAAATCTCCCGAGCCGTAGCGAGGTGAAAAACGCGATCAAACTCACTCATGCTCAGACATGAGAAAAGAGCATTACTTGCTCGGCTATTGGCATCGTGCTCATCGATCTGATGCTGAGTCACATGAGAAGCCAAGACAACGTAATCAGCAGAGTTGCAAATATCCCAAATGGAAGCACCAATACTCTGCAGATAGGCCGACGTGCGTATCTTCCAATACGCATAGTTCGTCCCATCGAAAAACAGCGGTTTGCCCACGCCGCGATCCATGTCGCCTTCTGTGGATCTGGAACCGGCTAAGGTGGAAGATCCTTAACCTGCTCCGATACCAATTGAAGGACCGAGAATGCAACCAGAAAGCGACCAGAGGGGGGGTGAATGGGAGCTTCAAATTTTCCTTTCAGAAACTTATTGCCTCTGTTCTAGAGAATCAACCCCAAGAGCAAACCTAGAGCTTGCAAGTGTCCACGACCCTAGATGTAGGGTGGATGCTTCCAAGAAGCACAGCGGGACACTACACAACCCTAGAAACCCAATGCAAAAGACGGAAACCCAATCTGACAATGGACGAACGAACCGCGAACGAGAATGCGCAAAACAACACTGACCGGACTCACCCTGCGTCTGGTCAACACCCACCGGACACGTCCGGTCGAGCAAAAACCGACTTGGGACCTTACTGGATTGGACCGGACTCTGGTAGACAGAGCGTCCGGTCGAAAGCACAGCGTCCTGTCACAGAGACAAAAGCCGTGAACAGTGTAAGAGGCGAGTCCGGTCAAGAACACAGTACGAAGACAGAGGAACTGTTCAACGACCGGACTCAGGGTCAGCATCCGGTCACCCCGTTGAGTGAGTCCGGTCACCCCGAAAAACAGCTGTGCATTCACTGATTCTATCCAATCTCTCCCAAAACTAATCCTCTAGGGGACCAAACTTGGTGAGAGGAGTCACAAGGATGATAGTGAGCTATCTCTAAGAGATCATGGCTCGAACCTATCTCCAAATCGATGAATCGAAGAATATCGGGGGAAGGGAGAAAAACTTGACCCAAAACGAAAATCAATCGATCTACTAGCTCGTGATGTTAGAGGTTAATTCCTTTGGTAGAAAGATGTGCCTCACGATCTAGAACAACTCTATTCAACTGGATTTGCAAAAGAAGCACCAAGTAGAGAGATCAATTAACGGGAAAAATGTGGAGAAAAGCAACCCGCGAAGAACACGAACAAAACGTGAATCACAACCACGAATTTGCAACCGTGTGGCTACCACACGCTACAACAGTGAGATTACAGTCTCACTTCCTCAAAATCTCACGGGCACAGAGGTATTGTTCTCTTCTCTGCGGATCTCAGTTCGCTACAGCAGGGAATGGGAGAGCAGGAAACCCTAGATGCAACAGAGCAAATGACTGAGATAAAATGGGAGGAGGGTGTCTCCCTCTACTTATCCTAATTCTAATTCCTACTCTACCCCTCGCTAATTACAGAGCGAACCAGCTAAACCCTAGGGTTATTCTGGACCAACTCGAAGATGCTGGTGATCCGACGGCCACGCCCGCACAACTGGTAGCGTTGCCTCGACGCAACCTCACCGATTGCCGCCACGTGCCGCCACCGCTCCGCTTGTCCTTTTCCCGGACTTCGCCCCTGGTTTTGAGGCCCAAACCGGGAAACCAGCCTTCACGACCAACCCCCGGTTTTGAGGCCCAAACCGGGAAACTAGCCGACCATCGCCTGAGTTTTGAGGCCCAAACTCAGAAACCCGCAGCACCCAGGTTTTGAGGCCCAAACCTGGAAACCGTCCTCAGCCCGAGTTTTGTGGCCCAAACTCGGAAACCATCAGTGCCCAGGTTTTGAGGCTCAAACCTAGAAACCGTCCACTCGGTGGTTTTTCTGTGGCTCAACCACCAAACTGAGTCGTAGAGGGGATGCACCGCCCGTGCACCCCGTCCACCGACACGTGTCCCCAGGTCCTCGACCCAAGCAACCCATGCCCGCAAGTCTTCGCTCGTCGCTGTCCCAGGCTGCCAGCCACCACAGCTGATCCTCGAGCCACCGGTCCCTCAGTCCAAGCCTCACTTCCGCCCTTCGCCACTCTCAGTCCATCGGCACGGCACGTCTCTACTTGACCTTCACCTTGCCTTTGATCACTGTATCCGTGCTCGACACCTGCACAACACAAGCCAAAGAACATGCGCATTATCCCACTTGACAGTCACTCATCACTCAGAGACTCGGCATACACCCATGTATCCGCAGTTTCCCAGTTTGGGCCACAAAACCTTAGTCATTTGCTCTTTGCCATCTAGATTTTCCTGCTCTCCCAATCCCCTGCTGTAGCAACTGAGATCCGCAGAGAACCATACCTCTGTGTACTTGAGATTTTGATGAAGTGAGACTGTAATCTCACTGTTGTAGCGTGTGGTAGCCACACGGTTGCAGATTGATGTCTCAATTCGCGTTTTGACTTTGTTCTTCGCGTTCCTCGCTTCTCCGCGATTTTCCCGTCGCTCGATATCCCTCTCTACTGCATCTTTTTGAAATCTACTTGAATCAACTTGTTCTTTATAGTGAGGAGATCATTTCCACTGAAGGAATTCATCTAACTCCTCACGAACAAGTAGATCAGGTCGATTCAACCTTCGTGGCGCTTTTTCGGTTCATATTCCCTTTCCTTCGATTCCCATTGATTGAGTTGATTTGAGTGGATGATTTCTTGGGGATAGTCTCCTAACTACCTCGTGATCATCCTCTCCAAGTTTGGGATCAAAGGATTTTGATTTGGATCGTTTTGGAGGAGATTTGAGTTGAGGGCGACCAAAATCGCCCTTTCTGTTCATCCGCGGACAGTCCGCCGTTGGTGGCGCGGACAGTCCGCGCGTCGGGCTCCGACCGAGTCATTGGCCGCGCGGCTCGGCTGTGTTGTCTCGGACTGATCGGCGGATAGTCCGCAGCAGGAATCCGCGGACAGTCCGGGAGTCATCCAGGGACTATTCAACAACGTTGTTGTTTTGCTCTTTTGGCCGGCGAACAGTCCGCCACCTGAGCTCGGACAGTCCGCCGTTGGGCAGACAGTCCGCGGTCTGAACCCCGAACAGTCCGCGAGTTGGCTGAGTGTTGAGGTTTAGTGCGTTTACTCTCCCGACTTCTTAGCCTGGTTTTCGGACTTCTCGTTTGGCCCTAGAGTTGACCTAGGAACCTCTCTAGGTATCTTTGCTACTCGTTAGCATCGGTATTTGGCAATTTCTCGACGTAGCATTCAATCTATGTTTGGGACTGGGTTTTCAGGGGTCGAACTTGAGCCGGAGCTTTTGGTGTTTGGTTCGCTCTTGCTTTGTGGTGCCTCGCTGTGATCCTAGGGATCATCCACCCTCTTCCAGGGGTCGTGGGCATCACGTTTCGAGCAAAGCTTTTGGGGGTCGATTTTTGGGAAAAAGGACAAAGTTTCGAGATAAATTTTTGAGCTCCCATTCACCCCCCCTCTGGTCGCCTTGCTTTTGCATTCTCGGTCCTTCAAATCCTCAGGCCACCGGTCCATCAGTCCAAGCCTCACGTCTGCCCTTCACTGCTCCGGGTCCATCGGAACGACACGTCTCTACTTGACCTTCACCTTGCCTTCGATCACCGTCTCCGAGCTCGACACCTGCACAACACAAGCCAACGAACATGCGCATCATACTAGTTGACAATCACTCATCATCTCAAGATTCGGCATACACCCATGTATCCGCAATCTCCCCCTTGATGAGTGCTTTGTTAACTACCAACACAAATCGTATGAAATAGAAGAAAGGAAGAAGAAGGAAACGAAGCAAAGCCAAAAGAAGTCGAATGGAGTGAGCAAGACAACTTGGTTCCCAAAGACATGGGCAACGGCTCGACGCAACCAACCAAATCAAAGCTAGCCCTCAAGAAGAGGCAGAACGGGCTCAACACCGCTAGAGAGAAATTCGAAGCAACGCAGTCAAAACTTGAGTAAATCAGCTAGTCCCTCCAGAAAGAGGCAAAGGCTCAACACAACTAGCGCTCCAAGCCAATTGAAAACTCATTTCAAACGAGCAAAGCTCCCCCTGGACATGAACTCCCCCTTCAATAGTGCACACAACTAGGTTACATGATTTGTCCAATTTCTCCCCCTTAGTTGAAAATGCACAAAACAAGGCTAAAAAGAGAAGCCCAAAAGCAAATGCATATGAGTAACAAATGTAGGTTAGCAGCTTCAGGTATATAGTCAATAGAATGAATAGATTCTCTAAAGAGTGCTGATCCGACTACTCATCAACAAGTATAAATACCAGCAAAGGCTCAAACTGATCACGGAATACGAAATATGAACATATGAGCACAGTGAGCAATTTTAAGACATTCAGAGAGGGTTTCACCATCAAAATAGCACCAAACATATATAGACAGGAAGTCAAACAAATGCTAAACATGTATACAAGGTGAACTACCCCTAGCAAAGTTCAACCATCATGCTACAGAAGGAAACAAAGACTTGTGTTTTGAAAATTTTATCGGAGTTGCAGCGGTGATTATATACAAGTTCAAATTTTCAGCATGTGATTGCGGGAGGTTGAAAACTTGACATTGCCTAACTTTTCAACCGAGCTAAGCCTATGCATAAGCAATTAGAAGCTTGAAGCAACGGTTTCAATCTTACACTACCCGGCTCAAGTTTAACTCAATGTGCAATGAGAAATAGTCTCGATACTATGATGTGCTGTCAAGTAATCTCATCTCGATCTTTTCAATTCACTTAAACTTGGTTCAATTTTAACAGAATATGAACATACCAAGCAAGTGAAAGACTCAGAACTAGAGACATAGCAACCTAGCATATATGAAAAGCACAAGTAACTTCCACACATTCTACACATGCTAGTTGCTAATCTCAATGGTGAACAAGTTTCAATTTTTATGTTTGATTAAGCATATTCACAGTTCTGAAAAATAGCTCAGCTCACAACATGTATCAGTGATCAAGAAGAGCCTAAGCTACAAGCATCATCATATGACATCGGAGTAGACACTAATCACAACATAGATTCATTCTACAGATTATAGACATGAAGCTCAAAAAAGTAATTAAGACGCAAAGATGATGAAATGCAAAGACCAAATAAGAACAAAACAAAAGAAGTCAGACTAAAATACAATAACCAAAATGTTTCCCCCAGCTAAAAGGGGAAACACACACCAAGCTCACCTCTCAACCTAGAAAAGGTTGATTGGTCCAAAGGCTTGATAAAAATATCAGCCAACTGATGATGAGTATCGACATGGCGAAGGTCGATATCACCCTTCTCATAGTGGTCTCACAGGAAATGAAAGCGCACATCAATGTGTTTGGTCTTAGAATGAAGCACGGGGTTCTTAGCAACGCTGATCGCACTCGTGCTATCACAAAGCAAAGGGACTCATGAAAAGCTCAGACCAAAATCACGCAAAGTGGCCATCATCCACAACAACTAGGAATAGCAGCTAGCCGCAGCAACATATTCAGCCTTTGTGGTAGACTGGGCGACACTAGACTGCTTGCGAGAAGACCAAGAAATAAGAGACAAACCCAAAAACTGACAAGTCCAAGAAGTGGACTTGCGGTCAAGTCAGCAGCCAACAAAATCAGCATCGGAATATCCGCAAAGAGAGAGGGTAGAAGAAGCAGAATACCGAATCCCGAACTGAGGGGTGAAATGAAGGTACCTCATAATGCACTTGACCGCCTGACGGTGAGAAGTGCGCGGCGTCAACTAAAATCGTGCGCAAAGACACACCACAAACTGGATGTCCGGGCATGTCACCGTCATGTACAGCAGCGACCCAATCATACTCCGGTACTCCTTCTAGTCCACGGCTTCTCCCTCCTCATCCGCATCCAGGGCCGTCGTAGTCGACATGGGTGTTGGAAGAGGCTTGGCCTCGCCCATATTGAACTTCTTCACTATGTCCTTGGTGTACTTGCCCTGGTGCACAAATGTCCCTTCTCAGGATTGCTTGATTTGCAACCCGAGAAAGAATGTCAACTCGCCCATCATGCTCATCACAAATTCCCTGCTCATTGTATCTGCAAACTTGGAAAACAAAGCATGAAAAGAACCACCGAAAATGATATCATGCACGTAAATCTGAATCAACAAAGTGTCATTGCCTTGCTTGAGGAGAAAAAGAGTTTTATCCACACATCCCAATTTAAAACCCTTAGCAAGCAAAAAGGTTTTCAATCTATCATACCAGGCTCTAGGGGCTTGTTTCAAACCATATAAAGCTTTGTTAAGTTAAAAAACATGGTTTGGAAACTTGGGATTTTCGAAACAGGGGGGTTGTCTCACATACACCTCTTCTTCTATGTAGCCGTTTAGGAAGGCACTCTTGGCATCCATTTGAAAAAGTTTGAAACCTTTGGATGCAGCAAAAGCCAAGAGGATCCTAATTGCCTCCAAACAAGCTACAGGAGCAAAAGTCTCCTCATAGTCTATCCCCTACTTCTAACTATACCCCGGGGCTACAAGTCTTGCCTTGTTTCTCACAACATGGCCATCCTCTCCTTGTTTGTTTTTGAAAACCCATTTTGTCCCAACAGGGTGACACTCAGGAGGAGGTGGAACAAGAACCCAAACCCGATTTCTCTCAAAATTTTTGAACTCCTCATGCATGGCATTGACCCAATCCGGCTCAGATAAAGCGTGTCCAACATCTCGGGGATCAAAATCAGCAACAAATGCAGAATGAGCAAAGTGAGAGATTTTTTGTGACCTTGACCGAGTGACGCGTTCATGGATGTTGCCGATCATCTGTTGAGGAGGGTGTTGGCGTTGGATGTGTCGTGGCGCCTCCCTTGCTGGTGCCTCCTCGGGTATCATCAGTGGCAAACCCCGAGGTGGTGGATCGACCGGCCCCCATGTAGTGGAAGAAGATGGGTTGGGGCCGTGAGCAGTCGTGGTCGATGTCGATCCCAAAGGCACAACAGGTGGAGGAAGATCTGGATTATCCATCTGTTCAGCTCCATCTTCCTCATCATCAAAAAAAGGTTCACCAACCTTGTGATCACCTGCACGCTCAAATCTAGAAGAAGGACAAAGCATGGTCTCGTCGAAGGTGACATCGGATGTCTCCATGACTCGGTTAGTATCAAGGTTAAGTACATGATATGCACGAGTATGATTACCATAACCCAAAAATACACCGTCAGAAGAGCGAGACTCAAACTTGTCCAAGTTGCCTTTCTTGAGTATAAAACAGTGGTAACCAAAAACTCTAAAATAACTCACTTTGGGTTGCTTCCCAAATCGCAACTCATAAGAGGTTTTCTTCGAGAAGGCACAGAGAAAAATGTGATTGGGAATATAGCATGCAGTGTTAGTAGCCTCGGCCCAATACCGCCTAGGAGTCCTATGCTCATCGAGCATCGTCCTAGCCATCTCAACAAGGGTCCGATTTTTCCTCTCTACAACACCATTTTGTGGCGGTGTGTAGGGGGAAGAAAACTGATGCTCTAAACCCAAAGAGTTACAAAACTTCTCAAAATCCAAGTTTTTAAACTCGGAACCATGATCGCTATAAATAGCTCTCATCGAGTTCTTAGGGAACTCGTTCTGAAGTTGCAAAATCAGATTGCGAGTAAAAGAGAGTCTCAGTTTTCTCAGCTAAAAAGAAATCCCATGAATATCTTGAAAAGTCGTCAACAACAACAAGCACATACCACTTCCCACCAACCAAGCTCACCCGAGCCGGACCTACAAGGTCCATATGCAAAAGCTCTCCAGGGCGCTTGGTCATAACTTGATTCACAGGATGGTGGGGAGCGGCAACCATTTTCCCATGTCTACAAGAATGGCAAACAAGATCCTTCTCCATGTGTAACTTGGGCAATCCTCGGATTAAGCCAAGTGAACTAAGCCTTGCAAGCAAGTCGAAGCTCAAGTGACCAAGTCTCCTATGCCACTTCCAAAGATTAGAGGAGGATCCAGCCAAAAGACAATGAGAAATGCCAAAAGACTCTGAGAAATTTGCACGAAAGACTTTGAGCCTGAGGATCTAAACACCTTCAGACGAGGACGACCAAGGAAAGTTGCATCGACACCTTCAGCCTGGATCAGAGGCACAAGCCATGCCAAAGACAGATGATCTCAGCCAAGCGCTACAAGATCTCTCACTCAAGAGTCGGCAAGAATTGGGAGATTGGGCCGCAGTCTCCGATTCCTACCCAAACACGACTACTCGATCCAAGGAGGACTCGGACTCTAGGCACCGTATCCCCTTAGGACTACACAACACAACGAAGACCTTCCAAGAGTTGATCAGATCGAACTTCAAGAAGCTTCAGCAGATCCCGTTAACAGCAGATCCCGCTCAACCCATGAAGGCAACATCGTCCATTGGCCAATACAACCAGCCCCAGCTAGGTTGGTTGGCACAATCGACCAGCAGTTACCATACCAGTATGGTTATCAACTTCCTTTCAAAGACAAAGACACCTCAACTGAGTTAATCTCTAGCGCTTCTACCGTGGAACTAGCTACACCAGGATTAATAAGCCAAGCTTATTGTCGGGAAGTCTTTAGGGTAGGACAACAGTCATCACTGCGACCTCTGACTCCTCCAAATGTCTTTCCGACGATGAAACCTTGAGCATGATATCCGACGATGATCCAGAAGGACCCGGTGAAACCGAGATCCTGAAGGCAGAGAGGCTGAGGAGGAACCAAGCCAAAGATGCACGCAGAAGGCGGGCAACTCATCGCAAGGAGGCTGAAAGGATCAAGATGCCCAAGAGGGGGGGTGAATTGGGCTTTTCTAAACCTTTAGCACAAATTAAAACCTATCAAGCCCAATTAACCCCTTGTGACTAGAAGTGTGTTTCTATATTCTACCCTTGGGCCTAGGACCTTGAGGCTGAAGGTGTTGAACCAAAGGGAGAAATCAAACAGACAAGATTGCCCTGAGGATCTAAAATCCGACTGAGATTCGGCTTAAAAAGAATCTCATAGTCATCCTCAAAAAGTTGAGAAACAGAAAGAAGGTTAAAATGCAAGTTCGAAACAAGAGCAACATCACGAAGGATAAAATGCTCATTAACTCGCACAGAACCACGAGATAACACCTTACCTTTGCTATTGTCACTGAAGGTAATAGACTCCTTTCCGGTGACTGGACTAAGACTGGAGAACAACTTGGAGTTTCCGGTCATATGCCTTGAGCACCCGGAATCAACAAGCCAAACGTTCTCCAATCTACTTACCTACATCAATAAAAAGACATAGGGTGAGCATACGGTCCAACACTGGGGTGAGTAAAACTGGAAGAATACCAGTGTTGTCCCGGCTGCTCAAAAGAACGATCAGTGTAAAAACCATTCCTAGCACGCCTACGGGGAAAGCGATCACCACGCATAGGAAAACATGGTCCTCTAAGGGAAGAGCGTCCATCACGATAGTCAAAACGTGGTGGGGGGTAACGCTCAACAAGAAAGCCACCGCCACGGGATCCATAGCCTACACATCTAGGATCCCGCCGGGCAAAACCTCCTTGTGGCCTAGGACCTTGAGTAATTGGACCTCTAGGCCTAGCACTCCTCCTTTGAACATTCGACACATGTACATCATTTAAAAGATGGTACATGTTTGTGTTGTTCATCTCCTTTGCACGACGCTCCTCTCTCTTGCGCCGAAAGCAAAACTCCCTCAAGTGCCCATCTCTCCCACAGTGCTCACAGTGGTACCTCACCGCTCTCATAGGGGGTTGTTGGTACTCACGGTATTGGGTGTGGATCACTCGGTTCTTTTGTGGCATGAGCTCCTCTTGGATTGGTGGCATAGTGTCTAGCTTGTTCCTTAGGTGATTGGGTTTTGGAGCCCATGTTTGTTTCTTGGGTGGAGCTCTTGGAGGTTCTACAAACACTCCATCCTTGGTGTTAGGCTTGAGTGGCTCTCTGGGTGAAATCTTGGTAAGTTTGGGAGTAGTGGTGGTGTTGGGCTTCTCACTCGGCTTAAGACCACTAAACTCTCAAACATTCCAAAAAGATGTAGCACTCTCCACAACCTGAGCAAAACCAACACCAGGACCTCCAGCAACACGCTTGAATTGGGCAATCATCATCCCAAGCTGCGGCTCACCACAAGACACCCATGACAAGATGGTCCGAAGGTATGTGTTTTCTTCCTCGGTTTGCATCTTGACATGCTTCACATTTGCAATCTCCATCTCCAAACCCTCACACAAGGCACACCTAGACACACAAGTGCTACCTGAGCTGGCCTTCTCAAGAGACACAATCTTGGCATTCTTCTCTGCCAACTCGGATTGCAAGCCTGCAAAAGACTTGCACGCACCCAGCAACACGGGTCTAGCCCTAAGCTCATCCACCTCTACAACCAAAGCAACATACTTCCCCCTCAAGGTGAGAAGGTCAGTCATGTGCTTGGAGAACATCTCACACTCATCCTCCTCGGTGACTACAACGGTGGACTTGACAGACTCAAGTTCCTTCACCGCATCCTCTGACTTCTGCCTAAAGTCCTTCCTCTCTCTAGCAGCATGCCTAAGCAACTTGTCTTGACTAAGAAGAGCGGCAGTAAGTTTCACGACCTCTGCAGAGAGTTCATCGGGGGTCTGAGATACTTAGGAGGAGGAGGAGGAGGAGTCGTTCCGAGGGATCTCCTCCAGCTTGTTGTCGACCTCATCGCCGAGGGCCATGGTGCAGAATCCCTCGTCGTCGGCGAAGAAGCAAAGACTGTTCAGCTTGTTCTCGATCTTCTTCTTCTCGGACTCATCATCGCTTGATGCAGTGGACTCGTTGTCCGAGTCATCGATGTCGCTGAGCGTGGCGAAGAAAGCCCGCTGCTCGGCCTGGGCCTTCTCCAAGTTCTTCTCCTTGATGTACTCCTTGTTGAAGCTGCCCTTCCGCTTGTGCTTTGCGGGGACGTACTTCTCCTTGCGCTTGCCGGAGTCATACTTGTAGCCATGATCACCCTTGCTAAAAGCTTGCTTGTTCTTCTTCGGGCAGTTGGCGATGAAGTGGTCCGAGTCGCCGCACTCGTAGCATCCAGCTCGACCTCCTCCGCGGCGATGGTTCATGCAGTTGTTGTGGAACCGCGAGAACCGGTTGGCAAGTAAAGCCAACTCGTCGTCTCCCATGAACTCCAGCTGCTCCTCTATGATAGAAAGAGGAGAAGACAAAGCAAAGCCTCCAGAGGTGTTAGCAGAAGAGCCAGAAACCAAAGCCATCGATGGGTTAGAAGGATTTTCATAAGAAGCCCTCGCCATGGCGTCAATCTCATTGTACTTGAGCTTACTAAAGAGCTCATCGCACATGAGAGTCTCATAGTTAGATGATTTGATGATCGCCTGAACCTTAGAGTCCCACACCGACCGATCGAGAGTGTGAAGAAGCTTGAGAGCCCTCTCATGATCGTCGTAAGGCAACAGCTCCTTGTTAGCCCTCATCCTGTTGACAAACACCTAAAAGCGAGCGAATAAACTTTCTATGCTCTCGCCAGGCATGTGTTGAAAGTTCTCATACTCTTGCTTGTGCGACTCGTATAGACAGGTTTTGACTTGAGTGGTTCCCTCATGAAAATGCATGAGAGTCACCCAAATCTCCCGAGCCGTAGCGAGGTGAGAAACGCGATCAAACTCAGACATGCTCAAACAGGTGAAAAGAGCATTACAGGCTCGGCTATTGACATCGTGCTCATCGATCTGCTGTTGAGTCGCATGAGCAGCCAAGACCACGTAATCAGTCTTGTTGCAAATCTCCCAAATCGAAGCACCCATGTTCTGAAGATAGGCCGACATGCGTATCTTCCAATACGCATCGTTCGTCCCATCAAAAAACGGTGGTTTGCCCACGCCGCGATCCATATCGCCTTCTGTGGATCTGGAACCGGCTAAGGTGGAAGATCCTTAACCCGCTCCGATACCAATTGAAGGACCGAGAATGCTACCCAAGGCGACCAAAGGGGGGTGAATGAGAGCTTCAAATTTCTTTTCAGAAACTTATAGCTACTGTCCCAAAAATCAACCCCGAGTGCAAACCCTAGAGCTTGATAGTGTCCATGACCCTAGATGTAGGGTGGAGGATGCTTCCGAGAAGCACAGCGAGACACTATACAACTCTAGAAATCCAACGCAAAAACCTGAAGCCAAATCAGAAGTCGGACGAACGAGCTGCGGACGAAACTGCGCAGAACTCAGAGCATCGGACGCTGGCCTGCGTCCGATGTGTTCCTGGCGGACACGTTCGATGCAAAATAGGCAGTAACAAAACCTTACTACATAGCCATCGGACGCTGCTACAGTGTAAGCTCAACGTCCGATGCTGAGGCCTCAGTGCGTCCGATGACAACAGAGCATCCTATGCCTTGACTTCTGCTGCGTCCGATGCAAAATGAATGTTTTCAAACACTCACTGCATGACCATCGGACGCTGGACTGTAGCGTCCGATGCCCCTTTAAAAGCACAGAATCTGACATGTGGCAACGACGCGTCCGATGTGATGAACATAGCGTCTGATGCCCTCATGTTCAGCGTCCGATGCTCCCGAAACTGCACAGTTCTTCCGCGGATTCAACCTAATCTCCTCCGAATCGAAAGCTCTAAGGCTTAGACATGGTATGAGGAGTTCCAAGGATGTTAGTGAGCTACCCCTACGAGATCATGGCTTGAACCTAACTCCAAATCGGTGAATCAGAAGAATTTGGGGGGGCAACGGAGAGAAAAGTCGATCCAAAACAAAAACCAACCGATCTACTTTCTCGTGAGGTTTGAGTTGAATTCCTTCAGTGGAAATGATCTCCTCACTTCAAAGAACAAGTTGATTCAAGTGGATTTGAAGAAGATGCATCATAGAGGGAGATCGAGCAACGGGAAAATTGAGACAAAAAGGAAAACGCGAAGAACAACTCAAGAACGCGATTCACAATCTCAATTCCCAGCCGAAATTCGTCCCCATGAGGAGACAACGGGAATCTGGTCCCGTTTCTGCAAAATCCAATTACACAGAGGTATGATTCACCATCTCTGCGGATCTCAGTAGCTACAGCAGAGAATGGGAGGCAAGAAAACCTAGAGTGAAAATAGCAATGGTTGAGATAGTTTAGAGGGAGGGGTTGCCTCTCCTAATATAGCCTAATACAATTATTCCCCTTCTACCCCTACTGCTAATGAGCGAGCAGGCTCACCCTAAGGGTATTCCTGACCAACTTGAAGTGTACTCGATCCGACAGCCACGCCCGCACTGAGAACATATATGATGAATGATTGACATTTATGAGGAAGGTTTCAGGCTTTTCCCGGTTGAGTCCATATCTCGCTATGCGCTTAATGTTTATGACTAACCGGTGGCGTTGAGTTGTGGTGTGTTACTATGTTGGTGTGCGTGTGCAACATGTGTCTCTTGGTTGTGTTGATGTGCAGGTGTGGAACTCGGATACAGTGGTCGATGGCGAGGTGAAGGTCAAGTAGAGACGTGATGTGCCGACGGAACGGGAGCGGTGAAGGATGGGTGTGCCGTGCGGCGGACGTGCCATGCCGATGTACCTAGAGCGGTGAAGGGCGGATGTGAGGCTTGGACCAACGGACCTAAGGGCTGGAGGACCAGCTGTGGTAGCTGCACTTGGTGTCGACAAGCGAGAGCACATGGGGATGTGCGATGCATCGGCCGAGTCGGGAGGAAGACGATGGCGTCGTGGCACTTGGCGGGAGGTTGGACACGGGCCTGCATGCGGTGCAAGTGTCGTTGGCCGAGTCAAGAAGGAAGGAGAAGGCGTTGTGCCCGGTGTGGAGGCTGGACATGCATTGGCATTGTAACATCCCTCGTGTTAAGTCCTAATTAAAATTTTAATTAATATGTTTAGTATGCATAATCATCTGGCATCATGGTATAAAGCATTTCATCTTTTAAGTACAAATGTGATGCTTCATATGTTTTGCTTGAGTGTTGCATGATCTTGTGTGATGCTTTGATAAGTGATGTGGTTAGGTGTCACATGAAATGATGAGTGTGAATAGAAAACCTAAATTTTCTATGTTCCTTTTATTCTCTTTTCTATAAGTTAAAAAGTATGTTAAATTTCAAAGTGATTTCAAAAGCAAAGTTGTAGCTCTTGTTGAGAGTGACAACTTTGGTATTCAAAGTTTTCAAAGCTTCTGTATAAAAGTTTGAATAAATTTGAAATCTTTCAAACCCTGAATTTGACCCCAAAACTAGATTTCAAAAACTAAAAAGAATTAGACTTTGGTCCTTTAAGTAAAGTTGTAGAGAAGATCAAAAGAAACATCTTTTATTAAGGTAGATTTTCATGTTCTTAAAGAAAATCTGAAGTGATTTGGAAAACAAGTTTGATTTAGTTTCAAATTGAAAATTAATTTCCAAACCCTAGTTTTATCCCCTTTTGGGTAGTTCAAAAATTTAGCATAATTTTGATATGGGACCAAAAACAAAGTTGTAGATAATTTTATAAGTAACAACTTTTATATTGGTAAAATTTGAAGTTGTTCAGAAAATTCAAAAGTAATTTTGAATCAGAGTTTGAATGCATTTCAAATTCAAAATGTGATTTCAAAATCTAGGCAGATTTTGGGTGTGCTCCTTAAATGAAAGTTGTAGATCCTAATTTTTGGAACAACCTTCATGTTGGGAGTTTTCTCTGTTGTTCAGCCGTTTTGGGAGAATAGGGGAAAGAAAATAGAAATCTTCTCTGCGCTACAGTAATCGGGAAAAGGGGGGAAACAGGGCACGGCTGGTGCTCTGCACCGCCACACCGCCGCCGCCGCTTTGGCCGGCCGCGCGCCGCGCGTCGCGTGTCCGCCCACGTCGTCAAGGTCAAGCAGGAGGTGTCGACCGCAGGCTCGTCCTTATCTCGCTCCCTCGTACACCGCCATCCTCTTTTCCTCTCCTCTACTCTCTGTTTCCCGGCCGAAAAACAGAGGACCGCCACCACTGCCGCCGAGCTCCGCCTCAACGTGGCCACACCACCGTGGAGTGCCTCTCGCCTCCCCGTCTGGTGCGCTAGCTTTGCCTCGGTGTGCTAGAGCCTATCGGCCTCACCGTTTTCGCAGGCGCGGTCCAGACACGCCGGACCGGTTGGAGCCGCCGCCACCGCCCCCACCATGGACAGCAAGCTTCGCGCCACTTTAGCTCCAATCAGCGTAAGCTTTAGGGTTCGGTGAGCCTTCTTATCACGTAGCCATCTTCATTGTGGTCGCTACCGCCTTCTCCTCGTCGGACCGCCGTCGCGCTGTCGCCGTGCCCACGGCCAGTCGCCGTGGCCGGTGTAGGGTCTCCCCTGAGCACGATATCGCTGACCTAGCTGCTTAGGGGTGTCCGCAGAGTCGTCCCGAGCATGTGAGTATCCTTAGCACCGCCTAGAAGCTCGCCGTGGTGAGGAGGGCGTCGTTTCCGCCGGTCGGCACACGGGCAGAGCGCCGCCGTGAGTGGCTCCGCCGTAGTCACGCTCTTCCGATGACCCTAGCTCCAGTGTAAACCGTGTCTGAGCTTCCCCTAACCACCCTGGAGCTGGTAGGCCTAGCGCTGCAGTCTCTACCGCCGTGACCATGGCGGAACATCGTCGTCCGCGCAGTTCGCGCTGCCGCCGCCGCCGCCATGATCGCAGATGACCGAGCTCTAGAGCGTCCTCATCCAAACCAGTGCAAGCATCTAGTTTTGGTGAGCACTCTAGGGCATCCTCATCCATCCTTGAGGTCTCTATCGCGTTCCCGCCGCCGGGCCGCAGCTGCGCCGCCGCTTGCCGTCGGGCTGAGCCGCCATAGCCAGTGGCCGAGCCCCTCCAGTGCCCTAAACCGTCGTCTGAGCTCTCCAGTGGTTGCGTGAGATCATGATGGGTCTCTTGGTGACCTCGCCTCCGCCGGAAAACCCACCGTCGTCGATCTCCATGGCCTACCCGCCGGCGAGAGCTCGGTCAAGGCCGGCAGAGGTCAGTTGACCTCGGGCCCCCGCCTGTCAGTGAGATGGGTGAGAGAGGGATGGGTAAGAAATGTGTTTTCGCTGCTTTTCTTTTCTATTCTGAAATGTTAATTTTGTGCTGATTGTTTGATTAATGCATAACTAAGTCATGTGTGCTCCAAAAATTATGAGATAAATTTTGTTGTGTTCCTTGTGATGTGCTCTATCCATGAAAAATATGAAACCTGATGTTTGGATGATTTTTGTATATGATTTAAATATGGCTTTTAATTAATAAATGGGACTTTAATGATTTTTATAGGCTTATTTATAAGTCCAAAAATCATGAAACCAATTTTGTTACTGTTTTCATCATGTAACTAATCTTCACAAAAATTTTGAAGTCTTTTGGACAAAATAATTTTCATGCTAGTTTTATGCTTTGTTTATTAATTAATTAATGCATAGAATTTGCTTAATTTGTATAGGCTCATATAATGATCCAAAAAATTATGAAATTTGTTTTGCAACTATAGTTTATTATAATCAACCATCCCTAAAAGTTTGAGTTTAATTTGACAAACTTTATTTAAACCCTATTTTCAATAATTGACTAATAAACATTGTTAGTTAATTAAAATGTTTGGTTAGTGATTAGGGTTAACTTTGGTTACCCTAATGACTCTTTTACTTGATGGTTGGCTTTTCATGATGTTGATTTGCCAAACATGACTAGGTTGTAGAGCAAGTTATACACTTATTATTGCATGCATGTAGTGCACTTGATCCTGCATGCATGTGACGATAAGGCTTTCATGTATGAGTGAAGACCATGGGGTACATTTCCCTTTGTTATTCCATGGCTTGGTTGATATGTTGATAAACCTTAGGGACTTTAGTTAACCTATTTAATGTTGTTTGATGATAATTGTTTGTTAAGCTAGAGACCATGGTTGGTGGGTTGCAAGTTGGTTTTGTTGGTTTGCAACTTTACCGTGAAGGAAAGTTATACTCAACTTTCCTTGTTTGTTTAACTTCTGTTATGCACTTGAATTGTCCTGCACCTTAGCATACATCACATGGCATCATACTAAAGCATACATCCTGTATCTACGTGTAGTGCACGAGAGTGTTGGAGTCGTGTTGATCAGCTTTGGTGATCACCCTTGTCGAACAAGCCTCGGAAGGAGATCCTTGTTGGACAAGCTTCATCGAGAAGACTTAACTTCTAGATGAAGGAACTAACCTTTGTGAATCATTCTTGGATCTTATCTTCCCTGCAACGAAGGCAAGCCCCGGTTCATTTAACCATTTTCTTGGATTTACAATTACACTTACTTGGATAATCTGATGCATTAAATGTTTATCAAATAAATGCTTTAAACCTGCTGATGCATGATCAACCTTGTTATCGATATATCATTTCTTGATACCTGCTTTATGCAAATGATAGAAATGCTCCGCCTTGCTTTCTCACGCTCCCGATAAATGTTTTGATACTTATCGTTTTGGGAATGATTAAGAGAAAGAATGATGGTTAAGACCAGACGGGCACATGCATCGAATTCTTGGGTTGGTGTAGGGTGACCTGGATGTGTCGGTATAGGGTTAACCGTTGTTGGCCTGCTAGATTGAGAAACTGTGAAGTACCGATCATATACTACGGTAAGCCCTGCCTTGGTGGTTCTTAAATGAGAACGGCTAATCGCGCACTGGGAGTGGAGAGATGGCGGGAGTACTAGCTACCCTCGTGGGTCGAAGTCCCGGATTAGAGGTGTACAAGTACTCTCGGGTGGCGCGGACCCGGTCTTGTTTGGAGGATCCGAGGTTGGGGTTGGTATATGTGTGATCACGGGTCTACATATATCGTATGATCGTGGAAAACTCCCAGATCTGGTTGAATCGATTCGAATCGTCGTGCTCCTCGGTTAAGGAGACTCAATCTTTCGACCCGCACGGTAGAATAAAAATGGAACTGGTTTAAGAAAGAATGAAGATGATCTTTCATGAATAATCACCTTTAATTCTTACTATATACTTAAATGTATAAGTAAAATTTGGGTCTAGGTTTACTTAGTAAGCTTTTATGCAAATGAAAAATTCTGTTGAGCCTACCCAAACCAGCATGAACCTGAAGTCTTTTCTGTTGACGGGTAAGTCTTGCTGAGTATCGACCGTACTCAGGGTTTGTTAACCCCTGTTGCAGGTTTCTAATAGGTGATGTTGATCATGATCATGTCAGTGGGCTTGACGTGATCTGGTTGTTCTTCTTCTCCAACTTAGGTACTCCGCCTAAGTGTGGTTCCGTAATACTATTCTACTTCCGCAATACCAGTTATGTTTATGTAAAAAGTAACTTGTTCATGGTTTTGTAAAGTTTATATCTCTTACTTCCGCACTCCGATGGTATATTGTAACAAATGTTGTAATGTTGTAATTATTCCAACCTTCTTGATGATGATCCTGTGGTTCGTGGATAATTCGGGGTTCTCTCGAGGACACCCGACGGATCTTTCCAGTGATGTGGTACATGTGCACAGTCATTAGGGCTCGGGGAGACGATGACGTGTGCAGGTGGGCCACATTAATGGGAGGTTCTGCCACAGAATGGTATCGGAGCAGGATTGTCATCTAGGGAAGACTGGTTGCAACATTACTTTCGAAAAACTTCAAAATGATTTCTTAATCTAAAAGTTTTTGGAAGTAACGAGTTAAAAAAAATGATCCTTCCCTAAGTTTCTTTCTTGCTGAAAGACTTCGTGAAGACTCTACTGGCAACTCCAGCTGAAGACACTGAGATGGTCTCAACTTGTCTACGGAAGGTTAATGGAGAATTAGCGTCCCTGTCAAATCTCGACTGAAGAACTTTTCAACATCCTTTTTGAGTCAATGAAGCTAAAGTGTAAAGTATAGCCCTATATCTAACTGACATGTTGGAAACAGGAAGCTCCTGTCCATGAGAGGTCGTATAGGACGAGCATATATCATATCTTGCATAATGATAAAATGTGCTTTTTCTCTAATTTTTTTTTTAAAAAAAAACAGCTATGATCCCCGATAGCTAATCGTCCCTATAATCTGCTACCCATGATACTTATGTTCCTTAAGTTCTGATTCTTCGGAACATTTGGATATCTTTCATACACTCTACCACACAAACTTAGAATCAGAGTAAATCTTTGGTTCTTTCTAGATGTGTGTGTCATGCCTTGAATTGGCACATACCAGTTGCTTGTTGTCGTGAAAACGACGTATGGTGGTCGAAAGTTACCGAAATTGTGTTCTTTGAAAGGACCCTGATCTGTGGACCGGATAAAAGCGTGGGAACCTGGAGTCACCTATGGACGGCCACCATAGGACGTTACTGCCGGGTGCTCGCTGATATCCAGGCCTATAGTCATAATTCTTTCTAGTCCATCGTTAAAGTGATTTCGATTTTGAACGCCTAAAAGGGAGTTCAAAGCCACTTTCCTTGTAATTATAACCAACTCTTGTTTTGGTTATAATTTCCTCAATGTGAGATGAGAAATATAGAAGTTGTGCTCTATTGTGGTGCCATGATTGGTGACCACGGTGCCGCGTCGGAACCTAGGGAATCTCGTGTGTCCGGATCACACTAGTTTCCACTGGGTGCGCGCAGGTATCAAGGTCTACAGTTATGATCCATTATAGCCCACAACTAATGTACGCTCTCTCTGGATTCTTGATAATCTTTCTTGCTCCACCCAGATATCTTCTACCCTGCTACTTGCAACCGTGTTCTGATCCCGGTTGTAATCCTGAATCCAACCCAACCTCAGTTGCCTTGTGAACTCCTTGTGAGTAAACAAGTGTGACACATTTCCTTTTCCATTACTCAACCCTAGATTTTTAAGTGCTTCTTAAATCTCGGGACGAGATTTCTTTAAGGGGGAAGGATTGTAACATCCCTGGTGTTAAGTCCTAATTAAAATTTTAATTAATATGTTTAGTATGCATAATCATCTGGCATCATGGTATAAAGCATTTCATCTTTTAAGTACAAATGTGATGCTTCATATGTTTTGCTTGAGTGTTGCATGATCTTGTGTGATGCTTTGATAAGTGATGTGGTTAGGTGTCACATGAAATGATGAGTGTGAGTAGAAAACCTAAATTTTCTATGTTCCTTTTATTCTCTTTTCTATATGTTAAAAAGTATGTTAAATTTCAAAGTGATTTCAAAAGCAAAGTTGTAGCTCTTGTTGAGAGTGACAACTTTGGTATTCAAAGTTTTCAAAGCTTCTGTATAAAAGTTTGAATAAATTTGAAATCTTTCAAACCCTGAATTTGACCCCAAAACTAGATTTCAAAAACTAAAAAGAATTAGACTTTGGTCCTTTAATTAAAGTTGTAGAGAAGATCAAAAGAAACATCTTTTATTAAGGTAGATTTTCATGTTCTTAAAGAAAATCTGAAGTGATTTGGAAAACAAGTTTGATTTAGTTTCAAATTGAAAATTAATTTCCAAACCCTAGTTTTATCCCCTTTTGGGTAGTTCAAAAATTTAGCATAATTTTGATATGGGACCAAAAACAAAGTTGTAGATAATTTTATAAGTAACAACTTTTATATTGGTAAAATTTGAAGTTGTTCAGAAAATTCAAAAGTAATTTTGAATCAGAGTTTGAATGCATTTCAAATTCAAAATGTGATTTCAAAATCTAGGCAGATTTTGGGTGTGCTCCTTAAATGAAAGTTGTAGATCCTAATTTTTGGAACAACTTTCATGTTGGGAGTTTTCTCTGTTGTTCAGCCGTTTTGGGAGAATAGGGGAAAGAAAATAGAAATCTTCTCTGCGCTACAGTAATCGGGAAAAGGGGGAAACAGGGCACGGCTGGTGCTCTGCACCGCCACACCGCCGCCGCCGCTTTGGCCGGCCGCGCGCCGCGCGTCGCGTGTCCGCCCACGTCGTCAAGGTCAAGCAGGAGGTGTCGACCGCAGGCTCGTCCTTATCTCGCTCCCTCGTACACCGCCATCCTCTTTTCCTCTCCTCTACTCTCTGTTTTCCGGCCGAAAAACAGAGGACCGCCACCACTGCCGCCGAGCTCCGCCTCAACGTGGCCACACCACCGTGGAGTGCCTCTCGCCTCCCCGTCTGGTGCGCTAGCTTTGCCTCGGTGTGCTAGAGCCTATCGGCCTCACCGTTTTCGCAGGCGCGGTCCAGACACACCGGACCGCCGCAGCCGGACCGGTTGGAGCCGCCGCCACCGCCCCCACCATGGACAGCAAGCTTCGCGCCACTTTAGCTCCAATCAGCGTAAGCTTTAGGGTTCGGTGAGCCTTCTTATCACGTAGCCATCTTCGTTGTGGTCGCTACCGCCTTCTCCTCGTCGGACCGCCGTCGCGCTGTCGCCGTGCCCACGGCCAGTCGCCATGGCCGGTGTAGGGTCTCCCCTGAGCACGATATCGCTGACCTAGCTGCTTAGGGGTGTCCGCAGAGTCGTCCCGAGCATGTGAGTATCCTTAGCACCGCCTAGAAGCTCGCCATGGTGAGGAGGGCGTCGTTTCCGCCGGTCGGCACACGGGCAGAGCGCCGCCGTGAGTGGCTCCACCGTAGTCACGCTCTTCCGATGACCCTAGCTCCAGTGTAAACCGTGTCTGAGCTTCCCCTAACCACCCTGGAGCTGGTAGGCCTAGCGCTGCAGTCTCTACCGCCGTGACCATGGCGGAACATCGTCGTCCGCGCAGTTCGCGCTACCGCCGCCGCCATGATCGCAGATGACCGAGCTCTAGAGCGTCCTCATCCAAACCAGTGCAAGCATCTAGTTTTGGTGAGCACTCTAGGGCATCCTCATCCATCCTTGAGGTCTCTATCGCGTTCCCGCCGCCGCTTGCCGTCGGGCTGAGCCGCCATAGCCAGTGGCCGAGCCCCTCCAGTGCCCTAAACCGTCGTCTGAGCTCTCCAGTGGTTGCGTGAGATCATGATGGGTCTCCTGGTGACCTCGCCTCCGCCGGAAAACCCACCGTCGTCGATCTCCATGGCCTACCCGCCGGCGAGAGCTCGGTCAAGGCCGGCAGAGGTCAGTTGACCTCGGGCCCCCGCCTGTCAGTGAGATGGGTGAGAGAGGGATGGGTAAGAAATGTGTTTTCGCTGCTTTTCTTTTCTATTCTGAAATGTTAATTTTGTGCTGATTGTTTGATTAATGCATAACTAAGTCATGTGTGCTCCAAAAATTATGAGATAAATTTTGTTGTGTTCCTTGTGATGTGCTCTATCCATGAAAAATATGAAACCTGATGTTTGGATGATTTTTGTATATGATTTAAATATGGCTTTTAATTAATAAATGGGACTTTAATGATTTTTATAGGCTTATTTATAAGTCCAAAAATCATGAAACCAATTTTGTTACTGTTTTCATCATGTAACTAATCTTCACAAAAATTTTGAAGTCTTTTGGACAAAATAATTTTCATGCTAGTTTTATGCTTTGTTTATTAATTAATTAATGCATAGAATTTGCTTAATTTGTATAGGCTCATATAATGATCCAAAAAATTATGAAATTTGTTTTGCAACTATAGTTTATTATAATCAACCATCCCTAAAAGTTTGAGTTTAATTTGACAAACTTTATTTAAACCCTATTTTCAATAATTGACTAATAAACATTGTTAGTTAATTAAAATGTTTGGTTAGTGATTAGGGTTAACTTTGGTTACCCTAATGACTCTTTTACTTGATGGTTGGCTTTTCATGATGTTGATTTGCCAAACATGACTAGGTTGTAGAGCAAGTTATACACTTATTATTGCATGCATGTAGTGCACTTGATCCTGCATGCATGTGACGATAAGGCTTTCATGTATGAGTGAAGACCATGGGGTACATTTCCCTTTGTTATTCCATGGCTTGGTTGATATGTTGATAAACCTTAGGGACTTTAGTTAACCTATTTAATGTTGTTTGATGATAATTGTTTGTTAAGCTAGAGACCATGGTTGGTGGGTTGCAAGTTGGTTTTGTTGGTTTGCAACTTTACCGTGAAGGAAAGTTATACTCAACTTTCCTTGTTTGTTTAACTTCTGTTATGCACTTGAATTGTCCTGCACCTTAGCATACATCACATGGCATCATACTAAAGCATACATCCTGTATCTACGTGTAGTGCACGAGAGTGTTGGAGTCGTGTTGATCAGCTTTGGTGATCACCCTTGTCGAACAAGCCTCGGAAGGAGATCCTTGTTGGACAAGCTTCATCGAGAAGACTTAACTTCTAGATGAAGGAACTAACCTTTGTGAATCATTCTTGGATCTTATCTTCCCTGCAACGAAGGCAAGCCCCGGTTCATTTAACCATTTTCTTGGATTTACAATTACACTTACTTGGATAATCTGATGCATTAAATGTTTATCAAATAAATGCTTTAAACCTGCTGATGCATGATCAACCTTGTTATCGATATATCATTTCTTGATACCTGCTTTATGCAAATGATAGAAATGCTCCGCCTTGCTTTCTCACGCTCCCGATAAATGTTTTGATACTTATCGTTTTGGGAATGATTAAGAGAAAGAATGATGGTTAAGACCAGACGGGCACATGCATCGAATTCTTGGGTTGGTGTAGGGTGACCTGGATGTGTCGGTATAGGGTTAACCGTTGTTGGCCTGCTAGATTGAGAAACTGTGAAGTACCGATCATATACTACGGTAAGCCCTGCCTTGGTGGTTCTTAAATGAGAACGGCTAATCGCGCACTGGGAGTGGAGAGATGGCGGGAGTACTAGCTACCCTCGTGGGTCGAAGTCCCGGATTAGAGGTGTACAAGTACTCTCGGGTGGCGCGGACCCGGTCTTGTTTGGAGGATCCGAGGTTGGGGTTGGTATATGTGTGATCACGGGTCTACATATATCGTATGATCGTGGAAAACTCCCAGATCTGGTTGAATCGATTCGAATCGTCGTGCTCCTCGGTTAAGGAGACTCAATCTTTCGACCCGCACGGTAGAATAAAAATGGAACTGGTTTAAGAAAGAATGAAGATGATCTTTCATGAATAATCACCTTTAATTCTTACTATATACTTAAATGTATAAGTAAAATTTGGGTCTAGGTTTACTTAGTAAGCTTTTATGCAAATGAAAAATTCTGTTGAGCCTACCCAAACCAGCATGAACCTGAAGTCTTTTCTGTTGACGGGTAAGTCTTGCTGAGTATCGACCGTACTCAGGGTTTGTTAACCCCTGTTGCAGGTTTCTAATAGGTGATGTTGATCATGATCATGTCAGTGGGCTTGACGTGATCTGGTTGTTCTTCTTCTCCAACTTAGGTACTCCGCCTAAGTGTGGTTCCGTAATACTATTCTACTTCCGCAATACCAGTTATGTTTATGTAAAAAGTAACTTGTTCATGGTTTTATAAAGTTTATATCTCTTACTTCCGCACTCCGATGGTATATTGTAACAAATGTTGTAATGTTGTAATTATTCCAACCTTCATGATGATGATCCTGTGGTTCGTGGATAATTCGGGGTTCTCTCGAGGACACCCGACGGATCTTTCCAGTGATGTGGTACATGTGCACAGTCATTAGGGCTCGGGGAGACGATGACGTGTGCAGGTGGGCCACATTAATGGGAGGTTCTGCCACAGGCATCGTGCCGGTGGTCGGGGTGTGAGAACCACACTCCGTCTACGGTGCGGGTTTGCTAGTGGAGCCTCGAAAAAATACCCTCAACGGTTTCCGAGTTTGGGCCTCAAAACTCGGGGTGGACGGTTTCCAGGTTTGGGCCTCAAAACCTAGGCTAGCGGGTTTACCGGTTTGGGCCTCAAAACCGGGCGGAGGTTCCTATGCGGAACGGTCGACGCGTGGCGACACCGAGAGGCTTGCGTTGCGGCAAAGCTATCGGTGAGAAGGCGCGGCGGTCGACGTGACGACACGTGGCGACATCTGTTGGTAGTTCTTAGCTTCACTAAAGATAGAGCTAGGCAACTATCCCCGGTAACGGCCCAGGAATGCTTGTTGGCACTTGCTAACGTTGTTACTAGGAGTAGACTGTGGAGTCTATCCCCGGCAACGGTGTCAGAAATGCTTGAAGCAAGACCGGTCACTATACCTAAAGGAGTGGAGCTAAAGCAGCTATCTACTAATGCCAAGCGGGGTTGTCAGTCCCGACACTAGTAGGAGCTAGCTAGAGAGATTGCAATCTACCAGGAGGAGATTCTGCAAGCGCACAGAACTATCGTAGTAGCACTTCGCCTGGGAGTACCAGGTGTCGATTTATTTGTTCCCAAGGGAAGGCTAGGGTGGTGTATGAGTTGAGTAAAGGAGGGGATGAGAGTCAAAGAAATAAGAAAAAGGAAAAAAAGGGGAGATGAGAGGCTAGAAAAAATATATGGATGGATAGGTAAGGATGAAATGGATGACTAAGGTAAGGTGGATGGATAGGTAGATAAAGGGATTAGGATAACTAAGGATAACTAAACTACTGACTACTAACTATTAACTACTCCTAGATAACCACAGAGCAAGATAACTACGAAGCAAGATAGTTACGAAGCAAGGTAGGCAAAAGTCAATAAAGCAACTAAGTTGAGTAAAGTTTTATTCCTATCTTGTCAAGTATCGAGGCGTACTAGCCTTTACCACTTACTTAGGTTGAACGCTAGCACAACGAGCCTTACTGTTAAACTGGGCCAACTACGTGGTGGAATTCAAGGCGCACAGGGCTGTCACCACCTGCTTGCTACCACAGCTATCTGGGGGTCCAGCCGTATCTGAAGGTAAGTCTATAACTAAGCACCACGCTTAATTATATTCTAACTATCTCTACCCTAGCTTTGAATAGAGACACCCTTGCGGACGTCAGAGCAAATACTTGACTTAATAAGATAAACACTAAACTAACTAAGCAACCTATTGGCAAAGATCAAACACTAAGCACACTAGTGTTAACACTGGATTTTGGTCAACATTGAGAAGATGACAGGTGGACCCAACGAGAAGTGAGAAGAGCATTCAGTAGACGGCCAAGCGGTCGGTTACTCCATTCAGGAAATAGATATGGCAAGAGAAGCCGATCACGAAGATAATCGACCATGACCGTGACAGATTAAACGAGTATTCAAGAAGCAAAGGGTTCTGATCTCATTGGCCAGGAGTTGGTTTTGGTGGCGTTGTGATGTGGCAAGCATGCAAAGAAGGCAATATATATAAAGCATGCACATCTTGACGTCCACTTCTATATTTAGCATGAATGGCTTCATGATGAAGAAAAGTGTTGACACCAGATTTTCGCACACACGAAGAATGGCAAGAGGGCCCCGGCTGGTGGTGACGGAAGTATTCGGCAAATGACCAGGCGGTCGGCTAGTCTTCAGGATTCGGCGGATGCATACATGGTTGGTTGTCTTGAGACAGCGGCTCCATTCGGAAAAACACATGTTGCAAGTAAAGCTGGCTTGCACGGGAAGACACGTGCTGATGGAAGGCATCGAATGATGAAGATTTATATATCTTTCCGTATTTTATTGTGAGTCGTAAACGTCTAGGACTCATGTTTCGTCCAGGGTATAAATATAAGCCCTCGACCATTGTAAAACTGTTCACAACCACATCAATACAACCGGCCCCGTGCCACCTTCGAGTCCTTATAGTCATGTCGTCGAGTTCTTCGAGAGGAATCATCGATCTGTCGACCTCCGTAAGTACCAGCAACCTTGCCATCATGTCTAGTATCATGCGGTGGATTTAGATATGATGCAAGTAGTGTCGTATGTTAAGCTTAGTATCGTGCGACGGATTTAAGCTTATGACGGGAAGTTTTTACCTATGACTTGTATCGTGCGGCGGATTGAGTCATGAGTAAAAATAGTTATCGGCTCTGTTAGATTTGGCAGATCTAATAGATTCATCAAGTTATCATGTGTTATATGTTTTATTCATTTAATGCGTACAACACTTTTTGCCCAATCTAGATTGATCTTTGTTCGGCCTTGTTGCACGAGTTTGCTCATGCTTTTACTAGTTATAAGATCATGATGGCCGAATTGACTTTCAATCTAGGTTGTTACATGTTGCGGGTTCATACATACCGATCATGTTTAGGCATTGATAGAGCTGGGTGTCGTGCGGCAGGTGCAGGTTTTAGATTAGTTTAACCATGCTTGGTTTGTATGTTTCTTCTTCATGGACCCTAGTTCGGCTAGTTTGCCGATTCTGGTTAAGCTTGCATGAGTAACGAGTATATATAGATCTGTTCAGATGTATGTGTGCTTTTAGCTTCTTATAATTAGATCGTATCATGCGGTGGATTAATCTAATTATAAGGAGTGGTGTAGATTTATAGCAAGTGGTATCATGCGGTGGATTAGCTTTGCTTGAGTTTATGCCTGACGGGTTCATGAAGGCTGGACGTGCGGCAGACTAGCTGGATTGGCCTATGCATATGTTATCTGAATAGATCTGTATTTACATGTTACCTCTTTTATCTTTTTGTCGCGTATGTATTCGGCATTCAACATGTTTACATGCTTTCTCTCTATACTTGCCAAATGACATATTAAACCTGTTTCGACAAACAGCTTCTATAGCTGTGTGCCGTCGCGATTGGCTTCCAAAGCCATACATATGGAACTGCCTGGTTTTCACCCAGCATGTTCCAAGGTATTTTCACACTTTTATCCCTTGTTGGTTTTTAGGTCAAACCGACTGGCACGTCTCCGGGTTCGATACACCCCGGGCTCCCGATTGAAGCTAGCCTCGTTCGGCTTGTTGTGTGCCCTTGACGCGAGACGTCACGTTTTGCGTCAACACACTTTTTGGCACGCCTGGTGGGACAACTCTCATTTCAAAATGCCTGGAATCGAGAACATCCCAATTGATGGAAACGAAGGAAAATTGGGGCAAGGCTTTATGTCGGCTGATAAGTTAGAAGAAGTAAATATTGGCGATGGAATCGAAACAAAGCCGGTATATATCAGCGCAAATTTGGATCCAGAATATAGACTGAAGCTGATAAATCTTTTAAAGGGGTTCAAGGATTGCTTTGCATGGGATTACACGGACATGCCCGAATTAGATCGCTCTATTGTTGAACATCGGCTACCGATCAAACCTGGATATCGTCCTTACAAACAACCCCCTCGAAAGATTTTCAAGGAAGAAGTGTTAGCCGACGTAAAGAAAGAGGTTGAGAGATTGTTGAAAACAAACTTTATTCGGCCATGTCGATATGCGGAATGGATTTCAAACATAGTTCCAGTGTACAAGAAGAATGGAAAGATGAGAGTCTGCATTGACTTCAGAGATCTCAATAAAGCTACCCCGATGGATAGTTACCCAATGCCGCTCGCTGAATTGCTCGTTGATGCAGCGGCTGGTTATGAGGTCATTAGCTTTATGGATGGTAACGCTGGATATAACCAGATCTTTATGGCAATAGAGGATATTTCAAAAACGGCTTTCAGATGTCCTGGTCATATCGGTTTATTTGAGTGGGTCGTGATGACCTTCGGTTTGAAGAATGCCGGTGCAACTTATCAACGAGCTATGAACTACATCTTTCATGAACTGATCGGCAAGATTGTAGAGATTTATATTGATGACGTAGTCGTGAAGTCCGGGGGTCACGAGGAGCATTTAGATGATCTAAGAAAGACCTTGGAGTGCACAAGGAAGCATGGTTTGAAGATGAATCCGAACAAATGTGCTTTTGGAGTCTCAGCAGGAGAATTTTTGGGGTTTCTGATTCATAAAAGTGGGATTGTGCGGATACATGGGTGTATGCCGAGTCTCTGAGTGATGAGTGATTGTCAACGGGTTTGATGCGCATGTTCTTTGGCTTGTGTTGTGCAGGTGTCGAGCACGGAGACAGTGATCGAGGGCAAGGTGAAGGTCAAGTTGAGACGTGCCGTGCCGACGGACTGGGTGCGATGAAGGATGGGCGTGCCGTGCGGCGGACGTGCCATGCCGATGTATCGAGCAGTGAAGGGCGGACGTGAGGCTTGGACTGAGGGACCGGAGTGCCTGAGGATCAGCTGTGGTGGCTGGCAGCCTGGGACAGCGACGAGCGGAGACTTGCGGGGCACGGTGTTACTCGGGTCGAGGACCTGGGGACACGTGTCGGTGGACGGGGTGCACGGGCGGTGCATCCCCTCTACAGCTCCGGTTTGGTGGTTGAGCCAGGGAAAAACCACCGGGTGGACGGTTTCCGAGTTTGGGCCTCAAAACTCGGGTGCTCGGTTTCCAGGTTGAGCCACAAAACCTGGGCGCGGATGGTTTCCGAGTTTGGCCACAAAACTCGGGTGATGGGCCGGTTTCCGAGTTTGGGCCTCAAAACTCGGGCGCTGCGGGTTTCTGAGTTTGGGCCACAAAACTCAGGCTGGAGGCTGGTTTCCCGGTTTGGGCCTCAAAACCGGGGGTTGCTGGAAAAGGCTGGTTTCCCGGTTTGGGCCACAAAACCGGGGGTGCAGAGCGAGGGCGGCACGTGGCGGCGATCCAGAGGTTGCGTCGAGGCAACGCTTCGGTTCGAGCGGGCATGGCCGTCGGATCTACCTACCACCGCGGGTTGGACCAGAATAGCCTTAGGGTTTAGCTGGTTCGCTCTGTAATTAGTTTAGAGAGGGGTAGAGTAGGAAATAGGCTTAGTCTAGGTTAGTATAAGTAGTCCAGGGGAGACACCCTCCTCCCCTATCTCAGTTAGTGCCTTCATTTGCTAGGGTTTCCTGCTCTCCCGTCCCTGCTTTAGCTAGTTGAGATCCGCAGAGAGACTCCACTCTGTGTACTGTTGAGTTGAGGAAGTGAGGCCGTATCCTCACCTTGGAGCACAGATCGTTGGCTTGATTTGCGTCCTTGATTCGAACTCGTGGCTGTGATTTCCGTTGTGTTCGTGTTCTTCGCGGAATCCTTTTCTCCACGATTTTCCCGTCGCTTGATCTTTTTGCTCGGTTCATCTTTCACAAATCTGTTTGAACCAATTTGTTCTAGATCATGAGGCACTTCTTTCCACCGAAGGAATCATCCTCTAACCTCACGGTCTAGGAGATCAATCGATTTTTAGTTTCGGGTCACTTTTCTCTTCACCCCCGAAATTCTTCGATTCACCGATTTGGAGATAGGTTCGAGCCATGATCTCTTAGAGATAGCTCACTATACTCTTTGTGACTCCACTCACCGAGTTTGATCCCTAGAGGATTCGTTTTGAGTGAGTTTGAGTCGAATCGGTGGAAGAACAGAGGGCTGTCGGGGTGACCGGACGCTGCTCGGGCCGACCGGACGCTCAGGTCGTGCGTCCGGTGGTTGAACACCACTGTGGTTGTTTGCGTGTGACCGGACGCTCTGTTCACTCGACCGGACGCTCCCTTCCGTGAGTCCGGTCAAGAACAGAGAGGGTCCAGATCGGTTTTTCAGCGACCGGACGCATCCGGTGTCAGCTGACCGGACGCGCAGGATCCACTGTTCATCGCGCTTGTTCGTTTCTGACCGGACGCACTGCTCTCGACCGGACGCTCCGTACTCGTGAGTCCGGTCGCGAACAGTAAGGTTCCAGAGCCGATTTTTGTTGACCGGACGCGTCCGGTCCCTGCTGACCGGACGCTGGCCAGAGTCCGGTCGATCCAGTTTCGCGCGTTTTCATTCGCGGCTCGTTCGTTCTTGATCGGATTCGAGTTCCGTCTTTTGCGTTGGCTTTCTAGGGTTGTCTAGTGTCCCGCTGTGCTTCTAGGAAGCATCCACCCTATATCTAGGGTCGTGGACATTAGCAAGCTCTAAGGTTCGCTCTTGGGGTTGATTTTGGGACAGTGGCATCTAGTTTCCGAAAGGAAATTTTGAAGCTCCCATTCACCCCCCCTCTGGTCGCTTTCGGTTAGCTTCTCGGTCCTTCAATTGGTATCAGAGCAGGTTAAGGATCTTCCACCTTATCCGGTTCCAGATCCACCGAAGGCGACATGGATCGCGGCGTGGGCAAACCGCCGTTCTTTGATGGGACGAACTATGCGTATTGGAAGATACGCATGTCGGCCTATCTGCAGAGTCTGGGTGCTTCTATTTGGGATATTTGCAACTCTGCTGATTACGTGGTCTTGGCTGCTCGTGTTTCTCAGCAACAGATCGATGAGCACGATGCCAATAGCCGAGCCCGTAATGCTCTTTTATCTTGCTTGAGCATGGGTGAGTTTGATCGTGTTTCTCACCTCGCTACGGCTCGGGAGATCTGGGACACCCTCATGCGTTTCCATGAGGGCACCTCTCAAGTCAAAACCCGACTCTACGAGTCGTTCAAGCGAGAGTATGAGAACTTTAGACATCAACCTGGCGAGAGCATAGAGAGTTTATTCGCTCGCTTTCAGGTGATTGTCAACAGGATGAGGGCTAACAGAGAGCAGTTGCCATTTGACGATCATGAGCGTGCTTTGAAGCTTTTGCACACTCTTGACCGTTCGGTGTGGGACTCCAAGGTTCAGGCAATCATCGAATCGCCGAACTATGAGACCCTCACCTGCGACGAGCTCTTCAGTAAGCTCAAGTCCAGTGAGATTGATGCTATGGCGAGGGCTTCTTTTGAAAATCCTTCTCGCCCGTCCATGGCTTTGATTTCCGGCTCTTCCTCTAACCCCTCAGCTGGCTTTGCGCTCTCTTCTCTCTTTTCTGTGACAGAGGACCAGCTGGAGTCTTTGGGAGACGACGAGTTGGCTTTGCTTGCCAACCGGTTTCTCGCGGTTCCACAACAACCGCATGAACCATCGTCGAGGAGGAGGACGCACGGGATGCTACGAGTGCGGCGACCCCGACCACTTCATCGCCGACTGCCCCAAGAAAAAGAACAAGCACTCGGGCAAGGGCGAACATGGGCGCAAGCACGACTCCAAGTACAAGGAGAAGCACGTCCCCCCAAGGCACAAGAAACGGGGCGGCTTCGACAAAGAGTACATCAAGAAGAAGTACTTGGAGAAGCAGCAAGCTGAGCAGCGTGCGTTCTTCGCCACGCTCAGCGACGTCGACGGCTCGGATGACGACTCCGCTGGCTCCAGCGATGACGAGTCCGTGAAGAAGAAGCTGGAAGACAAGTTCAACGGCTTGTGCTTCTTCGCCGGCGATGGAGGCCTGTGCACCATGGCGCTCGGAGATGAGGTCGACGGCGAGCCGAAGCGTACCCCTCGGAACGACGACGACGACGACACCTCCCAGGTATCTCTCACCTACGACGAGCTTTCCTCCGAGGTTGAGAAGTTGACTGCTGCCCTCCTTAGCCAAGAAGTTGCTTAGGCGTGCCGCTAGAGAGCGCAAGGAGTTTAGGCAGAAGTGGGAGGACACGGTGAAGGAGCTTGAGTTCGCTCGGTCCACCGTGGTAGTGTCGGAGGAGGCGGAGTGCGAGTCGTGCACCGCGCACATGACTGACCTTCTCACTCTGAGAGGTAAGTATGCTGCGTTGGTTGGAGAGGTGGATGAGCTCCGTGCTAGGCCGCAGCTGTTGGGTGCGTGCAAGACTTGTCCTGTCTTGCAATCTGAGTTGGCAGAGAAAAATGCCAAGCTTGAGTCTTTAGAGAAGGCCAGCTCAGATAGCACTTGTGTCTCGAGGTGTGCTTTGTGTGAGGGCCTGGAGATGGAGATTGCCAATGTGAAGCATGGCAAGATGCAAACCGAGGAAGAAAACACATACCTTCGGTCCATCTTGTCATGGGTCTCCAGTAGTGAGCCGCAGCTCGGGATGATGATCTCCCAATTCAAGCGAGCTGTTGGTGCCCCTGGTGTAGGTTCTGCTCAGAGTGTTGATCTCTCAGCTTTTGGGAAGATTGGAGAGTCTAGTGGTCTGAACCCATGTGAGAAGCCCAATTCCACCACTACTCCCAAACTTGCCAAGCTTCCACTCAAAGAGCCAGCCAAGCCTATCACCAAAGATGGTGTGGTTGAGGAACCCCCGAGAGCTCCTCCCAAGAACCCAGTTTGGGCACCCAAGCCAAACCACCTCAGAAACAAGCTTGACGCTATGCCACCCATTCGTGAGGAGTTGCCACAGAAGGGCAAAGGCAAAGTGAGCCACACCCACAGCCCTGGTCACCAACAACCCCCTTTGCGTGCGGTGAGGTACCAGTGTGATTTCTGTGGGAGGGATGGTCACTTGATCGAGTTCTGTTTCCGGCGCAAGCGGGAGGCGCGCCGTGCTCGGGAGATGGAGAACCCGGACATGTACCATCCAGCTCATGGTGGACATGTGCCGAAGGCTCAGGGGAGAGCTGCTAGGTCCGGACGTCAAGGTCCCCGGCCTAGGCAGGAGATGAGAGCCCCTAGGAGGGAGACTAGGCCTAGAGGTCCAGCACCTCAGTTTGTTAGGCCTAGGCAGGAGAGAGCTCCGAGGAGAGACGCTAGAGCAGTTGAGCCCCTAGGCTCCTAGGCGTAGATCTCGTAGAGAGCGTGCCCGACGGGGTCCTGCTTTTGCAGGTAACGGACCCCGTGGCGGAGGCTTAGTTGAGCGCTTTCCCCCACCGCGTTTTGAGTACCGCGGTGAGCGCTTCTTCCCCAGCGGACCACGTTTTCCTCAGCATGGTGATCGCATCCCCCGTAGACAGGCTAGGAGTAGTTTTTACACTAACCGTTCTTTTGAGCAGCCGGCCCAACACTGGTATTCTCCTTACTTCACTAACCCCAGTGTTGGACCGTATGCTCACCCTATGTCTTTTTATTGATGTAGGTAAGGCGGTTGGAGGACATTTGGTTGGTGGATTCCGGTTGCTCGAGGCACATGACCGGAAACGCCAAGTGGTTCTCCAGCCTTAGCCCGGTCGCCGGAAAGGAGTACATAACCTTCGGCGACAATAGTAAACGTAAGGTATTGTCTCGTGGGACGGTGCGGGTTAATGAGCACTTTGTGTTGCGCGATGTTGCTCTTGTTTCTAACCTGCATTTTAACCTTCTTTCTGTTTCGCAACTTTTTGATGATGACTATGAGATTCGTTTTAAACCGAACCTTAGTCGCATCTTAGATCCTCAGGGCGATCTTGTATGTCTGATTTCGCCCTTTGGGAAAGTCTTTCGCGCGAATTTTTCGGAGTCGTTTGGTTCTTCTCACTGTCTTTTGGCTAGTCCTTCTTCCTCCGATCTTTGGAAGTGGCATAGGAGGCTCGGTCATTTAAGCTTCGACTTGCTTGCAAGACTTAGCTCACTTGGCCTAATCCGAGGATTGCCCAAGCTTTCGATGGAGAAGGATCTAGTTTGCCATTCTTGCAGACATGGGAAGATGGTTGCCGCTCCCCACCATCCAGTGACTAAGGTCATGACCTCGCACCCCAGAGAGCTTTTACACATGGACCTTGTTGGTCCGGCTCGGGTGAGCTCGGTTGGTGGCAAGTGGTATGTTTTGGTTGTTGTTGACGACTTTTCGAGATATTCGTGGGTCTTCTTTTTGACTGAGAAGACTGAGACTTTCTCCTTCGCTCGCAATCTGATTTTGCATCTTCAGAACGAGTTCCCTTTGAACTCGATGCGAGCTATTAGAAGTGATAATGGTTCCGAATTCAAAAATTCGGATTTTGAGAAGTTTTGTAACCGCCTTGGCTTGGAGCATCAGTTTTCTTCCCCCTACACACCGCCCCAAAATGGTGTTGTAGAGAGGAAGAATCGGACCCTTGTTGAGATGGCCAGGACGATGCTTGATGAGCATAGGACTCCTAGGCGCTATTGGGCCGAAGCTATGAACACTGCATGCTATATTTCCAATCGCATTTTTCTGAGAGCTTTCTTGAAAAAGACTTCTTATGAGTTGCGTTTTGGCAAACTGCCCAAGGTGAGTTATTTTCGAGTTTTTGGTTGCCATTGTTTTATACTCAAAAAGGGCAACTTGGACAAATTTGAATCTCGTTCTTCTGACGGTGTGTTTTTGGGTTATGGCACTCACACTCGAGCTTATCGTGTACTTAACCTTGACACTAGCCGAGTCATGGAGACATCCGATGTCACCTTCGACGAGACCATGGTTTGTCCTTCTTCTCGTTTTGAGCGTGCAGGTGATCATGAGGTTGGTGAGCCTCTTTTTGATGACGAGGACGAGGGTGCTGAAGGTATGGATGATCCAGCACCCCCTCCACCTGCCGCGCCGCAAAGAGCGGCCTCGACGATGACTCACGGCCCCGACACCTCTTCTTCCTGGGGGCCGTGGGATCCGCCACCCCGAGCGGTACCATTTGTACCCGGGGAGGCACCAGCTGCTGTTGAGGGGGAGGCTACTTCAGCTCTGGAGGCGCCACGACATATCCAGCGCCAGCACCCGCCTCAGCAGATGATCGGCAACATCGACGAACGGGTCACTCGGTCCAGGTCACAGCAAATCTCGCACTTCGCTCATTCTGCTTTTGTTGCTAATTTTGAGCCCCGAGATGTTGGACACGCTTTGACGGATCCGGATTGGGTTAATGCCATGCATGAGGAGTTAGAAAATTTTGAGCGAAATCGGGTTTGGGTTCTAGTTCCACCTCCACCTGACTGTAAGCCTATTGGGACAAAATGGGTTTTCAAAAACAAGCAAGGAGAGGATGGCTACGTTGTTAGAAACAAGGCCCGGCTTGTAGCGAAAGGCTATAGTCAGAAGGAGGGGATAGATTATGAGGAGACGTTTGCTCCTGTAGCTCGTTTGGAGGCTATTAGGATACTCTTGGCTTTTGCTGCATCCAAAGGCTTCAAACTTTTTCAAATGGATGTCAAGAGTGCCTTCTTAAACGGCTACATAGAAGAGGAAGTATATGTAGAACAACCCCCCGGTTTTGAAAATCCCAAGTTTCCAAACCATGTCTTTAAACTTCATAAAGCTTTATATGGTTTGAAACAAGCCCCTAGAGCCTGGTATGATAGGTTGAAAACCTTTTTGCTTGCTAAGGGTTTTAAAATGGGATGTGTAGATAAAACGCTCTTTCTCCTCCGGCAAGGCAAAGACACGCTCTTGGTCCAGATTTACGTGGATGATATCATTTTCGGTGGTTCTTCTCACGCTTTGGTTGCCAAGTTTGCAGATACTATGAGCAGGGAGTTCGAGATGAGCATGATGGGCGAGCTGACATTCTTTCTCGGGTTGCAAATTAAGCAATCCCGAGAGGGGACGTTTGTGCACCAGGGCAAGTACACCAAGGACTTGCTAAAGCGATTCGATATGGGTGAGGCCAAGCCTCTTCCAACACCCATGTCGACGACGACTGTCCTGGATGCGGATGTGGATGGAGAAGCAGTGGACCAGAAGGAGTACCGCAGCATGATCGGGTCGCTCCTCTACCTGACGGCGACACGCCCGGACATCCAGTTCGCGGTGTGTCTGTGCGCGCGCTTTCAGGCGTCGCCGCGCACTTCTCACCGTCAGGCGGTGAAGCGCATCTTCAGGTACCTTCGTTTCACTCCTGAGTTTGGGATTTGGTATTCTGCTTCCTCCACCCTCTCGCTTTGCGGTTATTCCGATGCCGATTTTGCTGGTTGCCGTATTGAGCGCAAGTCCACTTCTGGGACTTGCCAATTTATTGGTTCTTCTCTTGTTTCGTGGTCTTCTCGCAAGCAGTCTAGTGTCGCCCAGTCTACCACGGAGGCTGAGTATGTTGCTGCGGCTAGCTGCTGTTCCCAGTTACTCTGGATGATGGCCACTTTGCGTGATTTTGGTTTGAGCTTTTCTCGCGTGCCTTTGCTTTGTGACAGCACGAGTGCTATTAGCGTTGCTAAGAACCCCGTGCTTCACACGAAAACCAAACACATTGATGTGCGCTTTCATTTCTTGCGAGACCACCAGGAGAAGGGTGATATCGACCTTCGCCATGTCGATACTCATCACCAACTGGCTGATATTTTCACCAAGCCATTAGACGAATCAACCTTTAATCGGTTGAGGGGAGAGCTTGGTGTATGTTTCCCCTTTTAGATGGGGGAAACATTTTGGATCTTGTATATTTGACTGACTCTTTTGTCTTTCTTTTCTTTTGCATTTTAGCATACGCATTTACATTCTGAGCTTCATGTTTATAATCACTAGAATGTAACTATGCTCTATTTAGTATGCTCCGATGCTTATATGGATGCTTGTAGCTTATGCTCTTCCTGATCACTAGTACATGTTATGAGCTGAGCTATTTTGGAATGGTGAATTTAATTAATAACTTACAATCTGAAAATGTTCACCATTGAGATATGCAACTAGCATGTGTAGGATATGTTGAGTTCACTCGTGCTTTTCATATATGCTAGGTTGCTATGTCTCTAGTTATGAGTCATTCACTTGCTTGGTCTGTTCATATCATGTATAAAATTTGAACCAAGTTTTAGTGAATTGAAAAGATCGAGATGGGATTGCTTGTCAACACCTCATGGTATCGAGACTGTTTCTCATTGCACTTTGAGTTAAACTTGAGCCGTGTAGTGTATGACCGAAACCGTAGCTTCAAGCTTCTGATTGCTTCGGCATAGGCTTCGCTCGGTTGAAAAGTTAGGCAAAGACAAGCTTTCAACCTCTCGCAATCACATGCTAAATAATTGAACTTGTGAAGTCTTCACCGCTGCAACTCCAATATAAAAATGAAATCACAAGTATATGCTTCATTCCTATGCATGATGATTGAACTTTGCTAGGGGTAGTTCACCTTGTATACATGTTTAGCACTTGTCTGGATTCCTATCTATACATGTGTAGTGCTATTCTGATGGTGACTATCTTTTTGGCTAAAAACTGCTCACTTGCTCATATGCTTCATATTTCGTATGGGTGATCAGCTTGAGCCTTCGCTATTTGAGTGCTTAGTTGTGCCATTGGAGCTATACCGATTAGAGCATTTTTGCACTCTTTTGATTATATGCCTGAAGCTGCTAACTTGCATTTTTGACTTCATATGCATTTTAGAAGGGGGAGTTTTGTTGGCTCAAGGGAAGAGTTTGTGCTTGATAAGTGCATTTTCAACTAAGGGGGAGAGTTTTTGCAAATCATATGTCTCCTGGCGTTCAATTAAGGGGGAGTTTTTGCTAAGGGGGAGATTTTCAGATCTTTATGCTCTTCTCTTGTTGGACCTAAGGGGGAGTCCCTGGTTGCTTGCACTTGTCGAGGGGGAGTTTGCTAGTTGTGTTGAGCCGTTGCCTCTATCTTGAGGGACTAGCAAACATTTTCCTCATTTGGCATCGAGTTTGATTTCGATTGGTTCGAAGACTTTTCGATTGTTTTTCAATTGGTTCGGAGTGGTTTTCGTGCTAGTTGTGTTGAGCCTCTGTGCCTCTATCTTGAGGGACTAGCACTTTGCCATTTTTTAGCTCCGATTTTCAATTGGTTTTCTGCTAGCGGTGTTGAGCCTGTTCTACCTCTTCTTGAGGGCTAGCTTTGCTTTGCTTGGTCGCGTCGAGCCGTTGCTCATGTCTTTGGGGACCAAGTTCTCGCTTCTTCCACTTGACCTTCTTCGGCTTTGCTATGCTTTTGGGTTATTTGGTTGAGTTCTCTTCCTCTCCTTCCTCCTACCTTCTTCTTTCATTTTATGATTTGTGTGTGTAGTTGACAATGCACTCATCAAGGGGGAGATTGCGGATACATGGGTGTATGCCGAGTCTCTGAGTGATGAGTGATTGTCAACGGGTTTGATGCGCATGTTCTTTGGCTTGTGTTGTGCAGGTGTCGAGCACGGAGACAGTGATCGAGGGCAAGGTGAAGGTCAAGTTGAGACGTGCCGTGCCGACGGACTGGGTGCGATGAAGGATGGGCGTGCCGTGCGGCGGACGTGCCATGCCGATGTATCGAGCAGTGAAGGGCGGACGTGAGGCTTGGACTGAGGGACCGGAGTGCCTGAGGATCAGCTGTGGTGGCTGGCAGCCTGGGACAGCGACGAGCGGAGACTTGCGGGGCACGGTGTTGCTCGGGTCGAGGACCTGGGGACACGTGTCGGTGGACGGGGTGCACGGGCGGTGCATCCCCTCTACAGCTCCGGTTTGGTGGTTGAGCCAGGGAAAAACCACCGGGTGGACGGTTTCCGAGTTTGGGCCTCAAAACTCGGGTGCTCGGTTTCCAGGTTGAGCCACAAAACCTGGGCGCGGATGGTTTCCGAGTTTGGCCACAAAACTCGGGTGATGGGCCGGTTTCCGAGTTTGGGCCTCAAAACTCGGGCGCTGCGGGTTTCTGAGTTTGGGCCACAAAACTCAGGCTAGAGGCTGGTTTCCCGGTTTGGGCCTCAAAACCGGGGGTTGCTGGAAAAGGCTGGTTTCCCGGTTTGGGCCACAAAACCGGGGGTGTAGAGCGAGGGCGGCACGTGGCGGCGATCCAGAGGTTGCGTCGAGGCAACGCTTCGGTTCGAGCGGGCATGGCCGTCGGATCTACCTACCACCGCGGGTTGGACCAGAATAGCCTTAGGGTTTAGCTGGTTCGCTCTGTAATTAGTTTAGAGAGGGGTAGAGTAGGAAATAGGCTTAGTCTAGGTTAGTATAAGTAGTCCAGGGGAGACACCCTCCTCCCCTATCTCAGTTAGTGCCTTCATTTGCTAGGGTTTCCTGCTCTCCCGTCCCTGCTTTAGCTAGTTGAGATCCGCAGAGAGACTCCACTCTGTGTACTGTTGAGTTGAGGAAGTGAGGCCGTATCCTCACCTTGGAGCACAGATCGTTGGCTTGATTTGCGTCCTTGATTCGAACTCGTGGCTATGATTTCCGTTGTGTTCGTGTTCTTCGCGGAATCCTTTTCTCCACGATTTTCCCGTCGCTTGATCTTTTTGCTCGGTTCATCTTTCGCAAATCCATTTGAACCAAGTTGTTCTAGATCATGAGGCACTTCTTTCCACCGAAGGAATCATCCTCTAACCTCACGGTCTAGGAGATCAATCGATTTTTAGTTTCGGGTCACTTTTTCTCTTCACCCCCGAAATTCTTCGATTCACCGATTTGGAGATAGGTTCGAGCCATGATCTCTTAGAGATAGCTCACTATACTCTTTGTGACTCCACTCACCGAGTTTGATCCCTAGAGGATTCGTTTTGAGTGAGTTTGAGTCGAATCGGTGGAAGAACAGAGGGCTGTCGGGGTGACCGGACGCTGCTCGGGCCGACCGGACGCTCAGGTCGTGCGTCCGGTGGTTGAACACCACTGTGGTTGTTTGCGTGTGACCGGACGCTCTGTTCACTCGACCGGACGCTCCCTTCCGTGAGTCCGGTCAAGAACAGAGAGGGTCCAGATCGGTTTTTCAGCGACCGGACGCATCCGGTGTCAGCTGACCGGACGCGCAGGATCCACTGTTCATCGCGCTTGTTCGTTTCTGACCGGACGCACTGCTCTCGACCGGACGCTCCGTACTCGTGAGTCCGGTCGCGAACAGTAAGGTTCCAGAGCCGATTTTTGTTGACCGGACGCGTCCGGTCCCTGCTGACCGGACGCTGGCCAGAGTCCGGTCGATCCAGTTTCGCGCGTTTTCATTCGCGGCTCGTTCGTTCTTGATCGGATTCGAGTTCCGTCTTTTGCGTTGGCTTTCTAGGGTTGTCTAGTGTCCCGCTGTGCTTCTAGGAAGCATCCACCCTATATCTAGGGTCGTGGACATTAGCAAGCTCTAAGGTTCGCTCTTGGGGTTGATTTTGGGACAGTGGCATCTAGTTTCCGAAAGGAAATTTTGAAGCTCCCATTCACCCCCCCTCTGGTCGCTTTCGGTTAGCTTCTCGGTCCTTCAGATTGAAGTCGGAAAGAAAAGCATGGAAGCAATAAACAAAGTCGTTCCTCCAACCAACCTCACTGAGTTACAATCGCTACTTGGCAAGATTAATTTTGTAAGAAGATTCATATCTGGTTTGTCTGAAAGGGTCTTGCCTTTTTCTCCGTTGCTGAAGCTTAAGAAAGATCAGAAGTTCATATGGGGAGACGTACAACAGAAAGCTTTTGATGAAATCAAGGAATACATGAAAGCGCCGCCGGTACTAATACCCCCTCGATTTGGAAAGCCTTTCAAATTGTACGTGTCGGCCGATGGACTAACAATAGGTTCGGCTCTTATGCAAGAGTTTGAGGGGAAAGAAAAAGTGATAGCTTACCTTAGCCGAAAACTATTGGATCCAGAGACAAGATATTCGGCTACAGAGAAACTTTGACTATGTGTGTATTACTCATGCACCAAATTTCGACATTACTTGTTGAGTGCCGAATGAATAATAGTTTCTGAATTTGATGTAATAAAACACATGTTGTCAATGCCTATTCTGAATGGTAGAATCGGCAAAAGAATTTTAGCGTTGTCAGAGTTTGATTTAAAATACGAATCGGCAAAAGCGGTGAAAGGACAAGCTATTGCCGATTTTGTGACTCATCATCGTGATCCTTCCGCCAACATGGTAAATATTGCACCTTGGGCGTTATTTTTCGACGGCTCATCCTACGGCAAGGGTGGTGGTGTTGGTATTTTCTTAATTTCTCCGCAAGGATTAACTTTCAAATATGCTATCCCCATTGAGTTCCATGTTACCAACAACCAGGCAGAATATGAAGCTTTGCTTAGAGGACTTCGGCTTCTTGTGGAAGTGAAGGCTGTTGCTGTTGAAGTCTTCGGGGATTCTGAGTTGGTCATCAACCAGTTAATTGGTCAATATGAGTGCAAAAGCGACATATTGAGAGGATATTATGAAGAATGTCAAGAGCTTTTGAAGTGTTTCCAGATAGCAACCTTGCATCATATCCCTAGGGGACATAATGAGGAAGCAAATAAATTAGCTCAGGTTGCTTCAGGATACCGTCGAGAAGTTCTTGTCTTGGATGGGGATCATGCGGTTGATGATTGGAGGAGAGAAATTACCGATTACTTGAGAGATCCATCGCAAAAATTTTCTCGAAAACTCAGATATAAGGCTATCAAGTTTACACTCCTTGACGATCTGTTGTACTACAAATCTATAGACGGGGTTCTCCTGAAGTGTCTAAGCCACGAAGAGGCCAAGAAGTTGATGCGTGAAGTACACGAGGGATTATGTGGTGCACATCAGTCGGCCTACCGAATGAAGTGGATAATAAGAAGGACCGGTTACTTTTGGCCGACTATGCTAGAGGATTGTTTTGAGTATTATAAAGGATGTCGAGATTGTCAAAGGTTTGGGAATGTTCAAAGAGTTCCGGCATCGGCTATGAACCCAATTATCAAGCCGTGGCTGTTTAGAGGATGGGCTATAGATTTAATTGGTCAAATTCACCCGCCTTCTAGCAAAGGACACAAATTCATGCTCTTGGCTACAGATTACTTCACCAAATGGGTCGAGGCTGTGCCTTTGAAGAATGTTATGTCAGAGAACATGATTAGTTTTTTCAAGGAGCACATAGTTCACATATTCGGGATTCCTCAAACCATAACCACAGATCAAGGAACCCAGTTTACATCATTCGAATTTTGTGATTTTGCTGAAGAAATGGGGATCAAGCTGTGTAATTCTTCTCCTTATTATGCGCAAGCCAATGGACAGGCCAAAGCATCGAATAAGATTATGATCAAGATTATCCAGAAGAAGATTGACAAAAAGCCGAAGAGATGGCACTTGGTTTTAAATGAAGCATTGTGGGCTTACCGAATGGCATGTCATGAGTCCACTCAAGTGTCCCCCTACGAGCTGGTTTATGGACATTGTGCTGTGTTGCCATGGGAGTCGCAATCAAATTCGAGACGGATTACATTGCAGAATGAATTAAGGAAAGAGGATTATAAGAGCTTGATGATGGACGAGCTAGAGGATCTGCACCTAATTCGTCTTAGGGCGTTAGAGAATATAGAGAAGAACAAATTGCGTGTTGCCAGGTATTACAATAAAAAGGTCAAGGAAAAATGCTTTGAAGAAGGGGATTTGGTTTGGAAAGTTGTATTGCCGATTGGGACGAAAGACAAAACATTCGGTAAATGGTCTCCGAATTGGGAAGGTCCTTTTTGGATAGTGAGGCATGTGCCTAGCAATGCATATATTTTGAAAACTTTGCTAGGAGAGGTGTTTTCTAGAGAGATTAATGGAAGATTTCTTAAGAAGTTTCATCCCAGCATAGAGGTCGGTGCATAAGAAAATCATATACAATGGATTGACCGATGAGCAACATCACCCATGTCTGAACAACCGACATGACATGTGTCGCCTTTAGAGCAAAAAATATTAACTAGACCGTATGAAAATAATATCGAGCGAGGGTTTTGCTTTCAGCAATTCAGAGTACAGAAATCACAGACAAATATTCTTCAGACACAGATACTTCGCAAAGGGAGAACAGTTTTATTGTAAGAAAACTCTTGAATGCAGGCTACTCGTCAAACAACCTGTTCAGGATGGATTGAGCATCAGAGGCCTGGGCAAGCACGGTCGCATGATCTTCATTACTTTCCAGAAGATCCTCAACGTCCTCTGGGAGCTCGCCGCCATGGAAGCTGGTTGGCATGGTAGAGAAATCCTCGCGCGTCTGAGTGGACATCGCTGCCAATCCCAGGGCAACGCCATGGCGTATGCCATGGATGGCGACTTGATCGACACGGCCGTCCGCATCATCAAGGCGAGCCTCCACGTTTTCCCCCTGAGCGTTCACCTTGTCGGCCACCCTGGTTCCAGCAATCTTCAAACGCTCAACCTCTGCAGATAGTGCTGAGCAAAAGGAGGATATATCAGGAAGACGGACTCGATTCAGAAAAGGGGGAATCGGATGGAAGTTTTATTGACCTGAGATTGCATCGCAGAATTGTTTCCGCTGGTCTTCCCAGTCGAGTTGGTCGATGCCGTACTGCTTGGAAACTTCGCCCAACTCTTCCCGGGCCTTGTCTCTTTCTTCCTTAAAACGGAAAGCGTCACGGTGGCTCCACCGGTCAGAGTAGGAGGAATCTGAAGAAGAACCCGAAGAGCTGGAAGAGTCGGAGGGCCCAGATGATGGAGTACCAGGCCGGGGGAGAAGATGGCTTTGACTACTGATAATGAATCTTGTCCTAAGAGCGAGAAGAGGAAATCAAAATCGAAACAATGGGTAGACAGAGAAATGCGGACTGCAAGGGGGCAGATTGGCTGAATCTTACCCATGACGGCGGCGTTGTGGTGCTTGGCTGTCCTCCGTTTCTCCTTCTGCAGGTCGCTTGCCGCGGTTGTCACCGCTCGCCATTGCTACGAGACTAGGGTTTTCTTCTAGGTTGAACCAACGAAGAGAATTGAAGAGGCGAATGCAGGGATGCGCAACTGCAAGTGCTAATCAAAGTTGTAGGGAGAGTTTATTTGATAAGTCGAAAGGAGTCGTGGTGAAGTCTACGGAGTAATGGAGTCGGAATGCCAAACGACGGAGTAGGGTTTTCCTTTCGGCTGAGCTATCCCTGCTGGGCTGTTTTTACTGGGCTGGCTCGCTTAAAGCGGACGCCAGGTTATCAGAAAATGAAGACAACCCGATATGTTTTGTTGTAGGAAAATTTAAGGGAGAAGAAAGCCAATCGTATAGATGCATAAAGGTATCAGAGTGCTTTGGTAAAGACAAAGCATGCTATGCTTGGCTTATTACAAGGTCAATGTTTACTCATTCAAAAGCTGGTTGAATGTTTTTATAGCCTCAACCCTGATTCGGTTAACAGTATCAAGGGCCTTTTGATCTTCATCTTCAGAATTTTTCATCTTAGATAGTTTGGCTTTGATTTGTCGACCTTCCTTAAGAGCCAAAGTTATCTTCAACGAAATTGCGTTCATGTCCTTCGGCAGATCGGTCATATGAGCCCTATGAGATTGGATTTTAGTATTTAGATTGGCTAGCTGAGCCTCTAGCCTGCTCTTATCCTCCTCCATGATTTTCAGTTCAGTTTCCAAGGTCTCCAAAGAAGTTTTTGCGGTTTGAAAGTCAGAATGTAGATCTTTGAGTTCCTGTTTCTTCGAGGATATGTTATTCTGCAGAACATTCTTGGATGACATGTTTTTGGTTGCTCTCCTTACCATGCCGAAGAAGTTGTCGAGACAAGCTGCAGATTCCAAGTGAGCCAAAAGAGTGGAAGGGATTTCTTCATCGATGAGCTCAAGAATGTCCCTTATCTGATCTGCATCTTGAACTAGATTGGTAATATCCTTATTCAACAGAGTGATTATTTCTCTCAGCCGAGCCTGGTTTTCCTTCGATAAGGTTTGTCAGGAGGTACTTTCCTCACCCTTCTCAGTAATATCATCTTTGGCAGAGAAAGAGTAGCTTGTGGTCGGCTCTTTAGTATTTTTCTAAGGAAGAGAAAAGAGTTAGCCAACTACATGTGTTTGGTGGGTGCAATGTAATTGGAAGAAAACGAAGCTTTACCTGCTGAGATGATCGATCGTTGGAGGACGCTGCACCTTGTTTTGCTCGGGGGCTTTGTTGAATTTTCAGAAGGGGTGGACTTGGAATATGATCAGGAGATGGTTCTTCTTCCAATCTTTTTAGAATATTGTCTGTTTCAAGTAAAGGCATGAATATATGATGACAGGAAAGAAGATAGCCCAGCATATTACCTATAGTCTTGTCAGTTTCTTCATTTCTTAAAACTTCGGGAGATTTTGGGTCTTCGGCTTCGTCTTGGATATTTCTGGTGAAGACTTCAAGGGGTAGTTCGGCAGTTGCCGAAATGTCTCTAGATCTCAGAACCCTGACCTGTGGCTGCAACAAGTGACGAAACATAGGTTTGATCAGGTTTGTTGCCAAATGAAATTGATTGGCATTAGATGGAAATTCGTACCTTGGGAGGTGGTTTGGTTTTTTGGGTCCTCGTTTTCTTGGATGAAGAGACGGTCTCAAGTGCTTTTCTCTTGCTCTCTTCTCTTGGAAGCATGATAGTTGAAGTTGCAGGGATCTTCATGAAGCTATCCAGGTTTGGAGCATTAAAACCAAGGACAGGATTGGGCCCGGCCTGGTAGTATTGGATCACTTTGACAGGAGGTGTAGGCTCGGGGTCCTGTGTATGGCCGAATGTTAGAGAAAGGTTGGATTCAGGGACGGAAAATGATAGGAGTAATGAAATTACCTCACCATCGGAAGCAAAATCAGGTTGCAAGTTTTGGCATAAAGGGTGAACTGGTACATTGAAAAGATGAGTATGTCATTCTTCCCACCAAGAAATGAAGAAGGGATGAGCAGCATCTACTATTCCGAATGGAGATGGCTTATATGTTGGCAGCTCCCATCCTAGTTCAAAGACTTTTCTAGCCATCATCCCTTCTGTGATTATTTCTCTGGGTCTTATTACTGTTGAGAAGAAGAATCTGGGAGGTAACTGACCGCATCCTAGTTGTCTGGCTGCTGTGTTTGGATAATAGAATTCGTAGGTGGATTGCACTAATCTTCCATGGTGGAATTCGGCTGGTAAAACGCAAGGCTTAATGAAAGAATTGAAGATGTCAGTAGCAGTTTGGTCTACATAGCCGAATTCGTAGTTAAATTTGCAAGGGAGAGTCAAGTTTTCATTCTCTTTGTAAGGAAGCCAGAGTACACTGCCAAAGCCCTTGAAGAATAGCTTGAAAAGATGGCCAATGTCCATGTCGATACTGATGGATGATGCTGCTTCTCCATAAGTTTGGCAGGCTTTAACTCTCGCTGATTGGCCTTCGGCATAGTTGATTGAAGGGAAACTCAGATTGAGCAGGCTCACAGATACTATCTGATGCATATATAGTTGAAGCCACATCTGAACCAGCCACCAAGGACCATTCACACAGGAAATTTCTCTACTTGTGTGCATCTGGATGGTAATCTGATGCATCATATGATAGACAGACCCCAGAAGGTATTTGCCTAGTGGAATTTGGGTGCCTGCAGATAGGTCTTCAGCCGTCACCATGTGGTTTAAGGTGGGTTCGTTGGATTTTCCGCAGAAGATGAATCTGCATAACCACATGTTCATGAAGGCTTTCAGTTCTTTGTCAGAAACAGTGTTGGACGACTCCATATAAGTCTGGATATATTTAGCCCATCCACATCCGGAACTGATGGCTCTCTGATTGCTTTTGTTCTTGTATTTGTATGGATATACTGGCAAAGTTATGTTCAGACCAGTCATCATAAAGACGTCAGCTAGGGTGATAGTCATCATACCATGGCCAAAGGTGAAAGCATTGGTAGCATTAGACCAGAAATGAGAAGCTGCTATCAAGAGAGGGTCATTTCTAGGTGTTTCTGACAGAGATAATTCCAGACAATGCCCAATATCTTGGTTTTCCCAGTAGCTGCTGCTTTTTTCAGACATCCTCCGGTACCAATTTTGCCATCCAACAATTGGGGGAAAAGGCCAGTTCTTGAAAGTGTTCGGCCAGTGACTCGGTGAAGTGATTCTAGATTTGAAGGGAATTCTTTGGGTTTCTTTCTCGATAATCTCCACCGGATCGGGATTTCCCATTGGGCCAAGGAGATAAGAGTCAGGGTTGACAGCATAAGGGATTAGGATTTGGTTCTTGTATTCCTTCAAAAATAGCAAATGAGGAGAGAATGAATTGAAGGAAGGAATTAGAAAAGGATTGCTGAACATGTGAAGTTTACCTCTGGGATCTTGTCTTGGGTCGCCATCAAAAGCTCGGAGTAAAATCGACTGCGCGGAAATTTGAGTTTTTTCGGGCGGCGGCTGCGGTTATAAGAAAAGAAAACCTAGAAGAGGGAAGAAGCTTGTAAGCAATTTCAGAATAAAATTGACTTTTATCCCGAAATTGAGGGGGCATGTGTTGACACCAGATTTTCGCACACACGAAGAATGGCAAGAGGGCCCTGGCTGGTGGTGAAGGAAGTATTCGGCAAATGACCAGGCGGTCGGCTAGTCTTCAGGATTCGGCGGATGCATACATGGTTGGTTGTCTTGAGACAGCGGCTCCATTCGGAAAAACACATGTTGCAAGTAAAGCTGGCTTGCACGGGAAGACACGTGGTGATGGAAGGCACCGAATGATGAAGATTTATATATCTTTCCGTATTTTATTATGAGTCGTAAACGTCTAGGACTCGTGTTTCGTCCAGGGTATAAATATAAGCCCTCGACCATTGTAGAACTGTTCACAACCACATCAATACAACCGGCCCTGTGCCACTTTCGAGTCCTTATAGTCGTGTCGTCGAGTTCTTCGAGAGGAATCATCGATCCGTCGACCTCCGTAAGTACCGGCAACCTTGCCATCATGTCTAGTATCATGCGGTGGATTTAGATATGATGCAAGTAGTCTCGTATGTTAAGCTTAGTATCGTGCGGCGGATTTAAGCTTATGACGGGAAGTTTTTACCTATGACTTGTATCATGCGGCGGATTGAGTCATGAGTAAAAATAGTTATCGGCTCTATTAGATTTGGCAGATCTAATAGATTCATCAAGTTATCATATGTTATATGTTTTATTCATTTAATGCGTACAACACTTTTTGCCCAATCTAGATTGATCTTCGTTCGGCCTTGTTGCACGAGTTTGCTCATGCTTTTACTAGTTATAAGATCATGATGGCCGAATCGACTTTCAATCTAGGTTGTTACATGTTGCGGGTTCATACATGCCGATCATGTTTAGGCTTTGATAGAGCTAGGTGCCGTGCGGCAAGTGCAGGTTTTAGATTAGTTTAACCATGCTTGGTTTGTATGTTTCTTCTTCATGGACCCCAGTTCGGCTAGTTTGCCGATTCTGGTTAAGCTTGCATGAGTAACGAGTATATATAGATCTGTTCAGATGTATGTGTGCTTTTAGCTTCTTATAATTAGATCGTATCATGCGGTGGATTAATCTAATTATAAGGAGTGGTGTAGATTTATAGCAAGTGGTATCATGCGGTGGATTAGCTTTGCTTGAGTTTATGCCTGACCGGTTCATGAAGGCTGGACGTGCGGCAGACTAGCTGGATTGGCCTATGCATATGTTATCTGAATAGATCTGTATTTACAAGTTACCTCTTTTATCTTTTTGTCGCGTATGTATTCGGCATTCAACATGTTTACATGCTTTCTCTCTATGCTTGTCGAATGACATATTAAACCTGTTTCGACAAACAGCTTCTATAGCTGTGTGCCGTCGCGATTGGCTTCCAAAGCCATACATATGGAACTGTCTGGTTTCACATAGCATGTTCCAAGGTATTTTCACACTTTTATCCCTTGTTGGTTTTCAGGTCAAACCGACTGGCACGTCTCCGGGTTCGATACACCCCGGGCTCCCGATTGAAGCTAGCCTCGTTCGGCTTGCTGTGTGCCCTTGACGCGAGACGTCACGTTTTGCGTCAACAGAAAGGCTAGAAGACGGCATGCATGTCTAGTGTGCGGTGATGGACGTATAAGGCATTCGGCAAGTATTCATGCGGTCGGCTAGTTTCCAAGGATTCGGCAACTGCTCATGCGGTCGGCTATTCTGAGAAAAGGGAGTTTCCATTGGAACGACGGAAGCGAGAGCCGATCGGGCAACAAAATTGCGACAATTAAGGCAGTGATGATTCCGAAAAGAGCTGAAGGCCAAGAATATTGTATTTTCCTTTAATATTTCATAGTCGTGTCCTCTTATGACTTGTATTGCGTCCAGGGTATAAATATAAACCCTTGGCTATTGTAAAAAGTGTTCACAACCACATCAATACAAACTGGCCCCGTGCCATCTTCGAGTCCCTAAGTCGTGTCGTCGAGTTCTTCGAGAGGAAACATCGATCCGTTGACCTCAGTAAGTACCGGCAACCTTGCTATCATGTCTAGTATCATGCGGTGGATTTAGATATGATGCAAGTAGTCTCGTATGTTAAGCTTAGTATCGTGCGGCGGATTTAAGCTTATGACGGGAAGTTTTTGCTTATGCCTTGTATCGTGCGGCGGATTAAGACATGAGTAAAAATAGTTATCGGCTCTGTTAGATTTGGCAGATCTAGTAGATTCATTAAGATACCATGTGTTATGTGTTTTATTTATTTAATTCTTGTAACACTCTTTTGCCCAATCTAGATTGATCTCTATTCGGCCTCGTTTCACAAGTTTGCTTGTGCTTTGCTAATCATAAGATTATGATGGCCGGATCAGCTTTCAATCTAGGTTGTTACATGTTGCGGGTTCATACATGTCAATCATGTTTTGGCTTTGATAGAGCTGGGTACCGTTCGGCAGGTGCAGGTTTTAGATTAGTTTAATCATGCTTTGCTTGTATGTTCCTTCTTCATGGACCCCAGTTCGGCTAGTTTGCCGACTCTGGTTAAGCTTACATGAGTAATGAGTTTTTATAGATCTGTTCAGATATATGTATGCTTTTAGCTTCTTATAATTAGATCGTATCATGTGGTGGATTAATCTAATTATAAGGAGTGGTGTGGACTTATAGCAAGTGGTATCATGCGGTAGATTAGCTTGCTTGAGTTTATACTTGACGGGTTCATGAAGGCTAAACGTGCGGCAGATTAGTTGGATTAGCCTATGCATATGTTATTTGAATAGATTTATATTTACAAATGACCCTTTTACCCTTCTGTTATTCATGTGTTCGGCATTCAACATGATTATGAGCTCCATCTTTATACTTGTCGAATGACATTATAAACCTGTTTCGACAAACAGCTTTTATAGCTGTGTGCCGTCATGATTGGCTTTCAAAGCCGTACATATGGAACTGCTTGGTCTCACCCAGCATGTTCCAAGGTATTCTCATATTTTTATCCATAGTTGGTTTTCAGGTCAAACCGACTGGCACGTTTCCGGATTCGGAATACTCCGGGCACCCGATTGAAGCCAGCCTCGTTCGGCTTGCTGTGTGCCTGGCGCAGGGCGTCACGTTTTGCGTCAACAACTAGAGATTAACTACTATGGCTAAGTGAATTGAACTGTAGGATAACTAGGCACTCAAGCAATCAATCAAGTATACCACTCAATACTGATAAGTAGAATAAAGTAATACTTGAAATGATGAACTAGAATATAGTAAAGTGCTTGAGATACAAGAGCAAAACCTGAACTGGAGATGAAGGAAGACTCTTCCCAGCTCCAGAACCTATCACTCGCACGCCTCTACTCTTGAGCTAAGCCTTGAGCAGCGCTACGGCGAGGGCAAAGATGCCTTGCTCTACTAGCTACCTACTTGCCTAAGCTCTCTGAGCTCTCACTTGCTTGCTTCTACTTGCTTTGCTTCTCTTGTGTTGTTTGGTGTGGGATATGATGGTACAAATGAAGTGGTGTCACCAGGGGGTATTTATAGCCCAAATGAGTGAGGGGGGTACTTATAGGGGGCAGCCAACCAACCTAGGGTTAGGTCAGGTGGTGGGCGCCACCCCCTACTGGCGGCCGCCAGTCCCCTGGCCGTTGGATGCACCAGCTTTGATCCTACGGCCTCCAGGTGGTTGTCCAAGCCGGTTTGGAGGTCGGTTGCATGTCCTAGCAACCGCCATTCAGCCTTGATCCATGCCACTCCTCCCTGAGCCGTCCGATGCCACTGACCTAGTGACCAAGGGCCAAGATTTGGCCTTGGGGAGGTCACACGGATCGGTGACGTGGCAGGGAGTGGAGCTTGGGCCAACCCAAGTGGCGAGCGCCACGTAGAGGTGGCGGGCGCCACCTAGGGGTGGCGGGCGCCACCCCCCTTAGGCCCATTTGGGCCCTACTGAGTGGGCTTGGCCTCTGGTGGGTCCATATGTCCAAATTTGGTTCAAATCCTGCATTCAAATAAAATTCTATGGACATGTGGAATTTGGTTAGTTTGAAACCTATTTGACTACATTTCATGCCTTTTTGGTGGATTTTAGGGTCAAATGTTGATGGTAAAATAGGTGTTTAAGGACCATCAACAGCATCCTGGAGCTTGCGTCGAGGCGAAGCGAAGGATGAGAAGGCGTGTGGTCGTTTGATGAAAACTCCAGAGTTGGTCGGTTTACCCCTAGGGGGTATTTGGGCTGAGTGCTTCATGTAAGGGCGTTTTGGTCTTTGGATGTGCACCTATATATATGTGAAGGGGCTGCTAGGGCAGCCATCCTTGGAGGTGTGTCACTCTCATTTTGTTCATGTGAGAGGAGGCTAGGGTTAGAGGAGAGGAGGGCTCTTGTTCTTGAGCTTTTTGCCATCCGAGCTTTGTGTTGCGAGGAGTGGCTTGTAACCCAACACCATGAGCTAATACAATCCTTCATCTTGTTGAAATCCAAGGATCAAATTCGTGCTCCTCTTTGTTGGCTCAAATTTCGATTGAATTCGTATTTTGTTCTTCACGTTTCTCTCTTTCCCCTCTTTGTGATTTCATAAGTTCTTTCGATTTGAGGGATGATTTGTGATTCCGTTCGAACCATCTTGTGCTAGGATGTGAGAGGCATCTTTCCACCAAAGGATTTTCTTAGAAACCTCACGACCATAGAGATCGGGCGGAAATCATTTTCGTTCTCCAAACTTTCCCCTTTTCACGTGATCTAAAATATCTCTTGATTTAGTTGGGTTCGAGCCATGATTTCTTAGGAATAGCTCACCAATATGTGCAAGATAACCTGGGTGAAGTTTGGTTGCAAGCCCTTTTGATTTGGTTGAGATCCGATCAAATTTAAGTTTGATACGGGCTGTTTTTGTGCAGTCTGGGCATTCCCGGACTGTCCGGCACTCATCCCCGGACTGTCCGGGGGTCGGGGCTATTCACGGGCAGATTTGGTACACGCTGCTGCCGATTTATTTTTGAATGGCGGACTATCCGGGCCTCATTCTCGGACTGTCCGGGGTTCAATAGCGGAGAGTCCGCGGTTCACTAGCGGACAGTCCGCCACTGCACAGTTTTGCTATTTTCGTCCGTATCTTTTGCGTACGAGCTCCAATTTGAGATCCATTTGTTGCATTGGTTTCCTAACTTCTTAAGGATCATTCCAAAGTACTTTTTCCACCATTGGTCAAAGTATTTTTGGTCGGACAGTTACTTTTCTCCATAGGAATTAAGTGTTCCACTTTCGGAGTTTCGTTGGTTCTAGCGTCCGTATCTTTTGCGTTCGAGCTCCAATTTGAAATCTGTCTGTTGTGTTAGTTTCCTAACTTCATAAGGATCTTTTCAAGGTGCTTTTGCCACCAGTTGGCCTAAGTAGTTTTGGTCGAACACTTTCCTCTTATAGTAGTGGGGTGTTCTGTTATCGGAAGTTCGATTGTTCTAGGAGCTTGCTTGTGCAGTTTTGCCCCGTTGCTTTGGCGCTTGGTTTTGGGGATTCTTCGGTAGTTCTGCTGTACCTCTAGGACATCCCCTAGGGTATCCACCTATTCGTAGGTCGTGAACTCAACGGTTGTTTGAGTCTTCGCTTTTGGGGTGATTTTCTGGGACAAGGGCCATCATTTCTCGAGAAGAAATTTGAGGCTCCCATTCACCCCCCACCCTCTGGTTGCCAATTCGGTCCTTCAATTGGTATTGGAGCCAGTTAAGGATCTCTCTACCTTAACCGGTTCCGGATCCATGAAGGTGACCTTTGAGAGCGATTTTGCTTCTGACTTTGCTTGTCGAGGTGTTGAGCTTTTGTTTGGCTAACACTAACGATGCTTTTAGAAATGGCATCAGGTTCTTCCTCTAGCGTGTCTTTGTCCTCAGGTTTGAATCATGGACATGCGATCGAGGATGACATTTTGGCAAGAAGGAGGAGTGCGGCTCTTGAGACGGAACGTGAGATGGATGCTTTGCTGGACTTCCTAGGAGATGATGAGTATTCGACGGAGGATCGTATACGTGAACTTGGCAAGGCCAAGAAAGGTACACTTGTTGCTAGTCTTGGGATTTTGTCCCAACGATTTGTGTCTTGATGTGATGATAACATTAGATATGATGAGCTTTGTAATACCTTGCGTAGAAAGATTGAGAAGTTGAATTGCTCCATCACTAGGTTAAAATGTGGTCTTTTTCATTGGAAGTCTAGTGCATCTTTACCTTGCACCTCTTGTAGTGACATGGTTAGGAAAGATGATGGGCTATGTTTTTCTCTTGCTAGCTTAAAATCTGAAAATGAAATGTTGATATCCAATGCTTCCAAACCATGTCTAGTTTGCATTAACTTGCGCAAGGACCTCGATTGTGCTAAAACTGAATTAGCCTTGCTTAAGTCAAATGCTTTGTTACCATGTGTTTCTTGTGAGTCTTTGCATGCTAAAATTAATGAACTAAAATTGACTCACACCACATGTGTAGATGAACTTGAGCATGCTAGGGCTGAAATTGTTGAAATAAATTCTAGGCCTTGTAGCTCATGCTCTTTGATTAAAAATGCTTGCCTTACTTCTTGTGCTATTTATGATTCTTTGATTGATGTGAATAGTGATGTTTCTTCCACCGATTTCATTTGCACATCATGCATTGATTTGGAAAAAGAAGTTTTGGCCTTGAAAGTTTTGCGCGATGATATGAGCTACAAGTTGGTTGATGTAACACCTCTGGTGTTTAGCATGTAATTAACTTGACATATCATCATTATCATCTTTAAGCATCTTGATCATGATTTCATGTGTATGCATTTTGCTAAGTGTATCATTTTATGTGAATTAACTCTATTTCAAAAACCCTATTTAGCCCACTTCTCTCTACTAGGGCAAAATGGTAATTTCATCTCTGTGATTAGCCTTGTGTAATTCTTGTTCCTTTGGTGTCTTGAAGTTTTGTTGTGTTGGCCAAAGTTCAAAAATCAGAATTTGATTTCAAATCCCTTTTGCAAAACCCTGATTTCCAAATCCTGGATTTTATCCCTCTTGTTGTGATTCAAAAATTATTCAAAATTTAAGGTTGGTCCAAAAAGCAAAGTTGTAGATCTGTCAAAGAGAAACAACTTTGGTATTTACAAATTTTCAAGTTGCAGTACAAAGTTTTGAGTTATTTCAAATTCTTTCAAATCCCCACTTTTGTCCACTTTTCAGTTTTCAAAATGAGTTCAAAAACTAATGAGTTTCAGGAGAAGTGTATAATAGCAAAGTTGTAGGTTTTGATAAAAGGAACAACTTTCATGTTTACAGATTTTCAAGTTTCAGTTTGAAATCCAGAGTAAATTTGATTTAAATCAAGTTTGAAAAAGTGTCCCCTTTACTGTTTTCAAATATTGTTCAAAAACTATTTGGAATTTGAAAATGTTCATATTGACAAAGTTGTAGATCTCGTTTTTCTGAGCAACTTCGATGTTTTGAGTTTTTGTTGCCCAGTTCAAATTTTGGGAGCAATTTGCAAATTTCAGAAAGTCAAACCCTACACCCTACCCTGTTCATCTTCTCCGGTAGGGGGGGGGGGGCCCGGCCATGGCCGCCTCGCCGGCGCCGCGTGCGCCGCGCGCCTGGCTGCTCCCCACGCGCCTGCAACCTGTCGCCGATGTCCCCCGGTTCCCTCCGCGCCCGCACGCGAGCGCTGACCCGCGCTCACGGCCCCTACAGAGCTCTGCGCGTCGCCGCCACGCGTTCGCCGCCGGTGAGCCGTGCGCCCGACCCCGCGCAACCGAACCGCTGACTCTCGGTCTCACAATCGATTGCGCGTGCCTCGGCCGAACTCGTCCACACCTCTCCGAGCCCTCTAGGAGCCCCTGGCCGCGGCTATAAGAAGCCCGCCGGAGCCGAGCTCACTCACCCATCTCCGCCACCGTGGTCAGCCCACTCCAGAGCTCCCTCCACTCAACCAACTAGCTCAACAGCTCCGCCTTGAGCCCGTGCAGCTTCCCCACTCCTCAATTTGGTCTCTACCGTCCCTGGTTGCCCGGCGTAACTCGCCGTTCCCATCTCCGGCGAGAATCCCGTCGAGGTCGGGACCGTGAAATACTCCCTCTCCGGCCTTGATCATCTCCCTCCGACCCCCGCATCACCTTCCTTGCTCCTTTGCGCATCTGACTGACCCCTTGCGGTCACGTGTGTCGCGCAGGATCATCGGGACGACGATCGCCGCCGTAAAGCTTCCGCCGGCCACCGTCGACCACCTCCCTCCGTTCATCCCCTTCCCTCGCCGAGCCGCTTAATCGACTCACGGTGAGCTCCTGAAGCCTCCCATCTCCTCGGTTTCGCCTGAGACGCCTCGTCGTGGCCGGCGTAGCAGCGCCGCCGCCATCGGCCGGTCGCCGGCGAGCGGAGGAGAAGAACAGTGCCGTTTTCTATTTTCTTCATACATGTGAATAGTGTTCAGATTTCATATTTTTGTGTGATTTTCTGTGTTGATCCATAAATTCTGAAATTTTTGTGGTAGACTCTTTATGCTCTGAAGTATTTTATAAAAATATAAAACTTGACTTTTCTGCAAAGATTTGAAAATGAAAAATCTCCCTTTTAATTAATAAATGATGGTTTTGGATTTTTAGAAAATGATTTATGACTCCAAAATTTATGAGATCACTTTTTGTGAGCTAGTTATGCCATGACAAGTCTCTGGTGAAATTTTGAAGTCATTTGGAACAAGTGGATTTTTTAAGCTTTATTTTAATTAAGGAATAGTGCCTTTTGTTAATTAAATGTCTAGATTTAATTGAGCACCTTAATGACCTCCAAAAATTATGAAATTTGTTTTGCCATATACTTGTACCCTAATGAACTTGTGTGATTAATTTGGTAATTTTTGGAGCACCTTCATAAAATGACCTTTTTAAATAATTAAGAAAAATAGAAAGGGTGATTAGGGTTAGCGTTGAATGCCCTGTGATGTGACTTTTGGGATTGCTTGATGTTCATAGACCCCTACCCTTTGGTCTATGATGTTTGTGATGCTATGTTTGGTTGATGCTTAGAATAGTTATGATAAAGTCTAGTTTAATCAATTTTGCTTAAGGAAGAAATGGTTACCTTTTATGCTCAACCTAGGTTTCGATTATGTCTTGCCTTAGAGTAATCTTGAATCAGTGATATTGTCTTGCACCTTAAGTCCATGTCATCATTCTCATGAGCATTCATCATTGCATCCGTATAGTTGACGAAGAAGGCCCTGAAGTCGAGGTAGCCGCCGAAGGATCTGTCCCCGAGGCAACCCCGAGCTCCGACGCTTATACCTACCCCGACTCTGCTCTTTTTGCCATCCAAGGCAAGCCCCGGTGCATTTAACCCTACCTTGCTTTTATAAATGTTTTCTTTAAATGTTTTGAGTTAAATTATTGCATTAGGTTGATAGGAGTTGAGTGGAATCCTATCTGATGCATTATCTACCTTGACCAATGATACACCCGATACCCGCTTTTCAAAAACTATTGCAAAATGCTTAGCAATGCTATATGATAGATTTGCAATAAAAATGCCAATTTCAAAAGTGTGATCACTTTAAGAATATTTATGGGAATTTCTGGTTTACTCCCACTATTGGCTAAGTATCTGATCCGTACTTAGTCAATGGGAAGGAGAGGTTGTCCTTGCGTACGGTGCCGTCATGTTGTAGTCCGGGACTCAACAGTTGACACCGACCGGGACAGGGTTGAAAAACTGACAGGACCTGTACTCTTGGGTTAGAGTCCCGAGGTGCTTGTCGCTGGCTGGAAAATTTAGGGACCACCTGTATGGGGGCCTGATTGACTAAGACTTGCAACTATTCACATACTACGGAAAGCTTCGGCTCCGAGGAATCCTTTATTGGACCGACAACCGCGCACTGGGAGTGGAGAGATGGCGGAAGTAGCATGTACCCACGTGGGTTAGAGTCCCGGATTGGAGTGGTGTACTGTACTTCCGGGTGGCGTAGGACCGGGCCCAATCTTGGAGGAATCGTGGTAGACGAGTTGGCATATGCAAGCTTGGGTGCTACATATGCAGTGTGGATAGGGATCCTCAGCTGAGTATTATTTATCCGGATTAACGCTGCTCCTCGGTTATGGAGACTTAGTCACTGACTGTCATCAGGGAGTGGTTCTCAACTAGGTCTGTTTTGGAAAGTAAAATGAATCAAGGATGATGACGGAACAAGGAATACCGAATCTTTCAAAATTAAAATAAGGTTTACCAAAAATGCTTTTCTGCAAAATACTTGAACTTGCTTAAGCCTTACCTTGACTACCTTAAGCCTGCATTCCTGAGTCTTCTCCCTTTTCTTTAGTCGGGTAAGTCTTGTTGAGTACCTTTGTACTCAGGGTTCTTTTACCCATGTTGCAGGTATGGCAGATCCCTCAGTATGCCTTGGACCCTGCTGTGTGATTGTTGTTCAGGAAGAGGCCGATGAGGCCGATGAGTGATTATTCACCCTCGGGCTGGGTGATGTATCTTTATCTTTAGTTGTTGTCATATGCTACCCTGCCAACTCTATCTATTTGAACTATGGTCTGTAATAACTTCACTTTAAGTTTATGTTGAACACTGGTTTGTAAAACTATTGTTATTTAAGTCTTCCGCTATTTACTCCGATGTTATTTGTCAAAATGTTCAAGAGATTGTAACCGAATTGTGAGATGATCCTGCGGACATCGGGCACTGATGTAGCCCAGTGGCGAACCCGGTCTTAATCTCTTGGCTGTACGGATCGACTGTCAGTGGTTGATAGTGATCGGTGGGCCATGGGATTAGGGTCGTTACGTCACAGAGTGGTATCGGAGCATCTCACTACGACGTTGCAATCTTTTTGCGAAAAGTTCAAAAGGTTTTTAAGGTCGAAAACTAAACTTGACTATTTTGAGTCCAAATTGCTTCTCTCATCTCATCTTGTCTTTGGCAACTCGTAGCAAGACAACTTGTATAAGCCCTATGTACCTTACCTTAGTAGTTGCATTGCCTTGTTCCGTAGGAACGAATCATGCATCGTGTCATAATCACTTAAGATAATAACTTCCTCTCTAAGTCTGTTGGGTTAGTATGCCTTTACCTTTTTCTTGCTAGCCTTTCTCACCTATAACCTCTTGTCCAGATATGGTCATCCTCAAGCGGACTGCTCGCAAGTCGACTGGACCGCATGGTGTGCCGCGTCACCAGCTGGCGCCACGCACCGGAGAAGAGACTGGAGAATCCTCCAACGGACGTCGCTTTCCCCGCCGCAACCGCAAGCAGCTGAAGGAGGAGATCAAGAATCTAAAGGCTGAGATGGAGAACATGGAGCATGACTTCTATCTTTCCCGCATGGAGTTTTATGAGGCACGAGCTTCCCTGGAGCAGGCCAATCGAAACACAGTTCGCGCTATCGAGCAGCGCAACGATGCTTGGACCCGCGAGGACGTCGCCAGAGCCCAGCTCCATGGACTGCAGCAGTACACTGCCCAGATTGAGCAGTACAATGATATGCTTCATGAGGAGGTACATCAACTGTACGACCAGCTCCACCCCATGATTCCACCTGTTGCTGAGGATCCAGAAGATGGAGTCGTGGAGGAACCTGAAGTAGAGCATGAGCCAGTCCAGAATGTAGAAGTGGAACCTGCTGAAGATGTCCACGTTGAAGATGAGGATGAGGAGGAAGAGCCTGAGCTCATCATCGAAGATGAAGATGAAGATGAAGAGATGATCATCATCGATGACGACTAGATCCCTGGTGTCTGTACTGTCTGCTCACCTAAAGCCTTAGTCTAGGTTTGGGACGTTAGTTGGTCTTCTGTTTAGTCGAGTCTGTATCGTGTCTTGTACCTTTCCTTTGTCAGTCGGTGGTTATCTATCAAACTTCTGTATCAGTTATCTACCCTTGCATCAATGAAGTTTATCAGTCAGTTTCGTTCAAAAGCAAATCTTGGATGCTAAGTTCCCAAATTCTTAACAGATGCCTGTGAACACCCGCACTGGAGCCGGAAGTTCCGGAGGTGCCAACCTTCCAAACCCTCCACCAGTTCCTGCTACCCTGGCAGATGCCATTGCAGCCTTGGCCGCCGCTGCCAACCTAATGGCTCAGAACCAAGGACAGCAGAATGTTGGTCACCGTGGTCGCCACAACCAAGAGACCACCTATGTGGAGTTCACTGAAACCCGTCCACCGGTTTTCACCAGAGCCGATGAACCCCTCGAAGCTGATGATTGGCTCCGCACCATGGAGCAGAAGTTTGGTCTCATCCGATGCACTGAAATCCAGAAGCCCCGGTTTGCTTCTCAGCAGCTTCGTGGTCCAGCAAGTGCTTGGTATGCCAACCTCTTGGCTGCCCAACCTGAAGGTCATGAGTTGACCTGGGAAGAATTCTGCACCGCTTTCCGTGCACACCACATCCCATCAGGTCTGATGAAGATGAAGCTTGATCAGTTCCTAGCCCTGCAGCAGAAGGAATCCACAGTGATGCAGAATGTGGGCCAGTTCAACCACCTGAGCCAGTATGCCTCCGACTATGTCAACACGGATGAGAAGAAGAGAGATTGTTTTCTCAGGGGTCTGCACCCTAAGATTCGCAGAGGTCTGTCCAACAACCTCAACGGATCTTATCATGATGTCGTTGACCGTGCTGTCGCTTTCGAGGAAAGTAACCGCCAGTACCAAGAAGAGAAGAAGAAGAAGAAGGCTGGGTCTAGCAGCTTCTCCAGCAACCATAAGCGCCCAAGAATCATCTACCACCCCAGCCACCACCAAAACCGTGCACCATACCCCCATCAGCAAGTGGTCGTTCGTACCGCGGCCACCACTCATAACGCCAACCAGCAAAGTGCCACTCAGCCGAACGCCCCAGGTGTTCGTATCACCACCCCACAAACAGCTTACAACCATCCCTGCTACAACTGTGGCCAAGTTGGTCACTGGTCTCGCGATTGCCCAAAACCTAAGAAGAATGCCCAGCATGCACAGAAAGGCCCTGGAGGATCACAGCAGCAGCACCGTGCACCGCAGCAGCACGTCCAGAAGGGCAAGTTTGTCAAGAAGCACGGGCAAGTCTACTTCACCACCGTCAGTAACATCCCAGAAGGAGAGCCCGTCATGCTCGGTAGGTTCCCTGTTGCCAATCATCCTGCAGTCGTCTTGTTCGATTCTGGTGCATCGCATTCCTTCATCAGTCGCACTTTTGTCATCAAGCATGAGTTACCCATGGGGGAGTTAAAAGAAAGTTTCTGTATACTTTCGCCTGGAGGGCGGATAAATACTAAGGAAGTGGTCCGCAGTATACCAGTAATGTTGGGGGAACATGTCTTTCCTACCACCATGATAGTACTGCGCAATCAAGAGATAGATGTCATCTTAGGCATGAATTGGATGTGTCAGTATAAAGCCATGATAGACATCTTGAATAGAGTTGTGAGAGTGGATATTCCTAACAGTACCTCCAAACTCCTTCTCCAACTTCCTATGCCTCAAAAACCAGCAACCACTCAGTTGAATGCCGCCTGTGTTCCGGAAGTCAGGGATATTCCCGTGGTCGGTGAGTTCCCTGATGTCTTCCCGGACGATCTACCCGGTCTGCCTCCCGACCGTGATGTTGAGTTTGCCATAGAGCTAAAGCACGGGACTGCTCCTATATCCCGTAGAGCTTATCGAATGCCTCCCAGAGAGTTGGCAGAGCTGAAGATCCAATTGCAAGAGCTCTTGGACAAGGGTCTCATTCGCCCAAGTTCATCTCCTTGGGGCTGTCCTGCTATCTTTGTGAAGAAGAAGGACAAAAGTCTTCGTCTGTGCGTTGACTATCGCCCGCTCAATGAGGTCACCATCAAGAATAAATATCCCTTGCCTCGCATTGACCTTCTTTTTGATCAGTTATCTGGAGCCAGAGTGTTCTCCAAGATTGATCTCAGATCTGGCTATCACCAAATAAAAATCCGTCCAGAAGACATTCCTAAAACCGCTTTTACCACCAGATACGGCCTATATGAGTACTTGGTCATGTCCTTTGGCTTGACCAATGCCCCCGCTCATTTCATGTATCTCATGAACTCTGTGTTCATGCCAGAGCTCGATAAATTTGTAGTTGTGTTCATTGACGACATCCTTGTCTATTCAAGAACTCCTGAAGATCACGCCAAGCATCTTCGAATCGTTCTTTCTCGTCTCAGAGATCACCAGCTGTATGCCAAGTTCAGTAAATGCGAATTCTGGCTAGACCGAATTCAATTCCTTGGTCATGTCCTATCCGCTGAAGGTGTGTCAGTTGACCCTGAAAAAGTGGCAGATATCTTGGATTGGAAGCCACCTACCACTGTCCGCGAAGTTCGCAGCTTCATGGGAATGGCTGGATACTATCGTCGTTTCATCCCAGATTTCTCCAGAGTCGCCAAGCCTATCACAGAGTTGTTGAAAAATTCCGTGGATTTCGTTTGGTCACCAGCCTGTGAGCAAGCCTTTCAAGCCTTGAAGAGACTGCTAACTACATCACCAGTCCTAGCTCAACCAGATATCGAGAAACCCTTCGATGTATACTGTGATGCATCTGGTACTGGTTTGGGTTGTGTTTTGATGCAAGAAGGACGAGTAATCGCTTATGCCTCACGGCAGCTTAAGCGACATGAGGAAAACTACCCAACCCATGATCTTGAGCTAGCAGCAGTCGTGCATGCCTTGAAGATTTGGCGTCACTATCTGTTAGGCAGCACCTGCAATATGTATACGGATCACAAGAGCCTAAAGTATATCTTCACTCAAGAAGAATTGAATATGAGGCAGAGAAGATGGCTTGAGTTGATTAAAGATTATGATCTCGAAGTACATTACCATCCTGGTAAGGCAAATGTAGTTGCCGATGCCCTCAGTCGCAAGTCATACTGCAACTGTCTGACGACGAAGCCCTATGATCTTTCCTTGTGCCATGATCTTGAAAGGATGGGTATCGGAATGATTCCGCAAGGAAGCTTGAACAATGTCAGCATAGAAACATCCATCAAGGATCAAGTCGTTGCTGCTCAGAAGGATAACCCTGGAATCAAGCACATCATCGAAAAGGTCCAGACCGGAAAGGCTGATTGTTTCAGGATCGATGATGTAGGAGTTGTTTGGTTCAAGAACCGTCTAGTAGTTCCCAAGGTGCCTGAATTGAGACAGTTAATCCTTGATGAAGCACACTTGACCAGATTCTCTATTCACCCCGGTAGCAACAAGATGTACCAAGACTTGAAGCAGAGATTCTGGTGGACTAAAATGAAGATTGAGATTGCCCGGTATGTCGCTCAGTGTGATACCTGCCAAAGAGTCAAGGCAGTACACATGAAGCCTGGAGGAGAATTGCAACCTTTGTCAGTACCCGCTTGGAAATGGGACGACATTAGTATGGATTTTGTCAATGGACTACCCAAGACCCAGAAAGGTTTTGATTCCATTTGGGTAATCGTGGACCGACTCACTAAGCAAGCTCACTTTCTGCCAGTCAAGACCAGTTACACCGTTCCCATGTATGCCACCTTGTACAAGAACCACATAGTGAAACTTCATGGCATACCCAAAAGTATTATCTCTGACCGTGGTACCCAGTTTGTCGCTAAGTTTTGGAAAGCGTTCCATACCTCACTTGGAACCAAGCTCTTGCATAGTACGGCATATCATCCGCAAACAGATGGACAAACTGAGCGAGTCAACCAAGTGCTGGAGGACATGTTGAGAGCCTGTGTTCTTACCTTCGCAGATACTTGGGATGACTGTTTGCCTTTGGCAGAGTTCTCTTATAATAACAGTTACCAAGAGAGCATCAAAATGGCACCCTTTGAAGCACTGTACGGTCGTCGTTGTCGTACACCCCTCAGTTGGTCTGAGCCCGGAGAAAGAGAATTCTTTGGAGTTGACCTGGTCAAGGATATGGAAGAGAAAGTCAAGCAAATACAGGAGAATATGAAGATTGCCCAATCTCGACAGAAGAGCTACGCTGACAAGAGACGTCGACCTCTGAAGTTTCAAGTTGGAGATTATGTATATCTCAAAGTCTCACCAACCAAAGGAGTCACTCGTTTTGGAGTCAAAGGAAAGTTAGCACCCCGCTACATTGGTCCGTTTGAGATCTTGGAATGTTGTGGCAAGGTAGCTTACAAGCTGAAGTTGCCCGATCATCTCTCCGCTATCCACAATGTTTTCCATGTCTCCCAACTCAAGAAGTGTCTCCGAGTACCAGAACATGTCGTGGAAGTTGAAGGTGTCGAGCTAGAGCCTGATCTGTCCTACTCAGAATATCCAGTTCGCGTGTTGGACCACAAGGATCGCGTTACCCGAAGAACCACCACAAGATGGTACAAAATCCAGTGGAACCAGCACTCTGAAGAAGAAGCCACTTGGGAATCTGAAGACTTCTTAGCAAAGAACTACCCCGATTTTCTCGAATCTCTGTCTATGTAAGGTTTTGTCTTTATCCCTTCTTTGTCCTTCCTTAAGACGCGGAATCTCGGGGCGAGATTTCTTTAAGGGGGGGAGGCTGTAACACCTCTGGTGTTTAGCATGTAATTAACTTGACATATCATCATTATCATCTTTAAGCATCTTGATCATGATTTCATGTGTATGCATTTTGCTAAGTGTATCATTTTATGTGAATTAACTCTATTTCAAAAACCCTATTTAGCCCACTTCTCTCTACTAGGGCAAAATGGTAATTTCATCTCTGTGATTAGCCTTGTGTAATTCTTGTTCCTTTGGTGTCTTGAAGTTTTGTTGTGTTGGCCAAAGTTCAAAAATCAGAATTTGATTTCAAATCCCTTTTGCAAAACCCTGATTTCCAAATCCTGGATTTTATCCCTCTTGTTGTGATTCAAAAATTATTCAAAATTTAAGGTTGGTCCAAAAAGCAAAGTTGTAGATCTGTCAAAGAGAAACAACTTTGGTATTTACAAATTTTCAAGTTGCAGTACAAAGTTTTGAGTTATTTCAAATTCTTTCAAATCCCCACTTTTGTCCACTTTTCAGTTTTCAAAATGAGTTCAAAAACTAATGAGTTTCAGGAAAAGTGTATAATAGCAAAGTTGTAGGTTTTGATAAAAGGAACAACTTTCATGTTTACAGATTTTCAAGTTTCAGTTTGAAATCCAGAGTAAATTTGATTTAAATCAAGTTTGAAAAAGTGTCCCCTTTACTGTTTTCAAATATTGTTCAAAAACTATTTGGAATTTGAAAATGTTCATATTGACAAAGTTGTAGATCTCGTTTTTCTGAGCAACTTCGATGTTTTGAGTTTTTGTTGCCCAGTTCAAATTTTGGGAGCAATTTGCAAATTTCAGAAAGTCAAACCCTACACCCTACCCTGTTCATCTTCTCCGGTAGGGGGGGGGGGCCCGACCATGGCCGCCTCGCCGGCGCCGCGTGCGCCGCGCGCCTGGCTGCTCCCCACGCGCCTGCAACCTGTCGCCGATGTCCCCCGGTTCCCTCCGCGCCCGCACGCGAGCGCTGACCCGCGCTCACGGCCCCTACAGAGCTCTGCGCGTCGCCGCCACGCGTTCGCCGCCGGTGAGCCGTGCGCCCGACCCCGCGCAACCGAACCGCTGACTCTCGGTCTCACAATCGATTGCGCGTGCCTCGGCCGAACTCGTCCACACCTCTCCGAGCCCTCTAGGAGCCCCTGGCCGCGGCTATAAGAAGCCCGCCGGAGCCGAGCTCACTCACCCATCTCCGCCACCGTGGTCAGCCCACTCCAGAGCTCCCTCCACTCAACCAACTAGCTCAACAGCTCCGCCTTGAGCCCGTGCAGCTTCCCCACTCCTCAATTTGGTCTCTACCGTCCCTGGTTGCCCGGCGTAACTCGCCGTTCCCATCTCCGGCGAGAATCCCGTCGAGGTCGGGACCGTGAAATACTCCCTCTCCGGCCTTGATCATCTCCCTCCGACCCCCGCATCACCTTCCTTGCTCCTTTGCGCATCTGACTGACCCCTTGCGGTCACGTGTGTCGCGCAGGATCATCGGGACGACGATCGCCGCCGTAAAGCTTCCGCCGGCCACCGTCGACCACCTCCCTCCGTTCATCCCCTTCCCTCGCCGAGCCGCTTAATCGACTCACGGTGAGCTCCTGAAGCCTCCCATCTCCTCGGTTTCGCCTGAGACGCCTCGTCGTGGCCGGCGTAGCAGCGCCGCCGCCATCGGCCGGTCGCCGGCGAGCGGAGGAGAAGAACAGTGCCGTTTTCTATTTTCTTCATACATGTGAATAGTGTTCAGATTTCATATTTTGTGTGATTTTCTGTGTTGATCCATAAATTCTGAAATTTTTGTGGTAGACTCTTTATGCTCTGAAGTATTTTATAAAAATATAAAACTTGACTTTTCTGCAAAGATTTGAAAATGAAAAATCTCCCTTTTAATTAATAAATGATGGTTTTGGATTTTTAGAAAATGATTTATGACTCCAAAATTTATGAGATCACTTTTTGTGAGCTAGTTATGCCATGACAAGTCTCTGGTGAAATTTTGAAGTCATTTGGAACAAGTGGATTTTTTAAGCTTTATTTTAATTAAGGAATAGTGCCTTTTGTTAATTAAATGTCTAGATTTAATTGAGCACCTTAATGACCTCCAAAAATTATGAAATTTGTTTTGCCATATACTTGTACCCTAATGAACTTGTGTGATTAATTTGGTAATTTTTGGAGCACCTTCATAAAATGACCTTTTTAAATAATTAAGAAAAATAGAAAGGGTGATTAGGGTTAGCGTTGAATGCCCTGTGATGTGACTTTTGGGATTGCTTGATGTTCATAGACCCCTACCCTTTGGTCTATGATGTTTGTGATGCTATGTTTGGTTGATGCTTAGAATAGTTATGATAAAGTCTAGTTTAATCAATTTTGCTTAAGGAAGAAATGGTTACCTTTTATGCTCAACCTAGGTTTCGATTATGTCTTGCCTTAGAGTAATCTTGAATCAGTGATATTGTCTTGCACCTTAAGTCCATGTCATCATTCTCATGAGCATTCATCATTGCATCCGTATAGTTGACGAAGAAGGCCCTGAAGTCGAGGTAGCCGCCGAAGGATCTGTCCCCGAGGCAACCCCGAGCTCCGACGCTTATACCTACCCCGACTCTGCTCTTTTTGCCATCCAAGGCAAGCCCCGGTGCATTTAACCCTACCTTGCTTTTATAAATGTTTTCTTTAAATGTTTTGAGTTAAATTATTGCATTAGGTTGATAGGAGTTGAGTGGAATCCTATCTGATGCATTATCTACCTTGACCAATGATACACCCGATACCCGCTTTTCAAAAACTATTGCAAAATGCTTAGCAATGCTATATGATAGATTTGCAATAAAAATGCCAATTTCAAAAGTGTGATCACTTTAAGAATATTTATGGGAATTTCTGGTTTACTCCCACTATTGGCTAAGTATCTGATCCGTACTTAGTCAATGGGAAGGAGAGGTTGTCCTTGCGTACGGTGCCGTCATGTTGTAGTCCGGGACTCAACAGTTGACACCGACCGGGACAGGGTTGAAAAACTGACAGGACCTGTACTCTTGGGTTAGAGTCCCGAGGTGCTTGTCGCTGGCTGGAAAATTTAGGGACCACCTGTATGGGGGCCTGATTGACTAAGACTTGCAACTATTCACATACTACGGAAAGCTTCGGCTCCGAGGAATCCTTTATTGGACCGACAACCGCGCACTGGGAGTGGAGAGATGGCGGAAGTAGCATGTACCCACGTGGGTTAGAGTCCCGGATTGGAGTGGTGTACTGTACTTCCGGGTGGCGTAGGACCGGGCCCAATCTTGGAGGAATCGTGGTAGACGAGTTGGCATATGCAAGCTTGGGTGCTACATATGCAGTGTGGATAGGGATCCTCAGCTGAGTATTATTTATCCGGATTAACGCTGCTCCTCGGTTATGGAGACTTAGTCACTGACTGTCATCAGGGACTGGTTCTCAACTAGGTCTGTTTTGGAAAGTAAAATGAATCAAGGATGATGACGGAACAAGGAATACCGAATCTTTCAAAATTAAAATAAGGTTTACCAAAAATGCTTTTCTGCAAAATACTTGAACTTGCTTAAGCCTTACCTTGACTACCTTAAGCCTGCATTCCTGAGTCTTCTCCCTTTTCTTTAGTCGGGTAAGTCTTGTTGAGTACCTTTGTACTCAGGGTTCTTTTACCCATGTTGCAGGTATGGCAGATCCCTCAGTATGCCTTGGACCCTGCTGTGTGACTGTTGTTCAGGAAGAGGCCGATGAGGCCGATGAGTGATTATTCACCCTCGGGCTGGGTGATGTATCTTTATCTTTAGTTGTTGTCATATGCTACCCTGCCAACTCTATCTATTTGAACTATGGTCTGTAATAACTTCACTTTAAGTTTATGTTGAACACTGGTTTGTAAAACTATTGTTATTTAAGTCTTCCGCTATTTACTCCGATGTTATTTGTCAAAATGTTCAAGAGATTGTAACCGAATTGTGAGATGATCCTGCGGACATCGGGCACTGATGTAGCCCAGTGGCGAACCCGGTCTTAATCTCTTGGCTGTACGGATCGACTGTCAGTGGTTGATAGTGATCGGTGGGCCATGGGATTAGGGTCGTTACGTCACAGTTGAGCACAATGATATGAGTGCCAAACATGAAAAAGAAATTGAACTCTTGCGTACCACATATGCCGAGTGCATTAGAGAGGAGATGGAAAATCTGAAAAATGCTCCTTGTGGTACTTGTGATCGCCTCATGTTTGAGAATGAGGTTCTAGCTAAAAGATGCAAGAGTCTTTGTGCTAAGTCTTTTGAGTCACGCATTTCTTGCAACTCTGATGTTGATGCTTCTAAAATTGGCTTCTTGCAACCGGAGTTGAGTTCTTGTGTTGTGCGTGAGTCTTTTAACTGTAGCACTTGTGCCAAGGTTTTGGATAGCTCTTTCATAGCTCCTCCTAAACCTTGTTGTTTCTTCGAGTGATGTCCAAGGGATTTCTCATGGCAAGGGTGCTTCTCATATTTTGGGGACTCGTGTTCCTAATCTAATATTACATTGCACCTTTTGCAAGAAAGATGGACACTCATTCTATTTTTTGCTTTCACCGTGTCAAACATGAGCGACGTATTCGAGCTAAGGCTTTTAGGAAGCCACATAGCCTTTCCCATGGCACGTGTGCTCCTAGTGTTGGCACCAAATTTGTTGTTGATGCTTCTTGTTCAAAGTCCCAAGGGACTTCTCACTTGTCGGAGAATGGTGTGCCTTCTAATAGGCCTTTGTACCATTGCTCTTTTTGTGAGAAAGATGGGCATGAAGAAAGCTTTTGCTATCGGCGTGCCAAACGCTTGCGCCAAGCTCGCTCTTCTAGGAAGTTGGTGGTTCATGGCCCTTCTCATGGCATGAACGCTTGTGTTCCTAGTAAGAATCCCCTCTTTGTTGATGGGTGTTATGACTCCTTTTCTAGTGAGTTAGGTCATGGTCGTGGACATGCCTCTAGTGCTTCTTGTGTTGGTCCATGTCATGCTTCTCATGGTGCTTCTATTGGTTCTTCTCAAAAAACCTTGGAAGATGTTTGCCTCTTTGCCCGTGGTATGACTCGTTCTTCTCCTCGAGTTGTCCTTTTAAGGAATGCTTCCAAGGATGTTTCAAAATTGCATTTGAACCAACATTTGCATCATGCTAACCCACATGATAAGTTGAGTGCTTTGATATGTATGCCCAAGTCTTGGGTTCCCAAGTATATTCTTGCTAACCCTTTGGGATCCAAGGCTCGGGTTACTTTGTCCTCTTGTATGTAGATATGAGGACGCAGGATGGAGAACATGCGCCTGATGGAGCTTGATCTTTTAGATATGATCAAGATTTGATGGTTCTCTACACCCCGTTTAGAATTGCCTCCAAAGAGGCTTTTTGCTATTCGGTGAGCTTTCTTATACACTCATACCTTGTACACCCAAGTTCTATTTCCTGTGGTATGAGATGGACTTTCATGTGCTCACCTGTATAGTTCTTGCATGTACATTTTCTTTTGTAACAAGTTTTGTTTTAGTCTAGCATGTGCTATCTCGTATATCATGTCATGCTAGCTTTGTGTATAGTTTTTGTGGAGTAGCCACTTTTCATGCTAGTTTGTGATCCTCGTGAACATTATGTCATGCTTTACCATACTTCTCCATGAGCTTTACTTGTAGAGGTATGATGTTCATTAGGTATCACTTTTCAGGTTCTAGTTTTGGTTAGCTACATGTACCATGTTGACATGTTTAGTTTGAGCACTAGCCTTTCCACAATTTTATCATGTTACATGCTCTTGGATCTATTGCTATCATTATCTTGCATTGTAGCATGTGTTGAGGTTTAGGTTATGTTTGGGTTGATCATGTCTCTAGGTTGCATTTTGCTATATAGTGCTTTATCCTGTTGCATGGTAGTCTTGACTAGTTTGAGTTCAGATCTCCTTGCGGTATCATTCATAGGTAGGCATATTTTTGTTGAGAGTTCACCTTATGCTTATTATATGACCAAACCGTTTTGTGGAGACCTTGAGGTCACACTGGACAAGAAAATGCCTTGTGTTCCTTCTGTCTTTGAGCTTGCAGGAGAACATGAGCTTGGAGAGAGCATTTTGGCTCACGGACCCGATTCCACTTCTTCCACGACTTGGGGTTCCGTTCGAGCAGCATCTCCAATGAACACTAGCAGCACCTGAGGGAGCGACGGCATCTGGCGAGGGGGGAGATGACTTCGATGTGGTAAACGTCCCCTCGGGTATCACACAAGCAGGCGGTCAAGCGCTTCATGAGGTACCTCCGACACACTTCTGAGTTTGGATTTTTGGTACTGTTCTTCTTCGACCTCTTTTTGTTGTGTGGTCTTTTCGATGTGGATTTGCTGGCTATTCGCTTGAGCGTTTCTTGGCTCTCCACTTGTGAGTTTGGTGTGTGTTTTCCCTTTTAGTTGGGGAAGCATTTTGCTTGTTGTATCTTAGTTTGACTTCTCTGATACTCCTTTGTTTTGGGTCTTCCTTCTTAGGCTAGTTTTTGCTTTGATTTTGATAACTAGCTTTTGCATTTATTTCATCATGTATTTTAGTGCATTTTAGAGCTTCATGTTAACACTGGATTTTCGTCAACATTGAGAAGATGACAGGTGGACCCAACGAGCAGTGAGGAGCATTCGGTAGACGGCCAAGCGGTCGGTTACTCCATTCAGGAAATAGATATGGCAAGAGAAGCCGATCATGAAGATAATCGACCATGACCGTGACAGATTAAACGAGTATTCAAGAAGCAGAGGGTTCTGATCTCATTGGCCAGGAGTTGGATTTGGTGGCGTTGTGATGTGGCAAGCATGCAAAGAAGGCAATATATATAAAGCATGCACATCTCGACGTCCACTTCTATATTTAGCATGAATGGCTTCACGATGAAGGAAAGGCTAGAAGACGGCATGCATGTCCAGTGTGCGAAGATGGACGTATAAGGCATTCGGCAAGTATCCATGTGGTCGGCTAGTTTCCAAGGATTCGGCAACTGCTCATGTGGTCGGCTATTCTGAGAAAAGGGAGTTTCTATTGAAACGACGGAAGCGAGAGCCGATCAGGCAACAAAATTGCGGGCAATTAAGGCAATGATGATTCGAAAGGAGTTGAAGGCCAAGAATATTGTATTTTCCTTTAATATTTCACAGTCGTGTCCTCTTAGGACTTGTATTGCGTCCAGGTATAAATATAAAACCCTTGGCTATTGTAAAAATTGTTCACAACCACATCAATACAAACCGGCCCCGTGCCATCTTCGAGTCCCTAAGTCGTGTCGTCGAGTTCTTCGAGAGGAAACATCGATCCGTCGACCCTCCGTAAGTACCGGCAACCTTGTTATCATGTCTAGTATCATGCGGTGGATTTAGATATGATACCAGTAGTCTCGTATGTTAAGCTTAGTATCGTGCGGTGGATTTAAGCTTATGACGGGAAGTTAGTTTGCTTATGACTTGTATCGTGCGGCGGATTAAGACATGAGTAAAATAGTTATCAGCCTCTATTAGATTTGGCAGATCTAGTAGATTCATTAAGTTATCATGTGTTATGTGTTTTATTTATTTAATTCCTGTCAACACTCTTTTGCCCAATCTAGATTGATCTCTATTCGGCTTTGTTTCACAAGTTTGCTTGTGGCTTTGCTAATCATAATATCATGATGGCCGGATCAGCTTTCAATCTAGGTTGTTACATGTTGTGGGTTCATACATGTCAATCATGTTTATGCTTTGATAGAACTGGGTGTCGTGCGGCAGATGCAGGTTTTAGATTAGTTTGATCATGCTTGTTTGTATGTTCCTTCTTCATGGACCCCAACTCGGCTAGTTTGCCGATCTGGTTATGCTTACACGAGTAATGGGCTTTTATAGATCTATTCAAATATATGTATGCTTTTAGCTTGTTATAATTAGATTGTATCAGGCAGTGGATTAATCTACTTATAAGAAGTGGTATAGACTTATAGCAAGTGGTATCATGCGGTGGATTAGCTTCGTTTAAGTTTATGCTTGACGGGTTTATTGAAGACTAAACGTGCGGCAGATTAGTTGAATTGGCCTATGCATGTGTTATTTGGATAGATCTATTCTTGCAAGTTGTCTATTTATAATATCTTTGATTTGTTCAAGCATGTCTTCCTTTGCATTCGGCAGTTAATATGCTTCACATACTCTGTTCTCGTACTTGCCGAATGGCTTTGTAAACATGCTCTGATAAACAGCTTCTATAGCTGTGTGCCATCGTGACTGGCTTTCAAAGCCGTACATATGAAACTGTCCCGGTTTTACCCAGCACGTTCCGAGGTATTCTCACGCTTTATCCCTTGTTGTTTTCAGGTGAAACCGAACTGGCACGTCTCCGGATTCAACACGCTCCGGGCACCCGATTGAAGCTAGCCTCGTTCGGCTTGCTGTGTGTCTTGGCGCAAGGTGTCACTTTTTGTGTCAACACACTTTTGGCACGCCCAATGGGACAACAATTCCTGTTTGATTGTCAAAGCCAATTCAACGTGTACGCACGGGATAGCTACTGATCAACTGAGTGTACATGGGCATCTACGAAGACGCAGATAGCATGCATGGGTGGATTTGCTCCGTGCAGGGACATAGAAACCAATTAAAGAAGCTAATGAACTTGTCCTAAGATAGAATTAGCTAATATGGTTTCTCCTAAAAATAAAATGGCTTCAAATACATCATGCATGAATGTATCAGTCTCCAAATATATCATGGCACGACATGCACATGAAGAGATAAATAAAAGGAAGATTTCCCATGGAGATGTTCGAAGAGATAAAGTCCAAACTCAAATTTACTTGCATTGCTGCTATAAATAGCCGATTGAGTATCAAGGGGTCATGCGAGGGAAGTTGGTAGATAGCTAATTATCTGCATGTCATCTTTGAATCGGATATTCAGGAAAGGAATCGGTGGGATACAACAACACGAGAAAATATACTAATTGGTCGTATGCTACAGGAATCGGCTAGAGTTATCATCGTGCACGCATCTGCGCACCGCCAAACTCGTATTCGTCCTCTACGGCACACTCAGCTTCATCAAAAATGACGTTCTTCGAAGCTACCGTGAGTTATCTGACAGCATGCTCACCTAAAGCATTCCAGTTTCCTCAACAAGAAGGAAAGTCAAAGACATACTAAGCAAAAGCCGATAAGACAGAACCTTTGGCTCCTATTAATATAACTTACCTTTCCTGAGTAACGCAAAGCTCAATCTGGTGATAAGGTTACGAAAGGCTACATCAGAGGCACAAAGGACGTTAGCAACCGGACGGTCGATAGAAGACCATCGGCTAAAACGTTTTTAGCACACTTCATATTGAAAGAGATACTTTTGCTGATGGCCTTGAATAAGGTGGTGCCAACAAGACCACATGCAATGGTACAAGTTCACTTATAGTCAGAACAGCTACAAAATCTTGAAGCAGCCAGTCATTTGCAGAAGAAGGATTGACGTTTATGATTGGCTTCAAATATTTTCAAAACCGTATTCGGCGAAGACGTCTCGGATGAGAGAAAGGAGGACACCAGTGAATCATCACGCACACATCGTACAGCATCGAGCGATTCCATCGTGAAGAAGGACAAAATGAATGTGTTGGGGAAAAGGAACCCTCGGCAAAAACGCCACCCGATATGGTGCCAAGATCAACCTTCGCTTGGTCTTTGTGTCCTCGCGAGGTCCCCCTCCTTTCGGGGGTCAATTTCCTAACCTTCGGACGTGTGTTCGACCCTCGATGCTCCCTTTTGCACTCCCATGCAGGTTTAAGGCTTCGCGGCACGACAGGCTACCCTCGCTGGGTCCCAAGGTCACTTAGAGCGGACCAAGCAAGCGACGAAGGCACGTTGGCCCGAAGGCGAGCGAAGGAGTCGAAGGTCAGCGAGCACAGCCGAGGACAAACCTCGGCCCTCTCTCCCGAAGGCAAGTAAAGCCGAAGGTCCTACAGACGGCGAAGGAGCGCGGGCCCAAGGGCGAGCACGCCGAAGGTCAAATCTCCGCCCCCCTCTCCGAAGGTGAACGGAACCAGGGGCGGCGCATTGGAGGGGGGCCGATTAGGGTTTCCGCTTCAGCTGTGTGTTTACATTTTGCCCTCCCTCCCTGCGTGGAGGTGAGGAATCTTTCCTGTACCCTTTTGTAATTTGGCCCGCGTCCCTTGGTATTCCCTATAAATACCAGGGGATGAACAGTGTAAAGGGGGGGATTTTTTGGGATCAGTACTCCACAGCATTGATTGAGTTCAAAACCTTCGCTTCCGCTTTACTTCCGACGCTTGGCCACCTTCGTCGTTCACTCTGTACAAGTGCGGGGGTTCGGCAAGTGTGTTGCCAACAGTTTGGCGCCGTCCGTGGGGACCGAAAATTTGACATGGCAGGAAACAGAAGAGCTCACCCAGCGAGGGACCAGCGTGTAGCCAGAGAGACAGCGACGGTGGTCCCTCCTGCGGAAGAAATTGTGCAACCCTCGGGAGGAGAGAACGTCATCCCGAAACCCCGATTCCTGGGCCCCCAGGTCTGAGTGGCGACGCAGCCGCACCCGCACACTTCGGGAGAAGGAGAGGGAGAAGAAGAAGAAGAGATGGGCCTCGAGGCCCTTGAAAGGCTCGAGGCTGAGCTGCAAGAGAAGAAGAGGCACCTGGAACAGCTTGAGAGGCATAATCGATTGCGCTCGATCAGACAGAGGGCTGACGAGGCCAGGGAGCAGCTTCGCCGTATGGAGGAATCCCTCGCCGCAGCAGAAGCCGAAGCCGAAGGCTGGAATGATGAGGAGATACCCCCACTGCGAGAGGGGAATGAGGAGCCGAACCAAGACAACCTTCATCACCATCCACCACCCCACCACCACCAGTACACCCGGAGCCATATCCTGTGAGACACCCAAACTTCCACCAACTCTACCCAGATGAGAGAGAACAAAACCTTCGCATTCAGCGAAGGCATCAGCAACACCAAATGTCGTATGATTCAAAGTCACCACTCTCCCAAATACTCCAAACCCAGCCCTGGCCACCATGTTACAATCCACAAAACCTACCTCGCTATGATGGAATTTCCGACCCTCGCCAGTTCATCATGAGCTACGAAGCAGCAGTTGCCGCAGCAGGCGGTGATGAATCAACAATGGCAAAATCCTTTATCATCATTCTGCGAGACATCGCACAGACATGGTACAGCAACCTTCGCCCGGAACTGTGGATTCCTGGGCCACCCTCAGAGACAAGCTGGTACAAATTTCAAGGGCATCACTCCAGCCCCGTCAAACCCCATCGAACTGTTCAATTGCAAGCAAGAAGAGCGCGAGCCGCTCCAAGATTACTGGGGAGGTTTATTCAAATCAGAGCAAGAACCCCGGGCATATCCGACGAGGCTGTCATCCTCGCTGCAGTCAGCGGCCTCCGCCCGGGCCGTGCTCTTCGAAATTTGCTCGGAAACCGGAAATACAATCGAGAATTGCACGAGACAATGGAAAGATATTGTAGAGCAGACATGGACTTCCGAGCGAAGTCTGATGCTCGAGGTCTCAGCAGAGGCCACAGCCGAGGCCTCAACCGAGGAAGGCAACCTTCGCCAAGAGCAAAACAACGTCAGTGCAATCAACAAAGCAACAAATTATGAAGATCAAAGACGGGACGCTCAACCTCCGAGCAGCCAAGCCCCGCAGGGTTTGCCACCTCCGCCGAATCAGCGGTACAGCAGCCAAAATGTATTGTCACTTCTGTGGAATGGGAAAGGGGCACACAACAAAGCAATGCGAATGCTTCGCCAAGGGAAAAGAATACCAGGAATCCAGGAAAGCTGCTTCGTCAGACTCCCGAACCATCAACCAACAAGGAAACCAAGTTTCCACCCACCAAATCCACCATACCACTATACCCCCATAAACTACGGCCTACCTTCGCAACAACCCTCTACACTCATCACCCACTCTCAACCAAACCTCTTATAAGCCACCCCATCCCACACGTCCAAAATCCAACTTTACCCAGTTACACAAAAAAAACAACAAAACGCCAATCCCCACCTACCCCCCCAAAACCAATTCACCAACCCCCCCACCCCCACCAACGAGTAAGGCACGCTCTCCACCACCATCGCCAATCCCCGCGTTACCATCACCACACCTGTCCAAAGCCGAACCCCGGGCCAAACCACCATCACAACCCACATCACCTTCGGTGTGATTCTAGCTATCACGGAGTCAAATGAAGACCTGGAACAAACGGCAGGGAACATGTCAGACTGTCCACCACGTAGCCATCGAGGCCCCCATAGATTTGGCCGTTGGTCTCACATCCCCATAATCTCGATCCATTGACAAATGAAGCTGAGGATTCCCTCACACCGGGGATGCTATGGTGATCGAAACTCACCTCGCTAGGGTGGACTGTCACCAAAATACTTGGTCGATACAGGAAGCTCCGCTGATATCTTGTTCGCTTCAACCCTCGATCAGTATGAAGCTTGATAGAACCTCCGCAACCTGTCGGACACCCCCTATACGGCTCGGTGGTCACTTGAGAGCTTCCGGAAAAATTTCCTCTGCCCGTGCCTTCGGACGACGAAATCAACTGCAGGAACGGAGCTATACATTTTGATGTCCGTCGACATGTTTCTCCCATACAATGCCATTTTTGGCCGAGGGTACAAACCGTTCAATCGGTCATCCCTACCTATGATGAAGCTTACCGCTGTCCGAAGGGTGCGGGTGTGGTCGCAGTATTGGGGACCAGGACTGGCAAGGGCAGCTGAAAGGGAACGTAGCCCCGGGCAACTAATGTAACATTTGTCAAAACCTCAACCCCCGGTTATCAGTGACGAGGGCGAAGTCTGCAA